>CAWLCU010000535.1:0-691311 GCA_963855975.1 Andrena chrysosceles
ATGAGTATGAGTATGAGTATGAGTATGAGTATGAGAATGAGTATGAGTATGAGTATGAGTATGAGTATGAGCATGAGCATGATCATGAGTATGAGTATGAGTATGAGTATGAGTATAAGTATTAGTATGAGTATGAGTTAGAGTATGAGTATGTGTATGAGTATGAGTATGAGTATGAGTATGAGTATGAGTATGAGTATGAGTATGAGTATGAGTATGAGTATGAGTATGAGCATGAGCATGAGCATGAGTATGAGTATGAGTGTGAGTATGAGTATGAGTATGAGTATGAGTATAAGTATGAGAATGAGTATGAGTGTGAGTATGAGAATGAGTATGAGTATGTGTATGAGTATGAGTTTGAGTATGAGTATGAGTATGAGTATGAGTATGAGTATGAGTATGAGTATGAGTATGAGTATGAGTATGAGTATGAGTATGAGTATGAGTATGAGTATGAGTATGAGTATGAGTATGAGTATGAGTATGAGTATGAGTATGAGTATGAGTATGAGTATGAGTATGAGTATGAGTATGAGTATGAGTATAAGTATGAGTATGAGTATGAGTATGAGTATAAGTATTAGTATGAGTATGAGTACGAGTATTAGTATGAGTATGAGAATGAGTATGAGTTTAAGTATGAGTATGAGTATGAGTATGAGTATGAGTATGAGTATGAGTATGAGGATGAGTATGAGTATAAGTATGAGTATGTGTATGAATATGAGTATGAGTATGAGTATGAGTATGAGTATGAGTTAGAGTATGAGTATGTGTATGAGTATGAGTATGAGTATGAGTATGAGTATGAGTATGAGTGTGAGTGCGAATGTGAGTATGAGTATGAGTATGAGTATGAGTATGTGTATGAGTATGAGTATGAGTATGAGTATGACTATGAGTATGAGGATGAGTATGAGTATGAGTATGAGTATGAGTATGAGTATGACTATGAGTATGAGTATGACTATGACTATGACTATGACTATGAGAATGAGTATGAGCATGAGTATGAGTATGAGTATGAGTATGAGTATGATTATGTGTATGAGTATGAGTATGAGTATGAGAATGAGTATGAGTATGAGTATGAGTATGAGTATGAGCATGAGCATGAGCATGAGTATGAGTATGAGTATGAGTATGAGTATGAGCATGAGCATGAGCATGAGTATGAGTATGAGTGTGAGTATGAGTATGAGTATGAGTATGAGTATGAGTATGACTATGAGTATGAGTATGAGTATGAGTATGAGTATGAGTATGAGTATGAGTATGAGTATGACTATGAGTATGAGTATGAGTATGAGTATGAGTATGAGTATGAGTATGAGTGTGAGTATGAGTATGAGTATGAGTATGAGAATGAGTATGAGTATGAGTATGAGTATAAGTATTAGTATGAGTATGAGTTAGAGTATGAGTATGTGTATGAGTATGACTATGAGTATGAGTATGACTATGACTATGACTATGAGTATGAGTATGAGTATGAGTATGAGTACGAGTATTAGTATGAGTATGAGTATGAGTATGAGTATGAGTATGAGTATAAGTATGAGTATGAGTATGAGAATGAGTATGAGTATGAGTATGAGTATAAGTATTAGTATGAGTATGAGTTAGAGTATGAGTATGTGTATGAGTATGAGTATGAGTATGAGTATGAGTATGAGTGTGAGTGTGAGTGCGAATGTGAGTATGAGTATGAGTATGAGTATGAGTATGAGTATGTGTATGAGTATGAGTATGAGTATGAGTATGACTATGAGTATGAGTATGAGTATGAGTATGAGTATGAGTATGTGTATGAGTATGAGTATGAGTATGACTATGAGTATGAGTATGAGTATGAGTATGAGTATGAGTATGAGTATGAGTATGAGTATGACTATGAGTATGAGAATGAGTATGAGTATGAGTATGAGTATGAGTATGAGTATGAGTATGAGTGTGAGTATGAGTATGAGTATGAGTATGAGTATGAGTATGAGTATGAGTATGAGTATGAGTATGAGTATGAGTATGAGTATGAGAATGAGTATGAGTATGAGTATGAGTATAAGTATTAGTATGAGTATGAGTTAGAGTATGAGTATGTGTATGAGTATGACTATGAGTATGAGTATGACTATGACTATGACTATGAGTATGAGTATGAGTATGAGTACGAGTATTAGTATGAGTATGAGTATGAGTATGAGTATGAGTATGAGTATGAGTATGAGTATGAGTATGAGTATGAGAATGAGTATGAGTATGAGTATGAGTATAAGTATTAGTATGAGTATGAGTTAGAGTATGAGTATGTGTATGAGTATGAGTATGAGTATGAGTATGAGTATGAGTGTGAGTGTGAGTGCGAATGTGAGTATGAGTATGAGTATGAGTATGAGTATGAATATGTGTATGAGTATGAGTATGAGTATGAGTATGAGTATGAGTATGAGTATGAGTATGAGTATGAGTATGACTATGAGTATGAGTATGACTATGACTATGACTATGACTATGAGAATGAGTATGAGTATGAGTATGAGTATTAGTATGAATATGAGTATGAGTATGAGTGTGAGTATGAGTATGAGTATGAGTATGAGTATGAGTATGAGTATGAGTATGATTATGTGTATGAGTATGAGTATGAGTATGAGAATGAGTATGAGTATGAGTATGAGTATGAGTATGAGTATGAGTATGAGTATGAGCATGAGCATGAGCATGAGTATGAGTATGAGTATGAGTATGAGTATGAGTATGAGCATGAGCATGAGCATGAGTATGAGTATGATTGTGAGTATGAGTATGAGTATGAGTATGAGTATGAGTATGAGTATGAGTATGAGTATGAGTATGAGTATGAGTATGAGTATGAGTATGAGTATGAGTATGAGTATGAGTATGAGTATGAGTGTGAGTGCGAATGTGAGTATGAGTATGAGTATGAGTATGAGTATGTGTATGAGTATGAGTATGAGTATGAGTATGAGTATGACTATGAGTATGAGGATGAGTATGAGTATGAGTATGAGTATGAGCATAAGTATTAGTAAGAGTATGAGTACGAGTATTAGTATGAGTATGAGTATGAGTTTAAGTATGAGTATGAGTACGAGTATGCGTATGAATATGAGTATGAGTATGGGTATGAGTATGAGTATGAGTATGAGTATGAGTATGAGTATAAGTATGAGCATGAGCATGAGTATGAGTATGAGTATGAGTATGAGTATGAGTAAGAGTATGAGTATGAGTATGAGTATAAGTATGAGTATGAGTATGAGTATGAGTATGAGTATGAGTATGAGTATAAGTATTAGTATGAGTATGAGTTAGAGTATGAGTATGTGTATGAGTATGAGTATGAGTATGAGTATGAGTATGAGTATGAGTATGAGTATGAGTATGAGTATGACTATGAGTATGAGTATGACTATGACTATGACTATGAGAATGAGTATGAGTATGAGTATTAGTATGAATATGAGTATGAGTATGAGTGTGAGTATGAGTATGAGTATCAGTATGAGTATGAGTATGTGTATGAGTATGAGTATGAGTATGAGTATGAGTATGAGAATGAGTATGAGTATGAGTATGAGTATGAGTATGAGTATGAGTATGAGCATGAGAATGAGCATGAGTATGAGTATGAGTATGAGTATGAGTATGAGTATGAGTATAAGTATGAGTATGAGTATGAGTATGAGTATGAGCATGAGCATGAGTATGAGTATGAGTATGAGCATGAGCATGAGCATGAGTATGAGTATGAGTATGAGTATGAGTATGAGTATGAGTATGAGTATGTGTATGAGTATGAGTATGAGTATGAGTATAAGTATTAGTATGAGTATGAGTACGAGTATTAGTATGAGTATGAGTATGAGTATGAGTTTAAGTATGAGTATGAGTACGAGTATGCGTATGAATATGAGTATGAGTATGAGTATGAGTATGAGTATGGGTATGAGTATGAGTATGAGTATGAGTATGAGTATGTGTATGAGTATAAGTAAGAGTATGAGTATGAGTATGAGTATGAGTATGACTATGAGTATGAGTATGACTATGACTATGACTATGAGAATGAGTATGAGTATGAGTATGAGTATGAGTATGAGTATGAGTATGAGTATGAGTATGAGTATGAGTATGAGTGTGAGTATGAGTATGAGTATGAGTATGAGTATGAGTGTGAGTGTGAGTGCGAATGTGAGTATGAGTATGAGTATGAGAATGAGTATGAGTATGAGTATGAGTATGTGTATGAGTATGAGTATGAGTATGACTATGAGTATGAGTATGAGTATGAGTATGAGTATGAGTATGAGTATGAGTATGACTATGAGCATGAGAATGAGTATGAGTATGAGTATGAGTATGAGTATGAGTATGAGTATGAGTGTGAGTATGAGTATGAGTATGAGTATGAGTATGAGTATGAGTATGAGTATGAGTATGAGTATGAGTATGAGTATGTGTATGAGTATGAGTATGAGTATGACTATGAGTATGAGTATGAGTATGAGTATGAGTATGAGTATGAGTATGAGTATGACTATGAGCATGAGAATGAGTATGAGTATGAGTATGAGTATGAGTATGAGTATGAGTATGAGTGTGAGTATGAGTATGAGTATGAGTATGAGTATGAGTATGAGTATGAGTATGAGTATGAGTATGAGTATGAGTATGAGTATGAGAATGAGTATGAGTATGAGTATGAGTATAAGTATTAGTATGAGTATGAGTTAGAGTATGAGTATGTGTATGAGTATGACTATGAGTATGAGTATGACTATGACTATGACTATGAGTATGAGTATGAGTATGAGTACGAGTATTAGTATGAGTATGAGTATGAGTATGAGTTTAAGTATGAGTATGAGTATGAGTATGTGTATGAGTATAAGTATGAGTATGAGTATGAGTATGAGTATGAGTATGAGTATGAGTATGAGTATGAGTATGAGTATGACTATGAGTATGAGAATGAGTATGAGTATGAGTATGAGTATGAGTATGAGTATGAGTATGAGTGTGAGTATGAGTATGAGTATGAGTATGAGTATGAGTATGAGTATGAGTATGAGTATGAGTATGAGTATGAGTATGAGAATGAGTATGAGTATGAGTATGAGTATAAGTATTAGTATGAGTATGAGTTAGAGTATGAGTATGTGTATGAGTATGACTATGAGTATGAGTATGACTATGACTATGACTATGAGTATGAGTATGAGTATGAGTACGAGTATTAGTATGAGTATGAGTATGAGTATGAGTATGAGTATGAGTATGAGCATGAGCATGAGTATGAGTATGAGTATGAGTATGAGTATGAGTATGAGTATGAGTATGAGTATGAGTATGAGTATGAGTATGAGTATGAGTATGAGTATGAGTATGTGTATAAGTATGAGTATGAGTATGAGTATGAGTATAAGTATTAGTATGAGTATGAGTACGAGTATTAGTATGAGTATGAGTATGAGTATGAGTATGAGTTTAAGTATGAGTATGAATATGAGTATGAGTATGTGCATGAGTATGAGTATGTGTATGAGTATGAGTATGAGTATGAGTATGAGTATGAGTATGAGTATGAGGATGAGTATGAGTATAAGTATGAGTATGTGTATGAGTATGAGTATGAGTATGAGTATGAGTATGAGTATGAGTTAGAGTATGAGTATGTGTATGAGTATGAGTATGAGTATGAGTATGAGTATGAGTGTGAGTGCGAATGTGAGTATGAGTATGAGTATGAGTATGAGTATGTGTATGAGTATGAGTATGAGTATGAGTATGACTATGAGTATGAGGATGAGTATGAGTATGAGTATGAGTATGAGTATGAGTATGAGTATGACTATGAGTATGAGTATGACTATGACTATGACTATGACTATGAGAATGAGTATGAGTATGAGTATTAGTATGAATATGAGTATGAGTATGAGTGTGAGTATGAGTATGAGTATGAGTATGAGTATGAGTATGAGTAAGAGTATGAGTATGAGTATGAGTATAAGTATGAGTATGAGTATGAGTATGAGTATGAGTATGAGTATGAGTATAAGTATTAGTATGAGTATGAGTTAGAGTATGAGTATGTGTATGAGTATGAGTATGAGTATGAGTATGAGTATGAGTATGAGTATGAGTATGAGTATGAGTATGAGTATGAGTATGAGTATGAGTATGAGTATGAGTATGAGTATGAGTATGAGTATGAGTATGAGTATGAGTATGAGTATGAGTATGAGTATGAGTATGAGTATGAGTATGAGTATAAGTATAAGTATGAGTATGAGTATGAGTATAAGTATTAGTATGAGTATGAGTACGAGTATTAGTATGAGTATGAGTATGAGTATGAGTTTAAGTATGAGTATGAGTATGAGTATGAGTATGAGTATGAGTATGAGTATGAGGATGAGTATGAGTATAAGTATGAGTATGTGTATGAGTATGAGTATGAGTATGAGTATGAGTATGAGTATGAGTATGAGTATGTGTATAAGTATGAGTATGAGTATGAGTATGAGTATAAGTATTAGTATGAGTATGAGTACGAGTATTAGTATGAGTATGAGTATGAGTATGAGTATGAGTTTAAGTATGAGTATGAATATGAGTATGAGTATGTGCATGAGTATGAGTATGTGTATGAGTATGAGTATGAGTATGAGTATGAGTATGAGTATGAGTATGAGGATGAGTATGAGTATAAGTATGAGTATGTGTATGAGTATGAGTATGAGTATGAGTATGAGTATGAGTATGAGTTAGAGTATGAGTATGTGTATGAGTATGAGTATGAGTATGAGTATGAGTATGAGTGTGAGTGCGAATGTGAGTATGAGTATGAGTATGAGTATGAGTATGTGTATGAGTATGAGTATGAGTATGAGTATGAGTATGAGTGTGAGTATGAGTATGAGTATGAGTATGAGTATGAGTATGAGTATGAGTATGAGTATGAGTATGAGTATGAGTTTGAGTATGAGAATGAGTATGAGTATGAGTATGAGTATAAGTATTAGTATGAGTATGAGTTAGAGTATGAGTATGTGTATGAGTATGACTATGAGTATGAGTATGACTATGACTATGACTATGAGTATGAGTATGAGTATGAGTACGAGTATTAGTATGAGTATGAGTATGAGTATGAGTATGAGTATGAGTATGAGTATGAGTATGAGTATGAGAATGAGTATGAGTATGAGTATGAGTATAAGTATTAGTATGAGTATGAGTTAGAGTATGAGTATGTGTATGAGTATGAGTATGAGTATGAGTATGAGTATGAGTGTGAGTGTGAGTGCGAATGTGAGTATGAGTATGAGTATGAGTATGAGTATGAATATGTGTATGAGTATGAGTATGAGTATGAGTATGACTATGAGTATGAGTATGAGTATGAGTATGAGTATGAGTATGAGTATGAGTATGAGTATGAGTATGACTATGAGTATGAGTATGACTATGACTATGACTATGAGAATGAGTATGAGTATGAGTATGAGTATGAGTATGAGTATGAGTGTGAGTATGAGTATGAGTATGAGTATGAGTATGAGTATGAGAATGAGTATGAGTATGAGTATGAGTATGAGTATGAGTATGAGTATGAGTATAAGTATTAGTATGAGTATGAGTACGATTATTAGTATGAGTATGAGTATGAGTATGAGTATGAGTTTAAGTATGAGTATGAGTACGAGTATGCGTATGAATATGAGTATGAGTATGAGTATGAGTATAAGTATTAGTATGAGTATGAGTACGATTATTTGTATGAGTATTAGTATGAGTATGAGTATGAGTTTAAGTATGAGTATGAGTACGAGTATGCGTATGAATATGAGTATGAGTATGAGTATGAGTATGGGTATGAGTATGAGTATGAGTATGAGTATGAGTATGAGCATGTGTATGAGTATGAGTATGAGTTAGAGTATGAGTATGTGTATGAGTATGAGTATGAGTATGAGTATGAGTGTGAGTGTGAGTGCGAATGTGAGTATGAGGATGAGTATGAGTATGAGTATGTGTATGAGTATGAGTATGAGTATGACTATGAGTATGAGTATGAGTATGAGTATGAGTATGAGTATGAGTATGAGTATGAGTATGAGTATGACTATGAGTATGAGTATGACTATGTCTATGACTATGAGAATGAGTATGAGTATGAGTATGAGTATGAGTATGAGTGTGAGTATGAGTATGAGTATGAGTATGAGTATGAGTATGAGTATGAGTATGAGAATGAGTATGAGTATGAGTATGAGTATAAGTATTAGTATGAGTATGAGTTAGAGTATGAGTATGTGTATGAGTATGAGTATGAGTATGAGTATGAGTATGAGTATGAGTGTGAGTGCGAATGTGAGTATGAGTATGAGTATGAGTATAAGTATTAGTATGAGTATGAGTTAGAGTATGAGTATGTGTATGAGTATGAGTATGAGTATGAGTATGAGTATGAGTATGAGTATGAGTATGAGTATGAGTATGACTATGAGTATGAGTATGACTATGACTATGACTATGAGAATGAGTATGAGTATGAGTATTAGTATGAATATGAGTATGAGTATGAGTGTGAGTATGAGTATGAGTATGAGTATGAGTATGAGTATGTGTATGAGTATGAGTATGAGTATGAGTATGAGTATGAGAATGAGTATGAGTATGAGTATGAGTATGAGTATGAGCATGAGCATGATCATGAGTATGAGTATGAGTATGAGTATGAGTATAAGTATTAGTATGAGTATGAGTTAGAGTATGAGTATGTGTATGAGTATGAGTATGAGTATGAGTATGAGTATGAGTATGAGTATGAGTATGAGTATGAGTATGAGTATGAGCATGAGCATGAGCATGAGTATGAGTATGAGTGTGAGTATGAGTATGAGTATGAGTATGAGTATAAGTATGAGAATGAGTATGAGTGTGAGTATGAGAATGAGTATGAGTATGTGTATGAGTATGAGTTTGAGTATGAGTATGAGTATGAGTATGAGTATGAGTATGAGTATGAGTATGAGTATGAGTATGAGTATGAGTATGAGTATGAGTATGAGTATGAGTATAAGTATGAGAATGAGTATGAGTGTGAGTATGAGAATGAGTATGAGTATGTGTATGAGTATGAGTATGAGTATGAGTGTGAGTATGAGTATGAGTATGAGTATGAGTATGAGTATGAATATGAGTATGAGTATAAGTATTAGTATGAGTATGAGTACGAGTATTAGTATGAGTATGAGTATGAGTATGAGTATGAGTTTAAGTATGAGTATGAGTATGAGTATGTGCATGAGTATGAGTATGTGTATGAGTATGAGTATGAGTATGAGTATGAGTATGAGTATGAGTATGAGTATGAGTATGAGTATGAGTATGAGTATGAGTATGAGTATGAGAATGAGTATGAGTATGAGTATGAGTATGAGTATAAGTATTAGTATGAGTATGAGTTAGAGTATGAGTATGTGTATGAGTATGAGTATGAGTATGAGTATGAGTATGAGTGTGAGTGTGAGTGCGAATGTGAGTATGAGTATGAGTATGAGTACAAGTATTAGTATGAGTATGAGTTAGAGTATGAGTATGTGTATGAGTATGAGTATGAGTATGAGTAAGAGTATGAGTATGAGTATGAGTATGAGTATGAGTATGAGTATGAGTATGACTATGAGTATGAGTATGACTATGACTATGACTATGAGAATGAGTATGAGTATGAGTATTAGTATGAATATGAGTATGAGTATGAGTGTGTGTATGAGTATGAGTATGAGTATGAGTATGAGTATGTGTATGAGTATGAGTATGAGTATGAGTATGAGTATGAGAATGAGTATGAGTATGAGTATGAGTATGAGTATGAGCATGAGCATGATCATGAGTATGAGTATGAGTATGAGTATGAGTATAAGTATTAGTATGAGTATGAGTTAGAGTATGAGTATGTGTATGAGTATGAGTATGAGTATGAGTATGAGTATGAGTATGAGTATGAGTATGAGTATGAGTATGAGTATGAGTATGAGCATGAGCATGAGCATGAGTATGAGTATGAGTGTGAGTATGAGTATGAGTATGAGTATGAGTATAAGTATGAGAATGAGTATGAGTGTGAGTATGAGAATGAGTATGAGTATGTGTATGAGTATGAGTTTGAGTATGAGTATGAGTATGAGTATGAGTATGAGTATGAGTATGAGTATGAGTATGAGTATGAGTATGAGTATGAGTATGAGTATGAGTATGAGTATGAGTATGAGTATGAGTATAAGTATTAGTATGAGTATGAGTACGATTATTAGTATGAGTATGAGTATGAGTATGAGTATGAGTTTAAGTATGAGTATGAGTACGAGTATGCGTATGAATATGAGTATGAGTATGAGTATGAGTATAAGTATTAGTATGAGTATGAGTACGATTATTTGTATGAGTATGAGTATGAGTATGAGTATGAGTTTAAGTATGAGTATGAGTACGAGTATGCGTATGAATATGAGTATGAGTATGAGTATGAGTATGGGTATCAGTATGAGTATGAGTATGAGTATGAGTATGAGTTTAAGTATGAGCATGAGCATGAGCATGAGTATGAGTATGAGTATGAGTATGAGTATGAGTGTGAGTATGAGTATGAGTATGAGTATGAGTATGAGTATGAGTATGAGTATGAGTATGAGTATGTGTATGAGTATGAGTATGAGTTAGAGTATGAGTATGTGTATGAGTATGAGTATGAGTATGAGTATGAGTGTGAGTGTGAGTGCGAATGTGAGTATGAGGATGAGTATGAGTATGAGTATGTGTATGAGTATGAGTATGAGTATGACTATGAGTATGAGTATGAGTATGAGTATGAGTATGAGTATGAGTATGAGTATGAGTATGAGTATGACTATGAGTATGAGTATGACTATGTCTATGACTATGAGAATGAGTATGAGTATGAGTATGAGTATGAGTGTGAGTATGAGTATGAGTATGAGTATGAGTATGAGTATGAGTATGAGTATGAGTATGAGAATGAGTATGAGTATGAGTATGAGTATAAGTATTAGTATGAGTATGAGTTAGAGTATGAGTATGTGTATGAGTATGAGTATGAGTATGAGTATGAGTATGAGTGTGAGTGTGAGTGCGAATGTGAGTATGAGTATGAGTATGAGTATAAGTATTAGTATGAGTATGAGTTAGAGTATGAGTATGTGTATGAGTATGAGTATGAGTATGAATATGAGTATGAGTATGAGTATGAGTATGAGTATGAGTATGAGTATGACTATGAGTATGAGTATGACTATGACTATGACTATGAGAATGAGTATGAGTATGAGTATTAGTATGAATATGAGTATGAGTATGAGTGTGAGTATGAGTATGAGTATGAGTATGAGTATGAGTATGTGTATGAGTATGAGTATGAGTATGAGTATGAGTATGAGAATGAGTATGAGTGTGAGTATGAGTATGAGTATGAGCATGAGCATGATCATGAGTATGAGTATGAGTATGAGTATGAGTATAAGTATTAGTATGAGTATGAGTTAGAGTATGAGTATGTGTATGAGTATGAGTATGAGTATGAGTATGAGTATGAGTATGAGTATGAGTATGAGTATGAGTATGAGTATGAGTATGAGCATGAGCATGAGCATGAGTATGAGTATGAGTGTGAGTATGAGTATGAGTATGAGTATGAGTATAAGTATGAGAATGAGTATGAGTGTGAGTATGAGAATGAGTATGAGTATGTGTATGAGTATGAGTTTGAGTATGAGTATGAGTATGAGTATGAGTATGAGTATGAGTATGAGTATGAGTATGAGTATGAGTATGAGTATGAGTATGAGTATGAGTATGAGTATAAGTATGAGAATGAGTATGAGTGTGAGTATGAGAATGAGTATGAGTATGTGTATGAGTATGAGTATGAGTATGTGTATGAGTATGACTATGAGTATGAGTATGACTATGACTATGACTATGAGTATGAGTATGAGTATGAGTACGAGTATTAGTATGAGTATGAGTATGAGTATGAGTATGAGTATGAGTATGAGTATGAGTATGAGAATGAGTATGAGTATGAGTATGAGTATAAGTATTAGTATGAGTATGAGTTAGAGTATGAGTATGTGTATGAGTATGAGTATGAGTATGAGTATGAGTATGAGTATGAGTGTGAGTGTGAGTGCGAATGTGAGTATGAGTATGAGTATGAGTATGAGTATGAATATGTGTATGAGTATGAGTATGAGTATGAGTATGACTATGAGTATGAGTATGAGTATGAGTATGAGTATGAGTATGAGTATGAGTATGAGTATGAGTATGAGTATGACTATGAGTATGAGTATGACTATGACTATGACTATGAGAATGAGTATGAGTATGAGTATGAGTATGAGTATGAGTATGAGTGTGAGTATGAGTATGAGTATGAGTATGAGTATGAGTATGAGAATGAGTATGAGTATGAGTATGAGTATGAGTATGAGTATGAGTATGAGTATAAGTATTAGTATGAGTATGAGTACGATTATTAGTATGAGTATGAGTATGAGTATGAGTATGAGTTTAAGTATGAGTATGAGTACGAGTATGCGTATGAATATGAGTATGAGTATGAGTATGAGTATAAGTATTAGTATGAGTATGAGTACGATTATTTGTATGAGTATGAGTATGAGTATGAGTATGAGTTTAAGTATGAGTATGAGTACGAGTATGCGTATGAATATGAGTATGAGTATGAGTATGAGTATGGGTATGAGTATGAGTATGAGTATGAGTATGAGTATGAGTATGTGTATGAGTATGAGTATGAGTTAGAGTATGAGTATGTGTATGAGTATGAGTATGAGTATGAGTATGAGTGTGAGTGTGAGTGCGAATGTGAGTATGAGGATGAGTATGAGTATGAGTATGTGTATGAGTATGAGTATGAGTATGACTATGAGTATGAGTATGAGTATGAGTATGAGTATGAGTATGAGTATGAGTATGAGTATGAGTATGACTATGAGTATGAGTATGACTATGTCTATGACTATGAGAATGAGTATGAGTATGAGTATGAGTATGAGTATGAGTGTGAGTATGAGTATGAGTATGAGTATGAGTATGAGTATGAGTATGAGTATGAGCATGAGCATGAGCATGAGTATGAGTATGAGTGTGAGTATGAGTATGAGTATGAGTATGAGTATAAGTATGAGAATGAGTATGAGTGTGAGTATGAGAATGAGTATGAGTATGTGTATGAGTATGAGTTTGAGTATGAGTATGAGTATGAGTATGAGTATGAGTATGAGTATGAGTATGAGTATGAGTATGAGTATGAGTATGAGTATGAGTATGAGTATGAGTATAAGTATGAGAATGAGTATGAGTGTGAGTATGAGAATGAGTATGAGTATGTGTATGAGTATGAGTATGAGTATGTGTATGAGTATGACTATGAGTATGAGTATGACTATGACTATGACTATGAGTATGAGTATGAGTATGAGTACGAGTATTAGTATGAGTATGAGTATGAGTATGAGTATGAGTATGAGTATGAGTATGAGTATGAGAATGAGTATGAGTATGAGTATGAGTATAAGTATTAGTATGAGTATGAGTTAGAGTATGAGTATGTGTATGAGTATGAGTATGAGTATGAGTATGAGTATGAGTATGAGTGTGAGTGTGAGTGCGAATGTGAGTATGAGTATGAGTATGAGTATGAGTATGAATATGTGTATGAGTATGAGTATGAGTATGAGTATGACTATGAGTATGAGTATGAGTATGAGTATGAGTATGAGTATGAGTATGAGTATGAGTATGAGTATGAGTATGACTATGAGTATGAGTATGACTATGACTATGACTATGAGAATGAGTATGAGTATGAGTATGAGTATGAGTATGAGTATGAGTGTGAGTATGAGTATGAGTATGAGTATGAGTATGAGTATGAGAATGAGTATGAGTATGAGTATGAGTATGAGTATGAGTATGAGTATGAGTATAAGTATTAGTATGAGTATGAGTACGATTATTAGTATGAGTATGAGTATGAGTATGAGTATGAGTTTAAGTATGAGTATGAGTACGAGTATGCGTATGAATATGAGTATGAGTATGAGTATGAGTATAAGTATTAGTATGAGTATGAGTACGATTATTTGTATGAGTATGAGTATGAGTATGAGTATGAGTTTAAGTATGAGTATGAGTACGAGTATGCGTATGAATATGAGTATGAGTATGAGTATGAGTATGGGTATGAGTATGAGTATGAGTATGAGTATGAGTATGAGTATGTGTATGAGTATGAGTATGAGTTAGAGTATGAGTATGTGTATGAGTATGAGTATGAGTATGAGTATGAGTGTGAGTGTGAGTGCGAATGTGAGTATGAGGATGAGTATGAGTATGAGTATGTGTATGAGTATGAGTATGAGTATGACTATGAGTATGAGTATGAGTATGAGTATGAGTATGAGTATGAGTATGAGTATGAGTATGAGTATGACTATGAGTATGAGTATGACTATGTCTATGACTATGAGAATGAGTATGAGTATGAGTATGAGTATGAGTATGAGTGTGAGTATGAGTATGAGTATGAGTATGAGTATGAGTATGAGTATGAGTATGAGAATGAGTATGAGTATGAGTATGAGTATAAGTATTAGTATGAGTATGAGTTAGAGTATGAGTATGTGTATGAGTATGAGTATGAGTATGAGTATGAGTATGAGTGTGAGTGTGAGTGCGAATGTGAGTATGAGTATGAGTATGAGTATAAGTATTAGTATGAGTATGAGTTAGAGTATGAGTATGTGTATGAGTATGAGTATGAGTATGAGTATGAGTATGAGTATGAGTATGAGTATGAGTATGAGTATGACTATGAGTATGAGTATGACTATGACTATGACTATGAGAATGAGTATGAGTATGAGTATTAGTATGAATATGAGTATGAGTATGAGTGTGAGTATGAGTATGAGTATGAGTATGAGTATGAGTATGTGTATGAGTATGAGTATGAGTATGAGTATGAGTATGAGAATGAGTATGAGTATGAGTATGAGTATGAGTATGAGCATGAGCATGATCATGAGTATGAGTATGAGTATGAGTATGAGTATAAGTATTAGTATGAGTATGAGTTAGAGTATGAGTATGTGTATGAGTATGAGTATGAGTATGAGTATGAGTATGAGTATGAGTATGAGTATGAGTATGAGTATGAGTATGAGCATGAGCATGAGCATGAGTATGAGTATGAGTGTGAGTATGAGTATGAGTATGAGTATGAGTATAAGTATGAGAATGAGTATGAGTGTGAGTATGAGAATGAGTATGAGTATGTGTATGAGTATGAGTTTGAGTATGAGTATGAGTATGAGTATGAGTATGAGTATGAGTATGAGTATGAGTATGAGTATGAGTATGAGTATGAGTATGAGTATGAGTATGAGTATAAGTATGAGAATGAGTATGAGTGTGAGTATGAGAATGAGTATGAGTATGTGTATGAGTATGAGTATGAGTATGAGTGTGAGTATGAGTATGAGTATGAGTATGAGTATGAGTATGAATATGAGTATGAGTATAAGTATTAGTATGAGTATGAGTACGAGTATTAGTATGAGTATGAGTATGAGTATGAGTATGAGTTTAAGTATGAGTATGAGTATGAGTATGTGCATGAGTATGAGTATGTGTATGAGTATGAGTATGAGTATGAGTATGAGTATGAGTATGAGTATGAGTATGAGTATGAGTATGAGTATGAGAATGAGTATGAGTATGAGTATGAGTATGAGTATAAGTATTAGTATGAGTATGAGTTAGAGTATGAGTATGTGTATGAGTATGAGTATGAGTATGAGTATGAGTATGAGTGTGAGTGTGAGTGCGAATGTGAGTATGAGTATGAGTATGAGTACAAGTATTAGTATGAGTATGAGTTAGAGTATGAGTATGTGTATGAGTATGAGTATGAGTATGAGTAAGAGTATGAGTATGAGTATGAGTATGAGTATGAGTATGAGTATGAGTATGACTATGAGTATGAGTATGACTATGACTATGACTATGAGAATGAGTATGAGTATGAGTATTAGTATGAATATGAGTATGAGTATGAGTGTGTGTATGAGTATGAGTATGAGTATGAGTATGAGTATGTGTATGAGTATGAGTATGAGTATGAGTATGAGTATGAGAATGAGTATGAGTATGAGTATGAGTATGAGTATGAGCATGAGCATGATCATGAGTATGAGTATGAGTATGAGTATGAGTATAAGTATTAGTATGAGTATGAGTTAGAGTATGAGTATGTGTATGAGTATGAGGATGAGTATGAGTATGAGTATGAGTATGAGTATGAGTATGAGTATGAGTATGAGTATGAGTATGAGCATGAGCATGAGCATGAGTATGAGTATGAGTGTGAGTATGAGTATGAGTATGAGTATGAGTATAAGTATGAGAATGAGTATGAGTGTGAGTATGAGAATGAGTATGAGTATGTGTATGAGTATGAGTTTGAGTATGAGTATGAGTATGAGTATGAGTATGAGTATGAGTATGAGTATGAGTATGAGTATGAGTATGAGTATGAGTATGAGTATGAGTATGAGTATGAGTATGAGTATGAGTATGAGTATGAGTATGAGTATGAGTATGAGTATGAGTATGAGTATGAGTATGAGTATGAGTATAAGTATGAGTATGAGTATGAGTATGAGTATAAGTATTAGTATGAGTATGAGTACGAGTATTAGTATGAGTATGAGTATGAGTATGAGTTTAAGTATGAGTATGAGTATGAGTATGAGTATGAGTATGAGTATGAGTATGAGGATGAGTATGAGTATAAGTATGAGTATGTGTATGAATATGAGTATGAGTATGAGTATGAGTATGAGTATGAGTTAGAGTATGAGTATGTGTATGAGTATGAGTATGAGTATGAGTATGAGTATGAGTATGAGTGTGAGTGCGAATGTGAGTATGAGTATGAGTATGAGTATGAGTATGTGTATGAGTATGAGTATGAGTATGAGTATGACTATGAGTATGAGGATGAGTATGAGTATGAGTATGAGTATGAGTATGAGTATGACTATGAGTATGAGTATGACTATGACTATGACTATGACTATGAGAATGAGTATGAGCATGAGTATGAGTATGAGTATGAGTATGAGTATGATTATGTGTATGAGTATGAGTATGAGTATGAGAATGAGTATGAGTATGAGTATGAGTATGAGTATGAGCATGAGCATGAGCATGAGTATGAGTATGAGTATGAGTATGAGTATGAGTATGAGCATGAGCATGAGCATGAGTATGAGTATGAGTGTGAGTATGAGTATGAGTATGAGTATAAGTATTAGTATGAGTATGAGTTAGAGTATGAGTATGTGTATGAGTATGAGTATGAGTATGAGTATGAGTATGAGTGTGAGTGTGAGTGCGAATGTGAGTATGAGTATGAGTATGAGTATGAGTATGAGTATGTGTATGAGTATGAGTATGAGTATGAGTATGACTATGAGTATGAGTATGAGTATGAGTATGAGTATGAGTATGAGTATGAGTATGAGTATGAGTATGAGTATGACTATGAGTATGAGTATGACTATGACTATGACTATGAGAATGAGTATGAGTATGAGTATGATTATGTGTATGAGTATGAGTATGAGTATGAGAATGAGTATGAGTATGAGTATGAGTATGAGTATGAGCATGAGCATGAGCATGAGTATGAGTATGAGTATGAGTATGAGTATGAGTATGAGCATGAGCATGAGCATGAGTATGAGTATGAGTGTGAGTATGAGTATGAGTATGAGTATAAGTATTAGTATGAGTATGAGTTAGAGTATGAGTATGTGTATGAGTATGTGTATGAGTATGTGTATGAGTATGAGTGTGAGTGTGAGTGCGAATGTGAGTATGAGTATGAGTATGAGTATGAGTATGTGTATGAGTATGAGTATGAGTATGAGTATGAGTATGACTATGAGTATGAGTATGAGTATGAGTATGAGTATGAGTATGAGTATGAGTATGAGTATGAGTATGAGTATGAGTATGACTATGAGTATGAGTATGACTATGACTATGACTATGAGAATGAGTATGAGTATGAGTATGAGTATGAGTATGAGTATGAGTGTGAGTATGAGTATGAGTATGAGTATGAGTATGAGTATGAGAATGAGTATGAGTATGAGTATGAGTATGAGTATGAGTATGAGTATGAGTATAAGTATTAGTATGAGTATGAGTACGATTATTAGTATGAGTATGAGTATGAGTATGAGTATGAGTTTAAGTATGAGTATGAGTACGAGTATGCGTATGAATATGAGTATGAGTATGAGTATGAGTATAAGTATTAGTATGAGTATGAGTACGATTATTTGTATGAGTATGAGTATGAGTATGAGTATGAGTTTAAGTATGAGTATGAGTACGAGTATGCGTATGAATATGAGTATGAGTATGAGTATGAGTATGGGTATCAGTATGAGTATGAGTATGAGTATGAGTATGAGTTTAAGTATGAGCATGAGCATGAGCATGAGTATGAGTATGAGTATGAGTATGAGTATGAGTGTGAGTATGAGTATGAGTATGAGTATGAGTATGAGTATGAGTATGAGTATGAGTATGTGTATGAGTATGAGTATGAGTTAGAGTATGAGTATGTGTATGAGTATGAGTATGAGTATGAGTATGAGTGTGAGTGTGAGTGCGAATGTGAGTATGAGGATGAGTATGAGTATGAGTATGTGTATGAGTATGAGTATGAGTATGACTATGAGTATGAGTATGAGTATGAGTATGAGTATGAGTATGAGTATGAGTATGAGTATGAGTATGACTATGAGTATGAGTATGACTATGTCTATGACTATGAGAATGAGTATGAGTATGAGTATGAGTATGAGTGTGAGTATGAGTATGAGTATGAGTATGAGTATGAGTATGAGTATGAGTATGAGTATGAGAATGAGTATGAGTATGAGTATGAGTATAAGTATTAGCATGAGTATGAGTTAGAGTATGAGTATGTGTATGAGTATGAGTATGAGTATGAGTATGAGTATGAGTGTGAGTGTGAGTGCGAATGTGAGTATGAGTATGAGTATGAGTATAAGTATTAGTATGAGTATGAGTTAGAGTATGAGTATGTGTATGAGTATGAGTATGAGTATGAGTATGAGTATGAGTATGAGTATGAGTATGAGTATGAGTATGAGTATGAGTATAAGTATAAGTATGAGTATGAGTATGAGTATAAGTATTAGTATGAGTATGAGTACGAGTATTAGTATGAGTATGAGTATGAGTATGAGTTTAAGTATGAGTATGAGTATGAGTATGAGTATGAGTATGAGTATGAGTATGAGGATGAGTATGAGTATAAGTATGAGTATGTGTATGAGTATGAGTATGAGTATGAGTATGAGTATGAGTATGAGTATGAGTATGTGTATAAGTATGAGTATGAGTATGAGTATGAGTATAAGTATTAGTATGAGTATGAGTACGAGTATTAGTATGAGTATGAGTATGAGTATGAGTATGAGTTTAAGTATGAGTATGAATATGAGTATGAGTATGTGCATGAGTATGAGTATGTGTATGAGTATGAGTATGAGTATGAGTATGAGTATGAGTATGAGTATGAGGATGAGTATGAGTATAAGTATGAGTATGTGTATGAGTATGAGTATGAGTATGAGTATGAGTATGAGTATGAGTTAGAGTATGAGTATGTGTATGAGTATGAGTATGAGTATGAGTATGAGTATGAGTGTGAGTGCGAATGTGAGTATGAGTATGAGTATGAGTATGAGTATGTGTATGAGTATGAGTATGAGTATGAGTATGAGTATGAGTGTGAGTATGAGTATGAGTATGAGTATGAGTATGAGTATGAGTATGAGTATGAGTATGAGTATGAGTATGAGTTTGAGTATGAGAATGAGTATGAGTATGAGTATGAGTATAAGTATTAGTATGAGTATGAGTTAGAGTATGAGTATGTGTATGAGTATGACTATGAGTATGAGTATGACTATGACTATGACTATGAGTATGAGTATGAGTATGAGTACGAGTATTAGTATGAGTATGAGTATGAGTATGAGTATGAGTATGAGTATGAGTATGAGTATGAGTATGAGAATGAGTATGAGTATGAGTATGAGTATAAGTATTAGTATGAGTATGAGTTAGAGTATGAGTATGTGTATGAGTATGAGTATGAGTATGAGTATGAGTATGAGTGTGAGTGTGAGTGCGAATGTGAGTATGAGTATGAGTATGAGTATGAGTATGAATATGTGTATGAGTATGAGTATGAGTATGAGTATGACTATGAGTATGAGTATGAGTATGAGTATGAGTATGAGTATGAGTATGAGTATGAGTATGAGTATGACTATGAGTATGAGTATGACTATGACTATGACTATGAGAATGAGTATGAGTATGAGTATGAGTATGAGTATGAGTATGAGTGTGAGTATGAGTATGAGTATGAGTATGAGTATGAGTATGAGAATGAGTATGAGTATGAGTATGAGTATGAGTATGAGTATGAGTATGAGTATAAGTATTAGTATGAGTATGAGTACGATTATTAGTATGAGTATGAGTATGAGTATGAGTATGAGTTTAAGTATGAGTATGAGTACGAGTATGCGTATGAATATGAGTATGAGTATGAGTATGAGTATAAGTATTAGTATGAGTATGAGTACGATTATTTGTATGAGTATTAGTATGAGTATGAGTATGAGTTTAAGTATGAGTATGAGTACGAGTATGCGTATGAATATGAGTATGAGTATGAGTATGAGTATGGGTATGAGTATGAGTATGAGTATGAGTATGAGTATGAGCATGTGTATGAGTATGAGTATGAGTTAGAGTATGAGTATGTGTATGAGTATGAGTATGAGTATGAGTATGAGTGTGAGTGTGAGTGCGAATGTGAGTATGAGGATGAGTATGAGTATGAGTATGTGTATGAGTATGAGTATGAGTATGACTATGAGTATGAGTATGAGTATGAGTATGAGTATGAGTATGAGTATGAGTATGAGTATGAGTATGACTATGAGTATGAGTATGACTATGTCTATGACTATGAGAATGAGTATGAGTATGAGTATGAGTATGAGTATGAGTGTGAGTATGAGTATGAGTATGAGTATGAGTATGAGTATGAGTATGAGTATGAGAATGAGTATGAGTATGAGTATGAGTATAAGTATTAGTATGAGTATGAGTTAGAGTATGAGTATGTGTATGAGTATGAGTATGAGTATGAGTATGAGTATGAGTATGAGTGTGAGTGCGAATGTGAGTATGAGTATGAGTATGAGTATAAGTATTAGTATGAGTATGAGTTAGAGTATGAGTATGTGTATGAGTATGAGTATGAGTATGAGTATGAGTATGAGTATGAGTATGAGTATGAGTATGAGTATGACTATGAGTATGAGTATGACTATGACTATGACTATGAGAATGAGTATGAGTATGAGTATTAGTATGAATATGAGTATGAGTATGAGTGTGAGTATGAGTATGAGTATGAGTATGAGTATGAGTATGTGTATGAGTATGAGTATGAGTATGAGTATGAGTATGAGAATGAGTATGAGTATGAGTATGAGTATGAGTATGAGCATGAGCATGATCATGAGTATGAGTATGAGTATGAGTATGAGTATAAGTATTAGTATGAGTATGAGTTAGAGTATGAGTATGTGTATGAGTATGAGTATGAGTATGAGTATGAGTATGAGTATGAGTATGAGTATGAGTATGAGTATGAGTATGAGCATGAGCATGAGCATGAGTATGAGTATGAGTGTGAGTATGAGTATGAGTATGAGTATGAGTATAAGTATGAGAATGAGTATGAGTGTGAGTATGAGAATGAGTATGAGTATGTGTATGAGTATGAGTTTGAGTATGAGTATGAGTATGAGTATGAGTATGAGTATGAGTATGAGTATGAGTATGAGTATGAGTATGAGTATGAGTATGAGTATGAGTATGAGTATAAGTATGAGAATGAGTATGAGTGTGAGTATGAGAATGAGTATGAGTATGTGTATGAGTATGAGTATGAGTATGAGTGTGAGTATGAGTATGAGTATGAGTATGAGTATGAGTATGAATATGAGTATGAGTATAAGTATTAGTATGAGTATGAGTACGAGTATTAGTATGAGTATGAGTATGAGTATGAGTATGAGTTTAAGTATGAGTATGAGTATGAGTATGTGCATGAGTATGAGTATGTGTATGAGTATGAGTATGAGTATGAGTATGAGTATGAGTATGAGTATGAGTATGAGTATGAGTATGAGTATGAGTATGAGTATGAGTATGAGAATGAGTATGAGTATGAGTATGAGTATGAGTATAAGTATTAGTATGAGTATGAGTTAGAGTATGAGTATGTGTATGAGTATGAGTATGAGTATGAGTATGAGTATGAGTGTGAGTGTGAGTGCGAATGTGAGTATGAGTATGAGTATGAGTACAAGTATTAGTATGAGTATGAGTTAGAGTATGAGTATGTGTATGAGTATGAGTATGAGTATGAGTAAGAGTATGAGTATGAGTATGAGTATGAGTATGAGTATGAGTATGAGTATGACTATGAGTATGAGTATGACTATGACTATGACTATGAGAATGAGTATGAGTATGAGTATTAGTATGAATATGAGTATGAGTATGAGTGTGTGTATGAGTATGAGTATGAGTATGAGTATGAGTATGTGTATGAGTATGAGTATGAGTATGAGTATGAGTATGAGAATGAGTATGAGTATGAGTATGAGTATGAGTATGAGCATGAGCATGATCATGAGTATGAGTATGAGTATGAGTATGAGTATAAGTATTAGTATGAGTATGAGTTAGAGTATGAGTATGTGTATGAGTATGAGTATGAGTATGAGTATGAGTATGAGTATGAGTATGAGTATGAGTATGAGTATGAGTATGAGTATGAGCATGAGCATGAGCATGAGTATGAGTATGAGTGTGAGTATGAGTATGAGTATGAGTATGAGTATAAGTATGAGAATGAGTATGAGTGTGAGTATGAGAATGAGTATGAGTATGTGTATGAGTATGAGTTTGAGTATGAGTATGAGTATGAGTATGAGTATGAGTATGAGTATGAGTATGAGTATGAGTATGAGTATGAGTATGAGTATGAGTATGAGTATGAGTATGAGTATGAGTATGAGTATAAGTATTAGTATGAGTATGAGTACGATTATTAGTATGAGTATGAGTATGAGTATGAGTATGAGTTTAAGTATGAGTATGAGTACGAGTATGCGTATGAATATGAGTATGAGTATGAGTATGAGTATAAGTATTAGTATGAGTATGAGTACGATTATTTGTATGAGTATGAGTATGAGTATGAGTATGAGTTTAAGTATGAGTATGAGTACGAGTATGCGTATGAATATGAGTATGAGTATGAGTATGAGTATGGGTATCAGTATGAGTATGAGTATGAGTATGAGTATGAGTTTAAGTATGAGCATGAGCATGAGCATGAGTATGAGTATGAGTATGAGTATGAGTATGAGTGTGAGTATGAGTATGAGTATGAGTATGAGTATGAGTATGAGTATGAGTATGAGTATGAGTATGTGTATGAGTATGAGTATGAGTTAGAGTATGAGTATGTGTATGAGTATGAGTATGAGTATGAGTATGAGTGTGAGTGTGAGTGCGAATGTGAGTATGAGGATGAGTATGAGTATGAGTATGTGTATGAGTATGAGTATGAGTATGACTATGAGTATGAGTATGAGTATGAGTATGAGTATGAGTATGAGTATGAGTATGAGTATGAGTATGACTATGAGTATGAGTATGACTATGTCTATGACTATGAGAATGAGTATGAGTATGAGTATGAGTATGAGTGTGAGTATGAGTATGAGTATGAGTATGAGTATGAGTATGAGTATGAGTATGAGTATGAGAATGAGTATGAGTATGAGTATGAGTATAAGTATTAGTATGAGTATGAGTTAGAGTATGAGTATGTGTATGAGTATGAGTATGAGTATGAGTATGAGTATGAGTGTGAGTGTGAGTGCGAATGTGAGTATGAGTATGAGTATGAGTATAAGTATTAGTATGAGTATGAGTTAGAGTATGAGTATGTGTATGAGTATGAGTATGAGTATGAGTATGAGTATGAGTATGAGTATGAGTATGAGTATGAGTATGAGTATGACTATGAGTATGAGTATGACTATGACTATGACTATGAGAATGAGTATGAGTATGAGTATTAGTATGAATATGAGTATGAGTATGAGTGTGAGTATGAGTATGAGTATGAGTATGAGTATGAGTATGTGTATGAGTATGAGTATGAGTATGAGTATGAGTATGAGAATGAGTATGAGTGTGAGTATGAGTATGAGTATGAGCATGAGCATGATCATGAGTATGAGTATGAGTATGAGTATGAGTATAAGTATTAGTATGAGTATGAGTTAGAGTATGAGTATGTGTATGAGTATGAGTATGAGTATGAGTATGAGTATGAGTATGAGTATGAGTATGAGTATGAGTATGAGTATGAGTATGAGCATGAGCATGAGCATGAGTATGAGTATGAGTGTGAGTATGAGTATGAGTATGAGTATGAGTATAAGTATGAGAATGAGTATGAGTGTGAGTATGAGAATGAGTATGAGTATGTGTATGAGTATGAGTTTGAGTATGAGTATGAGTATGAGTATGAGTATGAGTATGAGTATGAGTATGAGTATGAGTATGAGTATGAGTATGAGTATGAGTATGAGTATGAGTATAAGTATGAGAATGAGTATGAGTGTGAGTATGAGAATGAGTATGAGTATGTGTATGAGTATGAGTATGAGTATGTGTATGAGTATGACTATGAGTATGAGTATGACTATGACTATGACTATGAGTATGAGTATGAGTATGAGTACGAGTATTAGTATGAGTATGAGTATGAGTATGAGTATGAGTATGAGTATGAGTATGAGTATGAGAATGAGTATGAGTATGAGTATGAGTATAAGTATTAGTATGAGTATGAGTTAGAGTATGAGTATGTGTATGAGTATGAGTATGAGTATGAGTATGAGTATGAGTATGAGTGTGAGTGTGAGTGCGAATGTGAGTATGAGTATGAGTATGAGTATGAGTATGAATATGTGTATGAGTATGAGTATGAGTATGAGTATGACTATGAGTATGAGTATGAGTATGAGTATGAGTATGAGTATGAGTATGAGTATGAGTATGAGTATGAGTATGACTATGAGTATGAGTATGACTATGACTATGACTATGAGAATGAGTATGAGTATGAGTATGAGTATGAGTATGAGTATGAGTGTGAGTATGAGTATGAGTATGAGTATGAGTATGAGTATGAGAATGAGTATGAGTATGAGTATGAGTATGAGTATGAGTATGAGTATGAGTATAAGTATTAGTATGAGTATGAGTACGATTATTAGTATGAGTATGAGTATGAGTATGAGTATGAGTTTAAGTATGAGTATGAGTACGAGTATGCGTATGAATATGAGTATGAGTATGAGTATGAGTATAAGTATTAGTATGAGTATGAGTACGATTATTTGTATGAGTATGAGTATGAGTATGAGTATGAGTTTAAGTATGAGTATGAGTACGAGTATGCGTATGAATATGAGTATGAGTATGAGTATGAGTATGGGTATGAGTATGAGTATGAGTATGAGTATGAGTATGAGTATGTGTATGAGTATGAGTATGAGTTAGAGTATGAGTATGTGTATGAGTATGAGTATGAGTATGAGTATGAGTGTGAGTGTGAGTGCGAATGTGAGTATGAGGATGAGTATGAGTATGAGTATGTGTATGAGTATGAGTATGAGTATGACTATGAGTATGAGTATGAGTATGAGTATGAGTATGAGTATGAGTATGAGTATGAGTATGAGTATGACTATGAGTATGAGTATGACTATGTCTATGACTATGAGAATGAGTATGAGTATGAGTATGAGTATGAGTATGAGTGTGAGTATGAGTATGAGTATGAGTATGAGTATGAGTATGAGTATGAGTATGAGCATGAGCATGAGCATGAGTATGAGTATGAGTGTGAGTATGAGTATGAGTATGAGTATGAGTATAAGTATGAGAATGAGTATGAGTGTGAGTATGAGAATGAGTATGAGTATGTGTATGAGTATGAGTTTGAGTATGAGTATGAGTATGAGTATGAGTATGAGTATGAGTATGAGTATGAGTATGAGTATGAGTATGAGTATGAGTATGAGTATGAGTATGAGTATAAGTATGAGAATGAGTATGAGTGTGAGTATGAGAATGAGTATGAGTATGTGTATGAGTATGAGTATGAGTATGTGTATGAGTATGACTATGAGTATGAGTATGACTATGACTATGACTATGAGTATGAGTATGAGTATGAGTACGAGTATTAGTATGAGTATGAGTATGAGTATGAGTATGAGTATGAGTATGAGTATGAGTATGAGAATGAGTATGAGTATGAGTATGAGTATAAGTATTAGTATGAGTATGAGTTAGAGTATGAGTATGTGTATGAGTATGAGTATGAGTATGAGTATGAGTATGAGTATGAGTGTGAGTGTGAGTGCGAATGTGAGTATGAGTATGAGTATGAGTATGAGTATGAATATGTGTATGAGTATGAGTATGAGTATGAGTATGACTATGAGTATGAGTATGAGTATGAGTATGAGTATGAGTATGAGTATGAGTATGAGTATGAGTATGAGTATGACTATGAGTATGAGTATGACTATGACTATGACTATGAGAATGAGTATGAGTATGAGTATGAGTATGAGTATGAGTATGAGTGTGAGTATGAGTATGAGTATGAGTATGAGTATGAGTATGAGAATGAGTATGAGTATGAGTATGAGTATGAGTATGAGTATGAGTATGAGTATAAGTATTAGTATGAGTATGAGTACGATTATTAGTATGAGTATGAGTATGAGTATGAGTATGAGTTTAAGTATGAGTATGAGTACGAGTATGCGTATGAATATGAGTATGAGTATGAGTATGAGTATAAGTATTAGTATGAGTATGAGTACGATTATTTGTATGAGTATGAGTATGAGTATGAGTATGAGTTTAAGTATGAGTATGAGTACGAGTATGCGTATGAATATGAGTATGAGTATGAGTATGAGTATGGGTATGAGTATGAGTATGAGTATGAGTATGAGTATGAGTATGTGTATGAGTATGAGTATGAGTTAGAGTATGAGTATGTGTATGAGTATGAGTATGAGTATGAGTATGAGTGTGAGTGTGAGTGCGAATGTGAGTATGAGGATGAGTATGAGTATGAGTATGTGTATGAGTATGAGTATGAGTATGACTATGAGTATGAGTATGAGTATGAGTATGAGTATGAGTATGAGTATGAGTATGAGTATGAGTATGACTATGAGTATGAGTATGACTATGTCTATGACTATGAGAATGAGTATGAGTATGAGTATGAGTATGAGTATGAGTGTGAGTATGAGTATGAGTATGAGTATGAGTATGAGTATGAGTATGAGTATGAGAATGAGTATGAGTATGAGTATGAGTATAAGTATGAGTATGAGTATGACTATGAGTATGAGTATGACTATGACTATGACTATGAGAATGAGTATGAGTATGAGTATTAGTATGAATATGAGTATGAGTATGAGTGTGAGTATGAGTATGAGTATGAGTATGAGTATGAGTATGTGTATGAGTATGAGTATGAGTATGAGTATGAGTATGAGTGTGAGTGTGAGTGCGAATGTGAGTATGAGTATGAGTATGAGTATAAGTATTAGTATGAGTATGAGTTAGAGTATGAGTATGTGTATGAGTATGAGTATGAGTATGAGTATGAGTATGAGTATGAGTATGAGTATGAGTATGAGTATGACTATGAGTATGAGTATGACTATGACTATGACTATGAGAATGAGTATGAGTATGAGTATTAGTATGAATATGAGTATGAGTATGAGTGTGAGTATGAGTATGAGTATGAGTATGAGTATGAGTATGTGTATGAGTATGAGTATGAGTATGAGTATGAGTATGAGAATGAGTATGAGTATGAGTATGAGTATGAGTATGAGCATGAGCATGATCATGAGTATGAGTATGAGTATGAGTATGAGTATAAGTATTAGTATGAGTATGAGTTAGAGTATGAGTATGTGTATGAGTATGAGTATGAGTATGAGTATGAGTATGAGTATGAGTATGAGTATGAGTATGAGTATGAGTATGAGCATGAGCATGAGCATGAGTATGAGTATGAGTGTGAGTATGAGTATGAGTATGAGTATGAGTATAAGTATGAGAATGAGTATGAGTGTGAGTATGAGAATGAGTATGAGTATGTGTATGAGTATGAGTTTGAGTATGAGTATGAGTATGAGTATGAGTATGAGTATGAGTATGAGTATGAGTATGAGTATGAGTATGAGTATGAGTATGAGTATGAGTATGAGTATAAGTATGAGAATGAGTATGAGTGTGAGTATGAGAATGAGTATGAGTATGTGTATGAGTATGAGTATGAGTATGAGTGTGAGTATGAGTATGAGTATGAGTATGAGTATGAGTATGAATATGAGTATGAGTATAAGTATTAGTATGAGTATGAGTACGAGTATTAGTATGAGTATGAGTATGAGTATGAGTATGAGTTTAAGTATGAGTATGAGTATGAGTATGTGCATGAGTATGAGTATGTGTATGAGTATGAGTATGAGTATGAGTATGAGTATGAGTATGAGTATGAGTATGAGTATGAGTATGAGTATGAGAATGAGTATGAGTATGAGTATGAGTATGAGTATAAGTATTAGTATGAGTATGAGTTAGAGTATGAGTATGTGTATGAGTATGAGTATGAGTATGAGTATGAGTATGAGTGTGAGTGTGAGTGCGAATGTGAGTATGAGTATGAGTATGAGTACAAGTATTAGTATGAGTATGAGTTAGAGTATGAGTATGTGTATGAGTATGAGTATGAGTATGAGTAAGAGTATGAGTATGAGTATGAGTATGAGTATGAGTATGAGTATGAGTATGACTATGAGTATGAGTATGACTATGACTATGACTATGAGAATGAGTATGAGTATGAGTATTAGTATGAATATGAGTATGAGTATGAGTGTGTGTATGAGTATGAGTATGAGTATGAGTATGAGTATGTGTATGAGTATGAGTATGAGTATGAGTATGAGTATGAGAATGAGTATGAGTATGAGTATGAGTATGAGTATGAGCATGAGCATGATCATGAGTATGAGTATGAGTATGAGTATGAGTATAAGTATTAGTATGAGTATGAGTTAGAGTATGAGTATGTGTATGAGTATGAGGATGAGTATGAGTATGAGTATGAGTATGAGTATGAGTATGAGTATGAGTATGAGTATGAGTATGAGCATGAGCATGAGCATGAGTATGAGTATGAGTGTGAGTATGAGTATGAGTATGAGTATGAGTATAAGTATGAGAATGAGTATGAGTGTGAGTATGAGAATGAGTATGAGTATGTGTATGAGTATGAGTTTGAGTATGAGTATGAGTATGAGTATGAGTATGAGTATGAGTATGAGTATGAGTATGAGTATGAGTATGAGTATGAGTATGAGTATGAGTATGAGTATGAGTATGAGTATGAGTATGAGTATGAGTATGAGTATGAGTATGAGTATGAGTATGAGTATGAGTATGAGTATGAGTATAAGTATGAGTATGAGTATGAGTATGAGTATAAGTATTAGTATGAGTATGAGTACGAGTATTAGTATGAGTATGAGTATGAGTATGAGTTTAAGTATGAGTATGAGTATGAGTATGAGTATGAGTATGAGTATGAGTATGAGGATGAGTATGAGTATAAGTATGAGTATGTGTATGAATATGAGTATGAGTATGAGTATGAGTATGAGTATGAGTTAGAGTATGAGTATGTGTATGAGTATGAGTATGAGTATGAGTATGAGTATGAGTATGAGTGTGAGTGCGAATGTGAGTATGAGTATGAGTATGAGTATGAGTATGTGTATGAGTATGAGTATGAGTATGAGTATGACTATGAGTATGAGGATGAGTATGAGTATGAGTATGAGTATGAGTATGAGTATGACTATGAGTATGAGTATGACTATGACTATGACTATGACTATGAGAATGAGTATGAGCATGAGTATGAGTATGAGTATGAGTATGAGTATGATTATGTGTATGAGTATGAGTATGAGTATGAGAATGAGTATGAGTATGAGTATGAGTATGAGTATGAGCATGAGCATGAGCATGAGTATGAGTATGAGTATGAGTATGAGTATGAGTATGAGCATGAGCATGAGCATGAGTATGAGTATGAGTGTGAGTATGAGTATGAGTATGAGTATAAGTATTAGTATGAGTATGAGTTAGAGTATGAGTATGTGTATGAGTATGAGTATGAGTATGAGTATGAGTATGAGTGTGAGTGTGAGTGCGAATGTGAGTATGAGTATGAGTATGAGTATGAGTATGAGTATGTGTATGAGTATGAGTATGAGTATGAGTATGACTATGAGTATGAGTATGAGTATGAGTATGAGTATGAGTATGAGTATGAGTATGAGTATGAGTATGAGTATGACTATGAGTATGAGTATGACTATGACTATGACTATGAGAATGAGTATGAGTATGAGTATGATTATGTGTATGAGTATGAGTATGAGTATGAGAATGAGTATGAGTATGAGTATGAGTATGAGTATGAGCATGAGCATGAGCATGAGTATGAGTATGAGTATGAGTATGAGTATGAGTATGAGCATGAGCATGAGCATGAGTATGAGTATGAGTGTGAGTATGAGTATGAGTATGAGTATAAGTATTAGTATGAGTATGAGTTAGAGTATGAGTATGTGTATGAGTATGTGTATGAGTATGTGTATGAGTATGAGTGTGAGTGTGAGTGCGAATGTGAGTATGAGTATGAGTATGAGTATGAGTATGTGTATGAGTATGAGTATGAGTATGAGTATGAGTATGACTATGAGTATGAGTATGAGTATGAGTATGAGTATGAGTATGAGTATGAGTATGAGTATGAGTATGAGTATGAGTATGACTATGAGTATGAGTATGACTATGACTATGACTATGAGAATGAGTATGAGTATGAGTATGAGTATGAGTATGAGTATGAGTGTGAGTATGAGTATGAGTATGAGTATGAGTATGAGTATGAGAATGAGTATGAGTATGAGTATGAGTATGAGTATGAGTATGAGTATGAGTATAAGTATTAGTATGAGTATGAGTACGATTATTAGTATGAGTATGAGTATGAGTATGAGTATGAGTTTAAGTATGAGTATGAGTACGAGTATGCGTATGAATATGAGTATGAGTATGAGTATGAGTATAAGTATTAGTATGAGTATGAGTACGATTATTTGTATGAGTATGAGTATGAGTATGAGTATGAGTTTAAGTATGAGTATGAGTACGAGTATGCGTATGAATATGAGTATGAGTATGAGTATGAGTATGGGTATCAGTATGAGTATGAGTATGAGTATGAGTATGAGTTTAAGTATGAGCATGAGCATGAGCATGAGTATGAGTATGAGTATGAGTATGAGTATGAGTGTGAGTATGAGTATGAGTATGAGTATGAGTATGAGTATGAGTATGAGTATGAGTATGTGTATGAGTATGAGTATGAGTTAGAGTATGAGTATGTGTATGAGTATGAGTATGAGTATGAGTATGAGTGTGAGTGTGAGTGCGAATGTGAGTATGAGGATGAGTATGAGTATGAGTATGTGTATGAGTATGAGTATGAGTATGACTATGAGTATGAGTATGAGTATGAGTATGAGTATGAGTATGAGTATGAGTATGAGTATGAGTATGACTATGAGTATGAGTATGACTATGTCTATGACTATGAGAATGAGTATGAGTATGAGTATGAGTATGAGTGTGAGTATGAGTATGAGTATGAGTATGAGTATGAGTATGAGTATGAGTATGAGTATGAGAATGAGTATGAGTATGAGTATGAGTATAAGTATTAGCATGAGTATGAGTTAGAGTATGAGTATGTGTATGAGTATGAGTATGAGTATGAGTATGAGTATGAGTGTGAGTGTGAGTGCGAATGTGAGTATGAGTATGAGTATGAGTATAAGTATTAGTATGAGTATGAGTTAGAGTATGAGTATGTGTATGAGTATGAGTATGAGTATGAGTATGAGTATGAGTATGAGTATGAGTATGAGTATGAGTATGAGTATGACTATGAGTATGAGTATGACTATGACTATGACTATGAGAATGAGTATGAGTATGAGTATTAGTATGAATATGAGTATGAGTATGAGTGTGAGTATGAGTATGAGTATGAGTATGAGTATGAGTATGTGTATGAGTATGAGTATGAGTATGAGTATGAGTATGAGAATGAGTATGAGTGTGAGTATGAGTATGAGTATGAGCATGAGCATGATCATGAGTATGAGTATGAGTATGAGTATGAGTATAAGTATTAGTATGAGTATGAGTTAGAGTATGAGTATGTGTATGAGTATGAGTATGAGTATGAGTATGAGTATGAGTATGAGTATGAGTATGAGTATGAGTATGAGTATGAGCATGAGCATGAGCATGAGTATGAGTATGAGTGTGAGTATGAGTATGAGTATGAGTATGAGTATAAGTATGAGAATGAGTATGAGTGTGAGTATGAGAATGAGTATGAGTATGTGTATGAGTATGAGTTTGAGTATGAGTATGAGTATGAGTATGAGTATGAGTATGAGTATGAGTATGAGTATGAGTATGAGTATGAGTATGAGTATAAGTATGAGAATGAGTATGAGTGTGAGTATGAGAATGAGTATGAGTATGTGTATGAGTATGAGTATGAGTGTGAGTATGAGTATGAGTATGAGTATGAGTATGAGTATGTGTATGAGTATGAGTATGAGTATGAGTATGAGTATGAGAATGAGTATGAGTATGAGTATGAGTATGAGTATGAGCATGAGCATGAGCATGAGTATGAGTATGAGTATGAGTATGAGTATAAGTATTAGTATGAGTATGAGTTAGAGTATGAGTATGTGTATGAGTATGAGTATGAGTATGAGTATGAGTATGAGTATGAGTATGAGTATGAGTATGAGTATGAGTATGAGCATGAGCATGAGCATGAGTATGAGTATGAGTGTGAGTATGAGTATGAGTATGAGTATGAGTATAAGTATGAGAATGAGTATGAGTGTGAGTATGAGTATGAGTATGAGTATGAGTATGAGTATGAATATGAGTATGAGTATAAGTATTAGTATGAGTATGAGTACGAGTATTAGTATGAGTATGAGTATGAGTATGAGTTTAAGTATGAGTATGAGTATGAGTATGTGCATGAGTATGAGTATGTGTATGAGTATGAGTATGAGTATTAGTATGAGTATAAGTATGAGAATGAGTATGAGTGTGAGTATGAGAATGAGTATGAGTATGTGTATGAGTATGAGTATGAGTATGAGTATGAGTATGAGTATGAGTATGAGTATGAGTATGAGTATGAGTATGAGTATGAGTATGAGTATGAGTATGAGTATGAGTATGAGTATGAGTATGAGTATGAGTATGAGTATGAGTATGAGTATGAGTATGAGTATGAGTATGAGTATGAGTATGAGTATGAGTATAAGTATGAGTATGAGTATGAGTATGAGTATAAGTATTAGTATGAGTATGAGTACGAGTATTAGTATGAGTATGAGTATGAGTATGAGTTTAAGTATGAGTATGAGTATGAGTATGAGTATGAGTATGAGTATGAGTATGAGTATGAGGATGAGTATGAGTATAAGTATGAGTATGTGTATGAATATGAGTATGAGTATGAGTATGAGTATGAGTATGAGTATGAGTTAGAGTATGAGTATGTGTATGAGTATGAGTATGAGTATGAGTATGAGTATGAGTGTGAGTGCGAATGTGAGTATGAGTATGAGTATGAGTATGAGTATGTGTATGAGTATGAGTATGAGTATGAGTATGACTATGAGTATGAGGATGAGTATGAGTATGAGTATGAGTATGAGTATGAGTATGACTATGAGTATGAGTATGACTATGACTATGACTATGACTATGAGAATGAGTATGAGTATGAGTATGAGTATTAGTATGAATATGAGTATGAGTATGAGTGTGAGTATGAGTATGAGTATGAGTATGAGTATGAGTATGAGTATGATTATGTGTATGAGTATGAGTATGAGTATGAGAATGAGTATGAGTATGAGTATGAGTATGAGTATGAGTATGAGCATGAGCATGAGCATGAGTATGAGTATGAGTATGAGTATGAGTATGAGTATGAGCATGAGCATGAGCATGAGTATGAGTATGAGTGTGAGTATGAGTATGAGTATGAGTATAAGTATTAGTATGAGTATGAGTTAGAGTATGAGTATGTGTATGAGTATGAGTATGAGTATGAGTATGAGTATGAGTGTGAGTGTGAGTGCGAATGTGAGTATGAGTATGAGTATGAGTATGAGTATGAGTATGTGTATGAGTATGAGTATGAGTATGAGTATGACTATGAGTATGAGTATGAGTATGAGTATGAGTATGAGTATGAGTATGAGTATGAGTATGAGTATGACTATGAGTATGAGTATGACTATGACTATGACTATGAGAATGAGTATGAGTATGAGTATGAGTATGAGTATGAGTATGAGTGTGAGTATGAGTATGAGTATGAGTATGAGTATGAGTATGAGAATGAGTATGAGTATGAGTATGAGTATGAGTATGAGTATGAGTATGAGTATGAGTATGAGAATGAGTATGAGTATGAGTATGAGTATGAGTATGAGTATGAGTATGAGTATAAGTATTAGTATGAGTATGAGTACGATTATTAGTATGAGTATGAGTATGAGTATGAGTATGAGTTTAAGTATGAGTATGAGTACGAGTATGCGTATGAATATGAGTATGAGTATGAGTATGAGTATAAGTATTAGTATGAGTATGAGTACGATTATTTGTATGAGTATGAGTATGAGTATGAGTATGAGTTTAAGTATGAGTATGAGTACGAGTATGCGTATGAATATGAGTATGAGTATGAGTATGAGTATGGGTATCAGTATGAGTATGAGTATGAGTATGAGTATGAGTTTAAGTATGAGCATGAGCATGAGCATGAGTATGAGTATGAGTATGAGTATGAGTATGAGTGTGAGTATGAGTATGAGTATGAGTATGAGTATGAGTATGAGTATGAGTATGAGTATGAGTATGTGTATGAGTATGAGTATGAGTTAGAGTATGAGTATGTGTATGAGTATGAGTATGAGTATGAGTATGAGTGTGAGTGTGAGTGCGAATGTGAGTATGAGGATGAGTATGAGTATGAGTATGTGTATGAGTATGAGTATGAGTATGACTATGAGTATGAGTATGAGTATGAGTATGAGTATGAGTATGAGTATGAGTATGAGTATGAGTATGACTATGAGTATGAGTATGACTATGTCTATGGCTATGAGAATGAGTATGAGTATGAGTATGAGTATGAGTGTGAGTATGAGTATGAGTATGAGTATGAGTATGAGTATGAGTATGAGTATGAGTATGAGAATGAGTATGAGTATGAGTATGAGTATAAGTATTAGTATGAGTATGAGTTAGAGTATGAGTATGTGTATGAGTATGAGTATGAGTATGAGTATGAGTATGAGTGTGAGTGTGAGTGCGAATGTGAGTATGAGTATGAGTATGAGTATAAGTATTAGTATGAGTATGAGTTAGAGTATGAGTATGTGTATGAGTATGAGTATGAGTATGAATATGAGTATGAGTATGAGTATGAGTATGAGTATGAGTATGAGTATGACTATGAGTATGAGTATGACTATGACTATGACTATGAGAATGAGTATGAGTATGAGTATTAGTATGAATATGAGTATGAGTATGAGTGTGAGTATGAGTATGAGTATGAGTATGAGTATGAGTATGTGTATGAGTATGAGTATGAGTATGAGTATGAGTATGAGAATGAGTATGAGTGTGAGTATGAGTATGAGTATGAGCATGAGCATGATCATGAGTATGAGTATGAGTATGAGTATGAGTATAAGTATTAGTATGAGTATGAGTTAGAGTATGAGTATGTGTATGAGTATGAGTATGAGTATGAGTATGAGTATGAGTATGAGTATGAGTATGAGTATGAGTATGAGTATGAGTATGAGTATGAGCATGAGCATGAGCATGAGTATGAGTATGAGTGTGAGTATGAGTATGAGTATGAGTATGAGTATAAGTATGAGAATGAGTATGAGTGTGAGTATGAGAATGAGTATGAGTATGTGTATGAGTATGAGTTTGAGTATGAGTATGAGTATGAGTATGAGTATGAGTATGAGTATGAGTATGAGTATGAGTATGAGTATGAGTATGAGTATGAGTATGAGTATGAGTATAAGTATGAGAATGAGTATGAGTGTGAGTATGAGAATGAGTATGAGTATGTGTATGAGTATGAGTATGAGTGTGAGTATGAGTATGAGTATGAGTATGAGTATGAGTATGTGTATGAGTATGAGTATGAGTATGAGTATGAGTATGAGAATGAGTATGAGTATGAGTATGAGTATGAGTATGAGTGTGAGTATGAGTATGAGTATGAGTATGAGTATGAGTATGAGTATGAGTATGAGTATGAGTATGAGTATGAGTATGAGTATGAGAATGAGTATGAGTATGAGTATGAGTATAAGTATTAGTATGAGTATGAGTTAGAGTATGAGTATGTGTATGAGTATGACTATGAGTATGAGTATGACTATGACTATGACTATGAGTATGAGTATGAGTATGAGTACGAGTATTAGTATGAGTATGAGTATGAGTATGAGTATGAGTATGAGTATGAGTATGAGTATGAGTATGAGAATGAGTATGAGTATGAGTATGAGTATAAGTATTAGTATGAGTATGAGTTAGAGTATGAGTATGTGTATGAGTATGAGTATGAGTATGAGTATGAGTATGAGTATGAGTGTGAGTGTGAGTGCGAATGTGAGTATGAGTATGAGTATGAGTATGAGTATGAATATGTGTATGAGTATGAGTATGAGTATGAGTATGACTATGAGTATGAGTATGAGTATGAGTATGAGTATGAGTATGAGTATGAGTATGAGTATGAGTATGAGTATGACTATGAGTATGAGTATGACTATGACTATGACTATGAGAATGAGTATGAGTATGAGTATGAGTATGAGTATGAGTATGAGTGTGAGTATGAGTATGAGTATGAGTATGAGTATGAGTATGAGAATGAGTATGAGTATGAGTATGAGTATGAGTATGAGTATGAGTATGAGTATAAGTATTAGTATGAGTATGAGTACGATTATTAGTATGAGTATGAGTATGAGTATGAGTATGAGAATGAGTATGAGTATGAGTATGAGTATGAGTATGAGCATGAGCATGATCATGAGTATGAGTATGAGTATGAGTATGAGTATAAGTATTAGTATGAGTATGAGTTAGAGTATGAGTATGTGTATGAGTATGAGTATGAGTATGAGTATGAGTATGAGTATGAGTATGAGTATGAGTATGAGTATGAGTATGAGTATGAGTATGAGCATGAGCATGAGCATGAGTATGAGTATGAGTGTGAGTATGAGTATGAGTATGAGTATGAGTATAAGTATGAGAATGAGTATGAGTGTGAGTATGAGAATGAGTATGAGTATGTGTATGAGTATGAGTTTGAGTATGAGTATGAGTATGAGTATGAGTATGAGTATGAGTATGAGTATGAGTATGAGTATGAGTATGAGTATGAGTATGAGTATGAGTATGAGTATGAGTATGAGTATGAGTATGAGTATGAGTATGAGTATGAGTATGAGTATGAGTATGAGTATGAGTATGAGTATGAGTATGAGTATGAGTATGAGTATAAGTATGAGTATGAGTATGAGTATGAGTATAAGTATTAGTATGAGTATGAGTACGAGTATTAGTATGAGTATGAGTATGAGTATGAGTTTAAGTATGAGTATGAGTATGAGTATGAGTATGAGTATGAGTATGAGTATGAGGATGAGTATGAGTATAAGTATGAGTATGTGTATGAATATGAGTATGAGTATGAGTATGAGTATGAGTATGAGTTAGAGTATGAGTATGTGTATGAGTATGAGTATGAGTATGAGTATGAGTATGAGTATGAGTGTGAGTGCGAATGTGAGTATGAGTATGAGTATGAGTATGAGTATGTGTATGAGTATGAGTATGAGTATGAGTATGACTATGAGTATGAGGATGAGTATGAGTATGAGTATGAGTATGAGTATGAGTATGACTATGAGTATGAGTATGACTATGACTATGACTATGACTATGAGAATGAGTATGAGCATGAGTATGAGTATGAGTATGAGTATGAGTATGATTATGTGTATGAGTATGAGTATGAGTATGAGAATGAGTATGAGTATGAGTATGAGTATGAGTATGAGCATGAGCATGAGCATGAGTATGAGTATGAGTATGAGTATGAGTATGAGTATGAGCATGAGCATGAGCATGAGTATGAGTATGAGTGTGAGTATGAGTATGAGTATGAGTATAAGTATTAGTATGAGTATGAGTTAGAGTATGAGTATGTGTATGAGTATGAGTATGAGTATGAGTATGAGTATGAGTGTGAGTGTGAGTGCGAATGTGAGTATGAGTATGAGTATGAGTATGAGTATGTGTATGAGTATGAGTATGAGTATGAGTATGACTATGAGTATGAGTATGAGTATGAGTATGAGTATGAGTATGAGTATGAGTATGAGTATGAGTATGAGTATGACTATGAGTATGAGTATGACTATGACTATGACTATGAGAATGAGTATGAGTATGAGTATGATTATGTGTATGAGTATGAGTATGAGTATGAGAATGAGTATGAGTATGAGTATGAGTATGAGTATGAGCATGAGCATGAGCATGAGTATGAGTATGAGTATGAGTATGAGTATGAGTATGAGCATGAGCATGAGCATGAGTATGAGTATGAGTGTGAGTATGAGTATGAGTATGAGTATAAGTATTAGTATGAGTATGAGTTAGAGTATGAGTATGTGTATGAGTATGTGTATGAGTATGAGTATGAGTATGAGTGTGAGTGTGAGTGCGAATGTGAGTATGAGTATGAGTATGAGTATGAGTATGTGTATGAGTATGAGTATGAGTATGAGTATGACTATGAGTATGAGTATGAGTATGAGTATGAGTATGAGTATGAGTATGAGTATGAGTATGAGTATGAGTATGAGTATGACTATGAGTATGAGTATGACTATGACTATGACTATGAGAATGAGTATGAGTATGAGTATGAGTATGAGTATGAGTATGAGTGTGAGTATGAGTATGAGTATGAGTATGAGTATGAGTATGAGAATGAGTATGAGTATGAGTATGAGTATGAGTATGAGTATGAGTATGAGTATAAGTATTAGTATGAGTATGAGTACGATTATTAGTATGAGTATGAGTATGAGTATGAGTATGAGTTTAAGTATGAGTATGAGTACGAGTATGCGTATGAATATGAGTATGAGTATGAGTATGAGTATTAGTATGAGTATGAGTACGATTATTTGTATGAGTATGAGTATGAGTATGAGTATGAGTTTAAGTATGAGTATGAGTACGAGTATGCGTATGAATATGAGTATGAGTATGAGTATGAGTATGGGTATCAGTATGAGTATGAGTATGAGTATGAGTATGAGTTTAAGTATGAGCATGAGCATGAGCATGAGTATGAGTATGAGTATGAGTATGAGTATGAGTGTGAGTATGAGTATGAGTATGAGTATGAGTATGAGTATGAGTATGAGTATGAGTATGAGTATGTGTATGAGTATGAGTATGAGTTAGAGTATGAGTATGTGTATGAGTATGAGTATGAGTATGAGTATGAGTGTGAGTGTGAGTGCGAATGTGAGTATGAGGATGAGTATGAGTATGAGTATGTGTATGAGTATGAGTATGAGTATGACTATGAGTATGAGTATGAGTATGAGTATGAGTATGAGTATGAGTATGAGTATGAGTATGACTATGAGTATGAGTATGACTATGTCTATGACTATGAGAATGAGTATGAGTATGAGTATGAGTATGAGTGTGAGTATGAGTATGAGTATGAGTATGAGTATGAGTATGAGTATGAGTATGAGTATGAGAATGAGTATGAGTATGAGTATGAGTATAAGTATTAGTATGAGTATGAGTTAGAGTATGAGTATGTGTATGAGTATGAGTATGAGTATGAGTATGAGTATGAGTGTGAGTGTGAGTGCGAATGTGAGTATGAGTATGAGTATGAGTATAAGTATTAGTATGAGTATGAGTTAGAGTATGAGTATGTGTATGAGTATGAGTATGAGTATGAGTATGAGTATGAGTATGAGTATGAGTATGAGTATGAGTATGAGTATGACTATGAGTATGAGTATGACTATGACTATGACTATGAGAATGAGTATGAGTATGAGTATTAGTATGAATATGAGTATGAGTATGAGTGTGAGTATGAGTATGAGTATGAGTATGAGTATGAGTATGTGTATGAGTATGAGTATGAGTATGAGTATGAGTATGAGAATGAGTATGAGTGTGAGTATGAGTATGAGTATGAGCATGAGCATGATCATGAGTATGAGTATGAGTATGAGTATGAGTATAAGTATTAGTATGAGTATGAGTTAGAGTATGAGTATGTGTATGAGTATGAGTATGAGTATGAGTATGAGTATGAGTATGAGTATGAGTATGAGTATGAGTATGAGTATGAGTATGAGTATGAGCATGAGCATGAGCATGAGTATGAGTATGAGTGTGAGTATGAGTATGAGTATGAGTATGAGTATAAGTATGAGAATGAGTATGAGTGTGAGTATGAGAATGAGTATGAGTATGTGTATGAGTATGAGTTTGAGTATGAGTATGAGTATGAGTATGAGTATGAGTATGAGTATGAGTATGAGTATGAGTATGAGTATGAGTATGAGTATGAGTATGAGTATAAGTATGAGAATGAGTATGAGTGTGAGTATGAGAATGAGTATGAGTATGTGTATGAGTATGAGTATGAGTGTGAGTATGAGTATGAGTATGAGTATGAGTATGAGTATGTGTATGAGTATGAGTATGAGTATGAGTATGAGTATGAGAATGAGTATGAGTATGAGTATGAGTATGAGTATGAGCATGAGCATGAGCATGAGTATGAGTATGAGTATGAGTATGAGTATAAGTATTAGTATGAGTATGAGTTAGAGTATGAGTATGTGTATGAGTATGAGTATGAGTATGAGTATGAGTATGAGTATGAGTATGAGTATGAGTATGAGTATGAGCATGAGCATGAGCATGAGTATGAGTATGAGTGTGAGTATGAGTATGAGTATGAGTATGAGTATAAGTATGAGAATGAGTATGAGTGTGAGTATGAGTATGAGTATGAGTATGAGTATGAGTATGAATATGAGTATGAGTATAAGTATTAGTATGAGTATGAGTACGAGTATTAGTATGAGTATGAGTATGAGTATGAGTTTAAGTATGAGTATGAGTATGAGTATGTGCATGAGTATGAGTATGTGTATGAGTATGAGTATGAGTATTAGTATGAGTATAAGTATGAGAATGAGTATGAGTGTGAGTATGAGAATGAGTATGAGTATGTGTATGAGTATGAGTATGAGTATGAGTATGAGTATGAGTATGAGTATGAGTATGAGTATGAGTATGAGTATGAGTATGAGTATGAGTATGAGTATGAGTATGAGTATGAGTATGAGTATGAGTATGAGTATGAGTATGAGTATGAGTATGAGTATGAGTATGAGTATGAGTATGAGTATGAGTATGAGTATGAGTATAAGTATGAGTATGAGTATGAGTATGAGTATAAGTATTAGTATGAGTATGAGTACGAGTATTAGTATGAGTATGAGTATGAGTATGAGTTTAAGTATGAGTATGAGTATGAGTATGAGTATGAGTATGAGTATGAGTATGAGTATGAGGATGAGTATGAGTATAAGTATGAGTATGTGTATGAATATGAGTATGAGTATGAGTATGAGTATGAGTATGAGTATGAGTTAGAGTATGAGTATGTGTATGAGTATGAGTATGAGTATGAGTATGAGTATGAGTGTGAGTGCGAATGTGAGTATGAGTATGAGTATGAGTATGAGTATGTGTATGAGTATGAGTATGAGTATGAGTATGACTATGAGTATGAGGATGAGTATGAGTATGAGTATGAGTATGAGTATGAGTATGACTATGAGTATGAGTATGACTATGACTATGACTATGACTATGAGAATGAGTATGAGTATGAGTATGAGTATTAGTATGAATATGAGTATGAGTATGAGTGTGAGTATGAGTATGAGTATGAGTATGAGTATGAGTATGAGTATGATTATGTGTATGAGTATGAGTATGAGTATGAGAATGAGTATGAGTATGAGTATGAGTATGAGTATGAGTATGAGCATGAGCATGAGCATGAGTATGAGTATGAGTATGAGTATGAGTATGAGTATGAGCATGAGCATGAGCATGAGTATGAGTATGAGTGTGAGTATGAGTATGAGTATGAGTATAAGTATTAGTATGAGTATGAGTTAGAGTATGAGTATGTGTATGAGTATGAGTATGAGTATGAGTATGAGTATGAGTGTGAGTGTGAGTGCGAATGTGAGTATGAGTATGAGTATGAGTATGAGTATGAGTATGTGTATGAGTATGAGTATGAGTATGAGTATGACTATGAGTATGAGTATGAGTATGAGTATGAGTATGAGTATGAGTATGAGTATGAGTATGAGTATGACTATGAGTATGAGTATGACTATGACTATGACTATGAGAATGAGTATGAGTATGAGTATGAGTATGAGTATGAGTATGAGTGTGAGTATGAGTATGAGTATGAGTATGAGTATGAGTATGAGAATGAGTATGAGTATGAGTATGAGTATGAGTATGAGTATGAGTATGAGTATGAGTATAAGTATTAGTATGAGTATGAGTATGAGTATGAGTATGAGTATGAGTATGAGTATGAGGATGAGTATGAGTATAAGTATGAGTATGTGTATGAATATGAGTATGAGTATGAGTATGAGTATGAGTATGAGTATGAGTTAGAGTATGAGTATGTGTATGAGTATGAGTATGAGTATGAGTATGAGTATGAGTGTGAGTGCGAATGTGAGTATGAGTATGAGTATGAGTATGAGTATGTGTATGAGTATGAGTATGAGTATGAGGATGAGTATGAGTATGAGTATGAGTATGAGTATGAGTATGACTATGAGTATGAGTATGACTATGACTATGACTATGACTATGAGAATGAGTATGAGTATGAGTATGAGTATTAGTATGAATATGAGTATGAGTATGAGTGTGAGTATGAGTATGAGTATGAGTATGAGTATGAGTATGAGTATGAGTATGATTATGTGTATGAGTATGAGTATGAGTATGAGAATGAGTATGAGTATGAGTATGAGTATGAGTATGAGTATGAGCATGAGCATGAGCATGAGTATGAGTATGAGTATGAGTATGAGTATGAGTATGAGCATGAGCATGAGCATGAGTATGAGTATGAGTGTGAGTATTAGTATGAGTATGAGTATAAGTATTAGTATGAGTATGAGTTAGAGTATGAGTATGTGTATGAGTATGAGTATGAGTATGAGTATGAGTGTGAGTGTGAGTGCGAATGTGAGTATGAGTATGATTATGAGTATGAGTATGAGTATGTGTATGAGTATGAGTATGAGTATGAGTATGACTATGAGTATGAGTATGAGTATGAGTATGAGTATGAGTATGAGTATGAGTATGAGTATGAGTATGAGTATGACTATGAGTATGAGTATGACTATGACTATGACTATGAGAATGAGTATGAGTATGAGTATGAGTATGAGTATGAGTATGAGTGTGAGTATGAGTATGAGTATGAGTATGAGTATGAGTATGAGAATGAGTATGAGTATGAGTATGAGTATGAGTATGAGTATGAGTATGAGTATGAGTATAAGTATTAGTATGAGTATGAGTTCGATTATTAGTATGAGTATGAGTATGAGTATGAGTATGAGTTTAAGTATGAGTATGAGTACGAGTATGCGTATGAATATGAGTATGAGTATGAGTATGAGTATAAGTATTAGTATGAGTATGAGTACGATTATTTGTATGAGTATGAGTATGAGTATGAGTATGAGTTTAAGTATGAGTATGAGTACGAGTATGCGTATGAATATGAGTATGAGTATGAGTATGAGTATGGGTATGAGTATGAGTATGAGTATGAGTATGAGTATGAGTTTAAGTATGAGCATGAGCATGAGCATGAGTATGAGTATGAGTATAAGTATGAGTATGAGTGTGAGTATGAGTATGAGTATGAGTATGAGTATGAGTATGAGTATGAGTATGAGTATGTGTATGAGTATGAGTATGAGTTAGAGTATGAGTATGTGTATGAGTATGAGTATGAGTATGAGTATGAGTGTGAGTGTGAGTGCGAATGTGAGTATGAGGATGAGTATGAGTATGAGTATGTGTATGAGTATGAGTATGAGTATGACTATGAGTATGAGTATGAGTATGAGTATGAGTATGAGTATGAGTATGAGTATGAGTATGAGTATGACTATGAGTATGAGTATGACTATGTCTATGACTATGAGAATGAGTATGAGTATGAGTATGAGTATGAGTATGAGTGTGAGTATGAGTATGAGTATGAGTATGAGTATGAGTATGAGTATGAGTATGAGTATGAGAATGAGTATGAGTATGAGTATGAGTATAAGTATTAGTATGAGTATGAGTTAGAGTATGAGTATGTGTATGAGTATGAGTATGAGTATGAGTATGAGTATGAGTGTGAGTGTGAGTGCGAATGTGAGTATGAGTATGAGTATGAGTATAAGTATTAGTATGAGTATGAGTTAGAGTATGAGTATGTGTATGAGTATGTGTATGAGTATGAGTATGAGTATTAGTATGAGTATAAGTATGAGAATGAGTATGAGTGTGAGTATGAGAATGAGTATGAGTATGTGTATGAGTATGAGTATGAGTATGAGTATGAGTATGAGTATGAGTATGAGTATGAGTATGAGTATGAGTATGAGTATGAGTATGAGTATGAGTATGAGTATGAGTATGAGTATGAGTATGAGTATGAGTATGAGTATGAGTATGAGTATGAGTATGAGTATGAGTATGAGTATGAGTATGAGTATGAGTATGAGTATGAGTATGAGTATGAGTATGAGTATGAGTATGAGTATAAGTATAAGTATGAGTATGAGTATGAGTATGAGTATAAGTATTAGTATGAGTATGAGTACGAGTATTAGTATGAGTATGAGTATGAGTATGAGTTTAAGTATGAGTATGAGTATGAGTATGAGTATGAGTATGAGTATGAGTATGAGGATGAGTATGAGTATAAGTATGAGTATGTGTATGAATATTTGTGTGAGTATGAGTATGAGTATGAGTATGAGTATGAGTTAGAGTATGAGTATGTGTATGAGTATGAGTATGAGTATGAGTATGAGTATGAGTGTGAGTGCGAATGTGAGTATGAGTATGAGTATGAGTATGAGTATGTGTATGAGTATGAGTATGAGTGTGAGTATGACTATGAGTATGAGGATGAGTATGAGTATGAGTATGAGTATGAGTATGAGTATGACTATGAGTATGAGTATGACTATGACTATGACTATGACTATGAGAATGAGTATGAGTATGAGTATGAGTATTAGTATGAATATGAGTATGAGTATGATTGTGAGTATGAGTATGAGTATGAGTATGAGTATGAGTATGAGTATGAGTATGATTATGTGTATGAGTATGAGTATGAGTATGAGAATGAGTATGAGTATGAGTATGAGTATGAGTATGAGTATGAGCATGAGCATGAGCATGAGTATGAGTATGAGTATGAGTATGAGTATGAGCATGAGCATGAGCATGAGTATGAGTATGAGTGTGAGTATGAGTATGAGTATGAGTATAAGTATTAGTATGAGTATGAGTTAGAGTATGAGTATGTGTATGAGTATGAGTATGAGTATGAGTATGAGTATGAGTGTGAGTGTGAGTGCGAATGTGAGTATGAGTATGAGTATGAGTATGAGTATGAGTATGTGTATGAGTATGAGTATGAGTATGAGTATGACTATGAGTATGAGTATGAGTATGAGTATGAGTATGAGTATGAGTATGAGTATGAGTATGAGTATGAGTATGACTATGAGTATGAGTATGACTATGACTATGACTATGAGAATGAGTATGAGTATGAGTATGAGTATGAGTATGAGTATGAGTATGAGTGTGAGTATGAGTATGAGTATGAGTATGAGTATGAGTATGAGAATGAGTATGAGTATGAGTATGAGTATGAGTATGAGTATGAGTATGAGTATGAGTATGAGTATAAGTATTAGTATGAGTATGAGTACGATTATTAGTATGAGTATGAGTATGAGTATGAGTATGAGTATGAGTTTAAGTATGAGTATGAGTACGAGTATGCGTATGAATATGAGTATGAGTATGAGTATGAGTATAAGTATTAGTATGAGTATGAGTACGATTATTTGTATGAGTATGAGTATGAGTATGAGTATGAGTTTAAGTATGAGTATGAGTACGAGTATGCGTATGAATATGAGTATGAGTATGAGTATGAGTATGGGTATGAGTATGAGTATGAGTATGAGTATGAGTATGAGTTTAAGTATGAGCATGAGCATGAGCATGAGTATGAGTATGAGTATGAGTATGAGTATGAGTGTGAGTATGAGTATGAGTATGAGTATGAGTATGAGTATGAGTATGAGTATGAGTATGAGTATGTGTATGAGTATGAGTATGAGTTAGAGTATGAGTATGTGTATGAGTATGAGTATGAGTATGAGTATGAGTGTGAGTGTGAGTGCGAATGTGAGTATGAGGATGAGTATGAGTATGAGTATGTGTATGAGTATGAGTATGAGTATGAGTATGACTATGAGTATGAGTATGAGTATGAGTATGAGTATGAGTATGAGTATGAGTATGAGTATGACTATGAGTATGAGTATGACTATGTCTATGACTATGAGAATGAGTATGAGTTTAAGTATGAGTATGAGTACGAGTATGCGTATGAATATGAGTATGAGTATGAGTATGAGTATAAGTATTAGTATGAGTATGAGTACGATTATTTGTATGAGTATGAGTATGAGTATGAGTATGAGTTTAAGTATGAGTATGAGTACGAGTATGCGTATGAATATGAGTATGAGTATGAGTATGAGTATGGGTATGAGTATGAGTATGAGTATGAGTATGAGTATGAGTTTAAGTATGAGCATGAGCATGAGTATGAGTATGAGTATGAGTATGAGTATGAGTGTGAGTATGAGTATGAGTATGAGTATGAGTATGAGTATGAGTATGAGTATGAGTATGAGTATGTGTATGAGTATGAGTATGAGTTAGAGTATGAGTATGTGTATGAGTATGAGTATGAGTATGAGTATGAGTGTGAGTGTGAGTGCGAATGTGAGTATGAGGATGAGTATGAGTATGAGTATGTGTATGAGTATGAGTATGAGTATGAGTATGAGTGTGAGTATGAGTATGAGCATGAGTATGAGTATGAGTGTGAGTATGAGTATGAGTATGAGTATGAGTATAAGTATGAGAATGTGTATGAGTGTGAGTATGAGAATGAGTATGAGTATGTGTATGAGTATGAGTTTGAGTATGAGTATGAGTATGAGTATGAGTATGAGTATGAGTATGAGTATGAGTATGGGTATGAGTATGAGTATGAGTATGAGTATGAGTATGAGTTTAAGTATGAGCATGAGCATGAGCATGAGTATGAGTATGAGTATAAGTATGAGTATGAGTGTGAGTATGAGTATGAGTATGAGTATGAGTATGAGTATGAGTATGAGTATGAGTATGTGTATGAGTATGAGTATGAGTTAGAGTATGAGTATGTGTATGAGTATGAGTATGAGTATGAGTATGAGTGTGAGTGTGAGTGCGAATGTGAGTATGAGGATGAGTATGAGTATGAGTATGTGTATGAGTATGAGTATGAGTATGACTATGAGTATGAGTATGAGTATGAGTATGAGTATGAGTATGAGTATGAGTATGAGTATGAGTATGACTATGAGTATGAGTATGACTATGTCTATGACTATGAGAATGAGTATGAGTATGAGTATGAGTATGAGTATGAGTGTGAGTATGAGTATGAGTATGAGTATGAGTATGAGTATGAGTATGAGTATGAGTATGAGAATGAGTATGAGTATGAGTATGAGTATAAGTATTAGTATGAGTATGAGTTAGAGTATGAGTATGTGTATGAGTATGAGTATGAGTATGAGTATGAGTATGAGTGTGAGTGTGAGTGCGAATGTGAGTATGAGTATGAGTATGAGTATAAGTATTAGTATGAGTATGAGTTAGAGTATGAGTATGTGTATGAGTATGTGTATGAGTATGAGTATGAGTATTAGTATGAGTATAAGTATGAGAATGAGTATGAGTGTGAGTATGAGAATGAGTATGAGTATGTGTATGAGTATGAGTATGAGTATGAGTATGAGTATGAGTATGAGTATGAGTATGAGTATGAGTATGAGTATGAGTATGAGTATGAGTATGAGTATGAGTATGAGTATGAGTATGAGTATGAGTATGAGTATGAGTATGAGTATGAGTATGAGTATGAGTATGAGTATGAGTATGAGTATGAGTATGAGTATGAGTATGAGTATGAGTATGAGTATGAGTATGAGTATAAGTATAAGTATGAGTATGAGTATGAGTATGAGTATAAGTATTAGTATGAGTATGAGTACGAGTATTAGTATGAGTATGAGTATGAGTATGAGTTTAAGTATGAGTATGAGTATGAGTATGAGTATGAGTATGAGTATGAGTATGAGGATGAGTATGAGTATAAGTATGAGTATGTGTATGAATATTTGTGTGAGTATGAGTATGAGTATGAGTATGAGTATGAGTTAGAGTATGAGTATGTGTATGAGTATGAGTATGAGTATGAGTATGAGTATGAGTGTGAGTGCGAATGTGAGTATGAGTATGAGTATGAGTATGAGTATGTGTATGAGTATGAGTATGAGTGTGAGTATGACTATGAGTATGAGGATGAGTATGAGTATGAGTATGAGTATGAGTATGAGTATGACTATGAGTATGAGTATGACTATGACTATGACTATGACTATGAGAATGAGTATGAGTATGAGTATGAGTATTAGTATGAATATGAGTATGAGTATGATTGTGAGTATGAGTATGAGTATGAGTATGAGTATGAGTATGAGTATGAGTATGATTATGTGTATGAGTATGAGTATGAGTATGAGAATGAGTATGAGTATGAGTATGAGTATGAGTATGAGTATGAGCATGAGCATGAGCATGAGTATGAGTATGAGTATGAGTATGAGTATGAGTATGAGCATGAGCATGAGCATGAGTATGAGTATGAGTGTGAGTATGAGTATGAGTATGAGTATAAGTATTAGTATGAGTATGAGTTAGAGTATGAGTATGTGTATGAGTATGAGTATGAGTATGAGTATGAGTATGAGTGTGAGTGTGAGTGCGAATGTGAGTATGAGTATGAGTATGAGTATGAGTATGAGTATGTGTATGAGTATGAGTATGAGTATGAGTATGACTATGAGTATGAGTATGAGTATGAGTATGAGTATGAGTATGAGTATGAGTATGAGTATGAGTATGAGTATGACTATGAGTATGAGTATGACTATGACTATGACTATGAGAATGAGTATGAGTATGAGTATGAGTATGAGTATGAGTATGAGTATGAGTGTGAGTATGAGTATGAGTATGAGTATGAGTATGAGTATGAGAATGAGTATGAGTATGAGTATGAGTATGAGTATGAGTATGAGTATGAGTATGAGTATGAGTATAAGTATTAGTATGAGTATGAGTACGATTATTAGTATGAGTATGAGTATGAGTATGAGTATGAGTATGAGTTTAAGTATGAGTATGAGTACGAGTATGCGTATGAATATGAGTATGAGTATGAGTATGAGTATAAGTATTAGTATGAGTATGAGTACGATTATTTGTATGAGTATGAGTATGAGTATGAGTATGAGTTTAAGTATGAGTATGAGTACGAGTATGCGTATGAATATGAGTATGAGTATGAGTATGAGTATGGGTATGAGTATGAGTATGAGTATGAGTATGAGTATGAGTTTAAGTATGAGCATGAGCATGAGCATGAGTATGAGTATGAGTATGAGTATGAGTATGAGTGTGAGTATGAGTATGAGTATGAGTATGAGTATGAGTATGAGTATGAGTATGAGTATGAGTATGTGTATGAGTATGAGTATGAGTTAGAGTATGAGTATGTGTATGAGTATGAGTATGAGTATGAGTATGAGTGTGAGTGTGAGTGCGAATGTGAGTATGAGGATGAGTATGAGTATGAGTATGTGTATGAGTATGAGTATGAGTATGACTATGAGTATGAGTATGAGTATGAGTATGAGTATGAGTATGAGTATGAGTATGAGTATGACTATGAGTATGAGTATGACTATGTCTATGACTATGAGAATGAGTATGAGTTTAAGTATGAGTATGAGTACGAGTATGCGTATGAATATGAGTATGAGTATGAGTATGAGTATAAGTATTAGTATGAGTATGAGTACGATTATTTGTATGAGTATGAGTATGAGTATGAGTATGAGTTTAAGTATGAGTATGAGTACGAGTATGCGTATGAATATGAGTATGAGTATGAGTATGAGTATGGGTATGAGTATGAGTATGAGTATGAGTATGAGTATGAGTTTAAGTATGAGCATGAGCATGAGTATGAGTATGAGTATGAGTATGAGTATGAGTGTGAGTATGAGTATGAGTATGAGTATGAGTATGAGTATGAGTATGAGTATGAGTATGAGTATGTGTATGAGTATGAGTATGAGTTAGAGTATGAGTATGTGTATGAGTATGAGTATGAGTATGAGTATGAGTGTGAGTGTGAGTGCGAATGTGAGTATGAGGATGAGTATGAGTATGAGTATGTGTATGAGTATGAGTATGAGTATGAGTATGAGTGTGAGTATGAGTATGAGCATGAGTATGAGTATGAGTGTGAGTATGAGTATGAGTATGAGTATGAGTATAAGTATGAGAATGTGTATGAGTGTGAGTATGAGAATGAGTATGAGTATGTGTATGAGTATGAGTTTGAGTATGAGTATGAGTATGAGTATGAGTATGAGTATGAGTATGAGTATGAGTATGAGTATGAGTATGAGTATGAGTATGAGTATGAGTATGAGCATGAGCATGATCATGAGTATGAGTATGAGTATGAGTATGAGTATAAGTATTAGTATGAGTATGAGTTAGAGTATGAGTATGTGTATGAGTATGAGTATGAGTATGAGTATGAGTATGAGTATGAGTATGAGTATGAGTATGAGTATGAGTATGAGCATGAGCATGAGCATGAGTATGAGTATGAGTGTGAGTATGAGTATGAGTATGAGTATGAGTATAAGTATGAGAATGAGTATGAGTGTGAGTATGAGTATGAGTATGAGTATGAGTATGAGTATGAATATGAGTATGAGTATAAGTATTAGTATGAGTATGAGTACGAGTATTAGTATGAGTATGAGTATGAGTATGAGTTTAAGTATGAGTATGAGTATGAGTATGTGCATGAGTATGAGTATGTGTATGAGTATGAGTATGAGTATTAGTATGAGTATAAGTATGAGAATGAGTATGAGTGTGAGTATGAGAATGAGTATGAGTATGTGTATGAGTATGAGTATGAGTATGAGTATGAGTATGAGTATAAGTATGAGAATGAGTATGAGTGTGAGTATGAGAATGAGTATGAGTATGTGTATGAGTATGAGTTTGAGTATGAGTATGAGTATGAGTATGAGTATGAGTATGAGTATGAGTATGAGTATGAGTATGAGTATGAGTATGAGTATGAGTATGAGTATAAGTATGAGAATGAGTATGAGTGTGAGTATGAGAATGAGTATGAGTATGTGTATGAGTATGAGTATGAGTGTGAGTATGAGTATGAGTATGAGTATGAGTATGAGTATGTGTATGAGTATGAGTATGAGTATGAGTATGAGTATGAGAATGAGTATGAGTATGAGTATGAGTATGAGTATGAGCATGAGCATGAGCATGAGTATGAGTATGAGTATGAGTATGAGTATAAGTATTAGTATGAGTATGAGTTAGAGTATGAGTATGTGTATGAGTATGAGTATGAGTATGAGTATGAGTATGAGTATGAGTATGAGTATGAGTATGAGTATGAGCATGAGCATGAGCATGAGTATGAGTATGAGTGTGAGTATGAGTATGAGTATGAGTATGAGTATAAGTATGAGAATGAGTATGAGTGTGAGTATGAGTATGAGTATGAGTATGAGTATGAGTATGAATATGAGTATGAGTATAAGTATTAGTATGAGTATGAGTACGAGTATTAGTATGAGTATGAGTATGAGTATGAGTTTAAGTATGAGTATGAGTATGAGTATGTGCATGAGTATGAGTATGTGTATGAGTATGAGTATGAGTATTAGTATGAGTATAAGTATGAGAATGAGTATGAGTGTGAGTATGAGAATGAGTATGAGTATGTGTATGAGTATGAGTATGAGTATGAGTATGAGTATGAGTATGAGTATGAGTATGAGTATGAGTATGAGTATGAGTATGAGTATGAGTATGAGTATGAGTATGAGTATGAGTATGAGTATGAGTATGAGTATGAGTATGAGTATGAGTATGAGTATGAGTATGAGTATGAGTATGAGTATGAGTATGAGTATGAGTATGAGTATAAGTATGAGTATGAGTATGAGTATGAGTATAAGTATTAGTATGAGTATGAGTACGAGTATTAGTATGAGTATGAGTATGAGTATGAGTTTAAGTATGAGTATGAGTATGAGTATGAGTATGAGTATGAGTATGAGTATGAGTATGAGGATGAGTATGAGTATAAGTATGAGTATGTGTATGAATATGAGTATGAGTATGAGTATGAGTATGAGTATGAGTATGAGTTAGAGTATGAGTATGTGTATGAGTATGAGTATGAGTATGAGTATGAGTATGAGTGTGAGTGCGAATGTGAGTATGAGTATGAGTATGAGTATGAGTATGTGTATGAGTATGAGTATGAGTATGAGTATGACTATGAGTATGAGGATGAGTATGAGTATGAGTATGAGTATGAGTATGAGTATGACTATGAGTATGAGTATGACTATGACTATGACTATGACTATGAGAATGAGTATGAGTATGAGTATGAGTATTAGTATGAATATGAGTATGAGTATGAGTGTGAGTATGAGTATGAGTATGAGTATGAGTATGAGTATGAGTATGATTATGTGTATGAGTATGAGTATGAGTATGAGAATGAGTATGAGTATGAGTATGAGTATGAGTATGAGTATGAGCATGAGCATGAGCATGAGTATGAGTATGAGTATGAGTATGAGTATGAGTATGAGCATGAGCATGAGCATGAGTATGAGTATGAGTGTGAGTATGAGTATGAGTATGAGTATAAGTATTAGTATGAGTATGAGTTAGAGTATGAGTATGTGTATGAGTATGAGTATGAGTATGAGTATGAGTATGAGTGTGAGTGTGAGTGCGAATGTGAGTATGAGTATGAGTATGAGTATGAGTATGAGTATGTGTATGAGTATGAGTATGAGTATGAGTATGACTATGAGTATGAGTATGAGTATGAGTATGAGTATGAGTATGAGTATGAGTATGAGTATGAGTATGACTATGAGTATGAGTATGACTATGACTATGACTATGAGAATGAGTATGAGTATGAGTATGAGTATGAGTATGAGTATGAGTGTGAGTATGAGTATGAGTATGAGTATGAGTATGAGTATGAGAATGAGTATGAGTATGAGTATGAGTATGAGTATGAGTATGAGTATGAGTATGAGTATAAGTATTAGTATGAGTATGAGTATGAGTATGAGTATGAGTATGAGTATGAGTATGAGGATGAGTATGAGTATAAGTATGAGTATGTGTATGAATATGAGTATGAGTATGAGTATGAGTATGAGTATGAGTATGAGTTAGAGTATGAGTATGTGTATGAGTATGAGTATGAGTATGAGTATGAGTATGAGTGTGAGTGCGAATGTGAGTATGAGTATGAGTATGAGTATGAGTATGTGTATGAGTATGAGTATGAGTATGAGGATGAGTATGAGTATGAGTATGAGTATGAGTATGAGTATGACTATGAGTATGAGTATGACTATGACTATGACTATGACTATGAGAATGAGTATGAGTATGAGTATGAGTATTAGTATGAATATGAGTATGAGTATGAGTGTGAGTATGAGTATGAGTATGAGTATGAGTATGAGTATGAGTATGAGTATGATTATGTGTATGAGTATGAGTATGAGTATGAGAATGAGTATGAGTATGAGTATGAGTATGAGTATGAGTATGAGCATGAGCATGAGCATGAGTATGAGTATGAGTATGAGTATGAGTATGAGTATGAGCATGAGCATGAGCATGAGTATGAGTATGAGTGTGAGTATTAGTATGAGTATGAGTATAAGTATTAGTATGAGTATGAGTTAGAGTATGAGTATGTGTATGAGTATGAGTATGAGTATGAGTATGAGTGTGAGTGTGAGTGCGAATGTGAGTATGAGTATGATTATGAGTATGAGTATGAGTATGTGTATGAGTATGAGTATGAGTATGAGTATGACTATGAGTATGAGTATGAGTATGAGTATGAGTATGAGTATGAGTATGAGTATGAGTATGAGTATGAGTATGAGTATGACTATGAGTATGAGTATGACTATGACTATGACTATGAGAATGAGTATGAGTATGAGTATGAGTATGAGTATGAGTATGAGTGTGAGTATGAGTATGAGTATGAGTATGAGTATGAGTATGAGAATGAGTATGAGTATGAGTATGAGTATGAGTATGAGTATGAGTATGAGTATGAGTATAAGTATTAGTATGAGTATGAGTTCGATTATTAGTATGAGTATGAGTATGAGTATGAGTATGAGTTTAAGTATGAGTATGAGTACGAGTATGCGTATGAATATGAGTATGAGTATGAGTATGAGTATAAGTATTAGTATGAGTATGAGTACGATTATTTGTATGAGTATGAGTATGAGTATGAGTATGAGTTTAAGTATGAGTATGAGTACGAGTATGCGTATGAATATGAGTATGAGTATGAGTATGAGTATGGGTATGAGTATGAGTATGAGTATGAGTATGAGTATGAGTTTAAGTATGAGCATGAGCATGAGCATGAGTATGAGTATGAGTATAAGTATGAGTATGAGTGTGAGTATGAGTATGAGTATGAGTATGAGTATGAGTATGAGTATGAGTATGAGTATGTGTATGAGTATGAGTATGAGTTAGAGTATGAGTATGTGTATGAGTATGAGTATGAGTATGAGTATGAGTGTGAGTGTGAGTGCGAATGTGAGTATGAGGATGAGTATGAGTATGAGTATGTGTATGAGTATGAGTATGAGTATGACTATGAGTATGAGTATGAGTATGAGTATGAGTATGAGTATGAGTATGAGTATGAGTATGAGTATGACTATGAGTATGAGTATGACTATGTCTATGACTATGAGAATGAGTATGAGTATGAGTATGAGTATGAGTATGAGTGTGAGTATGAGTATGAGTATGAGTATGAGTATGAGTATGAGTATGAGTATGAGTATGAGAATGAGTATGAGTATGAGTATGAGTATAAGTATTAGTATGAGTATGAGTTAGAGTATGAGTATGTGTATGAGTATGAGTATGAGTATGAGTATGAGTATGAGTGTGAGTGTGAGTGCGAATGTGAGTATGAGTATGAGTATGAGTATAAGTATTAGTATGAGTATGAGTTAGAGTATGAGTATGTGTATGAGTATGTGTATGAGTATGAGTATGAGTATTAGTATGAGTATAAGTATGAGAATGAGTATGAGTGTGAGTATGAGAATGAGTATGAGTATGTGTATGAGTATGAGTATGAGTATGAGTATGAGTATGAGTATGAGTATGAGTATGAGTATGAGTATGAGTATGAGTATGAGTATGAGTATGAGTATGAGTATGAGTATGAGTATGAGTATGAGTATGAGTATGAGTATGAGTATGAGTATGAGTATGAGTATGAGTATGAGTATGAGTATGAGTATGAGTATGAGTATGAGTATGAGTATGAGTATGAGTATGAGTATGAGTATAAGTATAAGTATGAGTATGAGTATGAGTATGAGTATAAGTATTAGTATGAGTATGAGTACGAGTATTAGTATGAGTATGAGTATGAGTATGAGTTTAAGTATGAGTATGAGTATGAGTATGAGTATGAGTATGAGTATGAGTATGAGGATGAGTATGAGTATAAGTATGAGTATGTGTATGAATATTTGTGTGAGTATGAGTATGAGTATGAGTATGAGTATGAGTTAGAGTATGAGTATGTGTATGAGTATGAGTATGAGTATGAGTATGAGTATGAGTGTGAGTGCGAATGTGAGTATGAGTATGAGTATGAGTATGAGTATGTGTATGAGTATGAGTATGAGTGTGAGTATGACTATGAGTATGAGGATGAGTATGAGTATGAGTATGAGTATGAGTATGAGTATGACTATGAGTATGAGTATGACTATGACTATGACTATGACTATGAGAATGAGTATGAGTATGAGTATGAGTATTAGTATGAATATGAGTATGAGTATGATTGTGAGTATGAGTATGAGTATGAGTATGAGTATGAGTATGAGTATGAGTATGATTATGTGTATGAGTATGAGTATGAGTATGAGAATGAGTATGAGTATGAGTATGAGTATGAGTATGAGTATGAGCATGAGCATGAGCATGAGTATGAGTATGAGTATGAGTATGAGTATGAGTATGAGCATGAGCATGAGCATGAGTATGAGTATGAGTGTGAGTATGAGTATGAGTATGAGTATAAGTATTAGTATGAGTATGAGTTAGAGTATGAGTATGTGTATGAGTATGAGTATGAGTATGAGTATGAGTATGAGTGTGAGTGTGAGTGCGAATGTGAGTATGAGTATGAGTATGAGTATGAGTATGAGTATGTGTATGAGTATGAGTATGAGTATGAGTATGACTATGAGTATGAGTATGAGTATGAGTATGAGTATGAGTATGAGTATGAGTATGAGTATGAGTATGAGTATGACTATGAGTATGAGTATGACTATGACTATGACTATGAGAATGAGTATGAGTATGAGTATGAGTATGAGTATGAGTATGAGTATGAGTGTGAGTATGAGTATGAGTATGAGTATGAGTATGAGTATGAGAATGAGTATGAGTATGAGTATGAGTATGAGTATGAGTATGAGTATGAGTATGAGTATGAGTATAAGTATTAGTATGAGTATGAGTACGATTATTAGTATGAGTATGAGTATGAGTATGAGTATGAGTATGAGTTTAAGTATGAGTATGAGTACGAGTATGCGTATGAATATGAGTATGAGTATGAGTATGAGTATAAGTATTAGTATGAGTATGAGTACGATTATTTGTATGAGTATGAGTATGAGTATGAGTATGAGTTTAAGTATGAGTATGAGTACGAGTATGCGTATGAATATGAGTATGAGTATGAGTATGAGTATGGGTATGAGTATGAGTATGAGTATGAGTATGAGTATGAGTTTAAGTATGAGCATGAGCATGAGCATGAGTATGAGTATGAGTATGAGTATGAGTATGAGTGTGAGTATGAGTATGAGTATGAGTATGAGTATGAGTATGAGTATGAGTATGAGTATGAGTATGTGTATGAGTATGAGTATGAGTTAGAGTATGAGTATGTGTATGAGTATGAGTATGAGTATGAGTATGAGTGTGAGTGTGAGTGCGAATGTGAGTATGAGGATGAGTATGAGTATGAGTATGTGTATGAGTATGAGTATGAGTATGACTATGAGTATGAGTATGAGTATGAGTATGAGTATGAGTATGAGTATGAGTATGAGTATGACTATGAGTATGAGTATGACTATGTCTATGACTATGAGAATGAGTATGAGTTTAAGTATGAGTATGAGTACGAGTATGCGTATGAATATGAGTATGAGTATGAGTATGAGTATAAGTATTAGTATGAGTATGAGTACGATTATTTGTATGAGTATGAGTATGAGTATGAGTATGAGTTTAAGTATGAGTATGAGTACGAGTATGCGTATGAATATGAGTATGAGTATGAGTATGAGTATGGGTATGAGTATGAGTATGAGTATGAGTATGAGTATGAGTTTAAGTATGAGCATGAGCATGAGTATGAGTATGAGTATGAGTATGAGTATGAGTGTGAGTATGAGTATGAGTATGAGTATGAGTATGAGTATGAGTATGAGTATGAGTATGAGTATGTGTATGAGTATGAGTATGAGTTAGAGTATGAGTATGTGTATGAGTATGAGTAAGAGTATGAGTATGAGTGTGAGTGTGAGTGCGAATGTGAGTATGAGGATGAGTATGAGTATGAGTATGTGTATGAGTATGAGTATGAGTATGAGTATGAGTGTGAGTATGAGTATGAGCATGAGTATGAGTATGAGTGTGAGTATGAGTATGAGTATGAGTATGAGTATAAGTATGAGAATGTGTATGAGTGTGAGTATGAGAATGAGTATGAGTATGTGTATGAGTATGAGTTTGAGTATGAGTATGAGTATGAGTATGAGTATGAGTATGAGTATGAGTATGAGTATGGGTATGAGTATGAGTATGAGTATGAGTATGAGTATGAGTTTAAGTATGAGCATGAGCATGAGCATGAGTATGAGTATGAGTATAAGTATGAGTATGAGTGTGAGTATGAGTATGAGTATGAGTATGAGTATGAGTATGAGTATGAGTATGAGTATGTGTATGAGTATGAGTATGAGTTAGAGTATGAGTATGTGTATGAGTATGAGTATGAGTATGAGTATGAGTGTGAGTGTGAGTGCGAATGTGAGTATGAGGATGAGTATGAGTATGAGTATGTGTATGAGTATGAGTATGAGTATGACTATGAGTATGAGTATGAGTATGAGTATGAGTATGAGTATGAGTATGAGTATGAGTATGAGTATGACTATGAGTATGAGTATGACTATGTCTATGACTATGAGAATGAGTATGAGTATGAGTATGAGTATGAGTATGAGTGTGAGTATGAGTATGAGTATGAGTATGAGTATGAGTATGAGTATGAGTATGAGTATGAGAATGAGTATGAGTATGAGTATGAGTATAAGTATTAGTATGAGTATGAGTTAGAGTATGAGTATGTGTATGAGTATGAGTATGAGTATGAGTATGAGTATGAGTGTGAGTGTGAGTGCGAATGTGAGTATGAGTATGAGTATGAGTATAAGTATTAGTATGAGTATGAGTTAGAGTATGAGTATGTGTATGAGTATGTGTATGAGTATGAGTATGAGTATTAGTATGAGTATAAGTATGAGAATGAGTATGAGTGTGAGTATGAGAATGAGTATGAGTATGTGTATGAGTATGAGTATGAGTATGAGTATGAGTATGAGTATGAGTATGAGTATGAGTATGAGTATGAGTATGAGTATGAGTATGAGTATGAGTATGAGTATGAGTATGAGTATGAGTATGAGTATGAGTATGAGTATGAGTATGAGTATGAGTATGAGTATGAGTATGAGTATGAGTATGAGTATGAGTATGAGTATGAGTATGAGTATGAGTATGAGTATAAGTATAAGTATGAGTATGAGTATGAGTATGAGTATAAGTATTAGTATGAGTATGAGTACGAGTATTAGTATGAGTATGAGTATGAGTATGAGTTTAAGTATGAGTATGAGTATGAGTATGAGTATGAGTATGAGTATGAGTATGAGGATGAGTATGAGTATAAGTATGAGTATGTGTATGAATATTTGTGTGAGTATGAGTATGAGTATGAGTATGAGTATGAGTTAGAGTATGAGTATGTGTATGAGTATGAGTATGAGTATGAGTATGAGTATGAGTGTGAGTGCGAATGTGAGTATGAGTATGAGTATGAGTATGAGTATGTGTATGAGTATGAGTATGAGTGTGAGTATGACTATGAGTATGAGGATGAGTATGAGTATGAGTATGAGTATGAGTATGAGTATGACTATGAGTATGAGTATGACTATGACTATGACTATGACTATGAGAATGAGTATGAGTATGAGTATGAGTATTAGTATGAATATGAGTATGAGTATGATTGTGAGTATGAGTATGAGTATGAGTATGAGTATGAGTATGAGTATGAGTATGATTATGTGTATGAGTATGAGTATGAGTATGAGAATGAGTATGAGTATGAGTATGAGTATGAGTATGAGTATGAGCATGAGCATGAGCATGAGTATGAGTATGAGTATGAGTATGAGTATGAGCATGAGCATGAGCATGAGTATGAGTATGAGTGTGAGTATGAGTATGAGTATGAGTATAAGTATTAGTATGAGTATGAGTTAGAGTATGAGTATGTGTATGAGTATGAGTATGAGTATGAGTATGAGTATGAGTGTGAGTGTGAGTGCGAATGTGAGTATGAGTATGAGTATGAGTATGAGTATGAGTATGTGTATGAGTATGAGTATGAGTATGAGTATGACTATGAGTATGAGTATGAGTATGAGTATGAGTATGAGTATGAGTATGAGTATGAGTATGAGTATGAGTATGACTATGAGTATGAGTATGACTATGACTATGACTATGAGAATGAGTATGAGTATGAGTATGAGTATGAGTATGAGTATGAGTATGAGTGTGAGTATGAGTATGAGTATGAGTATGAGTATGAGTATGAGAATGAGTATGAGTATGAGTATGAGTATGAGTATGAGTATGAGTATGAGTATGAGTATGAGTATAAGTATTAGTATGAGTATGAGTACGATTATTAGTATGAGTATGAGTATGAGTATGAGTATGAGTATGAGTTTAAGTATGAGTATGAGTACGAGTATGCGTATGAATATGAGTATGAGTATGAGTATGAGTATAAGTATTAGTATGAGTATGAGTACGATTATTTGTATGAGTATGAGTATGAGTATGAGTATGAGTTTAAGTATGAGTATGAGTACGAGTATGCGTATGAATATGAGTATGAGTATGAGTATGAGTATGGGTATGAGTATGAGTATGAGTATGAGTATGAGTATGAGTATGAGTATGAGTATGAGTATGAGTATGAGTATGAGTATGAGTATGAGTATGAGTATGAGTATGAGTATGAGTATGAGTATGAGTATGAGTATGAGTATGAGTATGAGTATGAGTATGAGTATGAGTATGAGTATGAGTATGAGTATAAGTATAAGTATGAGTATGAGTATGAGTATGAGTATAAGTATTAGTATGAGTATGAGTACGAGTATTAGTATGAGTATGAGTATGAGTATGAGTTTAAGTATGAGTATGAGTATGAGTATGAGTATGAGTATGAGTATGAGTATGAGGATGAGTATGAGTATAAGTATGAGTATGTGTATGAATATTTGTGTGAGTATGAGTATGAGTATGAGTATGAGTATGAGTTAGAGTATGAGTATGTGTATGAGTATGAGTATGAGTATGAGTATGAGTATGAGTGTGAGTGCGAATGTGAGTATGAGTATGAGTATGAGTATGAGTATGTGTATGAGTATGAGTATGAGTGTGAGTATGACTATGAGTATGAGGATGAGTATGAGTATGAGTATGAGTATGAGTATGAGTATGACTATGAGTATGAGTATGACTATGACTATGACTATGACTATGAGAATGAGTATGAGTATGAGTATGAGTATTAGTATGAATATGAGTATGAGTATGATTGTGAGTATGAGTATGAGTATGAGTATGAGTATGAGTATGAGTATGAGTATGATTATGTGTATGAGTATGAGTATGAGTATGAGAATGAGTATGAGTATGAGTATGAGTATGAGTATGAGTATGAGCATGAGCATGAGCATGAGTATGAGTATGAGTATGAGTATGAGTATGAGCATGAGCATGAGCATGAGTATGAGTATGAGTGTGAGTATGAGTATGAGTATGAGTATAAGTATTAGTATGAGTATGAGTTAGAGTATGAGTATGTGTATGAGTATGAGTATGAGTATGAGTATGAGTATGAGTGTGAGTGTGAGTGCGAATGTGAGTATGAGTATGAGTATGAGTATGAGTATGAGTATGTGTATGAGTATGAGTATGAGTATGAGTATGACTATGAGTATGAGTATGAGTATGAGTATGAGTATGAGTATGAGTATGAGTATGAGTATGAGTATGAGTATGACTATGAGTATGAGTATGACTATGACTATGACTATGAGAATGAGTATGAGTATGAGTATGAGTATGAGTATGAGTATGAGTATGAGTGTGAGTATGAGTATGAGTATGAGTATGAGTATGAGTATGAGAATGAGTATGAGTATGAGTATGAGTATGAGTATGAGTATGAGTATGAGTATGAGTATGAGTATAAGTATTAGTATGAGTATGAGTACGATTATTAGTATGAGTATGAGTATGAGTATGAGTATGAGTATGAGTTTAAGTATGAGTATGAGTACGAGTATGCGTATGAATATGAGTATGAGTATGAGTATGAGTATAAGTATTAGTATGAGTATGAGTACGATTATTTGTATGAGTATGAGTATGAGTATGAGTATGAGTTTAAGTATGAGTATGAGTACGAGTATGCGTATGAATATGAGTATGAGTATGAGTATGAGTATGGGTATGAGTATGAGTATGAGTATGAGTATGAGTATGAGTTTAAGTATGAGCATGAGCATGAGCATGAGTATGAGTATGAGTATGAGTATGAGTATGAGTGTGAGTATGAGTATGAGTATGAGTATGAGTATGAGTATGAGTATGAGTATGAGTATGAGTATGTGTATGAGTATGAGTATGAGTTAGAGTATGAGTATGTGTATGAGTATGAGTATGAGTATGAGTATGAGTGTGAGTGTGAGTGCGAATGTGAGTATGAGGATGAGTATGAGTATGAGTATGTGTATGAGTATGAGTATGAGTATGACTATGAGTATGAGTATGAGTATGAGTATGAGTATGAGTATGAGTATGAGTATGAGTATGACTATGAGTATGAGTATGACTATGTCTATGACTATGAGAATGAGTATGAGTTTAAGTATGAGTATGAGTACGAGTATGCGTATGAATATGAGTATGAGTATGAGTATGAGTATAAGTATTAGTATGAGTATGAGTACGATTATTTGTATGAGTATGAGTATGAGTATGAGTATGAGTTTAAGTATGAGTATGAGTACGAGTATGCGTATGAATATGAGTATGAGTATGAGTATGAGTATGGGTATGAGTATGAGTATGAGTATGAGTATGAGTATGAGTTTAAGTATGAGCATGAGCATGAGTATGAGTATGAGTATGAGTATGAGTATGAGTGTGAGTATGAGTATGAGTATGAGTATGAGTATGAGTATGAGTATGAGTATGAGTATGAGTATGTGTATGAGTATGAGTATGAGTTAGAGTATGAGTATGTGTATGAGTATGAGTATGAGTATGAGTATGAGTGTGAGTGTGAGTGCGAATGTGAGTATGAGGATGAGTATGAGTATGAGTATGTGTATGAGTATGAGTATGAGTATGAGTATGAGTGTGAGTATGAGTATGAGCATGAGTATGAGTATGAGTGTGAGTATGAGTATGAGTATGAGTATGAGTATAAGTATGAGAATGTGTATGAGTGTGAGTATGAGAATGAGTATGAGTATGTGTATGAGTATGAGTTTGAGTATGAGTATGAGTATGAGTATGAGTATGAGTATGAGTATGAGTATGAGTATGAGTATGAGTATGAGTATGAGTATGAGTATGAGTATGAGCATGAGCATGATCATGAGTATGAGTATGAGTATGAGTATGAGTATAAGTATTAGTATGAGTATGAGTTAGAGTATGAGTATGTGTATGAGTATGAGTATGAGTATGAGTATGAGTATGAGTATGAGTATGAGTATGAGTATGAGTATGAGTATGAGCATGAGCATGAGCATGAGTATGAGTATGAGTGTGAGTATGAGTATGAGTATGAGTATGAGTATAAGTATGAGAATGAGTATGAGTGTGAGTATGAGTATGAGTATGAGTATGAGTATGAGTATGAATATGAGTATGAGTATAAGTATTAGTATGAGTATGAGTACGAGTATTAGTATGAGTATGAGTATGAGTATGAGTTTAAGTATGAGTATGAGTATGAGTATGTGCATGAGTATGAGTATGTGTATGAGTATGAGTATGAGTATTAGTATGAGTATAAGTATGAGAATGAGTATGAGTGTGAGTATGAGAATGAGTATGAGTATGTGTATGAGTATGAGTATGAGTATGAGTATGAGTATGAGTATGAGTATGAGTATGAGTATGAGTATGAGTATGAGTATGAGTATGAGTATGAGTATGAGTATGAGTATGAGTATGAGTATGAGTATGAGTATGAGTATGAGAATGAGTATGAGTGTGAGTATGAGAATGAGTATGAGTATGTGTATGAGTATGAGTATGAGTATGAGTATGAGTATGAGTATGAGTATGAGTATGAGTATGAGTATGAGTATGAGTATGAGTATGAGTATGAGTATGAGTATGAGTATGAGTATGAGTATGAGTATGAGTATGAGTATGATTATGAGTATGAGTATGAGTATGAGTATGAGTATGAGTATGAGTATGAGTATGAGTATGAGTATAAGTATGAGTATGAGTATGAGTATGAGTATAAGTATTAGTATGAGTATGAGTACGAGTATTAGTATGAGTATGAGTATGAGTATGAGTTTAAGTATGAGTATGAGTATGAGTATGAGTATGAGTATGAGTATGAGTATGAGTATGAGGATGAGTATGAGTATAAGTATGAGTATGTGTATGAATATGAGTATGAGTATGAGTATGAGTATGAGTATGAGTATGAGTATGAGTTAGAGTATGAGTATGTGTATGAGTATGAGTATGAGTATGAGTATGAGTATGAGTGTGAGTGCGAATGTGAGTATGAGTATGAGTATGAGTATGAGTATGTGTATGAGTATGAGTATGAGTATGAGTATGACTATGAGTATGAGGATGAGTATGAGTATGAGTATGAGTATGAGTATGAGTATGACTATGAGTATGAGTATGACTATGACAATGACTATGACTATGAGAATGAGTATGAGTATGAGTATGAGTATTAGTATGAATATGAGTATGAGTATGAGTGTGAGTATGAGTATGAGTATGAGTATGAGTATGAGTATGAGTATGAGTATGATTATGTGTATGAGTATGAGTATGAGTATGAGAATGAGTATGAGTATGAGTATGAGTATGAGTATGAGTATGAGCATGAGCATGAGCATGAGTATGAGTATGAGTATGAGTATGAGTATGAGTATGAGCATGAGCATGAGCATGAGTATGAGTATGAGTGTGAGTATGAGTATGAGTATGAGTATAAGTATTAGTATGAGTATGAGTTAGAGTATGAGTATGTGTATGAGTATGAGTATGAGTATGAGTATGAGTATGAGTGTGAGTGTGAGTGCGAATGTGAGTATGAGTATGAGTATGAGTATGAGTATGAGTATGTGTATGAGTATGAGTATGAGTATGAGTATGACTATGAGTATGAGTATGAGTATGAGTATGAGTATGAGTATGAGTATGAGTATGACTATGAGTATGAGTATGACTATGACTATGACTATGAGAATGAGTATGAGTATGAGTATGAGTATGAGTATGAGTATGAGTGTGAGTATGAGTATGAGTATGAGTATGAGTATGAGTATGAGAATGAGTATGAGTATGAGTATGAGTATGAGTATGAGTATGAGTATGAGTATAAGTATTAGTATGAGTATGAGTATGAGTATGAGTATGAGTATGAGTATGAGTATGAGGATGAGTATGAGTATAAGTATGAGTATGTGTATGAATATGAGTATGAGTATGAGTATGAGTATGAGTATGAGTATGAGTATGAGTTAGAGTATGAGTATGTGTATGAGTATGAGTATGAGTATGAGTATGAGTATGAGTGTGAGTGCGAATGTGAGTATGAGTATGAGTATGAGTATGAGTATGTGTATGAGTATGAGTATGAGTATGAGTATGACTATGAGTATGAGTTAGAGTATGAGTATGTGTATGAGTATGAGTATGAGTATGAGTATGAGTATGAGTGTGAGTGTGAGTGCGAATGTGAGTATGAGGATGAGTATGAGTATGAGTATGTGTATGAGTATGAGTATGAGTATGACTATGAGTATGAGTATGAGTATGAGTATGAGTATGAGTATGAGTATGAGTATGAGTATGACTATGAGTATGAGTATGACTATGTCTATGACTATGAGAATGAGTATGAGTATGAGTATGAGTATGAGTATGAGTGTGAGTATGAGTATGAGCATGAGTATGAGTATGAGTGTGAGTATGAGTATGAGTATGAGTATGAGTATAAGTATGAGAATGTGTATGAGTGTGAGTATGAGAATGAGTATGAGTATGTGTATGAGTATGAGTTTGAGTATGAGTATGAGTATGAGTATGAGTATGAGTATGAGTATGAGTATGAGTATGAGTATGAGTATGAGTATGAGTATAAGTATGAGAATAAGTATGAGTGTGAGTATGAGAATGAGTATGAGTATGTGTATGAGTATGAGTATGAGTGTGAGTATGAGTATGAGTATGAGTATGAGTATGAGTATGTGTATGAGTATGAGTATGAGTATGAGTATGAGTATGAGAATGAGTATGAGTATGAGTATGAGTATGAGTATGAGCATGAGCATGATCATGAGTATGAGTATGAGTATGAGTATGAGTATAAGTATTAGTATGAGTATGAGTTAGAGTATGAGTATGTGTATGAGTATGAGTATGAGTATGAGTATGAGTATGAGTATGAGTATGAGTATGAGTATGAGTATGAGTATGAGCATGAGCATGAGCATGAGTATGAGTATGAGTGTGAGTATGAGTATGAGTATGAGTATGAGTATAAGTATGAGAATGAGTATGAGTGTGAGTATGAGTATGAGTATGAGTATGAGTATGAGTATGAATATGAGTATGAGTATAAGTATTAGTATGAGTATGAGTACGAGTATTAGTATGAGTATGAGTATGAGTATGAGTTTAAGTATGAGTATGAGTATGAGTATGTGCATGAGTATGAGTATGTGTATGAGTATGAGTATGAGTATTAGTATGAGTATAAGTATGAGAATGAGTATGAGTGTGAGTATGAGAATGAGTATGAGTATGTGTATGAGTATGAGTATGAGTATGAGTATGAGTATGAGTATGAGTATGAGTATGAGTATGAGTATGAGTATGAGTATGAGTATGAGTATGAGTATGAGTATGAGTATGAGTATGAGTATGAGTATGAGTATGAGTATGAGTATGAGTATGAGTATGAGTATGAGTATGAGTATGAGTATGAGTATGAGTATGAGTATGAGTATGAGTATAAGTATGAGTATGAGTATGAGTATGAGTATAAGTATTAGTATGAGTATGAGTACGAGTATTAGTATGAGTATGAGTATGAGTATGAGTTTAAGTATGAGTATGAGTATGAGTATGAGTATGAGTATGAGTATGAGTATGAGTATGAGGATGAGTATGAGTATAAGTATGAGTATGTGTATGAATATGAGTATGAGTATGAGTATGAGTATGAGTATGAGTTAGAGTATGAGTATGTGTATGAGTATGAGTATGAGTATGAGTATGAGTATGAGTGTGAGTGCGAATGTGAGTATGAGTATGAGTATGAGTATGAGTATGTGTATGAGTATGAGTATGAGTATGAGTATGACTATGAGTATGAGGATGAGTATGAGTATGAGTATGAGTATGAGTATGAGTATGACTATGAGTATGAGTATGACTATGACTATGACTATGACTATGAGAATGAGTATGAGTATGAGTATGAGTATTAGTATGAATATGAGTATGAGTATGAGTGTGAGTATGAGTATGAGTATGAGTATGAGAATGAGTATGAGTATGAGTATGAGTATGAGTATGAGTATGAGTGTGAGTATGAGTATGAGTATGAGTATGAGTATGAGTATGAGTATGAGTATTAGTATGAGTATGAGTATGAGTATGAGTATGAGTATGAGTATGAGTATGAGTATGAGTATGAGTATGAGTATGAGTGTGAGTATGAGTATGAGTATGAGTATGAGTATGAGTATGAGTATGAGTATGAGTATGAGTATGAGTATGAGTATGAGTATAAGTATAAGTATGAGTATGAGTATGAGTATGAGTATAAGTATTAGTATGAGTATGAGTACGAGTATTAGTATGAGTATGAGTATGAGTATGAGTTTAAGTATGAGTATGAGTATGAGTATGAGTATGAGTATGAGTATGAGTATGAGTATGAGGATGAGTATGAGTATAAGTATGAGTATGTGTATGAATATGAGTATGAGTATGAGTATGAGTATGAGTATGAGTATGAGTTAGAGTATGAGTATGTGTATGAGTATGAGTATGAGTATGAGTATGAGTATGAGTGTAAGTGCGAATGTGAGTATGAGTATGAGTATGAGTATGAGTATGTGTATGAGTATGAGTATGAGTATGAGTATGACTATGAGAATGAGGATGAGTATGAGTACGAGTATTAGTATGAGTATGAGTATGAGTATGAGTTTAAGTATGAGTATGAGTATGAGTATGTGCATGAGTATGAGTATGTGTATGAGTATGAGTATGAGTATGAGTATTAGTATGAGTATAAGTATGAGAATGAGTATGAGTGTGAGTATGAGAATGAGTATGAGTATGTGTATGAGTATGAGTATGAGTATGAGTATGAGTATGAGTATGAGTATGAGTATGAGTATGAGTATGAGTATGAGTATGAGTATGAGTATGAGTATGAGTATGAGTATGAGTATGAGTATGAGTATGAGTATGAGTATGAGTATGAGTATGAGTATGAGTATGAGTATGAGTATGAGTATGAGTATGAGTATGAGTATAAGTATGAGTATGAGTATGAGTATGAGTATAAGTATTAGTATGAGTATGAGTACGAGTATTAGTATGAGTATGAGTATGAGTATGAGTTTAAGTATGAGTATGAGTATGAGTATGAGTATGAGTATGAGTATGAGTATGAGTATGAGGATGAGTATGAGTATAAGTATGAGTATGTGTATGAATATGAGTATGAGTATGAGTATGAGTATGAGTATGAGTATGAGTATGAGTTAGAGTATGAGTATGTGTATGAGTATGAGTATGAGTATGAGTATGAGTATGAGTGTGAGTGCGAATGTGAGTATGAGTATGAGTATGAGTATGAGTATGTGTATGAGTATGAGTATGAGTATGAGTATGACTATGAGTATGAGGATGAGTATGAGTATGAGTATGAGTATGAGTATGAGTATGACTATGAGTATGAGTATGACTATGACTATGACTATGACTATGAGAATGAGTATGAGTATGAGTATGAGTATTAGTATGAATATGAGTATGAGTATGAGTGTGAGTATGAGTATGAGTATGAGTATGAGTATGAGTATGAGTATGAGTATGATTATGTGTATGAGTATGAGTATGAGTATGAGAATGAGTATGAGTATGAGTATGAGTATGAGTATGAGTATGAGCATGAGCATGAGCATGAGTATGAGTATGAGTATGAGTATGAGTATGAGTATGAGCATGAGCATGAGCATGAGTATGAGTATGAGTGTGAGTATGAGTATGAGTATGAGTATAAGTATTAGTATGAGTATGAGTTAGAGTATGAGTATGTGTATGAGTATGAGTATGAGTATGAGTATGAGTATGAGTGTGAGTGTGAGTGCGAATGTGAGTATGAGTATGAGTATGAGTATGAGTATGAGTATGTGTATGAGTATGAGTATGAGTATGAGTATGACTATGAGTATGAGTATGAGTATGAGTATGAGTATGAGTATGAGTATGAGTATGAGTATGAGTATGACTATGAGTATGAGTATGACTATGACTATGACTATGAGAATGAGTATGAGTATGAGTATGAGTATGAGTATGAGTATGAGTGTGAGTATGAGTATGAGTATGAGTATGAGTATGAGTATGAGAATGAGTATGAGTATGAGTATGAGTATGAGTATGAGTATGAGTATGAGTATGAGTATAAGTATTAGTATGAGTATGAGTATGAGTATGAGTATGAGTATGAGTATGAGTATGAGGATGAGTATGAGTATAAGTATGAGTATGTGTATGAATATGAGTATGAGTATGAGTATGAGTATGAGTATGAGTATGAGTTAGAGTATGAGTATGTGTATGAGTATGAGTATGAGTATGAGTATGAGTATGAGTGTGAGTGCGAATGTGAGTATGAGTATGAGTATGAGTATGAGTATGTGTATGAGTATGAGTATGAGTATGAGTATGACTATGAGTATGAGGATGAGTATGAGTATGAGTATGAGTATGAGTATGAGTATGACTATGAGTATGAGTATGACTATGACTATGACTATGACTATGAGAATGAGTATGAGTATGAGTATGAGTATTAGTATGAATATGAGTATGAGTATGAGTGTGAGTATGAGTATGAGTATGAGTATGATTATGAGTATGAGTATGAGTATGATTATGTGTATGAGTATGAGTATGAGTATGAGAATGAGTATGAGTATGAGTATGAGTATGAGTATGAGTATGAGCATGAGCATGAGCATGAGTATGAGTATGAGTATGAGTATGAGTATGAGTATGAGCATGAGCATGAGCATGAGTATGAGTATGAGTGTGAGTATTAGTATGAGTATGAGTATAAGTATTAGTATGAGTATGAGTTAGAGTATGAGTATGTGTATGAGTATGAGTATGAGTATGAGTATGAGTATGAGTGTGAGTGTGAGTGCGAATGTGAGTATGAGTATGAGTATGAGTATGAGTATGAGTATGTGTATGAGTATGAGTATGAGTATGAGTATGACTCTGAGTATGAGTATGAGTATGAGTATGAGTATGAGTATGAGTATGAGTATGAGTATGAGTATGAGTATGACTATGAGTATGAGTATGACTATGACTATGACTATGAGAATGAGTATGAGTATGAGTATGAGTATGAGTATGAGTATGAGTGTGAGTATGAGTATGAGTATGAGTATGAGTATGAGTATGAGAATGAGTATGAGTATGAGTATGAGTATGAGTATGAGTATGAGTATGAGTATGAGTATAAGTATTAGTATGAGTATGAGTTCGATTATTAGTATGAGTATGAGTATGAGTATGAGTATGAGTTTAAGTATGAGTATGAGTACGAGTATGCGTATGAATATGAGTATGAGTATGAGTATGAGTATAAGTATTAGTATGAGTATGAGTACGATTATTTGTATGAGTATGAGTATGAGTATGAGTATGAGTTTAAGTATGAGTATGAGTACGAGTATGCGTATGAATATGAGTATGAGTATGAGTATGAGTATGGGTATGAGTATGAGTATGAGTATGAGTATGAGTATGAGTTTAAGTATGAGCATGAGCATGAGCATGAGCATGAGTATGAGTATGAGTATGAGTATGAGTATGAGTGTGAGTATGAGTATGAGTATGAGTATGAGTATGAGTATGAGTATGAGTATGAGTATGTGTATGAGTATGAGTATGAGTTAGAGTATGAGTATGTGTATGAGTATGAGTATGAGTATGAGTATGAGTGTGAGTGTGAGTGCGAATGTGAGTATGAGGATGAGTATGAGTATGAGTATGTGTATGAGTATGAGTATGAGTATGACTATGAGTATGAGTATGAGTATGAGTATGAGTATGAGTATGAGTATGAGTATGAGTATGAGTATGAGTATGACTATGAGTATGAGTATGACTATGTCTATGAGAATGAGTATGAGTATGAGTATGAGTATGAGTATGAGTGTGAGTATGAGTATGAGTATGAGTATGAGTATGAGTATGAGTATGAGTATGAGAATGAGTATGAGTATGAGTATGAGTATAAGTATTAGTATGAGTATGAGTTAGAGTATGAGTATGTGTATGAGTATGAGTATGAGTATGAGTATGAGTATGAGTATGAGTGTGAGTGTGAGTGCGAATGTGAGTATGAGTATGAGTATGAGTATAAGTATTAGTATGAGTATGAGTTAGAGTACGATTATTTGTATGAGTATGAGTATGAGTATGAGTATGAGTTTAAGTATGAGTATGAGTACGAGTATGCGTATGAATATGAGTATGAGTATGAGTATGAGTATGGGTATGAGTATGAGTATGAGTATGAGTATGAGTATGAGTTTAAGTATGAGCATGAGCATGAGCATGAGTATGAGTATGAGTATGAGTATGAGTATGAGTGTGAGTATGAGTATGAGTATGAGTATGAGTATGAGTATGAGTATGAGTATGAGTATGAGTATGTGTATGAGTATGAGTATGAGTTAGAGTATGAGTATGTGTATGAGTATGAGTATGAGTATGAGTATGAGTGTGAGTGTGAGTGCGAATGTGAGTATGAGGATGAGTATGAGTATGAGTATGTGTATGAGTATGAGTATGAGTATGACTATGAGTATGAGTATGAGTATGAGTATGAGTATGAGTATGAGTATGAGTATGAGTATGATTATGACTATGAGTATGAGTATGACTATGTCTATGACTATGAGAATGAGTATGAGTATGAGTATGAGTATGAGTATGAGTGTGAGTATGAGTATGAGCATGAGTATGAGTATGAGTGTGAGTATGAGTATGAGTATGAGTATGAGTATAAGTATGAGAATGAGTGTGAGTGTGAGTATGAGAATGAGTATGAGTATGTGTATGAGTATGAGTTTGAGTATGAGTATGAGTATGAGTATGAGTATGAGTATGAGTATGAGTATGAGTATGAGTATGAGTATGAGTATGAGTATGAGTATGAGTATGAGTATGAGTATGAGTATGAGTATGAGTATAAGTATGAGAATGAGAATGAGTATGAGTGTGAGTATGAGAATGAGTATGAGTATGTGTATGAGTATGAGTATGAGTATGAGTGTGAGTATGAGTATGAGTATGAGTATGAGTATGAGTATGAATATGAGTATGAGTATAAGTATTAGTATGAGTATGAGTACGAGTATTAGTATGAGTATGAGTATGAGTATGAGTATGAGTTTAAGTATGAGTATGAGTATGAGTATGTGCATGAGTATGAGTATGTGTATGAGTATGAGTATGAGTATTAGTATGAGTATAAGTATGAGAATGAGTGTGAGTGTGAGTATGAGAATGAGTATGAGTATGTGTATGAGTATGAGTATGAGTATGAGTATGAGTATGAGTATGAGTATGAGTATGAGTATGAGTATGAGTATGAGTATGAGTATGAGTATGAGTATGAGTATGAGTATGAGTATGAGTATGAGTATGAGTATGAGTATGAGTATGAGTATGAGTATGAGTATGAGTATGAGTATGAGTATGAGTATGAGTATGAGTATAAGTATGAGTATGAGTATGAGTATGAGTATAAGTATTAGTATGAGTATGAGTACGAGTATTAGTATGAGTATGAGTATGAGTATGAGTTTAAGTATGAGTATGAGTATGAGTATGAGTATGAGTATGAGTATGAGTATGAGTATGAGGATGAGTATGAGTATAAGTATGAGTATGTGTATGAATATGAGTATGAGTATGAGTATGAGTATGAGTATGAGTATGAGTTAGAGTATGAGTATGTGTATGAGTATGAGTATGAGTATGAGTATGAGTATGAGTGTGAGTGCGAATGTGAGTATGAGTATGAGTATGAGTATGAGTATGTGTATGAGTATGAGTATGAGTATGAGTATGACTATGAGTATGAGGATGAGTATGAGTATGAGTATGAGTATGAGTATGAGTATGACTATGAGTATGAGTATGACTATGACTATGACTATGACTATGAGAATGAGTATGAGTATGAGTATGAGTATTAGTATGAATATGAGTATGAGTATGATTGTGAGTATGAGTATGAGTATGAGTATGAGTATGAGTATGAGTATGAGTATGATTATGTGTATGAGTATGAGTATGAGTATGAGAATGAGTATGAGTATGAGTATGAGTATGAGTATGAGTATGAGCATGAGCATGAGTATGAGTATGAGTATGAGTATGAGTATGAGTATGAGCATGAGCATGAGCATGAGTATGAGTATGAGTGTGAGTATGAGTATGAGTATGAGTATAAGTATTAGTATGAGTATGAGTTAGAGTATGAGTATGTGTATGAGTATGAGTATGAGTATGAGTATGAGTATGAGTGTGAGTGTGAGTGCGAATGTGAGTATGAGTATGAGTATGAGTATGAGTATGAGTATGTGTATGAGTATGAGTATGAGTATGAGTATGACTATGAGTATGAGTATGAGTATGAGTATGAGTATGAGTATGAGTATGAGTATGAGTATGAGTATGAGTATGAGTATGACTATGAGTATGAGTATGACTATGACTATGACTATGAGAATGAGTATGAGTATGAGTATGAGTATGAGTATGAGTATGAGTATGAGTGTGAGTATGAGTATGAGTATGAGTATGAGTATGAGTATGAGAATGAGTATGAGTATGAGTATAAGTATTAGTATGAGTATGAGTATGAGTATGAGTATGAGTATGAGTATGAGTATGAGGATGAGTATGAGTATAAGTATGAGTATGTGTATGAATATGAGTATGAGTATGAGTATGAGTATGAGTATGAGTATGAGTTAGAGTATGAGTATGTGTATGAGTATGAGTATGAGTATGAGTATGAGTATGAGTGTGAGTGCGAATGTGAGTATGAGTATGAGTATGAGTATGAGTATGTGTATGAGTATGAGTATGAGTATGAGTATGACTATGAGTATGAGGATGAGTATGAGTATGAGTATGAGTATGAGTATGAGTATGACTATGAGTATGAGTATGACTATGACTATGACTATGACTATGAGAATGAGTATGAGTATGAGTATGAGTATTAGTATGAATATGAGTATGAGTATGAGTGTGAGTATGAGTATGAGTATGAGTATGATTATGAGTATGAGTATGAGTATGATTATGTGTATGAGTATGAGTATGAGTATGAGAATGAGTATGAGTATGAGTATGAGTATGAGTATGAGTATGAGCATGAGCATGAGCATGAGTATGAGTATGAGTATGAGTATGAGTATGAGTATGAGCATGAGCATGAGCATGAGTATGAGTATGAGTGTGAGTATTAGTATGAGTATGAGTATAAGTATTAGTATGAGTATGAGTTAGAGTATGAGTATGTGTATGAGTATGAGTATGAGTATGAGTATGAGTATGAGTGTGAGTGTGAGTGCGAATGTGAGTATGAGTATGAGTATGAGTATGAGTATGAGTATGTGTATGAGTATGAGTATGAGTATGAGTATGACTATGAGTATGAGTATGAGTATGAGTATGAGTATGAGTATGAGTATGAGTATGAGTATGAGTATGAGTATGACTATGAGTATGAGTATGACTATGACTATGACTATGAGAATGAGTATGAGTATGAGTATGAGTATGAGTATGAGTATGAGTGTGAGTATGAGTATGAGTATGAGTATGAGTATGAGTATGAGAATGAGTATGAGTATGAGTATGAGTATGAGTATGAGTATGAGTATGAGTATGAGTATAAGTATTAGTATGAGTATGAGTTCGATTATTAGTATGAGTATGAGTATGAGTATGAGTATGAGTTTAAGTATGAGTATGAGTACGAGTATGCGTATGAATATGAGTATGAGTATGAGTATGAGTATAAGTATTAGTATGAGTATGAGTACGATTATTTGTATGAGTATGAGTATGAGTATGAGTATGAGTTTAAGTATGAGTATGAGTACGAGTATGCGTATGAATATGAGTATGAGTATGAGTATGAGTATGGGTATGAGTATGAGTATGAGTATGAGTATGAGTATGAGTTTAAGTATGAGCATGAGCATGAGCATGAGCATGAGTATGAGTATGAGTATGAGTATGAGTATGAGTGTGAGTATGAGTATGAGTATGAGTATGAGTATGAGTATGAGTATGAGTATGAGTATGTGTATGAGTATGAGTATGAGTTAGAGTATGAGTATGTGTATGAGTATGAGTATGAGTATGAGTATGAGTGTGAGTGTGAGTGCGAATGTGAGTATGAGGATGAGTATGAGTATGAGTATGTGTATGAGTATGAGTATGAGTATGACTATGAGTATGAGTATGAGTATGAGTATGAGTATGAGTATGAGTATGAGTATGAGTATGAGTATGAGTATGAGTATGACTATGAGTATGAGTATGACTATGTCTATGAGAATGAGTATGAGTATGAGTATGAGTATGAGTATGAGTGTGAGTATGAGTATGAGTATGAGTATGAGTATGAGTATGAGTATGAGTATGAGAATGAGTATGAGTATGAGTATGAGTATAAGTATTAGTATGAGTATGAGTTAGAGTATGAGTATGTGTATGAGTATGAGTATGAGTATGAGTATGAGTATGAGTATGAGTGTGAGTGTGAGTGCGAATGTGAGTATGAGTATGAGTATGAGTATAAGTATTAGTATGAGTATGAGTTAGAGTACGATTATTTGTATGAGTATGAGTATGAGTATGAGTATGAGTTTAAGTATGAGTATGAGTACGAGTATGCGTATGAATATGAGTATGAGTATGAGTATGAGTATGGGTATGAGTATGAGTATGAGTATGAGTATGAGTATGAGTTTAAGTATGAGCATGAGCATGAGCATGAGTATGAGTATGAGTATGAGTATGAGTATGAGTGTGAGTATGAGTATGAGTATGAGTATGAGTATGAGTATGAGTATGAGTATGAGTATGAGTATGTGTATGAGTATGAGTATGAGTTAGAGTATGAGTATGTGTATGAGTATGAGTATGAGTATGAGTATGAGTGTGAGTGTGAGTGCGAATGTGAGTATGAGGATGAGTATGAGTATGAGTATGTGTATGAGTATGAGTATGAGTATGACTATGAGTATGAGTATGAGTATGAGTATGAGTATGAGTATGAGTATGAGTATGAGTATGATTATGACTATGAGTATGAGTATGACTATGTCTATGACTATGAGAATGAGTATGAGTATGAGTATGAGTATGAGTATGAGTGTGAGTATGAGTATGAGCATGAGTATGAGTATGAGTGTGAGTATGAGTATGAGTATGAGTATGAGTATAAGTATGAGAATGAGTATGAGTGTGAGTATGAGAATGAGTATGAGTATGTGTATGAGTATGAGTTTGAGTATGAGTATGAGTATGAGTATGAGTATGAGTATGAGTATGAGTATGAGTATGAGTATGAGTATGAGTATGAGTATGAGTATGAGTATGAGTATGAGTATGAGTATGAGTATGAGTATAAGTATGAGAATGAGAATGAGTATGAGTGTGAGTATGAGAATGAGTATGAGTATGTGTATGAGTATGAGTATGAGTATGAGTGTGAGTATGAGTATGAGTATGAGTATGAGTATGAGTATGAATATGAGTATGAGTATAAGTATTAGTATGAGTATGAGTACGAGTATTAGTATGAGTATGAGTATGAGTATGAGTATGAGTTTAAGTATGAGTATGAGTATGAGTATGTGCATGAGTATGAGTATGTGTATGAGTATGAGTATGAGTATTAGTATGAGTATAAGTATGAGAATGAGTGTGAGTGTGAGTATGAGAATGAGTATGAGTATGTGTATGAGTATGAGTATGAGTATGAGTATGAGTATGAGTATGAGTATGAGTATGAGTATGAGTATGAGTATGAGTATGAGTATGAGTATGAGTATGAGTATGAGTATGAGTATGAGTATGAGTATGAGTATGAGTATGAGTATGAGTATGAGTATGAGTATGAGTATGAGTATGAGTATGAGTATGAGTATAAGTATGAGTATGAGTATGAGTATGAGTATAAGTATTAGTATGAGTATGAGTACGAGTATTAGTATGAGTATGAGTATGAGTATGAGTTTAAGTATGAGTATGAGTATGAGTATGAGTATGAGTATGAGTATGAGTATGAGTATGAGGATGAGTATGAGTATAAGTATGAGTATGTGTATGAATATGAGTATGAGTATGAGTATGAGTATGAGTATGAGTATGAGTTAGAGTATGAGTATGTGTATGAGTATGAGTATGAGTATGAGTATGAGTATGAGTGTGAGTGCGAATGTGAGTATGAGTATGAGTATGAGTATGAGTATGTGTATGAGTATGAGTATGAGTATGAGTATGACTATGAGTATGAGGATGAGTATGAGTATGAGTATGAGTATGAGTATGAGTATGACTATGAGTATGAGTATGACTATGACTATGACTATGACTATGAGAATGAGTATGAGTATGAGTATGAGTATTAGTATGAATATGAGTATGAGTATGATTGTGAGTATGAGTATGAGTATGAGTATGAGTATGAGTATGAGTATGAGTATGATTATGTGTATGAGTATGAGTATGAGTATGAGAATGAGTATGAGTATGAGTATGAGTATGAGTATGAGTATGAGCATGAGCATGAGTATGAGTATGAGTATGAGTATGAGTATGAGTATGAGCATGAGCATGAGCATGAGTATGAGTATGAGTGTGAGTATGAGTATGAGTATGAGTATAAGTATTAGTATGAGTATGAGTTAGAGTATGAGTATGTGTATGAGTATGAGTATGAGTATGAGTATGAGTATGAGTGTGAGTGTGAGTGCGAATGTGAGTATGAGTATGAGTATGAGTATGAGTATGAGTATGTGTATGAGTATGAGTATGAGTATGAGTATGACTATGAGTATGAGTATGAGTATGAGTATGAGTATGAGTATGAGTATGAGTATGAGTATGAGTATGAGTATGAGTATGACTATGAGTATGAGTATGACTATGACTATGACTATGAGAATGAGTATGAGTATGAGTATGAGTATGAGTATGAGTATGAGTATGAGTGTGAGTATGAGTATGAGTATGAGTATGAGTATGAGTATGAGAATGAGTATGAGTATGAGTATGAGTATGAGTATGAGTATGAGTATGAGTATGAGTATGAGTATAAGTATTAGTATGAGTATGAGTACGATTATTAGTATGAGTATGAGTATGAGTATGAGTATGAGTTTAAGTATGAGTATGAGTACGAGTATGCGTATGAATATGAGTATGAGTATGAGTATGAGTATAAGTATTAGTATGAGTATGAGTACGATTATTTGTATGAGTATGAGTATGAGTATGAGTATGTGTTTAAGTATGAGTATGAGTACGAGTATGCGTATGAATATGAGTATGAGTATGAGTATGAGTATGGGTATGAGTATGAGTATGAGTATGAGTATGAGTATGAGTTTAAGTATGAGCATGAGCATGAGCATGAGTATGAGTATGAGTATGAGTATGAGTATGAGTGTGAGTATGAGTATGAGTATGAGTATGAGTATGAGTATGAGTATGAGTATGAGTATGAGTATGAGTATGTGTATGAGTATGAGTATGAGTTAGAGTATGAGTATGTGTATGAGTATGAGTATGAGTATGAGTATGAGTGTGAGTGTGAGTGTGAGTGCGAATGTGAGTATGAGGATGAGTATGAGTATGAGTATGTGTATGAGTATGAGTATGAGTATGACTATGAGTATGAGTATGAGTATGAGTATGAGTATGAGTATGAGTATGAGTATGAGTATGAGTATGACTATGAGTATGAGTATGACTATGTCTATGACTATGAGAATGAGTATGAGTATGAGTATGAGTATGAGTATGAGTGTGAGTATGAGTATGAGTATGAGTATGAGTATGAGTATGAGTATGAGTATGAGTATGAGAATGAGTATGAGTATGAGTATGAGTATGTGTATGAGTATGAGTATGAGTATGAGTATGACTATGAGTATGAGTATGAGTATGAGTATGAGTATGAGTATGAGTATGAGTATGAGTATGAGTATGAGTATGAATATGAGTATGAGTATGAGTATAAGTATGAGTATGAGTATGAGTATGAGTATAAGTATTAGTATGAGTATGAGTACGAGTATTAGTATGAGTATGAGTATGAGTATGTGTATGAGTATGAATATGAGTATGAGTGTGAGTGTGAGTGTGAGTGCGAATGTGAGTATGAGGATGAGTATGAGTATGAGTATGTGTATGAGTATGAGTATGAGTATGACTATGAGTATGAGTATGACTATGACTATGACTATGAGAATGAGTATGAGTATGAGTATTAGTATGAATATGAGTATGAGTATGAGTGTGAGTATGAGTATGAGTATGAGTATGAGTATGAGTATGTGTATGAGTATGAGTATGAGTATGAGTATGAGTATGAGAATGAGTATGAGTATGAGTATGAGTATGAGTATGAGCATGAGCATGATCATGAGTATGAGTATGAGTATGAGTATGAGTTAGAGTATGAGTATGTGTATGAGTATGAGTATGAGTATGAGTATGAGTATGAGTGTGAGTGCGAATGTGAGTATGAGTATGAGTATGAGTATGAGTATGTGTATGAGTATGAGTATGAGTATGAGTATGACTATGAGTATGAGGATGAGTATGAGTATGAGTATGAGTATGAGTATGAGTATGAGTATGACTATGAGTATGAGTGTGAGTGTGAGTGCGAATGTGAGTATGAGTATGAGTATGAGTATGAGTATGAGTATGTGTATGAGTATGAGTATGAGTATGAGTATGACTATGAGTATGAGTATGAGTATGAGTATGAGTATGAGTATGAGTATGAGTATGAGTATGAGTATGACTATGAGTATGAGTATGACTATGACTATGACTATGAGAATGAGTATGAGTATGAGTATGAGTATGAGTATGAGTATGAGTGTGAGTATGAGTATGAGTATGAGTATGAGTATGAGTATGAGAATGAGTATGAGTATGAGTATGAGTATGAGTATGAGTATGAGTATGAGTATGAGTATAAGTATTAGTATGAGTATGAGTATGAGTATGAGTATGAGTATGAGTATGAGGATGAGTATGAGTATAAGTATGAGTATGTGTATGAATATGAGTATGAGTATGAGTATGAGTATGAGTATGAGTATGAGTTAGAGTATGAGTATGTGTATGAGTATGAGTATGAGTATGAGTATGAGTATGAGTGTGAGTGCGAATGTGAGTATGAGTATGAGTATGAGTATGAGTATGTGTATGAGTATGAGTATGAGTATGAGTATGACTATGAGTATGAGGATGAGTATGAGTATGAGTATGAGTATGAGTATGAGTATGACTATGAGTATGAGTATGACTATGACTATGACTATGACTATGAGAATGAGTATGAGTATGAGTATGAGTATTAGTATGAATATGAGTATGAGTATGAGTGTGAGTATGAGTATGAGTATGAGTATGATTATGAGTATGAGTATGAGTATGATTATGTGTATGAGTATGAGTATGAGTATGAGAATGAGTATGAGTATGAGTATGAGTATGAGTATGAGTATGAGCATGAGCATGAGCATGAGTATGAGTATGAGTATGAGTATGAGTATGAGTATGAGCATGAGCATGAGCATGAGTATGAGTATGAGTGTGAGTATTAGTATGAGTATGAGTATAAGTATTAGTATGAGTATGAGTTAGAGTATGAGTATGTGTATGAGTATGAGTATGAGTATGAGTATGAGTATGAGTGTGAGTGTGAGTGCGAATGTGAGTATGAGTATGAGTATGAGTATGAGTATGAGTATGTGTATGAGTATGAGTATGAGTATGAGTATGACTATGAGTATGAGTATGAGTATGAGTATGAGTATGAGTATGAGTATGAGTATGAGTATGAGTATGAGTATGACTATGAGTATGAGTATGACTATGACTATGACTATGAGAATGAGTATGAGTATGAGTATGAATATGAGTATGAGTATGAGTGTGAGTATGAGTATGAGTATGAGTATGAGTATGAGTATGAGAATGAGTATGAGTATGAGTATGAGTATGAGTATGAGTATGAGTATGAGTATGAGTATAAGTATTAGTATGAGTATGAGTTCGATTATTAGTATGAGTATGAGTATGAGTATGAGTATGAGTTTAAGTATGAGTATGAGTACGAGTATGCGTATGAATATGAGTATGAGTATGAGTATGAGTATAAGTATTAGTATGAGTATGAGTACGATTATTTGTATGAGTATGAGTATGAGTATGAGTATGAGTTTAAGTATGAGTATGAGTACGAGTATGCGTATGAATATGAGTATGAGTATGAGTATGAGTATGGGTATGAGTATGAGTATGAGTATGAGTATGAGTATGAGTTTAAGTATGAGCATGAGCATGAGCATGAGCATGAGTATGAGTATGAGTATGAGTATGAGTATGAGTGTGAGTATGAGTATGAGTATGAGTATGAGTATGAGTATGAGTATGAGTATGAGTATGTGTATGAGTATGAGTATGAGTTAGAGTATGAGTATGTGTATGAGTATGAGTATGAGTATGAGTATGAGTGTGAGTGTGAGTGCGAATGTGAGTATGAGGATGAGTATGAGTATGAGTATGTGTATGAGTATGAGTATGAGTATGACTATGAGTATGAGTATGAGTATGAGTATGAGTATGAGTATGAGTATGAGTATGAGTATGAGTATGACTATGAGTATGAGTATGACTATGTCTATGACTATGAGAATGAGTATGAGTATGAGTATGAGTATGAGTATGAGTGTGAGTATGAGTATGAGTATGAGTATGAGTATAAGTATGAGTATGAGTATGAGAATGAGTATGAGTATGAGTATGAGTATAAGTATTAGTATGAGTATGAGTTAGAGTATGAGTATGTGTATGAGTATGAGTATGAGTATGAGTATGAGTATGAGTGTGAGTGTGAGTGCGAATGTGAGTATGAGTATGAGTATGAGTATAAGTATTAGTATGAGTATGAGTTAGAGTACGATTATTTGTATGAGTATGAGTATGAGTATGAGTATGAGTTTAAGTATGAGTATGAGTACGAGTATGCGTATGAATATGAGTATGAGTATGAGTATGAGTATGGGTATGAGTATGAGTATGAGTATGAGTATGAGTATGAGTTTAAGTATGAGCATGAGCATGAGCATGAGTATGAGTATGAGTATGAGTATGAGTATGAGTGTGAGTATGAGTATGAGTATGAGTATGAGTATGAGTATGAGTATGAGTATGAGTATGAGTATGTGTATGAGTATGAGTATGAGTTAGAGTATGAGTATGTGTATGAGTATGAGTATGAGTATGAGTATGAGTGTGAGTGTGAGTGCGAATGTGAGTATGAGGATGAGTATGAGTATGAGTATGTGTATGAGTATGAGTATGAGTATGACTATGAGTATGAGTATGAGTATGAGTATGAGTATGAGTATGAGTATGAGTATGAGTATGAGTATGAGTATGACTATGAGTATGAGTATGACTATGTCTATGACTATGAGAATGAGTATGAGTATGAGTATGAGTATGAGTATGAGTGTGAGTATGAGTATGAGCATGAGTATGAGTATGAGTGTGAGTATGAGTATGAGTATGAGTATGAGTATAAGTATGAGAATGAGTATGAGTGTGAGTATGAGAATGAGTATGAGTATGTGTATGAGTATGAGTTTGAGTATGAGTATGAGTATGAGTATGAGTATGAGTATGAGTATGAGTATGAGTATGAGTATGAGTATGAGTATGAGTATGAGTATGAGTATGAGTATGAGTATGAGTATGAGTATGAGTATGAGTATGAGTATAAGTATGAGAATGAGTATGAGTGTGAGTATGAGAATGAGTATGAGTATGTGTATGAGTATGAGTATGAGTATGAGTGTGAGTATGAGTATGAGTATGAGTATGAGTATGAGTATGAATATGAGTATGAGTATAAGTATTAGTATGAGTATGAGTACGAGTATTAGTATGAGTATGAGTATGAGTATGAGTTTAAGTATGAGTATGAGTATGAGTATGTGCATGAGTATGAGTATGTGTATGAGTATGAGTATGAGTATTAGTATGAGTATAAGTATGAGAATGAGTATGAGTGTGAGTATGAGAATGAGTATGAGTATGTGTATGAGTATGAGTATGAGTATGAGTATGAGTATGAGTATGAGTATGAGTATGAGTATGAGTATGAGTATGAGTATGAGTATGAGTATGAGTATGAGTATGAGTATGAGTATGAGTATGAGTATGAGTATGAGTATGAGTATGAGTATGAGTATGAGTATGAGTATGAGTATGAGTATGAGTATGAGTATAAGTATGAGTATGAGTATGAGTATGAGTATAAGTATTAGTATGAGTATGAGTACGAGTATTAGTATGAGTATGAGTATGAGTATGAGTTTAAGTATGAGTATGAGTATGAGTATGAGTATGAGTATGAGTATGAGTATGAGTATGAGGATGAGTATGAGTATAAGTATGAGTATGTGTATGAATATGAGTATGAGTATGAGTATGAGTATGGGTATGAGTATGAGTTAGAGTATGAGTATGTGTATGAGTATGAGTATGAGTATGAGTATGAGTATGAGTGTGAGTGCGAATGTGAGTATGAGTATGAGTATGAGTATGAGTATGTGTATGAGTATGAGTATGAGTATGAGTATGACTATGAGTATGAGGATGAGTATGAGTATGAGTATGAGTATGAGTATGAGTATGACTATGAGTATGAGTATGACTATGACTATGACTATGACTATGAGAATGAGTATGAGTATGAGTATGAGTATTAGTATGAATATGAGTATGAGTATGATTGTGAGTATGAGTATGAGTATGAGTATGAGTATGAGTATGAGTATGAGTATGAGTATGAGTATGAGTATGACTATGAGTATGAGTATGACTATGACTATGACTATGAGAATGAGTATGAGTATGAGTATGAGTATGAGTATGAGTATGAGTATGAGTGTGAGTATGAGTATGAGTATGAGTATGAGTATGAGTATGAGAATGAGTATGAGTATGAGTATGAGTATGAGTATGAGTATGAGTATGAGTATGAGTATGAGTATAAGTATTAGTATGAGTATGAGTACGATTATTAGTATGAGTATGAGTATGAGTATGAGTATGAGTTTAAGTATGAGTATGAGTACGAGTATGCGTATGAATATGAGTATGAGTATGAGTATGAGTATAAGTATTAGTATGAGTATGAGTACGATTATTTGTATGAGTATGAGTATGAGTATGAGTATGTGTTTAAGTATGAGTATGAGTACGAGTATGCGTATGAATATGAGTATGAGTATGAGTATGAGTATGGGTATGAGTATGAGTATGAGTATGAGTATGAGTATGAGTTTAAGTATGAGCATGAGCATGAGCATGAGTATGAGTATGAGTATGAGTATGAGTATGAGTGTGAGTATGAGTATGAGTATGAGAATGAGTATGAGTATGAGTATGAGTATGAGTATGAGTATGTGTATGAGTATGAGTATGAGTTAGAGTATGAGTATGTGTATGAGTATGAGTATGAGTATGAGTATGAGTGTGAGTGTGAGTGTGAGTGCGAATGTGAGTATGAGGATGAGTATGAGTATGAGTATGTGTATGAGTATGAGTATGAGTATGACTATGAGTATGAGTATGAGTATGAGTATGAGTATGAGTATGAGTATGAGTATGAGTATGAGTATGAGTATGACTATGAGTATGAGTATGACTATGTCTATGACTATGAGAATGAGTATGAGTATGAGTATGAGTATGAGTATGAGTGTGAGTATGAGTATGAGTATGAGTATGAGTATGAGTATGAGTATGAGTATGAGTATGAGAATGAGTATGAGTATGAGTATGAGTATGTGTATGAGTATGAGTATGAGTATGAGTATGACTATGAGTATGAGTATGAGTATGAGTATGAGTATGAGTATGAGTATGAGTATGAGTATGAGTATGAGTATGAGTATGAGTATGAGTATGAGTATGAGTATGAGTATAAGTATGAGTATGAGTATGAGTATGAGTATAAGTATTAGTATGAGTATGAGTACGAGTATTAGTATGAGTATGAGTATGAGTATGTGTATGAGTATGAATATGAGTATGAGTGTGAGTGTGAGTGTGAGTGCGAATGTGAGTATGAGGATGAGTATGAGTATGAGTATGTGTATGAGTATGAGTATGAGTATGACTATGAGTATGAGTATGACTATGACTATGACTATGAGAATGAGTATGAGTATGAGTATTAGTATGAATATGAGTATGAGTATGAGTGTGAGTATGAGTATGAGTATGAGTATGAGTATGAGTATGTGTATGAGTATGAGTATGAGTATGAGTATGAGTATGAGAATGAGTATGAGTATGAGTATGAGTATGAGTATGAGCATGAGCATGATCATGAGTATGAGTATGAGTATGAGTATGAGTATAAGTATTAGTATGAGTATGAGTTAGAGTATGAGTATGTGTATGAGTATGAGTATGAGTATGAGTATGAGTATGAGTATGAGTATGAGTATGAGTATGAGTATGAGCATGAGTATGAGTATGAGTATGAGTATGAGTATGACTATGAGTATGAGTATGACTATGTCTATGACTATGAGAATGAGTATGAGTATGAGTATGAGTATGAGTATGAGTTTAAGTATGAGCATGAGCATGAGCATGAGTATGAGTATGAGTATGAGTATGAGTATGAGTGTGAGTATGAGTATGAGTATGAGTATGAGTATGAGTATGAGTATGAGTATGAGTGTGAGTATGAGTATGAGCATGAGTATGAGTATGAGTGTGAGTATGAGTATGAGTATGAGTATGAGTATAAGTATGAGAATGAGTATGAGTGTGAGTATGAGAATGAGTATGAGTATGTGTATGAGTATGAGTTTGAGTATGAGTATGAGTATGAGTATGAGTATGAGTATGAGTATGAGTATGAGTATGAGTATGAGTATGAGTATGAGTATGAGTATGAGTATGAGTATGAGTATGAGTATGAGTATGAGTATAAGTATGAGAATGAGAATGAGTATGAGTGTGAGTATGAGAATGAGTATGAGTATGTGTATGAGTATGAGTATGAGTATGAGTGTGAGTATGAGTATGAGTATGAGTATGAGTATGAGTATGAATATGAGTATGAGTATAAGTATTAGTATGAGTATGAGTACGAGTATTAGTATGAGTATGAGTATGAGTATGAGTATGAGTTTAAGTATGAGTATGAGTATGAGTATGTGCATGAGTATGAGTATGTGTATGAGTATGAGTATGAGTATTAGTATGAGTATAAGTATGAGAATGAGTATGAGTGTGAGTATGAGAATGAGTATGAGTATGTGTATGAGTATGAGTATGAGTATGAGTATGAGTATGAGTATGAGTATGAGTATGAGTATGAGTATGAGTATGAGTATGAGTATGAGTATGAGTATGAGTATGAGTATGAGTATGAGTATGAGTATGAGTATGAGTATGAGTATGAGTATGAGTATGAGTATGAGTATGAGTATGAGTATGAGTATGAGTATAAGTATGAGTATGAGTATGAGTATGAGTATAAGTATTAGTATGAGTATGAGTACGAGTATTAGTATGAGTATGAGTATGAGTATGAGTTTAAGTATGAGTATGAGTATGAGTATGAGTATGAGTATGAGTATGAGTATGAGTATGAGGATGAGTATGAGTATAAGTATGAGTATGTGTATGAATATGAGTATGAGTATGAGTATGAGTATGAGTATGAGTATGAGTTAGAGTATGAGTATGTGTATGAGTATGAGTATGAGTATGAGTATGAGTATGAGTGTGAGTGCGAATGTGAGTATGAGTATGAGTATGAGTATGAGTATGTGTATGAGTATGAGTATGAGTATGAGTATGACTATGAGTATGAGGATGAGTATGAGTATGAGTATGAGTATGAGTATGAGTATGACTATGAGTATGAGTATGACTATGACTATGACTATGACTATGAGAATGAGTATGAGTATGAGTATGAGTATTAGTATGAATATGAGTATGAGTATGATTGTGAGTATGAGTATGAGTATGAGTATGAGTATGAGTATGAGTATGAGTATGATTATGTGTATGAGTATGAGTATGAGTATGAGAATGAGTATGAGTATGAGTATGAGTATGAGTATGAGTATGAGCATGAGCATGAGTATGAGTATGAGTATGAGTATGAGTATGAGTATGAGCATGAGCATGAGCATGAGTATGAGTATGAGTGTGAGTATGAGTATGAGTATGAGTATAAGTATTAGTATGAGTATGAGTTAGAGTATGAGTATGTGTATGAGTATGAGTATGAGTATGAGTATGAGTATGAGTGTGAGTGTGAGTGCGAATGTGAGTATGAGTATGAGTATGAGTATGAGTATGAGTATGTGTATGAGTATGAGTATGAGTATGAGTATGACTATGAGTATGAGTATGAGTATGAGTATGAGTATGAGTATGAGTATGAGTATGAGTATGAGTATGAGTATGAGTATGACTATGAGTATGAGTATGACTATGACTATGACTATGAGAATGAGTATGAGTATGAGTATGAGTATGAGTATGAGTATGAGTATGAGTGTGAGTATGAGTATGAGTATGAGTATGAGTATGAGTATGAGAATGAGTATGAGTATGAGTATGAGTATGAGTATGAGTATGAGTATGAGTATGAGTATGAGTATAAGTATTAGTATGAGTATGAGTACGATTATTAGTATGAGTATGAGTATGAGTATGAGTATGAGTTTAAGTATGAGTATGAGTACGAGTATGCGTATGAATATGAGTATGAGTATGAGTATGAGTATAAGTATTAGTATGAGTATGAGTACGATTATTTGTATGAGTATGAGTATGAGTATGAGTATGTGTTTAAGTATGAGTATGAGTACGAGTATGCGTATGAATATGAGTATGAGTATGAGTATGAGTATGGGTATGAGTATGAGTATGAGTATGAGTATGAGTATGAGTTTAAGTATGAGCATGAGCATGAGCATGAGTATGAGTATGAGTATGAGTATGAGTATGAGTGTGAGTATGAGTATGAGTATGAGTATGAGTATGAGTATGAGTATGAGTATGAGTATGAGTATGAGTATGTGTATGAGTATGAGTATGAGTTAGAGTATGAGTATGTGTATGAGTATGAGTATGAGTATGAGTATGAGTGTGAGTGTGAGTGTGAGTGCGAATGTGAGTATGAGGATGAGTATGAGTATGAGTATGTGTATGAGTATGAGTATGAGTATGACTATGAGTATGAGTATGAGTATGAGTATGAGTATGAGTATGAGTATGAGTATGAGTATGAGTATGACTATGAGTATGAGTATGACTATGTCTATGACTATGAGAATGAGTATGAGTATGAGTATGAGTATGAGTATGAGTGTGAGTATGAGTATGAGTATGAGTATGAGTATGAGTATGAGTATGAGTATGAGTATGAGAATGAGTATGAGTATGAGTATGAGTATGTGTATGAGTATGAGTATGAGTATGAGTATGACTATGAGTATGAGTATGAGTATGAGTATGAGTATGAGTATGAGTATGAGTATGAGTATGAGTATGAGTATGAGTATGAGTATGAGTATGAGTATGAGTATAAGTATGAGTATGAGTATGAGTATGAGTATAAGTATTAGTATGAGTATGAGTACGAGTATTAGTATGAGTATGAGTATGAGTATGTGTATGAGTATGAATATGAGTATGAGTGTGAGTGTGAGTGTGAGTGCGAATGTGAGTATGAGGATGAGTATGAGTATGAGTATGTGTATGAGTATGAGTATGAGTATGACTATGAGTATGAGTATGACTATGACTATGACTATGAGAATGAGTATGAGTATGAGTATTAGTATGAATATGAGTATGAGTATGAGTGTGAGTATGAGTATGAGTATGAGTATGAGTATGAGTATGTGTATGAGTATGAGTATGAGTATGAGTATGAGTATGAGAATGAGTATGAGTATGAGTATGAGTATGAGTATGAGCATGAGCATGATCATGAGTATGAGTATGAGTATGAGTATGAGTTAGAGTATGAGTATGTGTATGAGTATGAGTATGAGTATGAGTATGAGTATGAGTGTGAGTGCGAATGTGAGTATGAGTATGAGTATGAGTATGAGTATGTGTATGAGTATGAGTATGAGTATGAGTATGACTATGAGTATGAGGATGAGTATGAGTATGAGTATGAGTATGAGTATGAGTATGAGTATGACTATGAGTATGAGTGTGAGTGTGAGTGCGAATGTGAGTATGAGTATGAGTATGAGTATGAGTATGAGTATGTGTATGAGTATGAGTATGAGTATGAGTATGACTATGAGTATGAGTATGAGTATGAGTATGAGTATGAGTATGAGTATGAGTATGAGTATGAGTATGACTATGAGTATGAGTATGACTATGACTATGACTATGAGAATGAGTATGAGTATGAGTATGAGTATGAGTATGAGTATGAGTGTGAGTATGAGTATGAGTATGAGTATGAGTATGAGTATGAGAATGAGTATGAGTATGAGTATGAGTATGAGTATGAGTATGAGTATGAGTATGAGTATAAGTATTAGTATGAGTATGAGTATGAGTATGAGTATGAGTATGAGTATGAGGATGAGTATGAGTATAAGTATGAGTATGTGTATGAATATGAGTATGAGTATGAGTATGAGTATGAGTATGAGTATGAGTTAGAGTATGAGTATGTGTATGAGTATGAGTATGAGTATGAGTATGAGTATGAGTGTGAGTGCGAATGTGAGTATGAGTATGAGTATGAGTATGAGTATGTGTATGAGTATGAGTATGAGTATGAGTATGACTATGAGTATGAGGATGAGTATGAGTATGAGTATGAGTATGAGTATGAGTATGACTATGAGTATGAGTATGACTATGACTATGACTATGACTATGAGAATGAGTATGAGTATGAGTATGAGTATTAGTATGAATATGAGTATGAGTATGAGTGTGAGTATGAGTATGAGTATGAGTATGATTATGAGTATGAGTATGAGTATGATTATGTGTATGAGTATGAGTATGAGTATGAGAATGAGTATGAGTATGAGTATGAGTATGAGTATGAGTATGAGCATGAGCATGAGCATGAGTATGAGTATGAGTATGAGTATGAGTATGAGTATGAGCATGAGCATGAGCATGAGTATGAGTATGAGTGTGAGTATTAGTATGAGTATGAGTATAAGTATTAGTATGAGTATGAGTTAGAGTATGAGTATGTGTATGAGTATGAGTATGAGTATGAGTATGAGTATGAGTGTGAGTGTGAGTGCGAATGTGAGTATGAGTATGAGTATGAGTATGAGTATGAGTATGTGTATGAGTATGAGTATGAGTATGAGTATGACTATGAGTATGAGTATGAGTATGAGTATGAGTATGAGTATGAGTATGAGTATGAGTATGAGTATGAGTATGACTATGAGTATGAGTATGACTATGACTATGACTATGAGAATGAGTATGAGTATGAGTATGAGTATGAGTATGAGTATGAGTGTGAGTATGAGTATGAGTATGAGTATGAGTATGAGTATGAGAATGAGTATGAGTATGAGTATGAGTATGAGTATGAGTATGAGTATGAGTATGAGTATAAGTATTAGTATGAGTATGAGTTCGATTATTAGTATGAGTATGAGTATGAGTATGAGTATGAGTTTAAGTATGAGTATGAGTACGAGTATGCGTATGAATATGAGTATGAGTATGAGTATGAGTATAAGTATTAGTATGAGTATGAGTACGATTATTTGTATGAGTATGAGTATGAGTATGAGTATGAGTTTAAGTATGAGTATGAGTACGAGTATGCGTATGAATATGAGTATGAGTATGAGTATGAGTATGGGTATGAGTATGAGTATGAGTATGAGTATGAGTATGAGTTTAAGTATGAGCATGAGCATGAGCATGAGCATGAGTATGAGTATGAGTATGAGTATGAGTATGAGTGTGAGTATGAGTATGAGTATGAGTATGAGTATGAGTATGAGTATGAGTATGAGTATGTGTATGAGTATGAGTATGAGTTAGAGTATGAGTATGTGTATGAGTATGAGTATGAGTATGAGTATGAGTGTGAGTGTGAGTGCGAATGTGAGTATGAGGATGAGTATGAGTATGAGTATGTGTATGAGTATGAGTATGAGTATGACTATGAGTATGAGTATGAGTATGAGTATGAGTATGAGTATGAGTATGAGTATGAGTATGAGTATGACTATGAGTATGAGTATGACTATGTCTATGACTATGAGAATGAGTATGAGTATGAGTATGAGTATGAGTATGAGTGTGAGTATGAGTATGAGTATGAGTATGAGTATAAGTATGAGTATGAGTATGAGAATGAGTATGAGTATGAGTATGAGTATAAGTATTAGTATGAGTATGAGTTAGAGTATGAGTATGTGTATGAGTATGAGTATGAGTATGAGTATGAGTATGAGTGTGAGTGTGAGTGCGAATGTGAGTATGAGTATGAGTATGAGTATAAGTATTAGTATGAGTATGAGTTAGAGTACGATTATTTGTATGAGTATGAGTATGAGTATGAGTATGAGTTTAAGTATGAGTATGAGTACGAGTATGCGTATGAATATGAGTATGAGTATGAGTATGAGTATGGGTATGAGTATGAGTATGAGTATGAGTATGACTATGAGTATGAGTATGACTATGTCTATGACTATGACAATGAGTATGAGTATGAGTATGAGTATGAGTATGAGTGTGAGTATGAGTATGAGCATGAGTATGAGTATGAGTGTGAGTATGAGTATGAGTATGAGTATGAGTATAAGTATGAGAATGAGTATGAGTGTGAGTATGAGAATGAGTATGAGTATGTGTATGAGTATGAGTTTGAGTATGAGTATGAGTATGAGTATGAGTATGAGTATGAGTATGAGTATGAGTATGAGTATGAGTATGAGTATGAGTATGAGTATGAGTATGAGTATGAGTATGAGTATGAGTATGAGTATAAGTATGAGAATGAGTATGAGTGTGAGTATGAGAATGAGTATGAGTATGTGTATGAGTATGAGTATGAGTATGAGTGTGAGTATGAGTATGAGTATGAGTATGAGTATGAGTATGAATATGAGTATGAGTATAAGTATTAGTATGAGTATGAGTACGAGTATTAGTATGAGTATGAGTATGAGTATGAGTTTAAGTATGAGTATGAGTATGAGTATGTGCATGAGTATGAGTATGTGTATGAGTATGAGTATGAGTATTAGTATGAGTATAAGTATGAGAATGAGTATGAGTGTGAGTATGAGAATGAGTATGAGTATGTGTATGAGTATGAGTATGAGTATGAGTATGAGTATGAGTATGAGTATGAGTATGAGTATGAGTATGAGTATGAGTATGAGTATGAGTATGAGTATGAGTATGAGTATGAGTATGAGTATGAGTATGAGTATGAGTATGAGTATGAGTATGAGTATGAGTATGAGTATGAGTATGAGTATGAGTATAAGTATGAGTATGAGTATGAGTATGAGTATAAGTATTAGTATGAGTATGAGTACGAGTATTAGTATGAGTATGAGTATGAGTATGAGTTTAAGTATGAGTATGAGTATGAGTATGAGTATGAGTATGAGTATGAGTATGAGTATGAGGATGAGTATGAGTATAAGTATGAGTATGTGTATGAATATGAGTATGAGTATGAGTATGAGTATGGGTATGAGTATGAGTTAGAGTATGAGTATGTGTATGAGTATGAGTATGAGTATGAGTATGAGTATGAGTGTGAGTGCGAATGTGAGTATGAGTATGAGTATGAGTATGAGTATGTGTATGAGTATGAGTATGAGTATGAGTATGACTATGAGTATGAGGATGAGTATGAGTATGAGTATGAGTATGAGTATGAGTATGACTATGAGTATGAGTATGACTATGACTATGACTATGACTATGAGAATGAGTATGAGTATGAGTATGAGTATTAGTATGAATATGAGTATGAGTATGATTGTGAGTATGAGTATGAGTATGAGTATGAGTATGAGTATGAGTATGATTATGTGTATGAGTATGAGTATGAGTATGAGAATGAGTATGAGTATGAGTATGAGTATGAGTATGAGTATGAGCATGAGCATGAGCATGAGTATGAGTATGAGTATGAGTATGAGTATGAGTATGAGCATGAGCATGAGCATGAGTATGAGTATGAGTGTGAGTATGAGTATGAGTATGAGTATAAGTATTAGTATGAGTATGAGTTAGAGTATGAGTATGTGTATGAGTATGAGTATGAGTATGAGTATGAGTATGAGTGTGAGTGTGAGTGCGAATGTGAGTATGAGTATGAGTATGAGTATGAGTATGAGTATGTGTATGAGTATGAGTATGAGTATGAGTATGACTATGAGTATGAGTATGAGTATGAGTATGAGTATGAGTATGAGTATGAGTATGAGTATGAGTATGAGTATGACTATGAGTATGAGTATGACTATGACTATGACTATGAGAATGAGTATGAGTATGAGTATGAGTATGAGTATGAGTATGAGTATGAGTGTGAGTATGAGTATGAGTATGAGTATGAGTATGAGTATGAGAATGAGTATGAGTATGAGTATGAGTATGAGTATGAGTATGAGTATGAGTATGAGTATGAGTATAAGTATTAGTATGAGTATGAGTACGATTATTAGTATGAGTATGAGTATGAGTATGAGTATGAGTTTAAGTATGAGTATGAGTACGAGTATGCGTATGAATATGAGTATGAGTATGAGTATGAGTATAAGTATTAGTATGAGTATGAGTACGATTATTTGTATGAGTATGAGTATGAGTATGAGTATGTGTTTAAGTATGAGTATGAGTACGAGTATGCGTATGAATATGAGTATGAGTATGAGTATGAGTATGGGTATGAGTATGAGTATGAGTATGAGTATGAGTATGAGTTTAAGTATGAGCATGAGCATGAGCATGAGTATGAGTATGAGTATGAGTATGAGTATGAGTGTGAGTATGAGTATGAGTATGAGTATGAGTATGAGTATGAGTATGAGTATGAGTATGAGTATGTGTATGAGTATGAGTATGAGTTAGAGTATGAGTATGTGTATGAGTATGAGTATGAGTATGAGTATGAGTGTGAGTGTGAGTGTGAGTGCGAATGTGAGTATGAGGATGAGTATGAGTATGAGTATGTGTATGAGTATGAGTATGAGTATGACTATGAGTATGAGTATGAGTATGAGTATGAGTATGAGTATGAGTATGAGTATGAGTATGAGTATGAGTATGACTATGAGTATGAGTATGACTATGTCTATGACTATGAGAATGAGTATGAGTATGAGTATGAGTATGAGTATGAGTGTGAGTATGAGTATGAGTATGAGTATGAGTATGAGTATGAGTATGAGTATGAGTATGAGAATGAGTATGAGTATGAGTATGAGTATGTGTATGAGTATGAGTATGAGTATGAGTATGACTATGAGTATGAGTATGAGTATGAGTATGAGTATGAGTATGAGTATGAGTATGAGTATGAGTATGAGTATGAGTATGAGTATGAGTATGAGTATGAGTATGAGTATAAGTATGAGTATGAGTATGAGTATGAGTATAAGTATTAGTATGAGTATGAGTACGAGTATTAGTATGAGTATGAGTATGAGTATGTGTATGAGTATGAATATGAGTATGAGTGTGAGTGTGAGTGTGAGTGCGAATGTGAGTATGAGGATGAGTATGAGTATGAGTATGTGTATGAGTATGAGTATGAGTATGACTATGAGTATGAGTATGACTATGACTATGACTATGAGAATGAGTATGAGTATGAGTATTAGTATGAATATGAGTATGAGTATGAGTGTGAGTATGAGTATGAGTATGAGTATGAGTATGAGTATGTGTATGAGTATGAGTATGAGTATGAGTATGAGTATGAGAATGAGTATGAGTATGAGTATGAGTATGAGTATGAGCATGAGCATGATCATGAGTATGAGTATGAGTATGAGTATGAGTATAAGTATTAGTATGAGTATGAGTTAGAGTATGAGTATGTGTATGAGTATGAGTATGAGTATGAGTATGAGTATGAGTATGAGTATGAGTATGAGTATGAGTATGAGCATGAGTATGAGTATGAGTATGAGTATGAGTATGACTATGAGTATGAGTATGACTATGTCTATGACTATGAGAATGAGTATGAGTATGAGTATGAGTATGAGTATGAGTTTAAGTATGAGCATGAGCATGAGCATGAGTATGAGTATGAGTATGAGTATGAGTATGAGTGTGAGTATGAGTATGAGTATGAGTATGAGTATGAGTATGAGTATGAGTATGAGTATGAGTATGTGTATGAGTATGAGTATGAGTTAGAGTATGAGTATGTGTATGAGTATGAGTATGAGTATGAGTATGAGTGTGAGTGTGAGTGCGAATGTGAGTATGAGGATGAGTATGAGTATGAGTATGTGTATGAGTATGAGTATGAGTATGACTATGAGTATGAGTATGAGTATGAGTATGAGTATGAGTATGAGTATGAGTATGAGTATGAGTACGACTATGAGTATGAGTATGACTATGTCTATGACTATGAGAATGAGTATGAGTATGAGTATGAGTATGTGTATGAGTGTGAGTATGAGTATGAGCATGAGTATGAGTATGAGTGTGAGTATGAGTATGAGTATGTGTATGAGTATAAGTATGAGAATGAGTATGAGTGTGAGTATGAGAATGAGTATGAGTATGTGTATGAGTATGAGTTTGAGTATGAGTATGAGTATGAGTATGAGTATGAGTATGAGTATGAGTATGAGTATGAGTATGAGTATGAGTATGAGTATGAGTATGAGTATGAGTATGAGTATGAGTATGAGTATGAGTATGAGTATAAGTATGAGAATGAGTATGAGTGTGAGTATGAGAATGAGTATGAGTATGTGTATGAGTATGAGTATGAGTATGAGTGTGAGTATGAGTATGAGTATGAGTATGAGTATGAGTATGAATATGAGTATGAGTATAAGTATTAGTATGAGTATGAGTACGAGTATTAGTATGAGTATGAGTATGAGTATGAGTTTAAGTATGAGTATGAGTATGAGTATGTGCATGAGTATGAGTATGTGTATGAGTATGAGTATGAGTATTAGTATGAGTATAAGTATGAGAATGAGTATGAGTGTGAGTATGAGAATGAGTATGAGTATGTGTATGAGTATGAGTATGAGTATGAGTATGAGTATGAGTATGAGTATGAGTATGAGTATGAGTATGAGTATGAGTATGAGTATGAGTATGAGTATGAGTATGAGTATGAGTATGAGTATGAGTATGAGTATGAGTATGAGTATGAGTATGAGTATGAGTATGAGTATGAGTATGAGTATGAGTATGAGTATGAGTATAAGTATGAGTATGAGTATGAGTATGAGTATAAGTATTAGTATGAGTATGAGTACGAGTATTAGTATGAGTATGAGTATGAGTATGAGTTTAAGTATGAGTATGAGTATGAGTATGAGTATGAGTATGAGTATGAGTATGAGGATGAGTATGAGTATAAGTATGAGTATGTGTATGAATATGAGTATGAGTATGAGTATGAGTATGAGTATGAGTATGAGTTAGAGTATGAGTATGTGTATGAGTATGAGTATGAGTATGAGTATGAGTATGAGTGTGAGTGCGAATGTGAGTATGAGTATGAGTATGAGTATGAGTATGTGTATGAGTATGAGTATGAGTATGAGTATGACTATGAGTATGAGGATGAGTATGAGTATGAGTATGAGTATGAGTATGAGTATGACTATGAGTATGAGTATGACTATGACTATGACTATGACTATGAGAATGAGTATGAGTATGAGTATGAGTATTAGTATGAATATGAGTATGAGTATGATTGTGAGTATGAGTATGAGTATGAGTATGAGTATGAGTATGAGTATGAGTATGATTATGTGTATGAGTATGAGTATGAGTATGAGAATGAGTATGAGTATGAGTATGAGTATGAGTATGAGTATGAGCATGAGCATGAGCATGAGTATGAGTATGAGTATGAGTATGAGTATGAGTATGAGCATGAGCATGAGCATGAGTATGAGTATGAGTGTGAGTATGAGTATGAGTATGAGTATAAGTATTAGTATGAGTATGAGTTAGAGTATGAGTATGTGTATGAGTATGAGTATGAGTATGAGTATGAGTATGAGTGTGAGTGTGAGTGCGAATGTGAGTATGAGTATGAGTATGAGTATGAGTATGAGTATGTGTATGAGTATGAGTATGAGTATGAGTATGACTATGAGTATGAGTATGAGTATGAGTATGAGTATGAGTATGAGTATGAGTATGAGTATGAGTATGAGTATGACTATGAGTATGAGTATGACTATGACTATGACTATGAGAATGAGTATGAGTATGAGTATGAGTATGAGTATGAGTATGAGTATGAGTGTGAGTATGAGTATGAGTATGAGTATGAGTATGAGTATGAGAATGAGTATGAGTATGAGTATGAGTATGAGTATGAGTATGAGTATGAGTATGAGTATGAGTATAAGTATTAGTATGAGTATGAGTACGATTATTAGTATGAGTATGAGTATGAGTATGAGTATGAGTTTAAGTATGAGTATGAGTACGAGTATGCGTATGAATATGAGTATGAGTATGAGTATGAGTATAAGTATTAGTATGAGTATGAGTACGATTATTTGTATGAGTATGAGTATGAGTATGAGTATGTGTTTAAGTATGAGTATGAGTACGAGTATGCGTATGAATATGAGTATGAGTATGAGTATGAGTATGGGTATGAGTATGAGTATGAGTATGAGTATGAGTATGAGTTTAAGTATGAGCATGAGCATGAGCATGAGTATGAGTATGAGTATGAGTATGAGTATGAGTGTGAGTATGAGTATGAGTATGAGTATGAGTATGAGTATGAGTATGAGTATGAGTATGAGTATGAGTATGAGTATGTGTATGAGTATGAGTATGAGTTAGAGTATGAGTATGTGTATGAGTATGAGTATGAGTATGAGTATGAGTGTGAGTGTGAGTGTGAGTGCGAATGTGAGTATGAGGATGAGTATGAGTATGAGTATGTGTATGAGTATGAGTATGAGTATGACTATGAGTATGAGTATGAGTATGAGTATGAGTATGAGTATGAGTATGAGTATGAGTATGAGTATGAGTATGACTATGAGTATGAGTATGACTATGTCTATGACTATGAGAATGAGTATGAGTATGAGTATGAGTATGAGTATGAGTGTGAGTATGAGTATGAGTATGAGTATGAGTATGAGTATGAGTATGAGTATGAGTATGAGAATGAGTATGAGTATGAGTATGAGTATGTGTATGAGTATGAGTATGAGTATGAGTATGACTATGAGTATGAGTATGAGTATGAGTATGAGTATGAGTATGAGTATGAGTATGAGTATGAGTATGAGTATGAGTATGAGTATGAGTATGAGTATGAGTATGAGTATAAGTATGAGTATGAGTATGAGTATGAGTATAAGTATTAGTATGAGTATGAGTACGAGTATTAGTATGAGTATGAGTATGAGTATGTGTATGAGTATGAATATGAGTATGAGTGTGAGTGTGAGTGTGAGTGCGAATGTGAGTATGAGGATGAGTATGAGTATGAGTATGTGTATGAGTATGAGTATGAGTATGACTATGAGTATGAGTATGACTATGAGTATGAGTATGAGTATGAGTGTGAGTATGAGTATGAGTATGAGTATGAGTATGAGTATGAGTATGAGTATGAGTATGAGTATGAGAATGAGTATGAGTATGAGTATGAGTATGTGTATGAGTATGAGTATGAGTATGAGTATGACTATGAGTATGAGTATGAGTATGAGTATGAGTATGAGTATGAGTATGAGTATGAGTATGAGTATGAGTATGAGTATGAGTATGAGTATGAGTATGAGTATGAGTATAAGTATGAGTATGAGTATGAGTATGAGTATAAGTATTAGTATGAGTATGAGTACGAGTATTAGTATGAGTATGAGTATGTGTATGAGTATGAATATGAGTATGAGTATGAGTATGAGTGTGAGTGCGAATGTGAGTATGAGTATGAGTATGAGTATGAGTATGAGTATGAGTATGAGTATGAGTATGAGTATGAGTATGAGTATGAGTATGAGTATGAGTATAAGTATGAGAATGAGTATGAGTGTGAGTATGAGAATGAGTATGAGTATGTGTATGAGTATGAGTATGAGTATGAGTGTGAGTATGAGTATGAGTATGAGTATGAGTATGAGTATGAATATGAGTATGAGTATAAGTATTAGTATGAGTATGAGTACGAGTATTAGTATGAGTATGAGTATGAGTATGAGTTTAAGTATGAGTATGAGTATGAGTATGTGCATGAGTATGAGTATGTGTATGAGTATTAGTATGAGTATGAGTATGAGTATGAGTTTAAGTATGAGTATGAGTATGAGTATGAGTATGAGTATGAGTATGAGTATGAGGATGAGTATGAGTATGTGTATGAGTATGAGTATGAGTATGACTATGAGTATGAGTATGACTATGAGTATGAGTATGAGTATGAGTGTGAGTATGAGTATGAGTATGAGTATGAGTATGAGTATGAGTATGAGTATAAGTATGAGTATGAGAATGAGTATGAGTATGAGTATGAGTATGTGTATGAGTATGAGTATGAGTATGAGTATGACTATGAGTATGAGTATGAGTATGTGTATGAGTATGAGTATGAGTATGAGTATGACTATGAGTATGAGTATGAGTATGAGTATGAGTATGAGTATGAGTATGAGTATGAGTATGAGTATGAGTATGACTATGAGTATGAGTATGACTATGACTATGACTATGAGAATGAGTATGAGTATGAGTATGAGTATGAGTATGAGTATGAGTATGAGTGTGAGTATGAGTATGAGTATGAGTATGAGTATGAGTATGAGAATGAGTATGAGTATGAGTATGAGTATGAGTATGAGTATGAGTATGAGTATAAGTATTAGTATGAGTATGAGTACGATTATTAGTATGAGTATGAGTATGAGTATGAGTATGAGTTTAAGTATGAGTATGAGTACGAGTATGCGTATGAATATGAGTATGAGTATGAGTATGAGTATAAGTATTAGTATGAGTATGAGTACGATTATTTGTATGAGTATGAGTATGAGTATGAGTATGAGTTTAAGTATGAGTATGAGTACGAGTATGCGTATGAATATGAGTATGAGTATGAGTATGAGTATGGGTATGAGTATGAGTATGAGTATGAGTATGAGTTTAAGTATGAGCATGAGCATGAGCATGAGTATGAGTATGAGTATGAGTATGAGTATGAGTGTGAGTATGAGTATGAGTATGAGTATGAGTATGAGTATGAGTATGAGTATGAGTATGAGTATGTGTATGAGTATGAGTATGAGTATGAGTATGAGTATGAGTATGATTATGTGTATGAGTATGAGTATGAGTATGAGAATGAGTATGAGTATGAGTATGAGTATGAGTATGAGCATGAGCATGAGCATGAGTATGAGTATGAGTATGAGTATGAGTATGAGTATGAGCATGAGCATGAGCATGAGTATGAGTATGAGTGTGAGTATGAGTATGAGTATGAGTATAAGTATTAGTATGAGTATGAGTTAGAGTATGAGTATGTGTATGAGTATGAGTATGAGTATGAGTATGAGTATGAGTATGAGTGTGAGTGTGAGTGCGAATGTGAGTATGAGTATGAGTATGAGTATGAGTATGAGTATGTGTATGAGTATGAGTATGAGTATGAATATGACTATGAGTATGAGTATGAGTATGAGTATGAGTATGAGTATGAGTATGAGTATGAGTATGAGTATGACTATGAGTATGAGTATGACTATGACTATGACTATGAGAATGAGTATGAGTATGAGTATGAGCATGAGTATGAGTATGAGTGTGAGTATGAGTATGAGTATGAGTATGAGTATGAGTATGAGAATGAGTATGAGTATGAGTATGAGTATGAGTATGAGTATGAGTATGAGTATGAGTATGAGTATAAGTATTAGTATGAGTATGAGTACGATTATTAGTATGAGTATGAGTATGAGTATGAGTATGAGTTTAAGTATGAGTATGAGTACGAGTATGCGTATGAATATGAGTATGAGTATGAGTATGAGTATAAGTATTAGTATGAGTATGAGTACGATTATTTGTATGAGTATGAGTATGAGTATGAGTATGAGTTTAAGTATGAGTATGAGTACGAGTATGCGTATGAATATGAGTATGAGTATGAGTATGGGTATGAGTATGAGTATGAGTATGAGTATGAGTATGAGTTTAAGTATGAGCATGAGCATGAGCATGAGTATGAGTATGAGTATGAGTATGAGTATGAGTGTGAGTATGAGTATGAGTATGAGTATGAGTATGAGTATGAGTATGAGTATGAGTATGAGTATGTGTATGAGTATGAGTATGAGTTAGAGTATGAGTATGTGTATGAGTATGAGTATGAGTATGAGTGTGAGTGTGAGTGCGAATGTGAGTATGAGGATGAGTATGAGTATGAGTATGTGTATGAGTATGAGTATGAGTATGACTATGAGTATGAGTATGAGTATGAGTATGAGTATGAGTATGAGTATGAGTATGAGTATGAGTATGACTATGAGTATGAGTATGACTATGTCTATGACTATGAGAATGAGTATGAGTATGAGTATGAGTATGAGTATGAGTGTGAGTATGAGTATGAGTATGAGTATGAGTATGAGTATGAGTATGAGTATGAGTATGAGAATGAGTATGAGTATGAGTATGAGTATGTGTATGAGTATGAGTATGAGTATGAGTATGACTATGAGTATGAGTATGAGTATGAGTATGAGTATGAGTGTGAGTGCGAATGTGAGTATGAGTATGAGTATGAGTATGAGTATGTGTATGAGTATGAGTATGAGTATGAGTATGACTATGAGTATGAGGATGAGTATGAGTATGAGTATGAGTATGAGCATAAGTATTAGTATGAGTATGAGTACGAGTATTAGTATGAGTATGAGTATGAGTATGAGTTTAAGTATGAGTATGAGTACGAGTATGCGTATGAATATGAGTATGAGTATGAGTATGAGTATGGGTATGAGTATGAGTATGAGTATGAGTATGAGTATGAGTATGAGTATGAGTTTAAGTATGAGCATGAGCATGAGTATGAGTATGAGTATGAGTATGAGTATGAGTATGAGTATGAGTATGAGTATGAGTATGAGTATGAGTATGAGAATGAGTATGAGTATGAGTATGAGTATAAGTATTAGTATGAGTATGAGTTAGAGTATGAGTATGTGTATGAGTATGACTATGAGTATGAGTATGACTATGACTATGACTATGAGTATGAGTATGAGTATGAGTACGAGTATTAGTATGAGTATGAGTATGAGTATGTGTTTAAGTATGAGTATGAGTATGAGTATGTGTATGAGTATAAGTATGAGTATGAGTATGAGTATGAGTATGAGTATGAGTATGACTATGAGTATGAGTATGACTATGACTATGACTATGAGAATGAGTATGAGTATGAGTATTAGTATGAATATGAGTATGAGTATGAGTGTGAGTATGAGTATGAGTATGAGTATGAGTATGTGTATGAGTATGAGTATGAGTATGAGTATGAGTATGAGAATGAGTATGAGTATGAGTATGACTATGAGTATGAGTATGAGTATGAGTACGAGTATGCGTATGAATATGAGTATGAGTATGAGTATGAGTGTGAGTACGAGTATGAGTATGAGTATGAGTATGAATATGAGTATGAGTATGATTATAAGTATTAGTATGAGTATGAGTACGAGTATTAGTATGAGTATGAGTATGAGTATGTGTATGAGTATGAGTATGAGTATGAGTATGTGTATGAGTATGAGTATGAGTATGAGTATGAGTATGAGTATAAGTATGAGAATGAGTATGAGTGTGAGTATGAGAATGAGTATGAGTATGTGTATGAGTATGAGTATGAGTGTGAGTATGAGTATGAGTATGAGTATGAGTATGAGGATGAGTATGAGTATGAGTATAAGTATGAGTATGTGTATGAGTATGAGTATGAGTATGAGTATGAGTATTAGTATGAGTATGAGTTAGAGTATGAGTATGTGTATGAGTATGAGTATGAGTATGAGTATGAGTATGAGTATGAGTATGAGTATGTGTATGAGTATGAGTATGAGTATGAGTATGAGTATGAGTATGATTATGTGTATGAGTATGAGTATGAGTATGAGTATGAGAATGAGTATGAGTATGAGTATGAGTATGAGTATGAGTATGAGCATGAGCATGAGCATGAGTATGAGTATGAGTATGAGTATGAGTATGAGTATGAGCATGAGCATGAGCATGAGTATGAGTATGAGTGTGAGTATGAGTATGAGTATGAGTATAAGTATTAGTATGAGTATGAGTTAGAGTATGAGTATGTGTATGAGTATGAGTATGAGTATGAGTATGAGTATGAGTGTGAGTGTGAGTGCGAATGTGAGTATGAGTATGAGTATGAGTATGAGTATGAGTATGTGTATGAGTATGAGTATGAGTATGAATATGACTATGAGTATGAGTATGAGTATGAGTATGAGTATGAGTATGAGTATGAGTATGAGTATGAGTATGAGTATGAGTATGAGTATGAGTATGAGTATGAGTATGAGTATGAGTATGAGAATGAGTATGAGTATGAGTATGAGTATGAGTATGAGTATGAGTATGAGTATGAGTATGAGTATGACTATGAGTATGAGTATGACTATGACTATGACTATGAGAATGAGTATGAGTATGAGTATGAGTATGAGTATGAGTATGAGTATGAGTATGTGTATGAGTATGAGTATGAGTATGAGTATGACTATGAGTATGAGTATGAGTATGAGTATGAGTATGAGTATGAGTATGAGTATGAGTATGAGTATGAGTATGAGTATGACTATGAGTATGAGTATGACTATGACTATGACTATGAGAATGAGTATGAGTATGAGTATGAGTATGAGTATGAGTATGAGTATGAGTGTGAGTATGAGTATGAGTATGAGTATGAGTATGAGTATGAGAATGAGTATGAGTATGAGTATGAGTATGAGTATGAGTATGAGTATGAGTATAAGTATTAGTATGAGTATGAGTACGATTATTAGTATGAGTATGAGTATGAGTATGAGTATGAGTTTAAGTATGAGTATGAGTACGAGTATGCGTATGAATATGAGTATGAGTATGAGTATGAGTATAAGTATTAGTATGAGTATGAGTACGATTATTTGTATGAGTATGAGTATGAGTATGAGTATGAGTTTAAGTATGAGTATGAGTACGAGTATGCGTATGAATATGAGTATGAGTATGAGTATGAGTATGGGTATGAGTATGAGTATGAGTATGAGTATGAGTTTAAGTATGAGCATGAGCATGAGCATGAGTATGAGTATGAGTATGAGTATGAGTATGAGTGTGAGTATGAGTATGAGTATGAGTATGAGTATGAGTATGAGTATGAGTATGAGTATGTGTATGAGTATGAGTATGAGTATGAGTATGAGTATGAGTATGATTATGTGTATGAGTATGAGTATGAGTATGAGAATGAGTATGAGTATGAGTATGAGTATGAGTATGAGTATGAGCATGAGCATGAGCATGAGTATGAGTATGAGTATGAGTATGAGTATGAGTATGAGCATGAGCATGAGCATGAGTATGAGTATGAGTGTGAGTATGAGTATGAGTATGAGTATAAGTATTAGTATGAGTATGAGTTAGAGTATGAGTATGTGTATGAGTATGAGTATGAGTATGAGTATGAGTATGAGTGTGAGTGTGAGTGCGAATGTGAGTATGAGTATGAGTATGAGTATGAGTATGAGTATGTGTATGAGTATGAGTATGAGTATGAATATGACTATGAGTATGAGTATGAGTATGAGTATGAGTATGAGTATGAGTATGAGTATGAGTATGAGTATGAGTATGACTATGAGTATGAGTATGACTATGACTATGACTATGAGAATGAGTATGAGTATGAGTATGAGCATGAGTATGAGTATGAGTGTGAGTATGAGTATGAGTATGAGTATGAGTATGAGTATGAGAATGAGTATGAGTATGAGTATGAGTATGAGTATGAGTATGAGTATGAGTATGAGTATGAGTATAAGTATTAGTATGAGTATGAGTACGATTATTAGTATGAGTATGAGTATGAGTATGAGTATGAGTTTAAGTATGAGTATGAGTACGAGTATGCGTATGAATATGAGTATGAGTATGAGTATGAGTATAAGTATTAGTATGAGTATGAGTACGATTATTTGTATGAGTATGAGTATGAGTATGAGTATGAGTTTAAGTATGAGTATGAGTACGAGTATGCGTATGAATATGAGTATGAGTATGAGTATGGGTATGAGTATGAGTATGAGTATGAGTATGAGTATGAGTTTAAGTATGAGCATGAGCATGAGCATTAGTATGAGTATGAGTATGAGTATGAGTATGAGTGTGAGTATGAGTATGAGTATGAGTATGAGTATGAGTATGAGTATGAGTATGAGTGTGAGTGCGAATGTGAGTATGAGTATGAGTATGAGTATGAGTATGTGTATGAGTATGAGTATGAGTATGAGTATGACTATGAGTATGAGGATGAGTATGAGTATGAGTATGAGTATGAGCATAAGTATTAGTATGAGTATGAGTACGAGTATTAGTATGAGTATGAGTATGAGTATGAGTTTAAGTATGAGTATGAGTACGAGTATGCGTATGAATATGAGTATGAGTATGAGTATGAGTATGGGTATGAGTATGAGTATGAGTATGAGTATGAGTATGAGTATGAGTATGAGTATGAGTATGAGTATGTGTATGAGTATGAGTATGAGTATGAGTATGACTATGAGTATGAGTATGAGTATGAGTATGAGTATGAGTGTGAGTGCGAATGTGAGTATGAGTATGAGTATGAGTATGAGTATGTGTATGAGTATGAGTATGAGTATGAGTATGACTATGAGTATGAGGATGAGTATGAGTATGAGTATGAGTATGAGCATAAGTATTAGTATGAGTATGAGTACGAGTATTAGTATGAGTATGAGTATGAGTATGAGTTTAAGTATGAGTATGAGTACGAGTATGCGTATGAATATGAGTATGAGTATGAGTATGAGTATGGGTATGAGTATGAGTATGAGTATGAGTATGAGTATGAGTATGAGTTTAAGTATGAGCATGAGCATGAGTATGAGTATGAGTATGAGTATGAGTATGAGTATGAGTATGAGTATGAGTATGAGTATGAGTATGAGTATGAGTATGAGTATGAGAATGAGTATGAGTATGAGTATGAGTATAAGTATTAGTATGAGTATGAGTTAGAGTATGAGTATGTGTATGAGTATGACTATGAGTATGAGTATGACTATGACTATGACTATGAGTATGAGTATGAGTATGAGTACGAGTATTAGTATGAGTATGAGTATGAGTATGTGTTTAAGTATGAGTATGAGTATGAGTATGTGTATGAGTATAAGTATGAGTATGAGTATGAGTATGAGTATGAGTATGAGTATGACTATGAGTATGAGTATGACTATGACTATGACTATGAGAATGAGTATGAGTATGAGTATTAGTATGAATATGAGTATGAGTATGAGTGTGAGTATGAGTATGAGTATGAGTATGAGTATGTGTATGAGTATGAGTATGAGTATGAGTATGAGTATGAGAATGAGTATGAGTATGAGTATGACTATGAGTATGAGTATGAGTATGAGTACGAGTATGCGTATGAATATGAGTATGAGTATGAGTATGAGTGTGAGTACGAGTATGAGTATGAGTATGAGTATGAATATGAGTATGAGTATGATTATAAGTATTAGTATGAGTATGAGTACGAGTATTAGTATGAGTATGAGTATGAGTATGTGTATGAGTATGAGTATGAGTATGTGTATGAGTATGAGTATGAGTATGAGTATGAGTATAAGTATGAGAATGAGTATGAGTGTGAGTATGAGAATGAGTATGAGTATGTGTATGAGTATGAGTATGAGTATGAGTGTGAGTATGAGTATGAGTATGAGTATGAGTATGAGGATGAGTATGAGTATGAGTATAAGTATGAGTATGTGTATGAGTATGAGTATGAGTATGAGTATGAGTATTAGTATGAGTATGAGTTAGAGTATGAGTATGTGTATGAGTATGAGTATGAGTATGAGTATGAGTATGAGTGTGAGTGCGAATGTGAGTATGAGTATGAGTATGAGTATGAGTATGTGTATGAGTATGAGTATGAGTATGAGTATGAGTATGACTATGAGTATGAGGATGAGTATGAGTATGAGTATGAGTATGAGTATGAGTATGAGTATGAGTATGACTATGAGTATGAGTATGACTATGACTATGACTATGACTATGAGAATGAGTATGAGTATGAGTATTAGTATGAATATGAGTATGAGTATGAGTGTGAGAATGAGTATGAGTATGAGTATGAGTATAAGTATGAGTATGAGTATGTGTATGAGTATGAGTATGAGTATGAGTATGAGAATGAGTATGAGTATGAGTATGAGTATGAGTATGAGTATGAGCATGAGCATGAGCATGAGTATGAGTATGAGTATGAGTATGAGTATGAGTATGAGTATGAGTATGAGTATGAGTATGAGTATGAGAATGAGTATGAGTATGAGTATGAGTATAAGTATTAGTATGAGTATGAGTTAGAGTATGAGTATGTGTATGAGTATGAGTATGAGTATGAGTATGAGTATGAGTGTGAGTGTGAGTGCGAATGTGAGTATGAGTATGAGTATGAGTATGAGTATGAGTATGTGTATGAGTATGAGTATGAGTATGAGTATGACTATGAGTATGAGTATGAGTATGAGTATGAGTATGAGTATGAGTATGAGTATGAGTATGAGTATGAGTATGACTATGAGTATGAGTATGACTATGACTATGACTATGAGAATGAGTATGAGTATGAGTATGAGTATGAGTATGAGTATGAGTATGAGTGTGAGTATGAGTATGAGTATGAGTATGAGTATGAGTATGAGAATGAGTATGAGTATGAATATGAGTATGAGTATGAGTATGAGTATGAGTATAAGTATTAGTATGAGTATGAGTACGATTATTAGTATGAGTATGAGTATGAGTATGAGTATGAGTTTAATTATGAGTATGAGTACGAGTATGCGTATGAATATGAGTATGAGTATGAGTATGAGTATAAGTATTAGTATGAGTATGAGTACGATTATTTGTATGAGTATGAGTATGAGTATGAGTATGAGTTTAAGTATGAGTATGAGTACGAGTATGCGTATGAATATGAGTATGAGTATGAGTATGAGTATGGGTATGAGTATGAGTATGAGTATGAGTTTAAGTATGAGCATGAGCATGAGCATGAGTATGAGTATGAGTATGAGTATGAGTATGAGTGTGAGTATGAGTATGAGTATGAGTATGAGTATGAGTATGAGTATGAGTATGTGTATGAGTATGAGTATGAGTTAGAGTATGAGTATGTGTATGAGTATGAGTATGAGTATGAGTATGAGTATGAGTATAAGTATGAGTATGAGTATGAGTATGAGTATGAGCATGAGCATGAGCATGAGTATGAGTATGAGTATGAGTATGAGTATGAGTATAAGTACTAGTATGAGTATGAGTACCAGTATTAGTATGAGTATGAGTATGAGTATGAGTTTAAGTATGAGTATGAGTATGAGTATGTGCATGAGTATGAGTATGTGTATGAGTATGAGTATGAGTATGAGTATGTGTATAAGTATGAGAATGAGTATGAGTGTGAGTATGAGAATGAGTATGAGTATGTGTATGAGTATGAGTATGAGTATGAGTATGAGTATGAGTATGAGTATGAGTATAAGTATTAGTATGAGTATGAGTACGAGTATTAGTATGAGTATGAGTATGAGTATGAGTTTAAGTATGAGTATGAGTGTTAGTATGAGTATGAGTACGAGTATTAGTATGAGTATGAGTATGAGTTTAAGTATGAGTATGAGTATGAGTATGTGTATGAGTATAAGTATGAGTATGAGTATGAGTATGAGTATGAGTATGAGTATGAGTATGACTATGAGTATGAGTATGACTATGACTATGACTATGAGAATGAGTATGAGTATGAGTATGAGTATGAGTATGAGTATGAGTATGAGTGTGAGTATGAGTATGAGTATGAGTATGAGTATGAGTGTGAGTGTGAGTGCGAATGTGAGTATGAGTATGAGTATGAGTATGAGTATGAGTATGAGTATGTGTATGAGTATGAGTATGAGTATGAGTATGACTATGAGTATGAGTATGAGTATGAGTATGAGTATGAGTATGACTATGAGTATGAGAATGAGTATGAGTATGAGTATGAGTATGAGTATGAGTATGAGTATGAGTATGAGTATGAGTATGAGTATGAGTATGAGTATGAGTATGAGTATGAGTATGAGTATGAGTATGAGTATGAGTATGAGTATGAGTATGAGTATGAGTATGAGAATGAGTATGAGTATGAGTATGAGTATAAGTATTAGTATGAGTATGAGTTAGAGTATGAGTATGTGTATGAGTATGACTATGAGTATGAGTATGAGTATGACTATGACTATGACTATGAGTATGAGTATGAGTATGAGTACGAGTATTAGTATGAGTATGAGTATGAGTATGTGTTTAAGTATGAGTATGAGTATGAGTATGTGTATGAGTATAAGTATGAGTATGAGTATGAGTATGAGTATGAGTATGAGTATGACTATGAGTATGAGTATGAGTATGACTATGACTATGACTATGAGAATGAGTATGAGTATGAGTATTAGTATGAATATGAGTATGAGTATGAGTGTGAGTATGAGTATGAGTATGAGTATGAGTATGAGTATGTGTATGAGTATGAGTATGAGTATGAGTATGAGTATGAGAATGAGTATGAGTATGAGTATGACTATGAGTATGAGTATGAGTATGAGTACGAGTATGCGTATGAATATGAGTATGAGTATGAGTATGAGTGTGAGTACGAGTATGAGTATGAGTATGAGTATGAATATGAGTATGAGTATGATTATAAGTATTAGTATGAGTATGAGTACGAGTATTAGTATGAGTATGAGTATGAGTATGTGTATGAGTATGAGTATGAGTATGAGTATGTGTATGAGTATGAGTATGAGTATGAGTATAAGTATGAGAATGAGTATGAGTATGAGTATGAGTATGAGTGTGAGTGTGAGTGCGAATGTGAGTATGAGTATGAGTATGAGTATGAGTATGAGTATGAGTATGAGTATGAGTATGTGTATGAGTATGAGTATGAGTATGACTATGAGTATGAGTATGAGTATGAGTATGAGTATGAGTATGAGTATGAGTATGACTATGAGTATGAGAATGAGTATGAGTATGAGTATGAGTATGAGTATGAGTATGAGTATGAGTGTGAGTATGAGTATGAGTATGAGTATGAGTATGAGTATGAGTATGAGTATGAGTATGAGTATGAGTATGAGAATGAGTATGAGTATGAGTATGAGTATAAGTATTAGTATGAGTATGAGTTAGAGTATGAGTATGTGTATGAGTATGACTATGAGTATGAGTATGACTATGACTATGACTATGAGTATGAGTATGAGTATGAGTACGAGTATTAGTATGAGTATGAGTATGAGTATGAGTATGAGTTTAAGTATGAGTATGAGTATGAGTATGTGTATGAGTATAAGTATGAGTATGAGTATGAGTATGAGTATGAGTATGACTATGAGTATGAGTATGACTATGACTATGACTATGACTATGAGAATGAGTATGAGTATGAGTATTAGTATGAATATGAGTATGAGTATGAGTGTGAGTATGAGTATGAGTATGAGTATGAGTATGAGTATGAGTATGAGTATGGGTATGAGTATGAGTATGAGTATGAGTTTAAGTATGAGCATGAGCATGAGCATGAGTATGAGTATGAGTATGAGTATGAGTATGAGTGTGAGTATGAGTATGAGTATGAGTATGAGTATGAGTATGAGTATGAGTATGAGTATGAGTATGTGTATGAGTATGAGTATGAGTTAGAGTATGAGTATGTGTATGAGTATGAGTATGAGTATGTGTACGAGTGTGAGTGTGAGTGCGAATGTGAGTATGAGGATGAGTATGAGTATGAGTATGTGTATGAGTATGAGTATGAGTATGACTATGAGTATGAGTATGAGTATGAGTATGAGTATGAGTATGACTATGAGTATGAGTATGACTATGTCTATGACTATGAGAATGAGTATGAGTATGAGTATGAGTATGAGTATGAGTGTGAGTATGAGTATGAGTATGAGTATGAGTATGAGTATGAGTATGAGTATGAGTATGAGAATGAGTATGAGTATGAGTATGAGTATAAGTATTAGTATGAGTATGAGTTAGAGTATGAGTATGTGTATGAGTATGAGTATGAGTATGAGTATGAGTATGAGTGTGAGTGTGAGTGCGAATGTGAGTATGAGTATGAGTATGAGTATGAGTATGAGTATGTGTATGAGTATGAGTATGAGTATGAGTATGACTATGAGTATGAGTATGAGTATGAGTATGAGTATGAGTATGAGTATGAGTATGAGTATGAGTATGAGTATGACTATGAGTATGAGTATGACTATGACTATGACTATGAGAATGAGTATGAGTATGAGTATGAGTATGAGTATGAGTATGAGTATGAGTGTGAGTATGAGTATGAGTATGAGTATGAGTATGAGTATGAGAATGAGTATGAGTATGAATATGAGTATGAGTATGAGTATGAGTATGAGTATAAGTATTAGTATGAGTATGAGTACGATTATTAGTATGAGTATGAGTATGAGTATGAGTATGAGTTTAATTATGAGTATGAGTACGAGTATGCGTATGAATATGAGTATGAGTATGAGTATGAGTATAAGTATTAGTATGAGTATGAGTACGATTATTTGTATGAGTATGAGTATGAGTATGAGTATGAGTTTAAGTATGAGTATGAGTACGAGTATGCGTATGAATATGAGTATGAGTATGAGTATGAGTATGGGTATGAGTATGAGTATGAGTATGAGTATGAGTTTAAGTATGAGCATGAGCATGAGCATGAGTATGAGTATGAGTATGAGTATGAGTATGAGTGTGAGTATGAGTATGAGTATGAGTATGAGTATGAGTATGAGTATGAGTATGAGTATGTGTATGAGTATGAGTATGAGTTAGAGTATGAGTATGTGTATGAGTATGAGTATGAGTATGAGTATGAGTATGAGTATAAGTATGAGTATGAGTATGAGTATGAGTATGAGCATGAGCATGAGCATGAGTATGAGTATGAGTATGAGTATGAGTATGAGTATAAGTACTAGTATGAGTATGAGTACCAGTATTAGTATGAGTATGAGTATGAGTATGAGTTTAAGTATGAGTATGAGTATGAGTATGTGCATGAGTATGAGTATGTGTATGAGTATGAGTATGAGTATGAGTATGTGTATAAGTATGAGAATGAGTATGAGTGTGAGTATGAGAATGAGTATGAGTATGTGTATGAGTATGAGTATGAGTATGAGTATGAGTATGAGTATGAGTATGAGTATAAGTATTAGTATGAGTATGAGTACGAGTATTAGTATGAGTATGAGTATGAGTATGAGTTTAAGTATGAGTATGAGTGTTAGTATGAGTATGAGTACGAGTATTAGTATGAGTATGAGTATGAGTTTAAGTATGAGTATGAGTATGAGTATGTGTATGAGTATAAGTATGAGTATGAGTATGAGTATGAGTATGAGTATGAGTATGAGTATGACTATGAGTATGAGTATGACTATGACTATGACTATGAGAATGAGTATGAGTATGAGTATGAGTATGAGTATGAGTATGAGTATGAGTGTGAGTATGAGTATGAGTATGAGTATGAGTATGAGTGTGAGTGTGAGTGCGAATGTGAGTATGAGTATGAGTATGAGTATGAGTATGAGTATGAGTATGTGTATGAGTATGAGTATGAGTATGAGTATGACTATGAGTATGAGTATGAGTATGAGTATGAGTATGAGTATGACTATGAGTATGAGAATGAGTATGAGTATGAGTATGAGTATGAGTATGAGTATGAGTATGAGTATGAGTATGAGTATGAGTATGAGTATGAGTATGAGTATGAGTATGAGTATGAGTATGAGTATGAGTATGAGTATGAGTATGAGTATGAGTATGAGTATGAGAATGAGTATGAGTATGAGTATGAGTATAAGTATTAGTATGAGTATGAGTTAGAGTATGAGTATGTGTATGAGTATGACTATGAGTATGAGTATGAGTATGACTATGACTATGACTATGAGTATGAGTATGAGTATGAGTACGAGTATTAGTATGAGTATGAGTATGAGTATGTGTTTAAGTATGAGTATGAGTATGAGTATGTGTATGAGTATAAGTATGAGTATGAGTATGAGTATGAGTATGAGTATGAGTATGACTATGAGTATGAGTATGAGTATGACTATGACTATGACTATGAGAATGAGTATGAGTATGAGTATTAGTATGAATATGAGTATGAGTATGAGTGTGAGTATGAGTATGAGTATGAGTATGAGTATGAGTATGTGTATGAGTATGAGTATGAGTATGAGTATGAGTATGAGAATGAGTATGAGTATGAGTATGACTATGAGTATGAGTATGAGTATGAGTACGAGTATGCGTATGAATATGAGTATGAGTATGAGTATGAGTGTGAGTACGAGTATGAGTATGAGTATGAGTATGAATATGAGTATGAGTATGATTATAAGTATTAGTATGAGTATGAGTACGAGTATTAGTATGAGTATGAGTATGAGTATGTGTATGAGTATGAGTATGAGTATGAGTATGTGTATGAGTATGAGTATGAGTATGAGTATAAGTATGAGAATGAGTATGAGTGTGAGTATGAGAATGAGTATGAGTATGTGTATGAGTATGAGTATGAGTATGAGAATGAGTATGAGTATGAGTATGAGTATAAGTATTAGTATGAGTATGAGTTAGAGTATGAGTATGTGTATGAGTATGACTATGAGTATGAGTATGAGTATGACTATGACTATGACTATGAGTATGAGTATGAGTATGAGTACGAGTATTAGTATGAGTATGAGTATGAGTATGTGTTTAAGTATGAGTATGAGTATGAGTATGTGTATGAGTATAAGTATGAGTATGAGTATGAGTATGAGTATGAGTATGAGTATGACTATGAGTATGAGTATGAGTATGACTATGACTATGACTATGAGAATGAGTATGAGTATGAGTATTAGTATGAATATGAGTATGAGTATGAGTATGAGTATGTGTATGAGTATAAGTATGAGTATGAGTATGAGTATGAGTATGAGTATGAGTATGAGTATGACTATGAGTATGAGTATGACTATGACTATGACTATGAGAATGAGTATGAGTATGAGTATGAGTATGAGTATGAGTATGAGTATGAGTGTGAGTATGAGTATGAGTATGAGTATGAGTATGAGTGTGAGTGTGAGTGCGAATGTGAGTATGAGTATGAGTATGAGTATGAGTATGAGTATGAGTATGTGTATGAGTATGAGTATGAGTATGAGTATGACTATGAGTATGAGTATGAGTATGAGTATGAGTATGAGTATGACTATGAGTATGAGAATGAGTATGAGTATGAGTATGAGTATGAGTATGAGTATGAGTATGAGTATGAGTATGAGTATGAGTATGAGTATGAGTATGAGTATGAGTATGAGTATGAGTATGAGTATGAGTATGAGTATGAGTATGAGTATGAGTATGAGTATGAGTATGAGTATGAGAATGAGTATGAGTATGAGTATGAGTATAAGTATTAGTATGAGTATGAGTTAGAGTATGAGTATGTGTATGAGTATGACTATGAGTATGAGTATGAGTATGACTATGACTATGACTATGAGTATGAGTATGAGTATGAGTACGAGTATTAGTATGAGTATGAGTATGAGTATGTGTTTAAGTATGAGTATGAGTATGAGTATGTGTATGAGTATAAGTATGAGTATGAGTATGAGTATGAGTATGAGTATGAGTATGACTATGAGTATGAGTATGAGTATGACTATGACTATGACTATGAGAATGAGTATGAGTATGAGTATTAGTATGAATATGAGTATGAGTATGAGTGTGAGTATGAGTATGAGTATGAGTATGAGTATGAGTATGTGTATGAGTATGAGTATGAGTATGAGTATGAGTATGAGAATGAGTATGAGTATGAGTATGACTATGAGTATGAGTATGAGTATGAGTACGAGTATGCGTATGAATATGAGTATGAGTATGAGTATGAGTGTGAGTACGAGTATGAGTATGAGTATGAGTATGAATATGAGTATGAGTATGATTATAAGTATTAGTATGAGTATGAGTACGAGTATTAGTATGAGTATGAGTATGAGTATGTGTATGAGTATGAGTATGAGTATGAGTATGTGTATGAGTATGAGTATGAGTATGAGTATGAGTATAAGTATGAGAATGAGTATGAGTGTGAGTATGAGAATGAGTATGAGTATGTGTATGAGTATGAGTATGAGTATGAGTGTGAGTATGAGTATGAGTATGAGTATGAGTATGAGGATGAGTATGAGTATGAGTATAAGTATGAGTATGTGTATGAGTATGAGTATGAGTATGAGTATGAGTATGAGTATGAGTATGAGTTAGAGTATGAGTATGTGTATGAGTATGAGTATGAGTATGAGTATGAGTATGAGTGTGAGTGCGAATGTGAGTATGAGTATGAGTATGAGTATGAGTATGTGTATGAGTATGAGTATGAGTATGAGTATGAGTATGACTATGAGTATGAGGATGAGTATGAGTATGAGTATGAGTATGAGTATGAGTATGAGTATGACTATGAGTATGAGTATGACTATGACTATGACTATGACTATGAGAATGAGTATGAGTATGAGTATTAGTATGAATATGAGTATGAGTATGAGTGTGAGTATGAGTATGAGTATGAGTATGAGTATGAGTATGAGTATGAGTATGTGTATGAGTATGAGTATGAGTATGAGTATGAGAATGAGTATGAGTATGAGTATGAGTATGAGTATGAGTATGAGCATGAGCATGAGCATGAGTATGAGTATGAGTATGAGTATGAGTATGAGTATGAGTATGAGTATGAGTATGAGTATGAGTATGAGTATGAGTATGAGTATGAGTATGAGTATGAGTATAAGTATTAGTATGAGTATGAGTACGAGTATTAGTATGAGTATGAGTATGAGTATGAGTTTAAGTATGAGTATGAGTACGAGTATGCGTATGAATATGAGTATGAGTATGAGTATGAGTATGAGTATGGGTATGAGTATGAGTATGAGTATGAGTATGAGTATAAGTATGAGCATGAGCATGAGTATGAGTATGAGTATGAGCATGAGCATGAGCATGAGTATGAGTATGAGTATGAGTATGAGTATGAGTATGAGTATGAGTATGAGTATGAGTATGAGTATGAGTATGAGTATAAGTATTAGTATGAGTATGAGTACGAGTATTAGTATGAGTATGAGTATGAGTATGAGTTTAAGTATGAGTATGAGTACGAGTATGCGTATGAATATGAGTATGAGTATGAGTATGAGTATGAGTATGAGTATGGGTATGAGTATGAGTATGAGTATGAGTATGAGTATGTGTATGAGTATAAGTATGAGTATGAGTATGAGTATGAGTATGAGTATGACTATGAGTATGAGTATGACTATGACTATGACTATGAGAATGAGTATGAGTATGAGTATGAGTATGAGTATGAGTATGAGTATGAGTATGAGTATGAGTGTGAGTATGAGTATGAGTATGAGTATGAGTATGAGTGTGAGTGTGAGTGCGAATGTGAGTATGAGTATGAGTATGAGTATGAGTATGAGTATGAGTATGTGTATGAGTATGAGTATGAGTATGACTATGAGTATGAGTATGAGTATGAGTATGAGTATGAGTATGAGTATGAGTATGACTATGAGTATGAGAATGAGTATGAGTATGAGTATGAGTATGAGTATGAGTATGAGTATGAGTGTGAGTATGAGTATGAGTATGAGTATGAGTATGAGTATGAGTATGAGTATGAGTATGAGTATGAGTATGAGAATGAGTATGAGTATGAGTATGAGTATAAGTATTAGTATGAGTATGAGTTACAGTATGAGTATGTGTATGAGTATGACTATGAGTATGAGTATGACTATGACTATGACTATGAGTATGAGTATGAGTATGAGTACGAGTATTAGTATGAGTATGAGTATGAGTATGAGTATGAGTTTAAGTATGAGTATGAGTATGAGTATGTGTATGAGTATAAGTATGAGTATGAGTATGAGTATGAGTATGAGTATGAGTATGACTATGAGTATGAGTATGACTATGACTATGACTATGACTATGAGAATGAGTATGAGTATGAGTATTAGTATGAATATGAGTATGAGTATGAGTGTGAGTATGAGTATGAGTATGAGTATGAGTATGAGTATGAGTATGAGTATGGGTATGAGTATGAGTATGAGTATGAGTTTAAGTATGAGCATGAGCATGAGCATGAGTATGAGTATGAGTATGAGTATGAGTATGAGTGTGAGTATGAGTATGAGTATGAGTATGAGTATGAGTATGAGTATGAGTATGAGTATGTGTATGAGTATGAGTATGAGTTAGAGTATGAGTATGTGTATGAGTATGAGTATGAGTATGTGTACGAGTGTGAGTGTGAGTGCGAATGTGAGTATGAGGATGAGTATGAGTATGAGTATGTGTATGAGTATGAGTATGAGTATGACTATGAGTATGAGTATGAGTATGAGTATGAGTATGAGTATGACTATGAGTATGAGTATGACTATGTCTATGACTATGAGAATGAGTATGAGTATGAGTATGAGTATGAGTATGAGTGTGAGTATGAGTATGAGTATGAGTATGAGTATGAGTATGAGTATGAGTATGAGTATGAGAATGAGTATGAGTATGAGTATGAGTATAAGTATTAGTATGAGTATGAGTTAGAGTATGAGTATGTGTATGAGTATGAGTATGAGTATGAGTATGAGTATGAGTGTGAGTGTGAGTGCGAATGTGAGTATGAGTATGAGTATGAGTATGAGTATGAGTATGTGTATGAGTATGAGTATGAGTATGAGTATGACTATGAGTATGAGTATGAGTATGAGTATGAGTATGAGTATGAGTATGAGTATGAGTATGAGTATGAGTATGAGTATGACTATGAGTATGAGTATGACTATGACTATGACTATGAGAATGAGTATGAGTATGAGTATGAGTATGAGTATGAGTATGAGTATGAGTGTGAGTATGAGTATGAGTATGAGTATGAGTATGAGTATGAGAATGAGTATGAGTATGAGTATGAGTATGAGTATGAGTATGAGTATGAGTATAAGTATTAGTATGAGTATGAGTACGATTATTAGTATGAGTATGAGTATGAGTATGAGTTTAAGTATGAGTATGAGTACGAGTATGCGTATGAATATGAGTATGAGTATGAGTATGAGTATAAGTATTAGTATGAGTATGAGTACGATTATTTGTATGAGTATGAGTATGAGTATGAGTATGAGTTTAAGTATGAGTATGAGTACGAGTATGCGTATGAATATGAGTATGAGTATGAGTATGAGTATGGGTATGAGTATGAGTATGAGTATGAGTTTAAGTATGAGCATGAGCATGAGCATGAGTATGAGTATGAGTATGAGTATGAGTATGAGTGTGAGTATGAGTATGAGTATGAGTATGAGTATGAGTATGAGTATGAGTATGAGTATGAGTATGAGTATGTGTATGAGTATGAGTATGAGTTAGAGTATGAGTATGTGTATGAGTATGAGTATGAGTATGAGTATGAGTATGAGTATAAGTATGAGTATGAGTATGAGTGTGAGTGTGAGTGCGAATGTGAGTATGAGTATGAGTATGAGTATGAGTATGAGTATGAGTATGAGTATGTGTATGAGTATGAGTATGAGTATGACTATGAGTATGAGTATGAGTATGAGTATGAGTATGAGTATGAGTATGAGTATTAGCATGAGCATGAGCATGAGTATGAGTATGAGTATGAGTATGAGTATGAGTATGAGTATGAGTATGAGTATGAGTATGAGTATGAGTATGAGTATGAGTATGAGTATGAGTATGAGTATGAGTATAAGTATTAGTATGAGTATGAGTACGAGTATTAGTATGAGTATGAGTATGAGTATGAGTTTAAGTATGAGTATGAGTACGAGTATGCGTATGAATATGAGTATGAGTATGAGTATGAGTATGAGTATGGGTATGAGTATGAGTATGAGTATGAGTATGAGTATAAGTATGAGCATGAGCATGAGTATGAGTATGAGTATGAGCATGAGCATGAGCATGAGTATGAGTATGAGTATGAGTATGAGTATGAGTATGAGTATGAGTATGAGTATGAGTATGAGTATGAGTATGAGTATGAGTATGAGTATGAGAATGAGTATGAGTATGAGTATGAGTATAAGTATTAGTATGAGTATGAGTTAGAGTATGAGTATGTGTATGAGTATGAGTATGAGTATGAGTATGAGTATGAGTGTGAGTGTGAGTGCGAATGTGAGTATGAGTATGAGTATGAGTATGAGTATGAGTATGTGTATGAGTATGAGTATGAGTATGAGTATGAGTATGACTATGAGTATGAGTATGAGTATGAGTATGAGTATGAGTATGACTATGAGTATGAGAATGAGTATGAGTATGAGTATGAGTATGAGTATGAGTATGAGTATGAGTTTAAGTATGAGTATGAGTACGAGTATGCGTATGAATATGAGTATGAGTATGAGTATGAGTATAAGTATTAGTATGAGTATGAGTACGATTATTTGTATGAGTATGAGTATGAGTATGAGTATGAGTTTAAGTATGAGTATGAGTATGAGTTTAAGTATGAGTATGAGTATGACTATGAGTATGAGAATGAGTATGAGTATGAGTATGAGTATGAGTATGAGTATGAGTATGAGTTTAAGTATGAGTATGAGTACGAGTATGCGTATGAATATGAGTATGAGTATGAGTATGAGTATAAGTATTAGTATGAGTATGAGTACGATTATTTGTATGAGTATGAGTATGAGTATGAGTATGAGTTTAAGTATGAGTATGAGTATGAGTTTAAGTATGAGTATGAGTACGAGTATGCGTATGAATATGAGTATGAGTATGAGTATGAGTATGGGTATGAGTATGAGTATGAGTATGAGTATGAGTTTAAGTATGAGCATGAGCATGAGCATGAGTATGAGTATGAGTATGAGTATGAGTATGAGTGTGAGTATGAGTATGAGTATGAGTATGAGTATGAGTATGAGTATGAGTATGAGTATGTGTATGAGTATGAGTATGAGTTAGAGTATGAGTATGTGTATGAGTATGAGTATGAGTATGAGTATGAGTGTGAGTGTGAGTGCGAATGTGAGTATGAGTATGAGTATGTGTATGAGTATGAGTATGAGTATGACTATGAGTATGAGTATGAGTATGAGTATGAGTATGAGTATGAGTATGAGTATGAGTATGAGTATGAGTATGTGTATGAGTATGAGTATGAGTATGAGTGTGAGTATGAGTATGAGTATGAGTATGAGTATGAGGATGAGTATGAGTATGAGTATAAGTATGAGTATGTGTATGAGTATGAGTATGAGTATGAGTATGAGTATGAGTATGAGTATGAGTATGAGTATGAGTATGAGTATGAGTATGAGTATGAGTATGAGTATGAGTATGAGTTAGAGTATGAGTATGTGTATGAGTATGAGTATGAGTATGAGTATGAGTGTGAGTGTGAGTGCGAATGTGAGTATGAGTATGAGTATGTGTATGAGTATGAGTATGAGTATGACTATGAGTATGAGTATGAGTATGAGTATGAGTATGAGTATGAGTATGAGTATGAGTATGAGTATGAGTATGTGTATGAGTATGAGTATGAGTATGAGTGTGAGTATGAGTATGAGTATGAGTATGAGTATGAGGATGAGTATGAGTATGAGTATAAGTATGAGTATGAGTATGTGTATGAGTATGAGTATGAGTATGAGTATGAGTATGAGTGTGAGTGTGAGTGCGAATGTGAGTATGAGTATGAGTATGAGTATGAGTATGAGTATGTGTATGAGTATGAGTATGAGTATGAGTATGAGTATGACTATGAGTATGAGTATGAGTATGAGTATGAGTATGAGTATGACTATGAGTATGAGAATGAGTATGAGTATGAGTATGAGTATGAGTATGAGTATGAGTATGAGTTTAAGTATGAGTATGAGTACGAGTATGCGTATGAATATGAGTATGAGTATGAGTATGAGTTAGAGTATGAGTATGTGTATGAGTATGAGTATGAGTATGAGTATGAGTATGAGTGTGAGTGCGAATGTGAGTATGAGTATGAGTATGAGTATGAGTTTAAGTATGAGCATGAGCATGAGCATGAGTATGAGTATGAGTATGAGTATGAGTATGAGTGTGAGTATGAGTATGAGTATGAGTATGAGTATGAGTATGAGTATGAGTATGTGTATGAGTATGAGTATGAGTTAGAGTATGAGTATGTGTATGAGTATGAGTATGAGTATGAGTATGAGTGTGAGTGTGAGTGCGAATGTGAGTATGAGTATGAGTATGTGTATGAGTATGAGTATGAGTATGACTATGAGTATGAGTATGAGTATGAGTATGAGTATGAGTATGAGTATGAGTATGAGTATGAGTATGTGTATGAGTATGAGTATGAGTATGAGTGTGAGTATGAGTATGAGTATGAGTATGAGTATGAGGATGAGTATGAGTATGAGTATAAGTATGAGTATGTGTATGAGTATGAGTATGAGTATGAGTATGAGTATGAGTATGAGTATGAGTATGAGTATGAGTATGAGTATGAGAATGAGTATGAGTATGAGTATGAGTATAAGTATTAGTATGAGTATGAGTTAGAGTATGAGTATGTGTATGAGTATGACTATGAGTATGAGTATGACTATGACTATGACTATGAGTATGAGTATGAGTATGAGTATGAGTACGAGTATTAGTATGAGTATGAGTATGAGTATGTGTTTAAGTATGAGTATGAGTATGAGTATGTGTATGAGTATAAGTATGAGTATGAGTATGAGTATGAGAATGAGTATGAGTATGAGTATTAGTATGAATATGAGTATGAGTATGAGTGTGAGTATGAGTATGAGTATGAGTATGAGTATGAGTATGAGTATGAGTATGAGTATGTGTATGAGTATGAGTATGAGTATGAGTATGAGAATGAGTATGAGTATGAGTATGAGTATGAGTATGAGTATGAGCATGAGCATGAGCATGAGTATGAGTATGAGTATGAGTATGAGTATGAGTATGAGTATGAGTATGAGTATGAGTATGAGTATGAGTATGAGTATGAGTATGAGTATGAGTATGAGTATGAGTATGAGTATAAGTATTAGTATGAGTATGAGTACGAGTATTAGTATGAGTATGAGTATGAGTATGAGTATGAGTTTAAGTATGAGTATGAGTACGAGTATGCGTATGAATATGAGTATGAGTATGAGTATGAGTATGAGTATGAGTATGGGTATGAGTATGAGTATGAGTATGAGTATGAGTATAAGTATGAGCATGAGCATGAGTATGAGTATGAGTATGAGCATGAGCATGAGCATGAGTATGAGTATGAGTATGAGTATGAGTATGAGTATGAGTATGAGTATGAGTATGAGTATGAGTATGAGTATGAGTATAAGTATTAGTATGAGTATGAGTACGAGTATTAGTATGAGTATGAGTATGAGTATGAGTTTAAGTATGAGTATGAGTACGAGTATGCGTATGAATATGAGTATGAGTATGAGTATGAGTATGTGTATGAGTATGAGTATGAGTTAGAGTATGAGTATATGTATGAGTATGAGTATGAGTATGTGTACGAGTGTGAGTGTGAGTGCGAATGTGAGTATGAGGATGAGTATGAGTATGAGTATGTGTATGAGTATGAGTATGAGTATGACTATGAGTATGAGTATGAGTATGAGTATGAGTATGAGTATGAGTATGAGTGTGAGTATGAGTATGAGTATGAGTATGAGTATGAGTATGAGTATGAGTATGTGTATGAGTATGAGTATGAGTTAGAGTATGAGTATGTGTATGAGTATGAGTATGAGTATGAGTATGAGTGTGAGTGTGAGTGCGAATGTGAGTATGAGTATGAGTATGTGTATGAGTATGAGTATGAGTATGAGTATGAGTATGAGTGTGAGTGCGAATGTGAGTATGAGTATGAGTATGAGTATGAGTTTAAGTATGAGCATGAGCATGAGCATGAGTATGAGTATGAGTATGAGTATGAGTATGAGTGTGAGTATGAGTATGAGTATGAGTATGAGTATGAGTATGAGTATGAGTATGTGTATGAGTATGAGTATGAGTTAGAGTATGAGTATGTGTATGAGTATGAGTATGAGTATGAGTATGAGTGTGAGTGTGAGTGCGAATGTGAGTATGAGTATGAGTATGTGTATGAGTATGAGTATGAGTATGAGTTTAAGTATGAGTATGAGTACGAGTATGCGTATGAATATGAGTATGAGTATGAGTATGAGTACGAGTATGCGTATGAATATGAGTATGAGTATGAGTATGAGTATGAGTATGAGTATGGGTATGAGTATGAGTATGAGTATGAGTATGAGTATGTGTATGAGTATAAGTATGAGTATGAGTATGAGTATGAGTATGAGTATGACTATGAGTATGAGTATGACTATGACTATGACTATGAGAATGAGTATGAGTATGAGTATGAGTATGAGTATGAGTATGAGTATGAGTATGAGTATGAGTGTGAGTATGAGTATGAGTATGAGTATGAGTATGAGTGTGAGTGTGAGTGCGAATGTGAGTATGAGTATGAGTTTAAGTATGAGTATGAGTACGAGTATGCGTATGAATATGAGTATGAGTATGAGTATGAGTACGAGTATGCGTATGAATATGAGTATGAGTATGAGTATGAGTATGAGTATGAGTATGGGTATGAGTATGAGTATGAGTATGAGTATGAGTATGTGTATGAGTATAAGTATGAGTATGAGTATGAGTATGAGTATGAGTATGACTATGAGTATGAGTATGACTATGACTATGACTATGAGAATGAGTATGAGTATGAGTATGAGTATGAGTATGAGTATGAGTATGAGTATGAGTATGAGTGTGAGTATGAGTATGAGTATGAGTATGAGTATGAGTGTGAGTGTGAGTGCGAATGTGAGTATGAGTATGAGTATGAGTATGAGTATGAGTATGAGTATGAGTATGTGTATGAGTATGAGTATGAGTATGACTATGAGTATGAGTATGAGTATGAGTATGAGTATGAGTATGAGTATGAGTATGACTATGAGTATGAGAATGAGTATGAGTATGAGTATGAGTATGAGTATGAGTATGAGTATGAGTGTGAGTATGAGTATGAGTATGAGTATGAGTATGAGTATGAGTATGAGTATGAGTATGAGTATGAGTATGAGAATGAGTATGAGTATGAGTATGAGTATAAGTATTAGTATGAGTATGAGTTACAGTATGAGTATGTGTATGAGTATGACTATGAGTATGAGTATGACTATGACTATGACTATGAGTATGAGTATGAGTATGAGTACGAGTATTAGTATGAGTATGAGTATGAGTATGAGTATGAGTTTAAGTATGAGTATGAGTATGAGTATGTGTATGAGTATAAGTATGAGTATGAGTATGAGTATGAGTATGAGTATGAGTATGAGTATGACTATGAGTATGAGTATGACTATGACTATGACTATGACTATGAGAATGAGTATGAGTATGAGTATGACTATGAGTATGAGTATGAGTATGAGTATGAGTATGAGTATGACTATGAGTATGAGTATGACTATGTCTATGACTATGAGAATGAGTATGAGTATGAGTATGAGTATGAGTATGAGTGTGAGTATGAGTATGAGTATGAGTATGAGTATGAGTATGAGTATGAGTATGAGTATGAGAATGAGTATGAGTATGAGTATGAGTATAAGTATTAGTATGAGTATGAGTTAGAGTATGAGTATGTGTATGAGTATGAGTATGAGTATGAGTATGAGTATGAGTGTGAGTGTGAGTGCGAATGTGAGTATGAGTATGAGTATGAGTATGAGTATGAGTATGTGTATGAGTATGAGTATGAGTATGAGTATGACTATGAGTATGAGTATGAGTATGAGTATGAGTATGAGTATGAGTATGAGTATGAGTATGAGTATGAGTATGACTATGAGTATGAGTATGACTATGACTATGACTATGAGAATGAGTATGAGTATGAGTATGAGTATGAGTATGAGTATGAGTATGAGTGTGAGTATGAGTATGAGTATGAGTATGAGTATGAGTATGAGAATGAGTATGAGTATGAGTATGAGTATGAGTATGAGTATGAGTATGAGTATGAGTATAAGTATTAGTATGAGTATGAGTACGATTATTAGTATGAGTATGAGTATGAGTATGAGTTTAAGTATGAGTATGAGTACGAGTATGCGTATGAATATGAGTATGAGTATGAGTATGAGTATAAGTATTAGTATGAGTATGAGTACGATTATTTGTATGAGTATGAGTATGAGTATGAGTATGAGTTTAAGTATGAGTATGAGTACGAGTATGCGTATGAATATGAGTATGAGTATGAGTATGAGTATGGGTATGAGTATGAGTATGAGTATGAGTTTAAGTATGAGCATGAGCATGAGCATGAGTATGAGTATGAGTATGAGTATGAGTATGAGTGTGAGTATGAGTATGAGTATGAGTATGAGTATGAGTATGAGTATGAGTATGAGTATGAGTATGAGTATGAGTATGTGTATGAGTATGAGTATGAGTTAGAGTATGAGTATGTGTATGAGTATGAGTATGAGTATGAGTATGAGTATGAGTATAAGTATGAGTATGAGTATGAGTGTGAGTGTGAGTGCGAATGTGAGTATGAGTATGAGTATGAGTATGAGTATGAGTATGAGTATGAGTATGTGTATGAGTATGAGTATGAGTATGACTATGAGTATGAGTATGAGTATGAGTATGAGTATGAGTATGAGTATGAGTATTAGCATGAGCATGAGCATGAGTATGAGTATGAGTATGAGTATGAGTATGAGTATGAGTATGAGTATGAGTATGAGTATGAGTATGAGTATGAGTATGAGTATGAGTATGAGTATGAGTATGAGTATGAGTATAAGTATTAGTATGAGTATGAGTACGAGTATTAGTATGAGTATGAGTATGAGTATGAGTTTAAGTATGAGTATGAGTACGAGTATGCGTATGAATATGAGTATGAGTATGAGTATGAGTATGAGTATGGGTATGAGTATGAGTATGAGTATGAGTATGAGTATAAGTATGAGCATGAGCATGAGTATGAGTATGAGTATGAGCATGAGCATGAGCATGAGTATGAGTATGAGTATGAGTATGAGTATGAGTATGAGTATGAGTATGAGTATGAGTATGAGTATGAGTATGAGTATGAGTATGAGTATGAGAATGAGTATGAGTATGAGTATGAGTATAAGTATTAGTATGAGTATGAGTTAGAGTATGAGTATGTGTATGAGTATGAGTATGAGTATGAGTATGAGTATGAGTGTGAGTGTGAGTGCGAATGTGAGTATGAGTATGAGTATGAGTATGAGTATGAGTATGTGTATGAGTATGAGTATGAGTATGAGTATGAGTATGACTATGAGTATGAGTATGAGTATGAGTATGAGTATGAGTATGACTATGAGTATGAGAATGAGTATGAGTATGAGTATGAGTATGAGTATGAGTATGAGTATGAGTTTAAGTATGAGTATGAGTACGAGTATGCGTATGAATATGAGTATGAGTATGAGTATGAGTATAAGTATTAGTATGAGTATGAGTACGATTATTTGTATGAGTATGAGTATGAGTATGAGTATGAGTTTAAGTATGAGTATGAGTATGAGTTTAAGTATGAGTATGAGTATGACTATGAGTATGAGAATGAGTATGAGTATGAGTATGAGTATGAGTATGAGTATGAGTATGAGTTTAAGTATGAGTATGAGTACGAGTATGCGTATGAATATGAGTATGAGTATGAGTATGAGTATAAGTATTAGTATGAGTATGAGTACGATTATTTGTATGAGTATGAGTATGAGTATGAGTATGAGTTTAAGTATGAGTATGAGTATGAGTTTAAGTATGAGTATGAGTACGAGTATGCGTATGAATATGAGTATGAGTATGAGTATGAGTATGGGTATGAGTATGAGTATGAGTATGAGTATGAGTTTAAGTATGAGCATGAGCATGAGCATGAGTATGAGTATGAGTATGAGTATGTGTATGAGTATGAGTATGAGTATGAGTATGAGTGTGAGTGTGAGTGCGAATGTGAGTATGAGTATGAGTATGTGTATGAGTATGAGTATGAGTATGACTATGAGTATGAGTATGAGTATGAGTATGAGTATGAGTATGAGTATGAGTATGAGTATGAGTATGAGTATGTGTATGAGTATGAGTATGAGTATGAGTGTGAGTATGAGTATGAGTATGAGTATGAGTATGAGGATGAGTATGAGTATGAGTATAAGTATGAGTATGTGTATGAGTATGAGTATGAGTATGAGTATGAGTATGAGTATGAGTATGAGTATGAGTATGAGTATGAGTATGAGTATGAGTATGAGTATGAGTATGAGTATGAGTATGAGTATAAGTATTAGTATGAGTATGAGTACGATTATTAGTATGAGTATGAGTATGAGTATGAGTATGAGTTTAAGTATGAGTATGAGTACGAGTATGCGTATGAATATGAGTATGAGTATGAGTATGAGTATAAGTATTAGTATGAGTATGAGTACGATTATTTGTATGAGTATGAGTATGAGTATGGGTATGAGTATGAGTATGAGTATGAGTATGAGTTTAAGTATGAGCATGAGCATGAGCATGAGTATGAGTATGAGTATGAGTATGAGTATGAGTGTGAGTATGAGTATGAGTATGAGTATGAGTATGAGTATGAGTATGAGTATGTGTATGAGTATGAGTATGAGTTAGAGTATGAGTATGTGTATGAGTATGAGTATGAGTATGAGTATGAGTGTGAGTGTGAGTGCGAATGTGAGTATGAGTATGAGTATGTGTATGAGTATGAGTATGAGTATGAGTATGAGTTAGAGTATGAGTATGTGTATGAGTATGAGTATGAGTATGAGTATGAGTATGAGTATGAGTGTGAGTGCGAATGTGAGTATGAGTATGAGTATGAGTATGAGTTTAAGTATGAGCATGAGCATGAGCATGAGTATGAGTATGAGTATGAGTATGAGTATGAGTGTGAGTATGAGTATGAGTATGAGTATGAGTATGAGTATGAGTATGAGTATGTGTATGAGTATGAGTATGAGTTAGAGTATGAGTATGTGTATGAGTATGAGTATGAGTATGAGTATGAGTGTGAGTGTGAGTGCGAATGTGAGTATGAGTATGAGTATGTGTATGAGTATGAGTATGAGTATGACTATGAGTATGAGTATGAGTATGAGTATGAGTATGAGTATGAGTATGAGTATGAGTATGAGTATGTGTATGAGTATGAGTATGAGTATGAGTGTGAGTATGAGTATGAGTATGAGTATGAGTATGAGGATGAGTATGAGTATGAGTATAAGTATGAGTATGTGTATGAGTATGAGTATGAGTATGAGTATGAGTATGAGTATGAGTATGAGTATGAGTATGAGTATGAGTATGAGAATGAGTATGAGTATGAGTATGAGTATAAGTATTAGTATGAGTATGAGTTAGAGTATGAGTATGTGTATGAGTATGACTATGAGTATGAGTATGACTATGACTATGACTATGAGTATGAGTATGAGTATGAGTATGAGTACGAGTATTAGTATGAGTATGAGTATGAGTATGTGTTTAAGTATGAGTATGAGTATGAGTATGTGTATGAGTATAAGTATGAGTATGAGTATGAGTATGAGAATGAGTATGAGTATGAGTATTAGTATGAATATGAGTATGAGTATGAGTGTGAGTATGAGTATGAGTATGAGTATGAGTATGAGTATGAGTATGAGTATGAGTATGTGTATGAGTATGAGTATGAGTATGAGTATGAGAATGAGTATGAGTATGAGTATGAGTATGAGTATGAGTATGAGTATGAGCATGAGCATGAGCATGAGTATGAGTATGAGTATGAGTATGAGTATGAGTATGAGTATGAGTATGAGTATGAGTATGAGTATGAGTATGAGTATGTGTATGAGTATGAGTATGAGTATGAGTATGAGAATGAGTATGAGTATGAGTATGAGTATGAGTATGAGTATGAGCATGAGCATGAGCATGAGTATGAGTATGAGTATGAGTATGAGTATGAGTATGAGTATGAGTATGAGTATGAGTATGAGTATGAGAATGAGTATGAGTATGAGTATGAGTATGAGTATGAGTATGAGTATGAGTATGAGTATGAGTATGAGTATGAGTGTGAGTGTGAGTGCGAATGTGAGTATGAGTATGAGTATGAGTATGAGTATGAGTATGTGTATGAGTATGAGTATGAGTATGAGTATGAGTATGACTATGAGTATGAGTATGAGTATGAGTATGAGTATGAGTATGACTATGAGTATGAGAATGAGTATGAGTATGAGTATGAGTATGAGTATGAGTATGAGTATGAGTTTAAGTATGAGTATGAGTACGAGTATGCGTATGAATATGAGTATGAGTATGAGTATAAGTATTAGTATGAGTATGAGTACGATTATTTGTATGAGTATGAGTATGAGTATGAGTATGAGTTTAAGTATGAGTATGAGTATGAGTTTAAGTATGAGTATGAGTATGACTATGAGTATGAGAATGAGTATGAGTATGAGTATGAGTATGAGTATGAGTATGAGTATGAGTTTAAGTATGAGTATGAGTACGAGTATGCGTATGAATATGAGTATGAGTATGAGTATGAGTATAAGTATTAGTATGAGTATGAGTACGATTATTTGTATGAGTATGAGTATGAGTATGAGTATGAGTTTAAGTATGAGTATGAGTATGAGTTTAAGTATGAGTATGAGTACGAGTATGCGTATGAATATGAGTATGAGTATGAGTATGAGTATGGGTATGAGTATGAGTATGAGTATGAGTATGAGTTTAAGTATGAGCATGAGCATGAGCATGAGTATGAGTATGAGTATGAGTATGTGTATGAGTATGAGTATGAGTATGAGTATGAGTGTGAGTGTGAGTGCGAATGTGAGTATGAGTATGAGTATGTGTATGAGTATGAGTATGAGTATGACTATGAGTATGAGTATGAGTATGAGTATGAGTATGAGTATGAGTATGAGTATGAGTATGAGTATGAGTATGTGTATGAGTATGAGTATGAGTATGAGTGTGAGTATGAGTATGAGTATGAGTATGAGTATGAGGATGAGTATGAGTATGAGTATAAGTATGAGTATGTGTATGAGTATGAGTATGAGTATGAGTATGAGTATGAGTATGAGTATGAGTATGAGTATGAGTATGAGTATGAGTATGAGTATGAGTATGAGTATGAGTATGAGTATGAGTATAAGTATTAGTATGAGTATGAGTACGATTATTAGTATGAGTATGAGTATGAGTATGAGTATGAGTTTAAGTATGAGTATGAGTACGAGTATGCGTATGAATATGAGTATGAGTATGAGTATGAGTATAAGTATTAGTATGAGTATGAGTACGATTATTTGTATGAGTATGAGTATGAGTATGGGTATGAGTATGAGTATGAGTATGAGTATGAGTTTAAGTATGAGCATGAGCATGAGCATGAGTATGAGTATGAGTATGAGTATGAGTATGAGTGTGAGTATGAGTATGAGTATGAGTATGAGTATGAGTATGAGTATGAGTATGTGTATGAGTATGAGTATGAGTTAGAGTATGAGTATGTGTATGAGTATGAGTATGAGTATGAGTATGAGTGTGAGTGTGAGTGCGAATGTGAGTATGAGTATGAGTATGTGTATGAGTATGAGTATGAGTATGAGTATGAGTTAGAGTATGAGTATGTGTATGAGTATGAGTATGAGTATGAGTATGAGTATGAGTATGAGTGTGAGTGCGAATGTGAGTATGAGTATGAGTATGAGTATGAGTTTAAGTATGAGCATGAGCATGAGCATGAGTATGAGTATGAGTATGAGTATGAGTATGAGTGTGAGTATGAGTATGAGTATGAGTATGAGTATGAGTATGAGTATGAGTATGTGTATGAGTATGAGTATGAGTTAGAGTATGAGTATGTGTATGAGTATGAGTATGAGTATGAGTATGAGTGTGAGTGTGAGTGCGAATGTGAGTATGAGTATGAGTATGTGTATGAGTATGAGTATGAGTATGACTATGAGTATGAGTATGAGTATGAGTATGAGTATGAGTATGAGTATGAGTATGAGTATGAGTATGTGTATGAGTATGAGTATGAGTATGAGTGTGAGTATGAGTATGAGTATGAGTATGAGTATGAGGATGAGTATGAGTATGAGTATAAGTATGAGTATGTGTATGAGTATGAGTATGAGTATGAGTATGAGTATGAGTATGAGTATGAGTATGAGTATGAGTATGAGTATGAGAATGAGTATGAGTATGAGTATGAGTATAAGTATTAGTATGAGTATGAGTTAGAGTATGAGTATGTGTATGAGTATGACTATGAGTATGAGTATGACTATGACTATGACTATGAGTATGAGTATGAGTATGAGTATGAGTACGAGTATTAGTATGAGTATGAGTATGAGTATGTGTTTAAGTATGAGTATGAGTATGAGTATGTGTATGAGTATAAGTATGAGTATGAGTATGAGTATGAGAATGAGTATGAGTATGAGTATTAGTATGAATATGAGTATGAGTATGAGTGTGAGTATGAGTATGAGTATGAGTATGAGTATGAGTATGAGTATGAGTATGAGTATGTGTATGAGTATGAGTATGAGTATGAGTATGAGAATGAGTATGAGTATGAGTATGAGTATGAGTATGAGTATGAGCATGAGCATGAGCATGAGTATGAGTATGAGTATGAGTATGAGTATGAGTATGAGTATGAGTATGAGTATGAGTATGAGTATGAGTATGAGTATGAGTATGAGTATGAGTATGAGTATGAGTATGAGTATGAGTATAAGTATTAGTATGAGTATGAGTACGAGTATTAGTATGAGTATGAGTATGAGTTTAAGTATGAGTATGAGTACGAGTATGCGTATGAATATGAGTATGAGTATGAGTATGAGTATGAGTATGAGTATGGGTATGAGTATGAGTATGAGTATGAGTATGAGTATAAGTATGAGCATGAGCATGAGTATGAGTATGTGTATGAGCATGAGCATGAGCATGAGTATGAGTATGAGTATGAGTATGAGTATGAGTATGAGTATGAGTATGAGTATGAGTATGAGTATGAGTATGAGTATGAGTATAAGTATTAGTATGAGTATGAGTACGAGTATTAGTATGAGTATGAGTATGAGTATGAGTTTAAGTATGAGTATGAGTACGAGTATGCGTATGAATATGAGTATGAGTATGAGTATGAGTATGTGTATGAGTATGAGTATGAGTTAGAGTATGAGTATATGTATGAGTATGAGTATGAGTATGTGTACGAGTGTGAGTGTGAGTGCGAATGTGAGTATGAGGATGAGTATGAGTATGAGTATGTGTATGAGTATGAGTATGAGTATGACTATGAGTATGAGTATGAGTATGAGTATGAGTATGAGTATGACTATGAGTATGAGTATGACTATGTCTATGACTATGAGAATGAGTATGAGTATGAGTATGAGTATGAGTATGAGTGTGAGTATGAGTATGAGTATGAGTATGAGTATGAGTATGAGTATGAGTATGAGTATGAGAATGAGTATTAGTATGAGTATGAGTATAAGTATTAGTATGAGTATGAGTTAGAGTATGAGTATGTGTATGAGTATGAGTATGAGTATGAGTATGAGTATGAGTGTGAGTATAAGTATTAGTATGAGTATGAGTACGAGTATTAGTATGAGTATGAGTATGAGTATGAGTTTAAGTATGAGTATGAGTACGAGTATGCGTATGAATATGAGTATGAGTATGAGTATGAGTATGAGTATGAGTATGGGTATGAGTATGAGTATGAGTATGAGTATGAGTATGTGTATGAGTATAAGTATGAGTATGAGTATGAGTATGAGTATGAGTATGACTATGAGTATGAGTATGACTATGACTATGACTATGAGAATGAGTATGAGTATGAGTATGAGTATGAGTATGAGTATGAGTATGAGTATGAGTGTGAGTATGAGTATGAGTATGAGTATGAGTATGAGTATGAGTGTGAGTGTGAGTGCGAATGTGAGTATGAGTATGAGTATGAGTATGAGTATGAGTATGAGTATGTGTATGAGTATGAGTATGAGTATGACTATGAGTATGAGTATGAGTATGAGTATGAGTATGAGTATGAGTATGAGTATAAGTATTAGTATGAGTATGAGTACGATTATTAGTATGAGTATGAGTATGAGTATGAGTATGAGTTTAAGTATGAGTATGAGTACGAGTATGCGTATGAATATGAGTATGAGTATGAGTATGAGTATAAGTATTAGTATGAGTATGAGTACGATTATTTGTATGAGTATGAGTATGAGTATGAGTATGAGTTTAAGTATGAGTATGAGTACGAGTATGCGTATGAATATGAGTATGAGTATGAGTATGAGTATGGGTATGAGTATGAGTATGAGTATGAGTATGAGTTTAAGTATGAGCATGAGCATGAGCATGAGTATGAGTATGAGTATGAGTATGAGTATGAGTGTGAGTATGAGTATGAGTATGAGTATGAGTATGAGTATGAGTATGAGTATGAGTATGAGTATGTGTATGAGTATGAGTATGAGTTAGAGTATGAGTATGTGTATGAGTATGAGTATGAGTATGAGTATGAGTATGAGTATAAGTATGAGTATGAGTATGAGTATGAGTATGAGCATGAGCATGAGCATGAGTATGAGTATGAGTATGAGTATGAGTATGAGTATAAGTACTAGTATGAGTATGAGTACCAGTATTAGTATGAGTATGAGTATGAGTATGAGTTTAAGTATGAGTATGAGTATGAGTATGTGCATGAGTATGAGTATGTGTATGAGTATGAGTATGAGTATGTGTATGTGTATAAGTATGAGAATGAGTATGAGTGTGAGTATGAGAATGAGTATGAGTATGTGTATGAGTATGAGTATGAGTATGAGTATGAGTATGAGTATGAGTATGAGTATAAGTATTAGTATGAGTATGAGTACGAGTATTAGTATGAGTATGAGTATGAGTATGAGTTTAAGTATGAGTATGAGTGTTAGTATGAGTATGAGTACGAGTATTAGTATGAGTATGAGTATGAGTTTAAGTATGAGTATGAGTATGAGTATGTGTATGAGTATAAGTATGAGTATGAGTATGAGTATGAGTATGAGTATGAGTATGACTATGAGTATGAGTATGACTATGACTATGACTATGACTATGAGAATGAGTATGAGTATGAGTATGAGTATGAGTATGAGTATGAGTATGAGTGTGAGTATGAGTATGAGTATGAGTATGAGTATGAGTGTGAGTGTGAGTGCGAATGTGAGTATGAGTATGAGTATGAGTATGAGTATGAGTATGAGTATGTGTATGAGTATGAGTATGAGTATGAGTATGACTATGAGTATGAGTATGAGTATGAGTATGAGTATGAGTATGACTATGAGTATGAGAATGAGTATGAGTATGAGTATGAGTATGAGTATGAGTATGAGTATGAGTATGAGTATGAGTATGAGTATGAGTATGAGTATGAGTATGAGTATGAGTATGAGTATGAGTATGAGTATGAGTATGAGTATGAGTATGAGTATGAGTATGAGTATGAGTATGAGAATGAGTATGAGTATGAGTATGAGTATAAGTATTAGTATGAGTATGAGTTAGAGTATGAGTATGTGTATGAGTATGACTATGAGTATGAGTATGACTATGACTATGACTATGAGTATGAGTATGAGTATGAGTACGAGTATTAGTATGAGTATGAGTATGAGTATGTGTTTAAGTATGAGTATGAGTATGAGTATGTGTATGAGTATAAGTATGAGTATGAGTATGAGTATGAGTATGAGTATGAGTATGACTATGAGTATGAGTATGACTATGACTATGACTATGAGAATGAGTATGAGTATGAGTATTAGTATGAATATGAGTATGAGTATGAGTGTGAGTATGAGTATGAGTATGAGTATGAGTATGAGTATGTGTATGAGTATGAGTATGAGTATGAGTATGAGTATGAGAATGAGTATGAGTATGAGTATGACTATGAGTATGAGTATGAGTATGAGTACGAGTATGCGTATGAATATGAGTATGAGTATGAGTATGAGTGTGAGTACGAGTATGAGTATGAGTATGAGTATGAATATGAGTATGAGTATGATTATAAGTATTAGTATGAGTATGAGTACGGGTATTAGTATGAGTATGAGTATGAGTATGTGTATGAGTATGAGTATGAGTATGAGTATGTGTATGAGTATGAGTATGAGTATGAGTATGAGTATAAGTATGAGAATGAGTATGAGTGTGAGTATGAAAATGAGTATGAGTATGTGTATGAGTATGAGTATGAGTATGAGTGTGAGTATGAGTATGAGTATGAGTATGAGTATGAGGATGAGTATGAGTATGAGTATGAGTATAAGTATGAGTATGTGTATGAGTATGAGTATGAGTATGAGTATGAGTATCAGTATGAGTATGAGTTAGAGTATGAGTATGTGTATGAGTATGAGTATGAGTATGAGTATGAGTATGAGTGTGAGTGCGAATGTGAGTATGAGTATGAGTATGAGTATGAGTATGTGTATGAGTATGAGTATGAGTATGAGTATGAGTATGACTATGAGTATGAGGATGAGTATGAGTATGAGTATGAGTATGACTATGAGTATGAGTATGAGTATGAGTATGAGTATGAGTATGACTATGAGTATGAGAATGAGTATGAGTATGAGTATGAGTATGAGTATGAGTATGAGTATGAGTATGAGTATGAGTATGAGTATGAGTATGAGTATGAGTATGAGTATGAGTATGAGTATGAGTATGAGTATGAGTATGAGTATGAGTATGAGTATGAGTATGAGTATGAGTATGAGAATGAGTATGAGTATGAGTATGAGTATAAGTATTAGTATGAGTATGAGTTAGAGTATGAGTATGTGTATGAGTATGACTATGAGTATGAGTATGACTATGACTATGACTATGAGTATGAGTATGAGTATGAGTACGAGTATTAGTATGAGTATGAGTATGAGTATGTGTTTAAGTATGAGTATGAGTATGAGTATGTGTATGAGTATAAGTATGAGTATGAGTATGAGTATGAGTATGAGTATGAGTATGACTATGAGTATGAGTATGACTATGACTATGACTATGAGAATGAGTATGAGTATGAGTATTAGTATGAATATGAGTATGAGTATGAGTGTGAGTATGAGTATGAGTATGAGTATGAGTATGAGTATGTGTATGAGTATGAGTATGAGTATGAGTATGAGTATGAGAATGAGTATGAGTATGAGTATGACTATGAGTATGAGTATGAGTATGAGTACGAGTATGCGTATGAATATGAGTATGAGTATGAGTATGAGTGTGAGTACGAGTATGAGTATGAGTATGAGTATGAATATGAGTATGAGTATGATTATAAGTATTAGTATGAGTATGAGTACGGGTATTAGTATGAGTATGAGTATGAGTATGTGTATGAGTATGAGTATGAGTATGAGTATGTGTATGAGTATGAGTATGAGTATGAGTATGAGTATAAGTATGAGAATGAGTATGAGTGTGAGTATGAGAATGAGTATGAGTATGTGTATGAGTATGAGTATGAGTATGAGTGTGAGTATGAGTATGAGTATGAGTATGAGTATGAGGATGAGTATGAGTATGAGTATAAGTATGAGTATGTGTATGAGTATGAGTATGAGTATGAGTATGAGTATCAGTATGAGTATGAGTTAGAGTATGAGTATGTGTATGAGTATGAGTATGAGTATGAGTATGAGTATGAGTGTGAGTGCGAATGTGAGTATGAGTATGAGTATGAGTATGAGTATGTGTATGAGTATGAGTATGAGTATGAGTATGAGTATGACTATGAGTATGAGGATGAGTATGAGTATGAGTATGAGTATGAGTATGAGTATGAGTATGAGTATGACTATGAGTATGAGTATGACTATGACTATGACTATGACTATGAGAATGAGTATGAGTATGAGTATTAGTATGAATATGAGTATGAGTATGAGTGTGAGTATGAGTATGAGTATGAGTATGAGTATGAGTATGAGTATGAGTATGTGTATGAGTATGAGTATGAGTATGAGTATGAGAATGAGTATGAGTATGAGTATGAGTATGAGTATGAGTATGAGCATGAGCATGAGCATGAGTATGAGTATGAGTATGAGTATGAGTATGAGTATGAGTATGAGTATGAGTATGAGTATGAGTATGAGTATGAGTATGAGTATGAGTATGAGTATAAGTATTAGTATGAGTATGAGTACGAGTAATAGTATGAGTATGAGTATGAGTATGAGTTTAAGTATGAGTATGAGTACGAGTATGCGTATGAATATGAGTATGAGTATGAGTATGAGTATGAGTATGGGTATGAGTATGAGTATGAGTATGAGTATGAGTTTAAGTATGAGTATGAGTATGAGTATGTGCATGAGTATGAGTATGTGTATGAGTATGAGTATGAGTATGTGTATGTGTATAAGTATGAGAATGAGTATGAGTGTGAGTATGAGAATGAGTATGAGTATGTGTATGAGTATGAGTATGAGTATGAGTATGAGTATGAGTATGAGTATGAGTATAAGTATTAGTATGAGTATGAGTACGAGTATTAGTATGAGTATGAGTATGAGTATGAGTTTAAGTATGAGTATGAGTGTTAGTATGAGTATGAGTACGAGTATTAGTATGAGTATGAGTATGAGTTTAAGTATGAGTATGAGTATGAGTATGTGTATGAGTATAAGTATGAGTATGAGTATGAGTATGAGTATGAGTATGAGTATGACTATGAGTATGAGTATGACTATGACTATGACTATGACTATGAGAATGAGTATGAGTATGAGTATGAGTATGAGTATGAGTATGAGTATGAGTGTGAGTATGAGTATGAGTATGAGTATGAGTATGAGTGTGAGTGTGAGTGCGAATGTGAGTATGAGTATGAGTATGAGTATGAGTATGAGTATGAGTATGTGTATGAGTATGAGTATGAGTATGAGTATGACTATGAGTATGAGTATGAGTATGAGTATGAGTATGAGTATGACTATGAGTATGAGAATGAGTATGAGTATGAGTATGAGTATGAGTATGAGTATGAGTATGAGTATGAGTATGAGTATGAGTATGAGTATGAGTATGAGTATGAGTATGAGTATGAGTATGAGTATGAGTATGAGTATGAGTATGAGTATGAGTATGAGTATGAGTATGAGTATGAGAATGAGTATGAGTATGAGTATGAGTATAAGTATTAGTATGAGTATGAGTTAGAGTATGAGTATGTGTATGAGTATGACTATGAGTATGAGTATGACTATGACTATGACTATGAGTATGAGTATGAGTATGAGTACGAGTATTAGTATGAGTATGAGTATGAGTATGTGTTTAAGTATGAGTATGAGTATGAGTATGTGTATGAGTATAAGTATGAGTATGAGTATGAGTATGAGTATGAGTATGAGTATGACTATGAGTATGAGTATGACTATGACTATGACTATGAGAATGAGTATGAGTATGAGTATTAGTATGAATATGAGTATGAGTATGAGTGTGAGTATGAGTATGAGTATGAGTATGAGTATGAGTATGTGTATGAGTATGAGTATGAGTATGAGTATGAGTATGAGAATGAGTATGAGTATGAGTATGACTATGAGTATGAGTATGAGTATGAGTACGAGTATGCGTATGAATATGAGTATGAGTATGAGTATGAGTGTGAGTACGAGTATGAGTATGAGTATGAGTATGAATATGAGTATGAGTATGATTATAAGTATTAGTATGAGTATGAGTACGGGTATTAGTATGAGTATGAGTATGAGTATGTGTATGAGTATGAGTATGAGTATGAGTATGTGTATGAGTATGAGTATGAGTATGAGTATGAGTATAAGTATGAGAATGAGTATGAGTGTGAGTATGAAAATGAGTATGAGTATGTGTATGAGTATGAGTATGAGTATGAGTGTGAGTATGAGTATGAGTATGAGTATGAGTATGAGGATGAGTATGAGTATGAGTATGAGTATAAGTATGAGTATGTGTATGAGTATGAGTATGAGTATGAGTATGAGTATCAGTATGAGTATGAGTTAGAGTATGAGTATGTGTATGAGTATGAGTATGAGTATGAGTATGAGTATGAGTGTGAGTGCGAATGTGAGTATGAGTATGAGTATGAGTATGAGTATGTGTATGAGTATGAGTATGAGTATGAGTATGAGTATGACTATGAGTATGAGGATGAGTATGAGTATGAGTATGAGTATGACTATGAGTATGAGTATGAGTATGAGTATGAGTATGAGTATGACTATGAGTATGAGAATGAGTATGAGTATGAGTATGAGTATGAGTATGAGTATGAGTATGAGTATGAGTATGAGTATGAGTATGAGTATGAGTATGAGTATGAGTATGAGTATGAGTATGAGTATGAGTATGAGTATGAGTATGAGTATGAGTATGAGTATGAGTATGAGTATGAGAATGAGTATGAGTATGAGTATGAGTATAAGTATTAGTATGAGTATGAGTTAGAGTATGAGTATGTGTATGAGTATGACTATGAGTATGAGTATGACTATGACTATGACTATGAGTATGAGTATGAGTATGAGTACGAGTATTAGTATGAGTATGAGTATGAGTATGTGTTTAAGTATGAGTATGAGTATGAGTATGTGTATGAGTATAAGTATGAGTATGAGTATGAGTATGAGTATGAGTATGAGTATGACTATGAGTATGAGTATGACTATGACTATGACTATGAGAATGAGTATGAGTATGAGTATTAGTATGAATATGAGTATGAGTATGAGTGTGAGTATGAGTATGAGTATGAGTATGAGTATGAGTATGTGTATGAGTATGAGTATGAGTATGAGTATGAGTATGAGAATGAGTATGAGTATGAGTATGACTATGAGTATGAGTATGAGTATGAGTACGAGTATGCGTATGAATATGAGTATGAGTATGAGTATGAGTGTGAGTACGAGTATGAGTATGAGTATGAGTATGAATATGAGTATGAGTATGATTATAAGTATTAGTATGAGTATGAGTACGGGTATTAGTATGAGTATGAGTATGAGTATGTGTATGAGTATGAGTATGAGTATGAGTATGTGTATGAGTATGAGTATGAGTATGAGTATGAGTATAAGTATGAGAATGAGTATGAGTGTGAGTATGAGAATGAGTATGAGTATGTGTATGAGTATGAGTATGAGTATGAGTGTGAGTATGAGTATGAGTATGAGTATGAGTATGAGGATGAGTATGAGTATGAGTATAAGTATGAGTATGTGTATGAGTATGAGTATGAGTATGAGTATGAGTATCAGTATGAGTATGAGTTAGAGTATGAGTATGTGTATGAGTATGAGTATGAGTATGAGTATGAGTATGAGTGTGAGTGCGAATGTGAGTATGAGTATGAGTATGAGTATGAGTATGTGTATGAGTATGAGTATGAGTATGAGTATGAGTATGACTATGAGTATGAGGATGAGTATGAGTATGAGTATGAGTATGAGTATGAGTATGAGTATGAGTATGACTATGAGTATGAGTATGACTATGACTATGACTATGACTATGAGAATGAGTATGAGTATGAGTATTAGTATGAATATGAGTATGAGTATGAGTGTGAGTATGAGTATGAGTATGAGTATGAGTATGAGTATGAGTATGAGTATGTGTATGAGTATGAGTATGAGTATGAGTATGAGAATGAGTATGAGTATGAGTATGAGTATGAGTATGAGTATGAGCATGAGCATGAGCATGAGTATGAGTATGAGTATGAGTATGAGTATGAGTATGAGTATGAGTATGAGTATGAGTATGAGTATGAGTATGAGTATGAGTATGAGTATGAGTATAAGTATTAGTATGAGTATGAGTACGAGTAATAGTATGAGTATGAGTATGAGTATGAGTTTAAGTATGAGTATGAGTACGAGTATGCGTATGAATATGAGTATGAGTATGAGTATGAGTATGAGTATGGGTATGAGTATGAGTATGAGTATGAGTATGAGTATAAGTATGAGCATGAGCATGAGTATGAGTATGAGTATGAGCATGAGCATGAGCATGAGTATGAGTATGAGTATGAGTATGAGTATGAGTATGAGTATGAGTATGAGTATGAGTATGAGTATGAGTATAAGTATTAGTATGAGTATGAGTACGAGTATTAGTATGAGTATGAGTATGAGTATGAGTTTAAGTATGAGTATGAGTACGAGTATGCGTATGAATATGAGTATGAGTATGAGTATGAGTATGAGTATGAGTATGGGTATGAGTATGAGTATGAGTATGAGTATGAGTATGTGTATGAGTATAAGTATGAGTATGAGTATGAGTATGAGTATGAGTATGACTATGAGTATGAGTATGACTATGACTATGACTATGTGAATGAGTATGAGTATGAGTATGAGTATGAGTATGAGTATGAGTATGAGTATGAGTATGAGTATGAGTGTGAGTATGAGTATGAGTATGAGTATGAGTGTGAGTGTGAGTGCGAATGTGAGTATGAGTATGAGTATGAGTATGAGTATGAGTATGAGTATGAGTATGTGTATGAGTATGAGTATGAGTATGACTATGAGTATGAGTATGAGTATGAGTATGAGTATGAGTATGAGTATGAGTATGACTATGAGTATGAGAATGAGTATGAGTATGAGTATGAGTATGAGTATGAGTATGAGTATGAGTATGAGTGTGAGTATGAGTATGAGTATGAGTATGAGTATGAGTATGAGTATGAGTATGAGTATGAGTATGAGTATGAGTATGAGAATGAGTATGAGTATGAGTATGAGTATAAGTATTAGTATGAGTATGAGTTAGAGTATGAGTATGTGTATGAGTATGACTATGAGTATGAGTATGACTATGACTATGACTATGAGTATGAGTATGAGTATGAGTACGAGTATTAGTATGAGTATGAGTATGAGTATGAGTTTAAGTATGAGTATGAGTATGAGTATGTGTATGAGTATAAGTATGAGTATGAGTATGAGTATGAGTATGAGTATGAGTATGACTATGAGTATGAGTATGACTATGACTATGACTATGACTATGAGAATGAGTATGAGTATGAGTATTAGTATGAATATGAGTATGAGTATGAGTGTGAGTATGAGTATGAGTATGAGTATGAGTATGAGTATGAGTATGAGTATGAGTATGAGTATGGGTATGAGTATGAGTATGAGTATGAGTTTAAGTATGAGCATGAGCATGAGCATGAGTATGAGTATGAGTATGAGTATGAGTATGAGTATGAGTGTGAGTATGAGTATGAGTATGAGTATGAGTATGAGTATGAGTTTAAGTATGAGTATGAGTACGAGTATGCGTATGAATATGAGTATGTGTATGAGTATGAGTATGAGTATGGGTATGAGTATGAGTATGAGTATGAGTATGAGTATAAGTATGAGCATGAGCATGAGTATGAGTATGAGTATGAGCATGAGCATGAGCATGAGTATGAGTATGAGTATGAGTATGAGTATGAGTATGACTATGAGTATGAGTATGACTATGTCTATGACTATGAGAATGAGTATGAGTATGAGTATGAGTATGAGTATGAGTGTGAGTATGAGTATGAGTATGAGTATGAGTATGAGTATGAGTATGAGTATAAGTATGAGAATGAGTATGAGTATGAGTATGAGTATAAGTATTAGTATGAGTATGAGTTAGAGTATGAGTATGTGTATGAGTATGAGTATGAGTATGAGTATGAGTATGAGTGTGAGTGTGAGTGCGAATGTGAGTATGAGTATGAGTATGAGTATGAGTATGAGTATGTGTATGAGTATGAGTATGAGTATGAGTATGACTATGAGTATGAGTATGAGTATGAGTATGAGTATGAGTATGAGTATGAGTATGAGTATGAGTATGAGTATGAGTATGACTATGAGTATGAGTATGACTATGACTATGACTATGAGAATGAGTATGAGTATGAGTATGAGTATGAGTATGAGTATGAGTATGAGTGTGAGTATGAGTATGAGTATGAGTATGAGTATGAGTATGAGAATGAGTATGAGTATGAGTATGAGTATGAGTATGAGTATGAGTATGAGTATAAATATTAGTATGAGTATGAGTACGATTATTAGTATGAGTATGAGTATGAGTATGAGTATGAGTTTAAGTATGAGTATGAGTACGAGTATGCGTATGAATATGAGTATGAGTATGAGTATGAGTATAAGTATTAGTATGAGTATGAGTACGATTATTTGTATGAGTATGAGTATGAGTATGAGTATGAGTTTAAGTATGAGTATGAGTACGAGTATGCGTATGAATATGAGTATGAGTATGAGTATGAGTATGAGTATGGGTATGAGTATGAGTATGAGTATGAGTATGAGTATGGGTATGAGTATGAGTATGAGTATGAGTATGAGTTTAAGTATGAGCATGAGCATGAGCATGAGTATGAGTATGAGTATGAGTATGAGTATGAGTGTGAGTATGAGTATGAGTATGAGTATGAGTATGAGTATGAGTATGAGTATGAGTATGAGTATGAGTATGTGTATGAGTATGAGTATGAGTTAGAGTATGAGTATGTGTATGAGTATGAGTATGAGTATGAGTATGAGTATGAGTATGAGTTTAAGTATGAGTATGAGTACGAGTATGCGTATGAATATGAGTATGTGTATGAGTATGAGTATGAGTATGGGTATGAGTATGAGTATGAGTATGAGTATGAGTATAAGTATGAGCATGAGCATGAGTATGAGTATGAGTATGAGCATGAGCATGAGCATGAGTATGAGTATGAGTATGAGTATGAGTATGAGTATGACTATGAGTATGAGTATGACTATGTCTATGACTATGAGAATGAGTATGAGTATGAGTATGAGTATGAGTATGAGTGTGAGTATGAGTATGAGTATGAGTATGAGTATGAGTATGAGTATGAGAATGAGTATGAGTATGAGTATGAGTATAAGTATTAGTATGAGTATGAGTTAGAGTATGAGTATGTGTATGAGTATGAGTATGAGTATGAGTATGAGTATGAGTGTGAGTGTGAGTGCGAATGTGAGTATGAGTATGAGTATGAGTATGAGTATGAGTATGTGTATGAGTATGAGTATGAGTATGAGTATGACTATGAGTATGAGTATGAGTATGAGTATGAGTATGAGTATGAGTATGAGTATGAGTATGAGTATGAGTATGACTATGAGTATGAGTATGACTATGACTATGACTATGAGAATGAGTATGAGTATGAGTATGAGTATGAGTATGAGTATGAGTATGAGTGTGAGTATGAGTATGAGTATGAGTATGAGTATGAGTATGAGAATGAGTATGAGTATGAGTATGAGTATGAGTATGAGTATGAGTATGAGTATAAATATTAGTATGAGTATGAGTACGATTATTAGTATGAGTATGAGTATGAGTATGAGTATGAGTTTAAGTATGAGTATGAGTACGAGTATGCGTATGAATATGAGTATGAGTATGAGTATGAGTATAAGTATTAGTATGAGTATGAGTACGATTATTTGTATGAGTATGAGTATGAGTATGAGTATGAGTTTAAGTATGAGTATGAGTACGAGTATGCGTATGAATATGAGTATGAGTATGAGTATGAGTATGAGTATGGGTATGAGTATGAGTATGAGTATGAGTATGAGTATGGGTATGAGTATGAGTATGAGTATGAGTATGAGTTTAAGTATGAGCATGAGCATGAGCATGAGTATGAGTATGAGTATGAGTATGAGTATGAGTGTGAGTATGAGTATGAGTATGAGTATGAGTATGAGTATGAGTATGAGTATGAGTATGAGTATGAGTATGTGTATGAGTATGAGTATGAGTTAGAGTATGAGTATGTGTATGAGTATGAGTATGAGTATGAGTATGAGTATGAGTATAAGTATGAGTATGAGTATGAGTGTGAGTGTGAGTGCGAATGTGAGTATGAGTATGAGTATGAGTATGAGTATGAGTATGAGTATGAGTATGTGTATGAGTATGAGTATGACTATGAGTATGAGTATGAGTATGAGTATGAGTATGAGTATGAGTATGAGTATGAGTATGAGTATGAGTATGAGTATGGGTATGAGTATGAGTATGAGTATGAGTATGAGTTTAAGTATGAGCATGAGCATGAGCATGAGTATGAGTATGAGTATGAGTATGAGTATGAGTGTGAATATGAGTATGAGTATGAGTATGAGTATGAGTATGAGTATGAGTATGAGTATGAGTATGAGTATGTGTATGAGTATGAGTATGAGTTAGAGTATGAGTATGTGTATGAGTATGAGTATGAGTATGAGTATGAGTATGAGTATAAGTATGAGTATGAGTATGAGTGTGAGTGTGAGTGCGAATGTGAGTATGAGTATGAGTATGAGTATGAGTATGAGTATGAGTATGAGTATGTGTATGAGTATGAGTATGAGTATGACTATGAGTATGAGTATGAGTATGAGTATGAGTATGAGTATGAGTATGAGTATGAGTATGAGTATGAGTATTAGCATGAGCATGAGCATGAGTATGAGTATGAGTATGAGTATGAGTATGAGTATGAGTATGAGTATGAGTATGAGTATGAGTATGAGTATGAGTATGAGTATGAGTATGAGTATGAGTATGAGTATGAGTATAAGTATTAGTATGAGTATGAGTACGAGTATTAGTATGAGTATGAGTATGAGTATGAGTTTAAGTATGAGTATGAGTACGAGTATGCGTATGAATATGAGTATGTGTATGAGTATGAGTATGAGTATGGGTATGAGTATGAGTATGAGTATGAGTATGAGTATAAGTATGAGCATGAGCATGAGTATGAGTATGAGTATGAGCATGAGCATGAGCATGAGTATGAGTATGAGTATGAGTATGAGTATGAGTATGAGTATGAGTATGAGTATGAGTATGAGTATGAGTATGAGTATGAGTATGAGAATGAGTATGAGTATGAGTATGAGTATAAGTATTAGTATGAGTATGAGTTAGAGTATGAGTATGTGTATGAGTATGAGTATGAGTATGAGTGTGAGTGTGAGTGCGAATGTGAGTATGAGTATGAGTATGTGTATGAGTATGAGTATGAGTATGAGTATGACTATGAGTATGAGTATGAGTATGAGTATGAGTATGAGTATGAGTATGAGTATGAGTATGAGTATGTGTATGAGTATGAGTATGAGTATGAGTGTGAGTATGAGTATGAGTATGAGTATGAGGATGAGTATGAGTATGAGTATAAGTATGAGTATGTGTATGAGTATGAGTATGAGTATGAGTATGAGTATGAGTATGAGTATGAGTATGAGTATGAGTATGAGTATGAGTATGAGTATGAGTATAAGTATTAGTATGAGTATGAGTACGATTATTAGTATGAGTATGAGTATGAGTATGAGTATGAGTTTAAGTATGAGTATGAGTACGAGTATGCGTATGAATATGAGTATGAGTATGAGTATGAGTATAAGTATTAGTATGAGTATGAGTACGATTATTTGTATGAGTATGAGTATGAGTATGAGTATGAGTTTAAGTATGAGTATGAGTACGAGTATGCGTATGAATATGAGTATGAGTATGAGTATGAGTATGAGTATGGGTATGAGTATGAGTATGAGTATGAGTATGAGTATGAGTATGAGAATGAGTATGAGTATGAGTATGAGTATGAGTATGAGTATGAGTATGAGTATAAATATTAGTATGAGTATGAGTACGATTATTAGTATGAGTATGAGTATGAGTATGAGTATGAGTTTAAGTATGAGTATGAGTACGAGTATGCGTATGAATATGAGTATGAGTATGAGTATGAGTATAAGTATTAGTATGAGTATGAGTACGATTATTTGTATGAGTATGAGTATGAGTATGAGTATGAGTTTAAGTATGAGTATGAGTACGAGTATGCGTATGAATATGAGTATGAGTATGAGTATGAGTATGAGTATGGGTATGAGTATGAGTATGAGTATGAGTATGAGTTTAAGTATGAGCATGAGCATGAGCATGAGTATGAGTATGAGTATGAGTATGAGTATGAGTGTGAGTATGAGTATGAGTATGAGTATGAGTATGAGTATGAGTATGAGTATGAGTATGAGTATGAGTATGTGTATGAGTATGAGTATGAGTTAGAGTATGAGTATGTGTATGAGTATGAGTATGAGTATGAGTATAAGTATGAGTATGAGTATGAGTGTGAGTGTGAGTGCGAATGTGAGTATGAGTATGAGTATGAGTATGAGTATGAGTATGAGTATGAGTATGTGTATGAGTATGAGTATGAGTATGACTATGAGTATGAGTATGAGTATGAGTATGAGTATGAGTATGAGTATGAGTATGAGTATGAGTATTAGCATGAGCATGAGCATGAGTATGAGTATGAGTATGAGTATGAGTATGAGTATGAGTATGAGTATGAGTATGAGTATGAGTATGAGTATGAGTATGAGTATGAGTATGAGTATGAGTATAAGTATTAGTATGAGTATGAGTACGAGTATTAGTATGAGTATGAGTATGAGTATGAGTATGAGTTTAAGTATGAGTATGAGTACGAGTATGCGTATGAATATGAGTATGTGTATGAGTATGAGTATGAGTATGGGTATGAGTATGAGTATGAGTATGAGTATGAGTATAAGTATGAGCATGAGCATGAGTATGAGTATGAGTATGAGCATGAGCATGAGCATGAGTATGAGTATGAGTATGAGTATGAGTATGAGTATGAGTATGAGTATGAGTATGAGTATGAGTATGAGTATGAGTATGAGTATGAGAATGAGTATGAGTATGAGTATGAGTATATGTATTAGTATGAGTATGAGTTAGAGTATGAGTATGTGTATGAGTATGAGTATGAGTATGAGTATGAGTATGAGTGTGAGTGTGAGTGCGAATGTGAGTATGAGTATGAGTATGAGTATGAGTATGAGTATGTGTATGAGTATGAGTATGAGTATGAGTATGAGTATGACTATGAGTATGAGTATGAGTATGAGTATGAGTATGAGTATGACTATGAGTATGAGAATGAGTATGAGTATGAGTATGAGTATGAGTATGAGTATGAGTATGAGTTTAAGTATGAGTATGAGTACGAGTATGCGTATGAATATGAGTATGAGTATGAGTATGAGTATAAGTATTAGTATGAGTATGAGTACGATTATTTGTATGAGTATGAGTATGAGTATGAGTATGAGTTTAAGTATGAGTATGAGTATGAGTTTAAGTATGAGTATGAGTACGAGTATGCGTATGAATATGAGTATGAGTATGAGTATGAGTATGGGTATGAGTATGAGTATGAGTATGAGTATGAGTTTAAGTATGAGCATGAGCATGAGCATGAGTATGAGTATGAGTATGAGTATGAGTATGAGTGTGAGTATGAGTATGAGTATGAGTATGAGTATGAGTATGAGTATGAGTATGTGTATGAGTATGAGTATGAGTTAGAGTATGAGTATGTGTATGAGTATGAGTATGAGTATGAGTATGAGTGTGAGTGTGAGTGCGAATGTGAGTATGAGTATGAGTATGTGTATGAGTATGAGTATGAGTATGAGTATGACTATGAGTATGAGTATGAGTATGAGTATGAGTATGAGTATGAGTATGAGTATGAGTATGAGTATGAGTATGTGTATGAGTATGAGTATGAGTATGAGTGTGAGTATGAGTATGAGTATGAGTATGAGGATGAGTATGAGTATGAGTATAAGTATGAGTATGTGTATGAGTATGAGTATGAGTATGAGTATGAGTATGAGTATGAGTATGAGTATGAGTATGAGTATGAGTATGAGTATGAGTATGAGTATGAGTATGAGTATAAGTATTAGTATGAGTATGAGTACGATTATTAGTATGAGTATGAGTATGAGTATGAGTATGAGTTTAAGTATGAGTATGAGTACGAGTATGCGTATGAATATGAGTATGAGTATGAGTATGAGTATAAGTATTAGTATGAGTATGAGTACGATTATTTGTATGAGTATGAGTATGAGTATGAGTATGAGTTTAAGTATGAGTATGAGTACGAGTATGCGTATGTATATGAGTATGAGTATGAGTATGAGTATGAGTATGGGTATGAGTATGAGTATGAGTATGAGTATGAGTATGAGTATGAGTTTAAGTATGAGCATGAGCATGAGCATGAGTATGAGTATGAGTATGAGTATGAGTATGAGTGTGAGTATGAGTATGAGTATGAGTATGAGTATGAGTATGAGTATGAGTATGTGTATGAGTATGAGTATGAGTTAGAGTATGAGTATGTGTATGAGTATGAGTATGAGTATGAGTATGAGTGTGAGTGTGAGTGCGAATGTGAGTATGAGTATGAGTATGTGTATGAGTATGAGTATGAGTATGAGTATGAGTTAGAGTATGAGTATGTGTATGAGTATGAGTATGAGTATGAGTATGAGTGTGAGTGCGAATGTGAGTATGAGTATGAGTATGAGTATGAGTTTAAGTATGAGCATGAGCATGAGCATGAGTATGAGTATGAGTATGAGTATGAGTATGAGTGTGAGTATGAGTATGAGTATGAGTATGAGTATGAGTATGAGTATGAGTATGTGTATGAGTATGAGTATGAGTTAGAGTATGAGTATGTGTATGAGTATGAGTATGAGTATGAGTATGAGTGTGAGTGTGAGTGCGAATGTGAGTATGAGTATGAGTATGTGTATGAGTATGAGTATGAGTATGACTATGAGTATGAGTATGAGTATGAGTATGAGTATGAGTATGAGTATGAGTATGAGTATGAGTATGTGTATGAGTATGAGTATGAGTATGAGTGTGAGTATGAGTATGAGTATGAGTATGAGTATGAGGATGAGTATGAGTATGAGTATAAGTATGAGTATGTGTATGAGTATGAGTATGAGTATGAGTATGAGTATGAGTATGAGTATGAGTATGAGTATGAGTATGAGTATGAGTATGAGAATGAGTATGAGTATGAGTATGAGTATAAGTATTAGTATGAGTATGAGTTAGAGTATGAGTATGTGTATGAGTATGACTATGAGTATGAGTATGACTATGACTATGACTATGAGTATGAGTATGAGTATGAGTACGAGTATTAGTATGAGTATGAGTATGAGTATGTGTTTAAGTATGAGTATGAGTATGAGTATGTGTATGAGTATAAGTATGAGTATGAGTATGAGTATGAGTATGAGTATGACTATGAGTATGAGTATGACTATGACTATGACTATGAGAATGAGTATGAGTATGAGTATTAGTATGAATATGAGTATGAGTATGAGTGTGAGTATGAGTATGAGTATGAGTATGAGTATGAGTATGAGTATGTGTATGAGTATGAGTATGAGTATGAGTATGAGTATGAGAATGAGTATGAGTATGAGTATGACTATGAGTATGAGTATGAGTCTGAGTACGAGTATGCGTATGAATATGAGTATGAGTATGAGTGTGAGTACGAGTATGAGTATGAGTATGAGTATGAATATGAGTATGAGTATGATTATAAGTATTAGTATGAGTATGAGTACGAGTATTAGTATGAGTATGAGTATGAGTATGTGTATGAGTATGAGTATGAGTATGAGTATGTGTATGAGTATGAGTATGAGTATGAGTATGAGTATAAGTATGAGAATGAGTATGAGTGTGAGTATGAGAATGAGTATGAGTATGTGTATGAGTATGAGTATGAGTATGAGTGTGAGTATGAGTATGAGTATGAGTATGAGTATGAGGATGAGTATGAGTATGAGTATAAGTATGAGTATGTGTATGAGTATGAGTATGAGTATGAGTATGAGTATGAGTATGAGTATGAGTTAGAGTATGAGTATGTGTATGAGTATGAGTATGAGTATGAGTATGAGTATGAGTGTGAGTGCGAATGTGAGTATGAGTATGAGTATGAGTATGAGTATGTGTATGAGTATGAGTATGAGTATGAGTATGACTATGAGTATGAGGATGAGTATGAGTATGAGTATGAGTATGAGTATGAGTATGAGTATGAGTATGAGTATGACTATGAGTATGAGTATGACTATGACTATGACTATGACTATGAGAATGAGTATGAGTATGAGTATTAGTATGAATATGAGTATGAGTATGAGTGTGAGTATGAGTATGAGTATGAGTATGAGTATGAGTATGAGTATGAGTATGAGTATGTGTATGAGTATGAGTATGAGTATGAGTATGAGAATGAGTATGAGTATGAGTATGAGTATGAGTATGAGTATGAGCATGAGCATGAGCATGAGAATGAGTATGAGTATGAGTATGAGTATGAGTATGAGTATGAGTATGAGTATGAGTATGAGTATGAGTATGAGTATGAGTATGAGTATGAGTATGAGTATGAGTATAAGTATTAGTATGAGTATGAGTACGAGTATTAGTATGAGTATGAGTATGAGTATGAGTTTAAGTATGAGTATGAGTACGAGTATGCGTATGAATATGAGTATGAGTATGAGTATGAGTATGAGTATGGGTATGAGTATGAGTATGAGTATGAGTATGAGTTTAAGTATGAGTATGAGTACGAGTATGCGTATGAATATGAGTATGAGTATGAGTATGAGTATAAGTATTAGTATGAGTATGAGTACGATTATTTGTATGAGTATGAGTATGAGTATGAGTATGAGTTTAAGTATGAGTATGAGTATGAGTTTAAGTATGAGTATGAGTACGAGTATGCGTATGAATATGAGTATGAGTATGAGTATGAGTATGGGTATGAGTATGAGTATGAGTATGAGTATGAGTTTAAGTATGAGCATGAGCATGAGCATGAGTATGAGTATGAGTATGAGTATGAGTATGAGTGTGAGTATGAGTATGAGTATGAGTATGAGTATGAGTATGAGTATGAGTATGTGTATGAGTATGAGTATGAGTTAGAGTATGAGTATGTGTATGAGTATGAGTATGAGTATGAGTATGAGTGTGAGTGTGAGTGCGAATGTGAGTATGAGTATGAGTATGTGTATGAGTATGAGTATGAGTATGAGTATGACTATGAGTATGAGTATGAGTATGAGTATGAGTATGAGTATGAGTATGAGTATGAGTATGAGTATGTGTATGAGTATGAGTATGAGTATGAGTGTGAGTATGAGTATGAGTATGAGTATGAGGATGAGTATGAGTATGAGTATAAGTATGAGTATGTGTATGAGTATGAGTATGAGTATGAGTATGAGTATGAGTATGAGTATGAGTATGAGTATGAGTATGAGTATGAGTATGAGTATGAGTATGAGTATGAGTATAAGTATTAGTATGAGTATGAGTACGATTATTAGTATGAGTATGAGTATGAGTATGAGTATGAGTTTAAGTATGAGTATGAGTACGAGTATGCGTATGAATATGAGTATGAGTATGAGTATGAGTATAAGTATTAGTATGAGTATGAGTACGATTATTTGTATGAGTATGAGTATGAGTATGAGTATGAGTTTAAGTATGAGTATGAGTACGAGTATGCGTATGAATATGAGTATGAGTATGAGTATGAGTATGAGTATGGGTATGAGTATGAGTATGAGTATGAGTATGAGTTTAAGTATGAGCATGAGCATGAGCATGAGTATGAGTATGAGTATGAGTATGAGTATGAGTGTGAGTATGAGTATGAGTATGAGTATGAGTATGAGTATGAGTATGAGTATGTGTATGAGTATGAGTATGAGTTAGAGTATGAGTATGTGTATGAGTATGAGTATGAGTATGAGTATGAGTGTGAGTGTGAGTGCGAATGTGAGTATGAGTATGAGTATGTGTATGAGTATGAGTATGAGTATGAGTATGAGTTAGAGTATGAGTATGTGTATGAGTATGAGTATGAGTATGAGTATGAGTGTGAGTGCGAATGTGAGTATGAGTATGAGTATGAGTATGAGTTTAAGTATGAGCATGAGCATGAGCATGAGTATGAGTATGAGTATGAGTATGAGTATGAGTATGAGTATGAGTATGAGTATGAGTGTGAGTATGAGTATGAGTATGAGTATGAGTATGAGTATGAGTATGAGTATGTGTATGAGTATGAGTATGAGTTAGAGTATGAGTATGTGTATGAGTATGAGTATGAGTATGAGTATGAGTGTGAGTGTGAGTGCGAATGTGAGTATGAGTATGAGTATGTGTATGAGTATGAGTATGAGTATGACTATGAGTATGAGTATGAGTATGAGTATGAGTATGAGTATGAGTATGAGTATGAGTATGAGTATGTGTATGAGTATGAGTATGAGTATGAGTGTGAGTATGAGTATGAGTATGAGTATGAGTATGAGGATGAGTATGAGTATGAGTATAAGTATGAGTATGTGTATGAGTATGAGTATGAGTATGAGTATGAGTATGAGTATGAGTATGAGTATGAGTATGAGTATGAGTATGAGTATGAGTATGAGAATGAGTATGAGTATGAGTATGAGTATAAGTATTAGTATGAGTATGAGTTAGAGTATGAGTATGTGTATGAGTATGACTATGAGTATGAGTATGACTATGACTATGACTATGAGTATGAGTATGAGTATGAGTACGAGTATTAGTATGAGTATGAGTATGAGTATGTGTTTAAGTATGAGTATGAGTATGAGTATGTGTATGAGTATAAGTATGAGTATGAGTATGAGTATGAGTATGAGTATGACTATGAGTATGAGTATGACTATGACTATGACTATGAGAATGAGTATGAGTATGAGTATTAGTATGAATATGAGTATGAGTATGAGTGTGAGTATGAGTATGAGTATGAGTATGAGTATGAGTATGTGTATGAGTATGAGTATGAGTATGAGTATGAGTATGAGAATGAGTATGAGTATGAGTATGACTATGAGTATGAGTATGAGTCTGAGTACGAGTATGCGTATGAATATGAGTATGAGTATGAGTGTGAGTACGAGTATGAGTATGAGTATGAGTATGAATATGAGTATGAGTATGATTATAAGTATTAGTATGAGTATGAGTACGAGTATTAGTATGAGTATGAGTATGAGTATGTGTATGAGTATGAGTATGAGTATGAGTATGTGTATGAGTATGAGTATGAGTATGAGTATGAGTATAAGTATGAGAATGAGTATGAGTGTGAGTATGAGAATGAGTATGAGTATGTGTATGAGTATGAGTATGAGTATGAGTGTGAGTATGAGTATGAGTATGAGTATGAGTATGAGGATGAGTATGAGTATGAGTATAAGTATGAGTATGTGTATGAGTATGAGTATGAGTATGAGTATGAGTATGAGTATGAGTATGAGTTAGAGTATGAGTATGTGTATGAGTATGAGTATGAGTATGAGTATGAGTATGAGTGTGAGTGCGAATGTGAGTATGAGTATGAGTATGAGTATGAGTATGTGTATGAGTATGAGTATGAGTATGAGTATGAGTATGACTATGAGTATGAGGATGAGTATGAGTATGAGTATGAGTATGAGTATGAGTATGAGTATGAGTATGAGTATGACTATGAGTATGAGTATGACTATGACTATGACTATGACTATGAGAATGAGTATGAGTATGAGTATTAGTATGAATATGAGTATGAGTATGAGTGTGAGTATGAGTATGAGTATGAGTATGAGTATGAGTATGAGTATGAGTATGAGTATGTGTATGAGTATGAGTATGAGTATGAGTATGAGAATGAGTATGAGTATGAGTATGAGTATGAGTATGAGTATGAGCATGAGCATGAGCATGAGAATGAGTATGAGTATGAGTATGAGTATGAGTATGAGTATGAGTATGAGTATGAGTATGAGTATGAGTATGAGTATGAGTATGAGTATGAGTATGAGTATGAGTATAAGTATTAGTATGAGTATGAGTACGAGTATTAGTATGAGTATGAGTATGAGTATGAGTTTAAGTATGAGTATGAGTACGAGTATGCGTATGAATATGAGTATGAGTATGAGTATGAGTATGAGTATGGGTATGAGTATGAGTATGAGTATGAGTATGAGTTTAAGTATGAGTATGAGTACGAGTATGCGTATGAATATGAGTATGAGTATGAGTATGAGTATAAGTATTAGTATGAGTATGAGTACGATTATTTGTATGAGTATGAGTATGAGTATGAGTATGAGTTTAAGTATGAGTATGAGTATGAGTTTAAGTATGAGTATGAGTACGAGTATGCGTATGAATATGAGTATGAGTATGAGTATGAGTATGGGTATGAGTATGAGTATGAGTATGAGTATGAGTTTAAGTATGAGCATGAGCATGAGCATGAGTATGAGTATGAGTATGAGTATGAGTATGAGTGTGAGTATGAGTATGAGTATGAGTATGAGTATGAGTATGAGTATGAGTATGTGTATGAGTATGAGTATGAGTTAGAGTATGAGTATGTGTATGAGTATGAGTATGAGTATGAGTATGAGTGTGAGTGTGAGTGCGAATGTGAGTATGAGTATGAGTATGTGTATGAGTATGAGTATGAGTATGAGTATGACTATGAGTATGAGTATGAGTATGAGTATGAGTATGAGTATGAGTATGAGTATGAGTATGAGTATGTGTATGAGTATGAGTATGAGTATGAGTGTGAGTATGAGTATGAGTATGAGTATGAGGATGAGTATGAGTATGAGTATAAGTATGAGTATGTGTATGAGTATGAGTATGAGTATGAGTATGAGTATGAGTATGAGTATGAGTATGAGTATGAGTATGAGTATGAGTATGAGTATGAGTATGAGTATGAGTATAAGTATTAGTATGAGTATGAGTACGATTATTAGTATGAGTATGAGTATGAGTATGAGTATGAGTTTAAGTATGAGTATGAGTACGAGTATGCGTATGAATATGAGTATGAGTATGAGTATGAGTATAAGTATTAGTATGAGTATGAGTACGATTATTTGTATGAGTATGAGTATGAGTATGAGTATGAGTTTAAGTATGAGTATGAGTACGAGTATGCGTATGAATATGAGTATGAGTATGAGTATGAGTATGAGTATGGGTATGAGTATGAGTATGAGTATGAGTATGAGTTTAAGTATGAGCATGAGCATGAGCATGAGTATGAGTATGAGTATGAGTATGAGTATGAGTGTGAGTATGAGTATGAGTATGAGTATGAGTATGAGTATGAGTATGAGTATGTGTATGAGTATGAGTATGAGTTAGAGTATGAGTATGTGTATGAGTATGAGTATGAGTATGAGTATGAGTGTGAGTGTGAGTGCGAATGTGAGTATGAGTATGAGTATGTGTATGAGTATGAGTATGAGTATGAGTATGAGTTAGAGTATGAGTATGTGTATGAGTATGAGTATGAGTATGAGTATGAGTGTGAGTGCGAATGTGAGTATGAGTATGAGTATGAGTATGAGTTTAAGTATGAGCATGAGCATGAGCATGAGTATGAGTATGAGTATGAGTATGAGTATGAGTGTGAGTATGAGTATGAGTATGAGTATGAGTATGAGTATGAGTATGAGTATGAGTACGAGTATTAGTATGAGTATGAGTATGAGTATGTGTTTAAGTATGAGTATGAGTATGAGTATGTGTATGAGTATAAGTATGAGTATGAGTATGAGTATGAGTATGAGTATGACTATGAGTATGAGTATGACTATGACTATGACTATGAGAATGAGTATGAGTATGAGTATTAGTATGAATATGAGTATGAGTATGAGTGTGAGTATGAGTATGAGTATGAGTATGAGTATGAGTATGTGTATGAGTATGAGTATGAGTATGAGTATGAGTATGAGAATGAGTATGAGTATGAGTATGACTATGAGTATGAGTATGAGTCTGAGTACGAGTATGCGTATGAATATGAGTATGAGTATGAGTGTGAGTACGAGTATGAGTATGAGTATGAGTATGAATATGAGTATGAGTATGATTATAAGTATTAGTATGAGTATGAGTACGAGTATTAGTATGAGTATGAGTATGAGTATGTGTATGAGTATGAGTATGAGTATGAGTATGTGTATGAGTATGAGTATGAGTATGAGTATGAGTATAAGTATGAGAATGAGTATGAGTGTGAGTATGAGAATGAGTATGAGTATGTGTATGAGTATGAGTATGAGTATGAGTGTGAGTATGAGTATGAGTATGAGTATGAGTATGAGGATGAGTATGAGTATGAGTATAAGTATGAGTATGTGTATGAGTATGAGTATGAGTATGAGTATGAGTATGAGTATGAGTATGAGTTAGAGTATGAGTATGTGTATGAGTATGAGTATGAGTATGAGTATGAGTATGAGTGTGAGTGCGAATGTGAGTATGAGTATGAGTATGAGTATGAGTATGTGTATGAGTATGAGTATGAGTATGAGTATGAGTATGACTATGAGTATGAGGATGAGTATGAGTATGAGTATGAGTATGAGTATGAGTATGAGTATGAGTATGAGTATGAGTATGACTATGAGTATGAGTATGACTATGACTATGACTATGACTATGAGAATGAGTATGAGTATGAGTATTAGTATGAATATGAGTATGAGTATGAGTGTGAGTATGAGTATGAGTATGAGTATGACTATGAGTATGAGTATGAGTATGAGTATGTGTATGAGTATGAGTATGAGTATGAGTATGAGAATGAGTATGAGTATGAGTATGAGTATGAGTATGAGTATGAGCATGAGCATGAGCATGAGAATGAGTATGAGTATGAGTATGAGTATGAGTATGAGTATGAGTATGAGTATGAGTATGAGTATGAGTATGAGTATGAGTATGAGTATGAGTATGAGTATGAGTATAAGTATTAGTATGAGTATGAGTACGAGTATTAGTATGAGTATGAGTATGAGTATGAGTTTAAGTATGAGTATGAGTACGAGTATGCGTATGAATATGAGTATGAGTATGAGTATGAGTATGAGTATGGGTATGAGTATGAGTATGAGTATGAGTATGAGTTTAAGTATGAGTATGAGTACGAGTATGCGTATGAATATGAGTATGAGTATGAGTATGAGTATAAGTATTAGTATGAGTATGAGTACGATTATTTGTATGAGTATGAGTATGAGTATGAGTATGAGTTTAAGTATGAGTATGAGTATGAGTTTAAGTATGAGTATGAGTACGAGTATGCGTATGAATATGAGTATGAGTATGAGTATGAGTATGGGTATGAGTATGAGTATGAGTATGAGTATGAGTTTAAGTATGAGCATGAGCATGAGCATGAGTATGAGTATGAGTATGAGTATGAGTATGAGTGTGAGTATGAGTATGAGTATGAGTATGAGTATGAGTATGAGTATGAGTATGTGTATGAGTATGAGTATGAGTTAGAGTATGAGTATGTGTATGAGTATGAGTATGAGTATGAGTATGAGTGTGAGTGTGAGTGCGAATGTGAGTATGAGTATGAGTATGTGTATGAGTATGAGTATGAGTATGAGTATGACTATGAGTATGAGTATGAGTATGAGTATGAGTATGAGTATGAGTATGAGTATGAGTATGAGTATGTGTATGAGTATGAGTATGAGTATGAGTGTGAGTATGAGTATGAGTATGAGTATGAGGATGAGTATGAGTATGAGTATAAGTATGAGTATGTGTATGAGTATGAGTATGAGTATGAGTATGAGTATGAGTATGAGTATGAGTATGAGTATGAGTATGAGTATGAGTATGAGTATGAGTATGAGTATAAGTATTAGTATGAGTATGAGTACGATTATTAGTATGAGTATGAGTATGAGTATGAGTATGAGTTTAAGTATGAGTATGAGTACGAGTATGCGTATGAATATGAGTATGAGTGTGAGTACGAGTATGAGTATGAGTATGAGTATGAATATGAGTATGAGTATGATTATAAGTATTAGTATGAGTATGAGTACGAGTATTAGTATGAGTATGAGTATGAGTATGTGTATGAGTATGAGTATGAGTATGAGTATGTGTATGAGTATGAGTATGAGTATGAGTATGAGTATAAGTATGAGAATGAGTATGAGTGTGAGTATGAGAATGAGTATGAGTATGTGTATGAGTATGAGTATGAGTATGAGTGTGAGTATGAGTATGAGTATGAGTATGAGTATGAGGATGAGTATGAGTATGAGTATAAGTATGAGTATGTGTATGAGTATGAGTATGAGTATGAGTATGAGTATGAGTATGAGTATGAGTTAGAGTATGAGTATGTGTATGAGTATGAGTATGAGTATGAGTATGAGTATGAGTGTGAGTGCGAATGTGAGTATGAGTATGAGTATGAGTATGAGTATGTGTATGAGTATGAGTATGAGTATGAGTATGAGTATGACTATGAGTATGAGGATGAGTATGAGTATGAGTATGAGTATGAGTATGAGTATGAGTATGAGTATGAGTATGAGTATGAGTATGAGTATGAGTATGACTATGAGTATGAGGATGAGTATGAGTATGAGTATGAGTATGAGTATGAGTATGAGTATGAGTATGAGTATGAGTATGACTATGAGTATGAGTATGACTATGACTATGACTATGACTATGAGAATGAGTATGAGTATGAGTATTAGTATGAATATGAGTATGAGTATGAGTGTGAGTATGAGTATGAGTATGAGTATGACTATGAGTATGAGTATGAGTATGAGTATGTGTATGAGTATGAGTATGAGTATGAGTATGAGAATGAGTATGAGTATGAGTATGAGTATGAGTATGAGTATGAGCATGAGCATGAGCATGAGAATGAGTATGAGTATGAGTATGAGTATGAGTATGAGTATGAGTATGAGTATGAGTATGAGTATGAGTATGAGTATGAGTATGAGTATGAGTATGAGTATGAGTATAAGTATTAGTATGAGTATGAGTACGAGTATTAGTATGAGTATGAGTATGAGTATGAGTTTAAGTATGAGTATGAGTACGAGTATGCGTATGAATATGAGTATGAGTATGAGTATGAGTATGAGTATGGGTATGAGTATGAGTATGAGTATGAGTATGAGTTTAAGTATGAGTATGAGTACGAGTATGCGTATGAATATGAGTATGAGTATGAGTATGAGTATAAGTATTAGTATGAGTATGAGTACGATTATTTGTATGAGTATGAGTATGAGTATGAGTATGAGTTTAAGTATGAGTATGAGTATGAGTTTAAGTATGAGTATGAGTACGAGTATGCGTATGAATATGAGTATGAGTATGAGTATGAGTATGGGTATGAGTATGAGTATGAGTATGAGTATGAGTTTAAGTATGAGCATGAGCATGAGCATGAGTATGAGTATGAGTATGAGTATGAGTATGAGTGTGAGTATGAGTATGAGTATGAGTATGAGTATGAGTATGAGTATGAGTATGTGTATGAGTATGAGTATGAGTTAGAGTATGAGTATGTGTATGAGTATGAGTATGAGTATGAGTATGAGTGTGAGTGTGAGTGCGAATGTGAGTATGAGTATGAGTATGTGTATGAGTATGAGTATGAGTATGAGTATGACTATGAGTATGAGTATGAGTATGAGTATGAGTATGAGTATGAGTATGAGTATGAGTATGAGTATGTGTATGAGTATGAGTATGAGTATGAGTGTGAGTATGAGTATGAGTATGAGTATGAGGATGAGTATGAGTATGAGTATAAGTATGAGTATGTGTATGAGTATGAGTATGAGTATGAGTATGAGTATGAGTATGAGTATGAGTATGAGTATGAGTATGAGTATGAGTATGAGTATGAGTATGAGTATAAGTATTAGTATGAGTATGAGTACGATTATTAGTATGAGTATGAGTATGAGTATGAGTATGAGTTTAAGTATGAGTATGAGTACGAGTATGCGTATGAATATGAGTATGAGTGTGAGTACGAGTATGAGTATGAGTATGAGTATGAATATGAGTATGAGTATGATTATAAGTATTAGTATGAGTATGAGTACGAGTATTAGTATGAGTATGAGTATGAGTATGTGTATGAGTATGAGTATGAGTATGAGTATGTGTATGAGTATGAGTATGAGTATGAGTATGAGTATAAGTATGAGAATGAGTATGAGTGTGAGTATGAGAATGAGTATGAGTATGTGTATGAGTATGAGTATGAGTATGAGTGTGAGTATGAGTATGAGTATGAGTATGAGTATGAGGATGAGTATGAGTATGAGTATAAGTATGAGTATGTGTATGAGTATGAGTATGAGTATGAGTATGAGTATGAGTATGAGTATGAGTTAGAGTATGAGTATGTGTATGAGTATGAGTATGAGTATGAGTATGAGTATGAGTGTGAGTGCGAATGTGAGTATGAGTATGAGTATGAGTATGAGTATGTGTATGAGTATGAGTATGAGTATGAGTATGAGTATGACTATGAGTATGAGGATGAGTATGAGTATGAGTATGAGTATGAGTATGAGTATGAGTATGAGTATGAGTATGACTATGAGTATGAGTATGACTATGACTATGACTATGACTATGAGAATGAGTATGAGTATGAGTATTAGTATGAATATGAGTATGAGTATGAGTGTGAGTATGAGTATGAGTATGAGTATGAGTATGAGTATGAGTATGAGTATGAGTATGTGTATGAGTATGAGTATGAGTATGAGTATGAGAATGAGTATGAGTATGAGTATGAGTATGAGTATGAGTATGAGCATGAGCATGAGCATGAGAATGAGTATGAGTATGAGTATGAGTATGAGTATGAGTATGAGTATGAGTATGAGTATGAGTATGAGTATGAGTATGAGTATGAGTATGAGTATGAGTATGAGTATAAGTATTAGTATGAGTATGAGTACGAGTATTAGTATGAGTATGAGTATGAGTATGAGTTTAAGTATGAGTATGAGTACGAGTATGCGTATGAATATGAGTATGAGTATGAGTATGAGTATGAGTATGGGTATGAGTATGAGTATGAGTATGAGTATGAGTTTAAGTATGAGTATGAGTACGAGTATGCGTATGAATATGAGTATGAGTATGAGTATGAGTATAAGTATTAGTATGAGTATGAGTACGATTATTTGTATGAGTATGAGTATGAGTATGAGTATGAGTTTAAGTATGAGTATGAGTATGAGTTTAAGTATGAGTATGAGTACGAGTATGCGTATGAATATGAGTATGAGTATGAGTATGAGTATGGGTATGAGTATGAGTATGAGTATGAGTATGAGTTTAAGTATGAGCATGAGCATGAGCATGAGTATGAGTATGAGTATGAGTATGAGTATGAGTGTGAGTATGAGTATGAGTATGAGTATGAGTATGAGTATGAGTATGAGTATGTGTATGAGTATGAGTATGAGTTAGAGTATGAGTATGTGTATGAGTATGAGTATGAGTATGAGTATGAGTGTGAGTGTGAGTGCGAATGTGAGTATGAGTATGAGTATGTGTATGAGTATGAGTATGAGTATGAGTATGACTATGAGTATGAGTATGAGTATGAGTATGAGTATGAGTATGAGTATGAGTATGAGTATGAGTATGTGTATGAGTATGAGTATGAGTATGAGTGTGAGTATGAGTATGAGTATGAGTATGAGGATGAGTATGAGTATGAGTATAAGTATGAGTATGTGTATGAGTATGAGTATGAGTATGAGTATGAGTATGAGTATGAGTATGAGTATGAGTATGAGTATGAGTATGAGTATGAGTATGAGTATGAGTATGAGTATAAGTATTAGTATGAGTATGAGTACGATTATTAGTATGAGTATGAGTATGAGTATGAGTATGAGTTTAAGTATGAGTATGAGTACGAGTATGCGTATGAATATGAGTATGAGTATGAGTATGAGTATAAGTATTAGTATGAGTATGAGTACGATTATTTGTATGAGTATGAGTATGAGTATGAGTATGAGTTTAAGTATGAGTATGAGTACGAGTATGCGTATGAATATGAGTATGAGTATGAGTATGAGTATGAGTATGGGTATGAGTATGAGTATGAGTATGAGTATGAGTTTAAGTATGAGCATGAGCATGAGCATGAGTATGAGTATGAGTATGAGTATGAGTATGAGTGTGAGTATGAGTATGAGTATGAGTATGAGTATGAGTATGAGTATGAGTATGTGTATGAGTATGAGTATGAGTTAGAGTATGAGTATGTGTATGAGTATGAGTATGAGTATGAGTATGAGTGTGAGTGTGAGTGCGAATGTGAGTATGAGTATGAGTATGTGTATGAGTATGAGTATGAGTATGAGTATGAGTTAGAGTATGAGTATGTGTATGAGTATGAGTATGAGTATGAGTATGAGTGTGAGTGCGAATGTGAGTATGAGTATGAGTATGAGTATGAGTTTAAGTATGAGCATGAGCATGAGCATGAGTATGAGTATGAGTATGAGTATGAGTATGAGTGTGAGTATGAGTATGAGTATGAGTATGAGTATGAGTATGAGTATGAGTATGAGTACGAGTATTAGTATGAGTATGAGTATGAGTATGTGTTTAAGTATGAGTATGAGTATGAGTATGTGTATGAGTATAAGTATGAGTATGAGTATGAGTATGAGTATGAGTATGACTATGACTATGACTATGAGAATGAGTATGAGTATGAGTATTAGTATGAATATGAGTATGAGTATGAGTGTGAGTATGAGTATGAGTATGAGTATGAGTATGAGTATGTGTATGAGTATGAGTATGAGTATGAGTATGAGTATGAGAATGAGTATGAGTATGAGTATGACTATGAGTATGAGTATGAGTCTGAGTACGAGTATGCGTATGAATATGAGTATGAGTATGAGTGTGAGTACGAGTATGAGTATGAGTATGAGTATGAATATGAGTATGAGTATGATTATAAGTATTAGTATGAGTGTGAGTGTGAGTGCGAATGTGAGTATGAGTATGAGTATGTGTATGAGTATGAGTATGAGTATGAGTATGACTATGAGTATGAGTATGAGTATGAGTATGAGTATGAGTATGAGTATGAGTATGAGTATGAGTATGTGTATGAGTATGAGTATGAGTATGAGTGTGAGTATGAGTATGAGTATGAGTATGAGGATGAGTATGAGTATGAGTATAAGTATGAGTATGTGTATGAGTATGAGTATGAGTATGAGTATGAGTATGAGTATGAGTATGAGTATGAGTATGAGTATGAGTATGAGTATGAGTATGAGTATGAGTATGAGTATAAGTATTAGTATGAGTATGAGTACGATTATTAGTATGAGTATGAGTATGAGTATGAGTTTAAGTATGAGTATGAGTACGAGTATGCGTATGAATATGAGTATGAGTATGAGTATGAGTATAAGTATTAGTATGAGTATGAGTACGATTATTTGTATGAGTATGAGTATGAGTATGAGTATGAGTTTAAGTATGAGTATGAGTACGAGTATGCGTATGAATATGAGTATGAGTATGAGTATGAGTATGAGTATGGGTATGAGTATGAGTATGAGTATGAGTATGAGTTTAAGTATGAGCATGAGCATGAGCATGAGTATGAGTATGAGTATGAGTATGAGTATGAGTGTGAGTATGAGTATGAGTATGAGTATGAGTATGAGTATGAGTATGAGTATGTGTATGAGTATGAGTATGAGTTAGAGTATGAGTATGTGTATGAGTATGAGTATGAGTATGAGTATGAGTGTGAGTGTGAGTGCGAATGTGAGTATGAGTATGAGTATGTGTATGAGTATGAGTATGAGTATGAGTATGAGTTAGAGTATGAGTATGTGTATGAGTATGAGTATGAGTATGAGTATGAGTGTGAGTGCGAATGTGAGTATGAGTATGAGTATGAGTATGAGTTTAAGTATGAGCATGAGCATGAGCATGAGTATGAGTATGAGTATGAGTATGAGTATGAGTGTGAGTATGAGTATGAGTATGAGTATGAGTATGAGTATGAGTATGAGTATGAGTACGAGTATTAGTATGAGTATGAGTATGAGTATGTGTTTAAGTATGAGTATGAGTATGAGTATGTGTATGAGTATAAGTATGAGTATGAGTATGAGTATGAGTATGAGTATGACTATGAGTATGAGTATGACTATGACTATGACTATGAGAATGAGTATGAGTATGAGTATTAGTATGAATATGAGTATGAGTATGAGTGTGAGTATGAGTATGAGTATGAGTATGAGTATGAGTATGTGTATGAGTATGAGTATGAGTATGAGTATGAGTATGAGAATGAGTATGAGTATGAGTATGACTATGAGTATGAGTATGAGTCTGAGTACGAGTATGCGTATGAATATGAGTATGAGTATGAGTGTGAGTACGAGTATGAGTATGAGTATGAGTATGAATATGAGTATGAGTATGATTATAAGTATTAGTATGAGTATGAGTACGAGTATTAGTATGAGTATGAGTATGAGTATGTGTATGAGTATGAGTATGAGTATGAGTATGTGTATGAGTATGAGTATGAGTATGAGTATGAGTATAAGTATGAGAATGAGTATGAGTGTGAGTATGAGAATGAGTATGAGTATGTGTATGAGTATGAGTATGAGTATGAGTGTGAGTATGAGTATGAGTATGAGTATGAGTATGAGGATGAGTATGAGTATGAGTATAAGTATGAGTATGTGTATGAGTATGAGTATGAGTATGAGTATGAGTATGAGTATGAGTATGAGTTAGAGTATGAGTATGTGTATGAGTATGAGTATGAGTATGAGTATGAGTATGAGTGTGAGTGCGAATGTGAGTATGAGTATGAGTATGAGTATGAGTATGTGTATGAGTATGAGTATGAGTATGAGTATGAGTATGACTATGAGTATGAGGATGAGTATGAGTATGAGTATGAGTATGAGTATGAGTATGAGTATGAGTATGAGTATGACTATGAGTATGAGTATGACTATGACTATGACTATGACTATGAGAATGAGTATGAGTATGAGTATTAGTATGAATATGAGTATGAGTATGAGTGTGAGTATGAGTATGAGTATGAGTATGAGTATGAGTATGAGTATGAGTATGAGTATGTGTATGAGTATGAGTATGAGTATGAGTATGAGAATGAGTATGAGTATGAGTATGAGTATGAGTATGAGTATGAGCATGAGCATGAGCATGAGAATGAGTATGAGTATGAGTATGAGTATGAGTATGAGTATGAGTATGAGTATGAGTATGAGTATGAGTATGAGTATGAGTATGAGTATGAGTATGAGTATGAGTATAAGTATTAGTATGAGTATGAGTACGAGTATTAGTATGAGTATGAGTATGAGTATGAGTTTAAGTATGAGTATGAGTACGAGTATGCGTATGAATATGAGTATGAGTATGAGTATGAGTATGAGTATGGGTATGAGTATGAGTATGAGTATGAGTATGAGTTTAAGTATGAGTATGAGTACGAGTATGCGTATGAATATGAGTATGAGTATGAGTATGAGTATAAGTATTAGTATGAGTATGAGTACGATTATTTGTATGAGTATGAGTATGAGTATGAGTATGAGTTTAAGTATGAGTATGAGTATGAGTTTAAGTATGAGTATGAGTACGAGTATGCGTATGAATATGAGTATGAGTATGAGTATGAGTATGGGTATGAGTATGAGTATGAGTATGAGTATGAGTTTAAGTATGAGCATGAGCATGAGCATGAGTATGAGTATGAGTATGAGTATGAGTATGAGTGTGAGTATGAGTATGAGTATGAGTATGAGTATGAGTATGAGTATGAGTATGTGTATGAGTATGAGTATGAGTTAGAGTATGAGTATGTGTATGAGTATGAGTATGAGTATGAGTATGAGTGTGAGTGTGAGTGCGAATGTGAGTATGAGTATGAGTATGTGTATGAGTATGAGTATGAGTATGAGTATGACTATGAGTATGAGTATGAGTATGAGTATGAGTATGAGTATGAGTATGAGTATGAGTATGAGTATGTGTATGAGTATGAGTATGAGTATGAGTGTGAGTATGAGTATGAGTATGAGTATGAGGATGAGTATGAGTATGAGTATAAGTATGAGTATGTGTATGAGTATGAGTATGAGTATGAGTATGAGTATGAGTATGAGTATGAGTATGAGTATGAGTATGAGTATGAGTATGAGTATGAGTATGAGTATGAGTATAAGTATTAGTATGAGTATGAGTACGATTATTAGTATGAGTATGAGTATGAGTATGAGTATGAGTTTAAGTATGAGTATGAGTACGAGTATGCGTATGAATATGAGTATGAGTATGAGTATGAGTATAAGTATTAGTATGAGTATGAGTACGATTATTTGTATGAGTATGAGTATGAGTATGAGTATGAGTTTAAGTATGAGTATGAGTACGAGTATGCGTATGAATATGAGTATGAGTATGAGTATGAGTATGAGTATGGGTATGAGTATGAGTATGAGTATGAGTATGAGTTTAAGTATGAGCATGAGCATGAGCATGAGTATGAGTATGAGTATGAGTATGAGTATGAGTGTGAGTATGAGTATGAGTATGAGTATGAGTATGAGTATGAGTATGAGTATGTGTATGAGTATGAGTATGAGTTAGAGTATGAGTATGTGTATGAGTATGAGTATGAGTATGAGTATGAGTGTGAGTGTGAGTGCGAATGTGAGTATGAGTATGAGTATGTGTATGAGTATGAGTATGAGTATGAGTATGAGTTAGAGTATGAGTATGTGTATGAGTATGAGTATGAGTATGAGTATGAGTGTGAGTGCGAATGTGAGTATGAGTATGAGTATGAGTATGAGTTTAAGTATGAGCATGAGCATGAGCATGAGTATGAGTATGAGTATGAGTATGAGTATGAGTGTGAGTATGAGTATGAGTATGAGTATGAGTATGAGTATGAGTATGAGTATGTGTATGAGTATGAGTATGAGTTAGAGTATGAGTATGTGTATGAGTATGAGTATGAGTATGAGTATGAGTGTGAGTGTGAGTGCGAATGTGAGTATGAGTATGAGTATGTGTATGAGTATGAGTATGAGTATGACTATGAGTATGAGTATGAGTATGAGTATGAGTATGAGTATGAGTATGAGTATGAGTATGAGTATGTGTATGAGTATGAGTATGAGTATGAGTGTGAGTATGAGTATGAGTATGAGTATGAGTATGAGGATGAGTATGAGTATGAGTATAAGTATGAGTATGTGTATGAGTATGAGTATGAGTATGAGTATGAGTATGAGTATGAGTATGAGTATGAGTATGAGTATGAGTATGAGTATGAGAATGAGTATGAGTATGAGTATGAGTATAAGTATTAGTATGAGTATGAGTTAGAGTATGAGTATGTGTATGAGTATGACTATGAGTATGAGTATGACTATGACTATGACTATGAGTATGAGTATGAGTATGAGTACGAGTATTAGTATGAGTATGAGTATGAGTATGTGTTTAAGTATGAGTATGAGTATGAGTATGTGTATGAGTATAAGTATGAGTATGAGTATGAGTATGAGTATGAGTATGACTATGAGTATGAGTATGAATATGACTATGACTATGAGAATGAGTATGAGTATGAGTATTAGTATGAATATGAGTATGAGTACGAGTGTGAGTATGAGTATGAGTATGAGTATGAGTATGAGTATGTGTATGAGTATGAGTATGAGTATGAGTATGAGTATGAGAATGAGTATGAGTATGAGTATGACTATGAGTATGAGTATGAGTCTGAGTACGAGTATGCGTATGAATATGAGTATGAGTATGAGTGTGAGTACGAGTATGAGTATGAGTATGAGTATGAATATGAGTATGAGTATGATTATAAGTATTAGTATGAGTATGAGTACGAGTATTAGTATGAGTATGAGTATGAGTATGTGTATGAGTATGAGTATGAGTATGAGTATGTGTATGAGTATGAGTATGAGTATGAGTATGAGTATGTGTATGAGTATGAGTATGAGTATGAGTGTGAGTATGAGTATGAGTATGAGTATGAGTATGAGGATGAGTATGAGTATGAGTATAAGTATGAGTATGTGTATGAGTATGAGTATGAGTATGAGTATGAGTATGAGTATGAGTATGAGTATGAGTTAGAGTATGAGTATGTGTATGAGTATGAGTATGAGTATGAGTATGAGTATGAGTGTGAGTGCGAATGTGAGTATGAGTATGAGTATGAGTATGAGTGTGTGTATGAGTATGAGTATGAGTATGAGTATGAGTATGACTATGAGTATGAGGATGAGTATGAGTATGAGTATGAGTATGAGTATGAGTATGAGTATGAGTATGAGTATGAGTATGACTATGAGTATGAGTATGACTATGACTATGACTATGACTATGAGAATGAGTATGAGTATGAGTATTAGTATGAATATGAGTATGAGTATGAGTGTGAGTATGAGTATGAGTATGAGTATGAGTATGAGTATGAGTATGAGTATGAGTATGTGTATGAGTATGAGTATGAGTATGAGTATGAGAATGAGTATGAGTATGAGTATGAGTATGAGTATGAGTATGAGCATGAGCATGAGCATGAGTATGAGTATGAGTATGAGTATGAGTATGAGTATGAGTATGAGTATGAGTATGAGTATGAGTATGAGTATGAGTATGAGTATGAGTATGAGTATGAGTATGAGTATAAGTATTAGTATGAGTATGAGTACGAGTATTAGTATGAGTATGAGTATGAGTATGAGTTTAAGTATGAGTATGAGTACGAGTATGCGTATGAATATGAGTATGAGTATGAGTATGAGTATGAGTATGGGTATGAGTATGAGTATGAGTATGAGTATGAGTATGAGTATGAGTATGACTATGAGTATGAGGATGAGTATGAGTATGAGTATGAGTATGAGTATGAGTATGAGTATGAGTATGAGTATGAGTATGACTATGAGTATGAGTATGACTATGACTATGACTATGACTATGAGAATGAGTATGAGTATGAGTATTAGTATGAATATGAGTATGAGTATGAGTGTGAGTATGAGTATGAGTATGAGTATGAGTATGAGTATGAGTATGAGTATGAGTATGTGTATGAGTATGAGTATGAGTATGAGTATGAGAATGAGTATGAGTATGAGTATGAGTATGAGTATGAGTATGAGCATGAGCATGAGCATGAGTATGAGTATGAGTATGAGTATGAGTATGAGTATGAGTATGAGTATGAGTATGAGTATGAGTATGAGTATGAGTATGAGTATGAGTATGAGTATGAGTATGAGTATGAGTATAAGTATTAGTATGAGTATGAGTACGAGTATTAGTATGAGTATGAGTATGAGTATGAGTTTAAGTATGAGTATGAGTACGAGTATGCGTATGAATATGAGTATGAGTATGAGTATGAGTATGAGTATGGGTATGAGTATGAGTATGAGTATGAGTATGAGTATAAGTATGAGCATGAGCATGAGTATGAGTATGAGTATGAGCATGAGCATGAGCATGAGTATGAGTATGAGTATGAGTATGAGTATGAGTATGAGTATGAGTATGAGTATGAGTATGAGTATGAGTATAAGTATTAGTATGAGTATGAGTACGAGTATTAGTATGAGTATGAGTATGAGTATGAGTTTAAGTATGAGTATGAGTACGAGTATGCGTATGAATATGAGTATGAGTATGAGTATGAGTATGTGTATGAGTATGAGTATGAGTTAGAGTATGAGTATGTGTATGAGTATGAGTATGAGTATGTGTACGAGTGTGAGTGTGAGTGCGAATGTGAGTATGAGGATGAGTATGAGTATGAGTATGTGTATGAGTATGAGTATGAGTATGACTATGAGTATGAGTATGAGTATGAGTATGAGTATGAGTATGACTATGAGTATGAGTATGACTATGTCTATGACTATGAGAATGAGTATGAGTATGAGTATGAGTATGAGTATGAGTGTGAGTATGAGTATGAGTATGAGTATGAGTATGAGTATGAGTATGAGTATGAGTATGAGAATGAGTATTAGTATGAGTATGAGTATAAGTATTAGTATGAGTATGAGTTAGAGTATGAGTATGTGTATGAGTATGAGTATGAGTATGAGTATGAGTATGAGTGTGAGTGTGAGTGCGAATGTGAGTATGAGTATGAGAATGAGTATGAGTATGAGTATGTGTATGAGTATGAGTATGAGTATGAGTATGACTATGAGTATGAGTATGAGTATGAGTATGAGTATGAGTATGAGTATGAGTATGAGTATGAGTATGACTATGAGTATGAGTATGACTATGACTATGACTATGAGAATGAGTATGAGTATGAGTATGAGTATGAGTATGAGTGTGAGTATGAGTATGAGTATGAGTATGAGTATGAGTATGAGAATGAGTATGAGTATGAGTATGAGTATGAGTATGAGTATGAGTATAAGTATTAGTATGAGTATGAGTACGATTATTAGTATGAGTATGAGTATGAGTATGAGTATGAGTTTAAGTATGAGTATGAGTACGAGTATGCGTATGAATATGAGTATGAGTATGAGTATGAGTATAAGTATTAGTATGAGTATGAGTACGATTATTTGTATGAGTATGAGTATGAGTATGAGTATGAGTTTAAGTATGAGTATGAGTACGAGTATGCGTATGAGTATGAGTATGAGTTTAAGTATGAGTATGAGTACGAGTATGCGTATGAATATGAGTATGAGTGTGAGTACGAGTATGAGTATGAGTATGAGTATGAATATGAGTATGAGTATGATTATAAGTATTAGTATGAGTATGAGTACGAGTATTAGTATGAGTATGAGTATGAGTATGTGTATGAGTATGAGTATGAGTATGAGTATGTGTATGAGTATGAGTATGAGTATGAGTATGAGTATAAGTATGAGAATGAGTATGAGTGTGAGTATGAGAATGAGTATGAGTATGTGTATGAGTATGAGTATGAGTATGAGTGTGAGTATGAGTATGAGTATGAGTATGAGTATGAGGATGAGTATGAGTATGAGTATAAGTATGAGTATGTGTATGAGTATGAGTATGAGTATGAGTATGAGTATGAGTATGAGTATGAGTTAGAGTATGAGTATGTGTATGAGTATGAGTATGAGTATGAGTATGAGTATGAGTGTGAGTGCGAATGTGAGTATGAGTATGAGTATGAGTATGAGTATGTGTATGAGTATGAGTATGAGTATGAGTATGAGTATGACTATGAGTATGAGGATGAGTATGAGTATGAGTATGAGTATGAGTATGAGTATGAGTATGAGTATGAGTATGACTATGAGTATGAGTATGACTATGACTATGACTATGACTATGAGAATGAGTATGAGTATGAGTATTAGTATGAATATGAGTATGAGTATGAGTGTGAGTATGAGTATGAGTATGAGTATGAGTATGAGTATGAGTATGAGTATGAGTATGTGTATGAGTATGAGTATGAGTATGAGTATGAGAATGAGTATGAGTATGAGTATGAGTATGAGTATGAGTATGAGCATGAGCATGAGCATGAGAATGAGTATGAGTATGAGTATGAGTATGAGTATGAGTATGAGTATGAGTATGAGTATGAGTATGAGTATGAGTATGAGTATGAGTATGAGTATGAGTATGAGTATGAGTATAAGTATTAGTATGAGTATGAGTACGAGTATTAGTATGAGTATGAGTATGAGTATGAGTTTAAGTATGAGTATGAGTACGAGTATGCGTATGAATATGAGTATGAGTATGAGTATGAGTATGAGTATGGGTATGAGTATGAGTATGAGTATGAGTATGAGTTTAAGTATGAGTATGAGTACGAGTATGCGTATGAATATGAGTATGAGTATGAGTATGAGTATAAGTATTAGTATGAGTATGAGTACGATTATTTGTATGAGTATGAGTATGAGTATGAGTTTAAGTATGAGTATGAGTATGAGTTTAAGTATGAGTATGAGTACGAGTATGCGTATGAATATGAGTATGAGTATGAGTATGAGTATGGGTATGAGTATGAGTATGAGTATGAGTATGAGTTTAAGTATGAGCATGAGCATGAGCATGAGTATGAGTATGAGTATGAGTATGAGTATGAGTGTGAGTATGAGTATGAGTATGAGTATGAGTATGAGTATGAGTATGAGTATGTGTATGAGTATGAGTATGAGTTAGAGTATGAGTATGTGTATGAGTATGAGTATGAGTATGAGTATGAGTGTGAGTGTGAGTGCGAATGTGAGTATGAGTATGAGTATGTGTATGAGTATGAGTATGAGTATGAGTATGACTATGAGTATGAGTATGAGTATGAGTATGAGTATGAGTATGAGTATGAGTATGAGTATGAGTATGTGTATGAGTATGAGTATGAGTATGAGTGTGAGTATGAGTATGAGTATGAGTATGAGGATGAGTATGAGTATGAGTATAAGTATGAGTATGTGTATGAGTATGAGTATGAGTATGAGTATGAGTATGAGTATGAGTATGAGTATGAGTATGAGTATGAGTATGAGTATGAGTATGAGTATGAGTATGAGTATGAGTATAAGTATTAGTATGAGTATGAGTACGATTATTAGTATGAGTATGAGTATGAGTATGAGTATGAGTTTAAGTATGAGTATGAGTACGAGTATGCGTATGAATATGAGTATGAGTATGAGTATGAGTATAAGTATTAGTATGAGTATGAGTACGATTATTTGTATGAGTATGAGTATGAGTATGAGTATGAGTTTAAGTATGAGTATGAGTACGAGTATGCGTATGAATATGAGTATGAGTATGAGTATGAGTATGAGTATGGGTATGAGTATGAGTATGAGTATGAGTATGAGTTTAAGTATGAGCATGAGCATGAGCATGAGTATGAGTATGAGTATGAGTATGAGTATGAGTGTGAGTATGAGTATGAGTATGAGTATGAGTATGAGTATGAGTATGAGTATGTGTATGAGTATGAGTATGAGTTAGAGTATGAGTATGTGTATGAGTATGAGTATGAGTATGAGTATGAGTGTGAGTGTGAGTGCGAATGTGAGTATGAGTATGAGTATGTGTATGAGTATGAGTATGAGTATGAGTATGAGTTAGAGTATGAGTATGTGTATGAGTATGAGTATGAGTATGAGTATGAGTGTGAGTGCGAATGTGAGTATGAGTATGAGTATGAGTATGAGTTTAAGTATGAGCATGAGCATGAGCATGAGTATGAGTATGAGTATGAGTATGAGTATGAGTGTGAGTATGAGTATGAGTATGAGTATGAGTATGAGTATGAGTATGAGTATGAGTACGAGTATTAGTATGAGTATGAGTATGAGTATGTGTTTAAGTATGAGTATGAGTATGAGTATGTGTATGAGTATAAGTATGAGTATGAGTATGAGTATGAGTATGAGTATGACTATGAGTATGAGTATGACTATGACTATGACTATGAGAATGAGTATGAGTATGAGTATTAGTATGAATATGAGTATGAGTATGAGTGTGAGTATGAGTATGAGTATGAGTATGAGTATGAGTATGTGTATGAGTATGAGTATGAGTATGAGTATGAGTATGAGAATGAGTATGAGTATGAGTATGACTATGAGTATGAGTATGAGTCTGAGTACGAGTATGCGTATGAATATGAGTATGAGTATGAGTGTGAGTACGAGTATGAGTATGAGTATGAGTATGAATATGAGTATGAGTATGATTATAAGTATTAGTATGAGTATGAGTACGAGTATTAGTATGAGTATGAGTATGAGTATGTGTATGAGTATGAGTATGAGTATGAGTATGTGTATGAGTATGAGTATGAGTATGAGTATGAGTATAAGTATGAGAATGAGTATGAGTGTGAGTATGAGAATGAGTATGAGTATGTGTATGAGTATGAGTATGAGTATGAGTGTGAGTATGAGTATGAGTATGAGTATGAGTATGAGGATGAGTATGAGTATGAGTATAAGTATGAGTATGTGTATGAGTATGAGTATGAGTATGAGTATGAGTATGAGTATGAGTATGAGTTAGAGTATGAGTATGTGTATGAGTATGAGTATGAGTATGAGTATGAGTGTGAGTGCGAATGTGAGTATGAGTATGAGTATGAGTATGAGTATGTGTATGAGTATGAGTATGAGTATGAGTATGAGTATGACTATGAGTATGAGGATGAGTATGAGTATGAGTATGAGTATGAGTATGAGTATGAGTATGAGTATGAGTATGAGTATGACTATGAGTATGAGTATGACTATGACTATGACTATGACTATGAGAATGAGTATGAGTATGAGTATTAGTATGAATATGAGTATGAGTATGAGTGTGAGTATGAGTATGAGTATGAGTATGAGTATGAGTATGAGTATGAGTATGAGTATGTGTATGAGTATGAGTATGAGTATGAGTATGAGAATGAGTATGAGTATGAGTATGAGTATGAGTATGAGTATGAGCATGAGCATGAGCATGAGAATGAGTATGAGTATGAGTATGAGTATGAGTATGAGTATGAGTATGAGTATGAGTATGAGTATGAGTATGAGTATGAGTATGAGTATGAGTATGAGTATAAGTATTAGTATGAGTATGAGTACGAGTATTAGTATGAGTATGAGTATGAGTATGAGTTTAAGTATGAGTATGAGTACGAGTATGCGTATGAATATGAGTATGAGTATGAGTATGAGTATGAGTATGGGTATGAGTATGAGTATGAGTATGAGTATGAGTTTAAGTATGAGTATGAGTACGAGTATGCGTATGAATATGAGTATGAGTATGAGTATGAGTATAAGTATTAGTATGAGTATGAGTACGATTATTTGTATGAGTATGAGTATGAGTATGAGTATGAGTTTAAGTATGAGTATGAGTATGAGTTTAAGTATGAGTATGAGTACGAGTATGCGTATGAATATGAGTATGAGTATGAGTATGAGTATGGGTATGAGTATGAGTATGAGTATGAGTATGAGTTTAAGTATGAGCATGAGCATGAGCATGAGTATGAGTATGAGTATGAGTATGAGTATGAGTGTGAGTATGAGTATGAGTATGAGTATGAGTATGAGTATGAGTATGAGTATGTGTATGAGTATGAGTATGAGTTAGAGTATGAGTATGTGTATGAGTATGAGTATGAGTATGAGTATGAGTGTGAGTGTGAGTGCGAATGTGAGTATGAGTATGAGTATGTGTATGAGTATGAGTATGAGTATGAGTATGACTATGAGTATGAGTATGAGTATGAGTATGAGTATGAGTATGAGTATGAGTATGAGTATGAGTATGTGTATGAGTATGAGTATGAGTATGAGTGTGAGTATGAGTATGAGTATGAGTATGAGGATGAGTATGAGTATGAGTATAAGTATGAGTATGTGTATGAGTATGAGTATGAGTATGAGTATGAGTATGAGTATGAGTATGAGTATGAGTATGAGTATGAGTATGAGTATGAGTATGAGTATGAGTATGAGTATAAGTATTAGTATGAGTATGAGTACGATTATTAGTATGAGTATGAGTATGAGTATGAGTATGAGTTTAAGTATGAGTATGAGTACGAGTATGCGTATGAATATGAGTATGAGTATGAGTATGAGTATAAGTATTAGTATGAGTATGAGTACGATTATTTGTATGAGTATGAGTATGAGTATGAGTATGAGTTTAAGTATGAGTATGAGTACGAGTATGCGTATGAATATGAGTATGAGTATGAGTATGAGTATGAGTATGGGTATGAGTATGAGTATGAGTATGAGTATGAGTTTAAGTATGAGCATGAGCATGAGCATGAGTATGAGTATGAGTATGAGTATGAGTATGAGTGTGAGTATGAGTATGAGTATGAGTATGAGTATGAGTATGAGTATGAGTATGTGTATGAGTATGAGTATGAGTTAGAGTATGAGTATGTGTATGAGTATGAGTATGAGTATGAGTATGAGTGTGAGTGTGAGTGCGAATGTGAGTATGAGTATGAGTATGTGTATGAGTATGAGTATGAGTATGAGTATGAGTTAGAGTATGAGTATGTGTATGAGTATGAGTATGAGTATGAGTATGAGTGTGAGTGCGAATGTGAGTATGAGTATGAGTATGAGTATGAGTTTAAGTATGAGCATGAGCATGAGCATGAGTATGAGTATGAGTATGAGTATGAGTATGAGTGTGAGTATGAGTATGAGTATGAGTATGAGTATGAGTATGAGTATGAGTATGTGTATGAGTATGAGTATGAGTTAGAGTATGAGTATGTGTATGAGTATGAGTATGAGTATGAGTATGAGTGTGAGTGTGAGTGCGAATGTGAGTATGAGTATGAGTATGTGTATGAGTATGAGTATGAGTATGACTATGAGTATGAGTATGAGTATGAGTATGAGTATGAGTATGAGTATGAGTATGAGTATGAGTATGTGTATGAGTATGAGTATGAGTATGAGTGTGAGTATGAGTATGAGTATGAGTATGAGTATGAGGATGAGTATGAGTATGAGTATAAGTATGAGTATGTGTATGAGTATGAGTATGAGTATGAGTATGAGTATGAGTATGAGTATGAGTATGAGTATGAGTATGAGTATGAGTATGAGAATGAGTATGAGTATGAGTATGAGTATAAGTATTAGTATGAGTATGAGTTAGAGTATGAGTATGTGTATGAGTATGACTATGAGTATGAGTATGACTATGACTATGACTATGAGTATGAGTATGAGTATGAGTACGAGTATTAGTATGAGTATGAGTATGAGTATGTGTTTAAGTATGAGTATGAGTATGAGTATGTGTATGAGTATGAGAATGAGTATGAGTGTGAGTATGAGAATGAGTATGAGTATGTGTATGAGTATGAGTATGAGTATGAGTGTGAGTATGAGTATGAGTATGAGTATGAGTATGAGGATGAGTATGAGTATGAGTATAAGTATGAGTATGTGTATGAGTATGAGTATGAGTATGAGTATGAGTATGAGTATGAGTATGAGTATGAGTTAGAGTATGAGTATGTGTATGAGTATGAGTATGAGTATGAGTATGAGTATGAGTGTGAGTGCGAATGTGAGTATGAGTATGAGTATGAGTATGAGTGTGTGTATGAGTATGAGTATGAGTATGAGTATGAGTATGACTATGAGTATGAGGATGAGTATGAGTATGAGTATGAGTATGAGTATGAGTATGAGTATGAGTATGAGTATGAGTATGACTATGAGTATGAGTATGACTATGACTATGACTATGACTATGAGAATGAGTATGAGTATGAGTATTAGTATGAATATGAGTATGAGTATGAGTGTGAGTATGAGTATGAGTATGAGTATGAGTATGAGTATGAGTATGAGTATGAGTATGTGTATGAGTATGAGTATGAGTATGAGTATGAGAATGAGTATGAGTATGAGTATGAGTATGAGTATGAGTATGAGCATGAGCATGAGCATGAGTATGAGTATGAGTATGAGTATGAGTATGAGTATGAGTATGAGTATGAGTATGAGTATGAGTATGAGTATGAGTATGAGTATGAGTATGAGTATGAGTATGAGTATAAGTATTAGTATGAGTATGAGTACGAGTATTAGTATGAGTATGAGTATGAGTATGAGTTTAAGTATGAGTATGAGTACGAGTATGCGTATGAATATGAGTATGAGTATGAGTATGAGTATGAGTATGGGTATGAGTATGAGTATGAGTATGAGTATGAGTATAAGTATGAGCATGAGCATGAGTATGAGTATGAGTATGAGCATGAGCATGAGCATGAGTATGAGTATGAGTATGAGTATGAGTATGAGTATGAGTATGAGTATGAGTATGAGTATGAGTATGAGTATAAGTATTAGTATGAGTATGAGTACGAGTATTAGTATGAGTATGAGTATGAGTATGAGTTTAAGTATGAGTATGAGTACGAGTATGCGTATGAATATGAGTATGAGTATGAGTATGAGTATGTGTATGAGTATGAGTATGAGTTAGAGTATGAGTATGTGTATGAGTATGAGTATGAGTATGTGTACGAGTGTGAGTGTGAGTGCGAATGTGAGTATGAGGATGAGTATGAGTATGAGTATGTGTATGAGTATGAGTATGAGTATGACTATGAGTATGAGTATGAGTATGAGTATGAGTATGAGTATGACTATGAGTATGAGTATGACTATGTCTATGACTATGAGAATGAGTATGAGTATGAGTATGAGTATGAGTATGAGTGTGAGTATGAGTATGAGTATGAGTATGAGTATGAGTATGAGTATGAGTATGAGTATGAGAATGAGTATTAGTATGAGTATGAGTATAAGTATTAGTATGAGTATGAGTTAGAGTATGAGTATGTGTATGAGTATGAGTATGAGTATGAGTATGAGTATGAGTATGAGTGTGAGTGTGAGTGCGAATGTGAGTATGAGTATGAGAATGAGTATGAGTATGAGTATGTGTATGAGTATGAGTATGAGTATGAGTATGACTATGAGTATGAGTATGAGTATGAGTATGAGTATGAGTATGAGTATGAGTATGAGTATGAGTATGACTATGAGTATGAGTATGACTATGACTATGACTATGAGAATGAGTATGAGTATGAGTATGAGTATGAGTGTGAGTATGAGTATGAGTATGAGTATGAGTATGAGTATGAGAATGAGTATGAGTATGAGTATGAGTATGAGTATGAGTATGAGTATAAGTATTAGTATGAGTATGAGTACGATTATTAGTATGAGTATGAGTATGAGTATGAGTATGAGTTTAAGTATGAGTATGAGTACGAGTATGCGTATGAGTACGAGTATGCGTATGAATATGAGTATGAGTATGAGTATGAGTATGAGTATGGGTATGAGTATGAGTATGAGTATGAGTATGAGTTTAAGTATGAGCATGAGCATGAGCATGAGTATGAGTATGAGTATGAGTATGAGTATGAGTGTGAGTATGAGTATGAGTATGAGTATGAGTATGAGTATGAGTATGAGTATGTGTATGAGTATGAGTATGAGTTAGAGTATGAGTATGTGTATGAGTATGAGTATGAGTATGAGTATGAGTGTGAGTGTGAGTGCGAATGTGAGTATGAGTATGAGTATGTGTATGAGTATGAGTATGAGTATGAGTATGAGTTAGAGTATGAGTATGTGTATGAGTATGAGTATGAGTATGAGTATGAGTGTGAGTGCGAATGTGAGTATGAGTATGAGTATGAGTATGAGTTTAAGTATGAGCATGAGCATGAGCATGAGTATGAGTATGAGTATGAGTATGAGTATGAGTGTGAGTATGAGTATGAGTATGAGTATGAGTATGAGTATGAGTATGAGTATGAGTACGAGTATTAGTATGAGTATGAGTATGAGTATGTGTTTAAGTATGAGTATGAGTATGAGTATGTGTATGAGTATAAGTATGAGTATGAGTATGAGTATGAGTATGAGTATGACTATGAGTATGAGTATGACTATGACTATGACTATGAGAATGAGTATGAGTATGAGTATTAGTATGAATATGAGTATGAGTATGAGTGTGAGTATGAGTATGAGTATGAGTATGAGTATGAGTATGTGTATGAGTATGAGTATGAGTATGAGTATGAGTATGAGAATGAGTATGAGTATGAGTATGACTATGAGTATGAGTATGAGTCTGAGTACGAGTATGCGTATGAATATGAGTATGAGTATGAGTGTGAGTACGAGTATGAGTATGAGTATGAGTATGAATATGAGTATGAGTATGATTATAAGTATTAGTATGAGTATGAGTACGAGTATTAGTATGAGTATGAGTATGAGTATGTGTATGAGTATGAGTATGAGTATGAGTATGTGTATGAGTATGAGTATGAGTATGAGTATGAGTATAAGTATGAGAATGAGTATGAGTGTGAGTATGAGAATGAGTATGAGTATGTGTATGAGTATGAGTATGAGTATGAGTGTGAGTATGAGTATGAGTATGAGTATGAGTATGAGGATGAGTATGAGTATGAGTATAAGTATGAGTATGTGTATGAGTATGAGTATGAGTATGAGTATGAGTATGAGTATGAGTATGAGTTAGAGTATGAGTATGTGTATGAGTATGAGTATGAGTATGAGTATGAGTATGAGTGTGAGTGCGAATGTGAGTATGAGTATGAGTATGAGTATGAGTATGTGTATGAGTATGAGTATGAGTATGAGTATGAGTATGACTATGAGTATGAGGATGAGTATGAGTATGAGTATGAGTATGAGTATGAGTATGAGTATGAGTATGAGTATGACTATGAGTATGAGTATGACTATGACTATGACTATGACTATGAGAATGAGTATGAGTATGAGTATTAGTATGAATATGAGTATGAGTATGAGTGTGAGTATGAGTATGAGTATGAGTATGAGTATGAGTATGAGTATGAGTATGAGTATGTGTATGAGTATGAGTATGAGTATGAGTATGAGAATGAGTATGAGTATGAGTATGAGTATGAGTATGAGTATGAGCATGAGCATGAGCATGAGAATGAGTATGAGTATGAGTATGAGTATGAGTATGAGTATGAGTATGAGTATGAGTATGAGTATGAGTATGAGTATGAGTATGAGTATGAGTATGAGTATGAGTATAAGTATTAGTATGAGTATGAGTACGAGTATTAGTATGAGTATGAGTATGAGTATGAGTTTAAGTATGAGTATGAGTACGAGTATGCGTATGAATATGAGTATGAGTATGAGTATGAGTATGAGTATGGGTATGAGTATGAGTATGAGTATGAGCATGAGTTTAAGTATGAGTATGAGTACGAGTATGCGTATGAATATGAGTATGAGTATGAGTATGAGTATAAGTATTAGTATGAGTATGAGTACGATTATTTGTATGAGTATGAGTATGAGTATGAGTATGAGTTTAAGTATGAGTATGAGTATGAGTTTAAGTATGAGTATGAGTACGAGTATGCGTATGAATATGAGTATGAGTATGAGTATGAGTATGGGTATGAGTATGAGTATGAGTATGAGTATGAGTTTAAGTATGAGCATGAGCATGAGCATGAGTATGAGTATGAGTATGAGTATGAGTATGAGTGTGAGTATGAGTATGAGTATGAGTATGAGTATGAGTATGAGTATGAGTATGTGTATGAGTATGAGTATGAGTTAGAGTATGAGTATGTGTATGAGTATGAGTATGAGTATGAGTATGAGTGTGAGTGTGAGTGCGAATGTGAGTATGAGTATGAGTATGTGTATGAGTATGAGTATGAGTATGAGTATGACTATGAGTATGAGTATGAGTATGAGTATGAGTATGAGTATGAGTATGAGTATGAGTATGAGTATGTGTATGAGTATGAGTATGAGTATGAGTGTGAGTATGAGTATGAGTATGAGTATGAGGATGAGTATGAGTATGAGTATAAGTATGAGTATGTGTATGAGTATGAGTATGAGTATGAGTATGAGTATGAGTATGAGTATGAGTATGAGTATGAGTATGAGTATGAGTATGAGTATGAGTATGAGTATGAGTATAAGTATTAGTATGAGTATGAGTACGATTATTAGTATGAGTATGAGTATGAGTATGAGTATGAGTTTAAGTATGAGTATGAGTACGAGTATGCGTATGAATATGAGTATGAGTATGAGTATGAGTATAAGTATTAGTATGAGTATGAGTACGATTATTTGTATGAGTATGAGTATGAGTATGAGTATGAGTTTAAGTATGAGTATGAGTACGAGTATGCGTATGAATATGAGTATGAGTATGAGTATGAGTATGAGTATGGGTATGAGTATGAGTATGAGTATGAGTATGAGTTTAAGTATGAGCATGAGCATGAGCATGAGTATGAGTATGAGTATGAGTATGAGTATGAGTGTGAGTATGAGTATGAGTATGAGTATGAGTATGAGTATGAGTATGAGTATGTGTATGAGTATGAGTATGAGTTAGAGTATGAGTATGTGTATGAGTATGAGTATGAGTATGAGTATGAGTGTGAGTGTGAGTGCGAATGTGAGTATGAGTATCAGTATGTGTATGAGTATGAGTATGAGTATGAGTATGAGTTAGAGTATGAGTATGTGTATGAGTATGAGTATGAGTATGAGTATGAGTGTGAGTGCGAATGTGAGTATGAGTATGAGTATGAGTATGAGTTTAAGTATGAGCATGAGCATGAGCATGAGTATGAGTATGAGTATGAGTATGAGTATGAGTGTGAGTATGAGTATGAGTATGAGTATGAGTATGAGTATGAGTATGAGTATGTGTATGAGTATGAGTATGAGTTAGAGTATGAGTATGTGTATGAGTATGAGTATGAGTATGAGTATGAGTGTGAGTGTGAGCGCGAATGTGAGTATGAGTATGAGTATGTGTATGAGTATGAGTATGAGTATGACTATGAGTATGAGTATGAGTATGAGTATGAGTATGAGTATGAGTATGAGTATGAGTATGAGTATGTGTATGAGTATGACTATGAGTATGAGTATGACTATGACTATGACTATGAGTATGAGTATGAGTATGAGTACGAGTATTAGTATGAGTATGAGTATGAGTATGTGTTTAAGTATGAGTATGAGTATGAGTATGTGTATGAGTATAAGTATGAGTATGAGTATGAGTATGAGTATGAGTATGACTATGAGTATGAGTATGACTATGACTATGACTATGAGAATGAGTATGAGTATGAGTATTAGTATGAATATGAGTATGAGTACGAGTGTGAGTATGAGTATGAGTATGAGTATGAGTATGAGTATGTGTATGAGTATGAGTATGAGTATGAGTATGAGTATGAGAATGAGTATGAGTATGAGTATGACTATGAGTATGAGTATGAGTCTGAGTACGAGTATGCGTATGAATATGAGTATGAGTATGAGTGTGAGTACGAGTATGAGTATGAGTATGAGTATGAATATGAGTATGAGTATGATTATAAGTATTAGTATGAGTATGAGTACGAGTATTAGTATGAGTATGAGTATGAGTATGTGTATGAGTATGAGTATGAGTATGAGTATGTGTATGAGTATGAGTATGAGTATGAGTATGAGTATAAGTATGAGAATGAGTATGAGTGTGAGTATGAGAATGAGTATGAGTATGTGTATGAGTATGAGTATGAGTATGAGTGTGAGTATGAGTATGAGTATGAGTATGAGTATGAGGATGAGTATGAGTATGAGTATAAGTATGAGTATGTGTATGAGTATGAGTATGAGTATGAGTATGAGTATGAGTATGAGTATGAGTATGAGTTAGAGTATGAGTATGTGTATGAGTATGAGTATGAGTATGAGTATGAGTATGAGTGTGAGTGCGAATGTGAGTATGAGTATGAGTATGAGTATGAGTGTGTGTATGAGTATGAGTATGAGTATGAGTATGAGTATGACTATGAGTATGAGGATGAGTATGAGTATGAGTATGAGTATGAGTATGAGTATGAGTATGAGTATGAGTATGAGTATGACTATGAGTATGAGTATGACTATGACTATGACTATGACTATGAGAATGAGTATGAGTATGAGTATTAGTATGAATATGAGTATGAGTATGAGTGTGAGTATGAGTATGAGTATGAGTATGAGTATGAGTATGAGTATGAGTATGAGTATGTGTATGAGTATGAGTATGAGTATGAGTATGAGAATGAGTATGAGTATGAGTATGAGTATGAGTATGAGTATGAGCATGAGCATGAGCATGAGTATGAGTATGAGTATGAGTATGAGTATGAGTATGAGTATGAGTATGAGTATGAGTATGAGTATGAGTATGAGTATGAGTATGAGTATGAGTATGAGTATGAGTATAAGTATTAGTATGAGTATGAGTACGAGTATTAGTATGAGTATGAGTATGAGTATGAGTTTAAGTATGAGTATGAGTACGAGTATGCGTATGAATATGAGTATGAGTATGAGTATGAGTATGAGTATGGGTATGAGTATGAGTATGAGTATGAGTATGAGTATAAGTATGAGCATGAGCATGAGTATGAGTATGAGTATGAGCATGAGCATGAGCATGAGTATGAGTATGAGTATGAGTATGAGTATGAGTATGAGTATGAGTATGAGTATGAGTATGAGTATGAGTATAAGTATTAGTATGAGTATGAGTACGAGTATTAGTATGAGTATGAGTATGAGTATGAGTTTAAGTATGAGTATGAGTACGAGTATGCGTATGAATATGAGTATGAGTATGAGTATGAGTATGTGTATGAGTATGAGTATGAGTTAGAGTATGAGTATGTGTATGAGTATGAGTATGAGTATGTGTACGAGTGTGAGTGTGAGTGCGAATGTGAGTATGAGGATGAGTATGAGTATGAGTATGTGTATGAGTATGAGTATGAGTATGACTATGAGTATGAGTATGAGTATGAGTATGAGTATGAGTATGACTATGAGTATGAGTGTGAGTGTGAGTGCGAATGTGAGTATGAGTATGAGAATGAGTATGAGTATGAGTATGTGTATGAGTATGAGTATGAGTATGAGTATGACTATGAGTATGAGTATGAGTATGAGTATGAGTATGAGTATGAGTATGAGTATGAGTATGAGTATGACTATGAGTATGAGTATGACTATGACTATGACTATGAGAATGAGTATGAGTATGAGTATGAGTATGAGTGTGAGTATGAGTATGAGTATGAGTATGAGTATGAGTATGAGAATGAGTATGAGTATGAGTATGAGTATGAGTATGAGTATGAGTATAAGTATTAGTATGAGTATGAGTACGATTATTAGTATGAGTATGAGTATGAGTATGAGTATGAGTTTAAGTATGAGTATGAGTACGAGTATGCGTATGAATATGAGTATGAGTATGAGTATGAGTATAAGTATTAGTATGAGTATGAGTACGATTATTTGTATGAGTATGAGTATGAGTATGAGTATGAGTTTAAGTATGAGTATGAGTACGAGTATGCGTATGAATATGAGTATGAGTATGAGTATGAGTATGGGTATGAGTATGAGTATGAGTATGAGTATGAGTTTAAGTATGAGCATGAGCATGAGCATGAGTATGAGTATGAGTATGAGTATGAGTATGAGTGTGAGTATGAGTATGAGTATGAGTATGAGTATGAGTATGAGTATGAGTATGAGTATGAGTATGTGTATGAGTATGAGTATGAGTTAGAGTATGAGTATGTGTATGAGTATGAGTATGAGTATGAGTATGAGTATGAGTATAAGTATGAGTATGAGTATGAGTGTGAGTGTGAGTGCGAATGTGAGTATGAGTATGAGTATGAGTATGAGGATGAGTATGAGTATGAGTATAAGTATGAGTATGTGTATGAGTATGAGTATGAGTATGAGTATGAGTATGAGTATGAGTATGAGTATGAGTATGAGTATGAGTATGAGTATGAGAATGAGTATGAGTATGAGTATGAGTATAAGTATTAGTATGAGTATGAGTTAGAGTATGAGTATGTGTATGAGTATGACTATGAGTATGAGTATGACTATGACTATGACTATGAGTATGAGTATGAGTATGAGTACGAGTATTAGTATGAGTATGAGTATGAGTATGTGTTTAAGTATGAGTATGAGTATGAGTATGTGTATGAGTATAAGTATGAGTATGAGTATGAGTATGAGTATGAGTATGACTATGAGTATGAGTATGACTATGACTATGACTATGAGAATGAGTATGAGTATGAGTATTAGTATGAATATGAGTATGAGTATGAGTGTGAGTATGAGTATGAGTATGAGTATGAGTATGAGTATTAGTATGAATATGAGTATGAGTATGAGTGTGAGTATGAGTATGAGTATGAGTATGAGTATGAGTATGTGTATGAGTATGAGTATGAGTATGAGTATGAGTATGAGAATGAGTATGAGTATGAGTATGACTATGAGTATGAGTATGAGTCTGAGTACGAGTATGCGTATGAATATGAGTATGAGTATGAGTGTGAGTACGAGTATGAGTATGAGTATGAGTATGAATATGAGTATGAGTATGATTATAAGTATTAGTATGAGTATGAGTACGAGTATTAGTATGAGTATGAGTATGAGTATGTGTATGAGTATGAGTATGAGTATGAGTATGTGTATGAGTATGAGTATAAGTATGAGTATGAGTATAAGTATGAGAATGAGTATGTGTATGAGTATGAGTATGAGTATGAGTATGAGTATGAGTATGAGTATGAGTATGAGTATGAGTATGAGTATGAGTATGAGTATGAGAATGAGTATGAGTATGAGTATGAGTATAAGTATGAGTATGAGTATGAGTATGAGTATGACTATGAGTATGAGTATGACTATGACTATGACTATGAGAATGAGTATGAGTATGAGTATGAGTATGAGTATGAGTATGAGTATGAGTGTGAGTATGAGTATGATTATGAGTATGAGTATGAGTGTGAGTGTGAGTGCGAATGTGAGTATGAGTATGAGTATGAGTATGAGTATGAGTATTAGTATGAGTATGAGTTAGAGTATGAGTATGTGTATGAGTATGAGTATGAGTATGAGTATGAGTATGAGTGTGAGTGTGAGTGCGAATGTGAGTATGAGTATGAGTATGGGTATGAGTATGAGTATGTGTATGAGTATGAGTATGAGTATGAGTATGAGTATGACTATGAGTATGAGTATGAGTATGAGTATGAGTATGAGTATGACTATGAGTATGAGAATGAGTATGAGTATGAGTATGAGTATGAGTATGAGTATGAGTATGAGTATGAGTATGAGTATGAGTATGAGTATGAGTATGAGTATGAGTATAAGTATTAGTATGAGTATGAGTACGAGTATTAGTATGAGTATGAGTATGAGTATGAGTTTAAGTATGAGTATGAGTACGAGTATGCGTATGAATATGAGTATGAGTATGAGTATGAGTATGAGTATGGGTATGAGTATGAGTATGAGTATGAGTATGAGTATAAGTATGAGCATGAGCATGAGTATGAGTATGAGTATGAGCATGAGCATGAGCATGAGTATGAGTATGAGTATGAGTATGGGTATGAGTATGAGTATGAGTATGAGTATGAGTTTAAGTATGAGCATGAGCATGAGCATGAGTATGAGTATGAGTATGAGTATGAGTATGAGTGTGAGTATGAGTATGAGTATGAGTATGAGTATGAGTATGAGTATGAGTATGTGTATGAGTATGAGTATGAGTTAGAGTATGAGTATGTGTATGAGTATGAGTATGAGTATGAGTATGAGTGTGAGTGTGAGTGCGAATGTGAGTATGAGTATGAGTATGTGTATGAGTATGAGTATGAGTATGACTATGAGTATGAGTATGAGTATGAGTATGAGTATGAGTATGAGTATGAGTGTGAGTATGTGTATGAGTATGAGTATGAGTATGAGTGTGAGTATGAGTATGAGTATGAGTATGAGTATGAGGATGAGTATGAGTATGAGTATAAGTATGAGTATGTGTATGAGTATGAGTATGAGTATGAGTATGAGTATGAGTATGAGTATGAGTATGAGTATGAGTATGAGTATGAGTATGAGTATGAGTATGAGTATGAGAATGAGTATGAGTATGAGTATGAGTATAAGTATTAGTATGAGTATGAGTTAGAGTATGAGTATGTGTATGAGTATGACTATGAGTATGAGTATGACTATGACTATGACTATGAGTATGAGTATGAGTATGAGTATGAGTACGAGTATTAGTATGAGTATGAGTATGAGTATGTGTTTAAGTATGAGTATGAGTATGAGTATGTGTATGAGTATAAGTATGAGTATGAGTATGAGTATGAGTATGACTATGAGTATGAGTATGACTATGACTATGACTATGAGAATGAGTATGAGTATGAGTATTAGTATGAATATGAGTATGAGTATGAGTGTGAGTATGAGTATGAGTATGAGTATGAGTATGAGTATGTGTATGAGTATGAGTATGAGTATGAGTATGAGTATGAGAATGAGTATGAGTATGAGTATGACTATGAGTATGAGTATGAGTCTGAGTACGAGTATGCGTATGAATATGAGTATGAGTATGAGTGTGAGTACGAGTATGAGTATGAGTATGAGTATGAATATGAGTATGAGTATGATTATAAGTATTAGTATGAGTATGAGTACGAGTATTAGTATGAGTATGAGTATGAGTATGTGTATGAGTATGAGTATGAGTATGAGTATGTGTATGAGTATGAGTATGAGTATGAGTATGAGTATAAGTATGAGAATGAGTATGAGTGTGAGTATGAGAATGAGTATGAGTATGTGTATGAGTATGAGTATGAGTATGAGTGTGAGTATGAGTATGAGTATGAGTATGAGTATGAGGATGAGTATGAGTATGAGTATAAGTATGAGTATGTGTATGAGTATGAGTATGAGTATGAGTATGAGTATGAGTATGAGTTAGAGTATGAGTATGTGTATGAGTATGAGTATGAGTATGAGTATGAGTGTGAGTGCGAATGTGAGTATGAGTATGAGTATGAGTATGAGTATGTGTATATGTATGAGTATGAGTATCAGTATGAGTATGAGTATGACTATGAGTATGAGGATGAGTATGAGTATGAGTATGAGTATGAGTATGAGTATGAGTATGAGTATGAGTATGACTATGAGTATGAGTATGACTATGACTATGACTATGACTATGAGAATGAGTATGAGTATGAGTATTAGTATGAATATGAGTATGAGTATGAGTGTGAGTATGAGTATGAGTATGAGTATGAGTATGAGTATGAGTATGAGTATGTGTATGAGTATGAGTATGAGTATGAGTATGAGAATGAGTATGAGTATGAGTATGAGTATGAGTATGAGTATGAGCATGAGCATGAGCATGAGTATGAGTATGAGTATGAGTATGAGTATGAGTATGAGTATGAGTATGAGTATGAGTATGAGTATGAGTATGAGTATGAGTATGAGTATGAGTATAAGTATTAGTATGAGTATGAGTACGAGTATTAGTATGAGTATGAGTATGAGTATGAGTTTAAGTATGAGTATGAGTACGAGTATGCGTATGAATATGAGTATGAGTATGAGTATGAGTATGAGTATGGGTATGAGTATGAGTATGAGTATGAGTATGAGTATAAGTATGAGCATGAGCATGAGTATGAGTATGAGTATGAGCATGAGCATGAGCATGAGTATGAGTATGAGTATGAGTATGAGTATGAGTATGAGTATGAGTATGAGTATGAGTATGAGTATGAGTATGAGTATAAGTATTAGTATGAGTATGAGTACGAGTATTAGTATGAGTATGAGTATGAGTATGAGTTTAAGTATGAGTATGAGTACGAGTATGCGTATGAATATGAGTATGAGTATGAGTATGAGTATGAGTATGGGTATGAGTATGAGTATGAGTATGAGTATGAGTATGTGTATGAGTATAAGTATGAGTATGAGTATGAGTATGAGTATGACTATGAGTATGAGTATGACTATGACTATGACTATGAGAATGAGTATGAGTATGAGTATGAGTATGAGTATGAGTATGAGTATGAGTGTGAGTATGAGTATGATTATGAGTATGAGTATGAGTGTGAGTGTGAGTGCGAATGTGAGTATGAGTATGAGTATGAGTATGAGTATGAGTATGAGTATGAGTATGTGTATGAGTATGAGTATGAGTATGACTATGAGTATGAGTATGAGTATGAGTATGAGTATGAGTATGAGTATGAGTATGAGTATGACTATGAGTATGAGAATGAGTATGAGTATGAGTATGAGTATGAGTATGAGTATGAGTATGAGTATGAGTATGAGTGTGAGTATGAGTATGAGTATGAGTATGAGTATGAGTATGAGTATGAGTATGAGTATGAGTATGAGTATGAGTATGAGAATGAGTATGAGTATGAGTATGAGTATAAGTATTAGTATGAGTATGAGTTAGAGTATGAGTATGTGTATGAGTATGACTATGAGTATGAGTATGCGTATGACTATGAGTATGAGGATGAGTATGAGTATGAGTATGAGTATGAGTATGAGTATGAGTATGAGTATGACTATGAGTATGAGTATGACTATGACTATGACTATGACTATGAGAATGAGTATGAGTATGAGTATTAGTATGAATATGAGTATGAGTATGAGTGTGAGTATGAGTATGAGTATGAGTATGAGTATGAGTATGAGTATGAGTATGTGTATGAGTATGAGTATGAGTATGAGTATGAGAATGAGTATGAGTATGAGTATGAGTATGAGTATGAGTATGAGCATGAGCATGAGCATGAGTATGAGTATGAGTATGAGTATGAGTATGAGTATGAGTATGAGTATGAGTATGAGTATGAGTATGAGTATGAGTATGAGTATGAGTATGAGTATAAGTATTAGTATGAGTATGAGTACGAGTATTAGTATGAGTATGAGTATGAGTATGAGTTTAAGTATGAGTATGAGTACGAGTATGCGTATGAATATGAGTATGAGTATGAGTATGAGTATGAGTATGGGTATGAGTATGAGTATGAGTATGAGTATGAGTATAAGTATGAGCATGAGCATGAGTATGAGTATGAGTATGAGCATGAGCATGAGCATGAGTATGAGTATGAGTATGAGTATGAGTATGAGTATGAGTATGAGTATGAGTATGAGTATGAGTATGAGTATAAGTATTAGTATGAGTATGAGTACGAGTATTAGTATGAGTATGAGTATGAGTATGAGTTTAAGTATGAGTATGAGTACGAGTATGCGTATGAATATGAGTATGAGTATGAGTATGAGTATGAGTATGGGTATGAGTATGAGTATGAGTATGAGTATGAGTATGTGTATGAGTATAAGTATGAGTATGAGTATGAGTATGAGTATGACTATGAGTATGAGTATGACTATGACTATGACTATGAGAATGAGTATGAGTATGAGTATGAGTATGAGTATGAGTATGAGTATGAGTGTGAGTATGAGTATGATTATGAGTATGAGTATGAGTGTGAGTGTGAGTGCGAATGTGAGTATGAGTATGAGTATGAGTATGAGTATGAGTATGAGTATGAGTATGAGTATGTGTATGAGTATGAGTATGAGTATGACTATGAGTATGAGTATGAGTATGAGTATGAGTATGTGTATGAGTATGAGTATGAGTATGAGTATGACTATGAGTATGAGAATGAGTATGAGTATGAGTATGAGTATGAGTATGAGTATGAGTATGAGTGTGAGTATGAGTATGAGTATGAGTATGAGTATGAGTATGAGTATGAGTATGAGTATGAGTATGAGTATGAGAATGAGTATGAGTATGAGTATGAGTATAAGTATTAGTATGAGTATGAGTTAGAGTATGAGTATGTGTATGAGTATGACTATGAGTATGAGTATGACTATGACTATGACTATGAGTATGAGTATGAGTATGAGTACGAGTATTAGTATGAGTATGAGTATGAGTATGAGTTTAAGTATGAGTATGAGTATGAGTATGTGTATGAGTATAAGTATGAGTATGAGTATGAGTATGAGTATGAGTATGAGTATGACTATGAGTATGAGTATGACTATGACTATGACTATGACTATGAGAATGAGTATGAGTATGAGTATTAGTATGAATATGAGTATGAGTATGAGTGTGAGTATGAGTATGAGTATGAGTATGAGTATGAGTATGAGTATGAGTATGAGTATGGGTATGAGTATGAGTATGAGTATGAGTTTAAGTATGAGCATGAGCATGAGCATGAGTATGAGTATGAGTATGAGTATGAGTATGAGTGTGAGTATGAGTATGAGTATGAGTATGAGTATGAGTATGAGTATGACTATGTCTATGACTATGAGAATGAGTATGAGTATGAGTATGAGTATGAGTATGAGTGTGAGTATGAGTATGAGTATGAGTATGAGTATGAGTATGAGTATGAGTATGAGTATGAGTATGAGAATGAGTATGAGTATGAGTATGAGTATAAGTATTAGTATGAGTATGAGTTAGAGTATGAGTATGTGTATGAGTATGAGTATGAGTATGAGTATGAGTATGAGTGTGAGTGTGAGTGCGAATGTGAGTATGAGTATGAGTATGAGTATGAGTATGAGTATGAGTATGTGTATGAGTATGAGTATGAGTATGACTATGAGTATGAGTATGAGTATGAGTATGAGTATGAGTATGAGTATGAGTATGAGTATGAGTATGAGTATGAGTATGAGTATGACTATGAGTATGAGTATGACTATGACTATGACTATGAGAATGAGTATCAGTATGAGTATGAGTATGAGTATGAGTATGAGTGTGAGTATGAGTATGAGTATGAGTATGAGTATGAGTATGAGAATGAGTATGAGTATGAGTATGAGTATGAGTATGAGTATGAGTATGAGTATGACTATGAGTATGAGTATGACTATGTCTATGACTATGAGAATGAGTATGAGTATGAGTATGAGTATGAGTATGAGTGTGAGTATGAGTATGAGTATGAGTATGAGTATGAGTATGAGTATGAGTATGAGTATGAGAATGAGTATGAGTATGAGTATGAGTATAAGTATTAGTATGAGTATGAGTTAGAGTATGAGTATGTGTATGAGTATGAGTATGAGTATGAGTATGAGTATGAGTGTGAGTGTGAGTGCGAATGTGAGTATGAGTATGAGTATGAGTATGAGTATGAGTATGTGTATGAGTATGAGTATGAGTATGAGTATGACTATGAGTATGAGTATGAGTATGAGTATGAGTATGAGTATGAGTATGAGTATGAGTATGAGTATGAGTATGAGTATGAGTATGACTATGAGTATGAGTATGACTATGACTATGACTACGAGAATGAGTATCAGTATGAGTATGAGTATGAGTATGAGTATGAGTGTGAGTATGAGTACGAGTATGAGTATGAGTATGAGTATGAGAATGAGTATGAGTATGAGTATGAGTATGAGTATGAGTATGAGTATGAGTATGAGTATAAGTATTAGTATGAGTATGAGTACGATTATTAGTATGAGTATGAGTATGAGTATGAGTATGAGTTTAAGTATGAGTATGAGTACGAGTATGCGTATGAATATGAGTATGAGTATGAGTATGAGTATAAGTATTAGTATGAGTATGAGTACGATTATTTGTATGAGTATGAGTATGAGTATGAGTATGAGTTTAAGTATGAGTATGAGTACGAGTATGCGTATGAATATGAGTATGAGTATGAGTATGGGTATGAGTATGAGTATGAGTATGAGTATGAGTTTAAGTATGAGCATGAGCATGAGTATGAGTATGAGTATGAGTATGAGTATGAGTATGAGTGTGAGTATGAGTATGAGTATGAGTATGAGTATGAGTATGAGTATGAGTATGAGTATGACTATGAGTATGAGTATGACTATGACTATGACTATGAGAATGAGTATGAGTATGAGTATGAGTATGAGTATGAGTGTGAGTATGAGTATGAGTATGAGTATGAGTATGAGTATGAGTATGAGTATGAGTATGAGTATGAGAATGAGTATGAGTATGAGTATGAGTATAAGTATTAGTATGAGTATGAGTTAGAGTATGAGTATGTGTATGAGTATGAGTATGAGTATGAGTATGAGTATGAGTGTCAGTGTGAGTGCGAATGTGAGTATGAGTATGAGTATGAGTTAGAGTATGAGTATGTGTATGAGTATGAGTATGAGTATGAGTATGAGTATGAGTGTGAGTGCGAATGTGAGTATGAGTATGAGTATGAGTATGAGTATGTGTATGAGTATGAGTATGAGTATGAGTATGAGTATGACTATGAGTATGAGGATGAGTATGAGTATGAGTATGAGTATGAGTATGAGTATGAGTATGAGTATGACTATGAGTATGAGTATGACTATGACTATGACTATGAGAATGAGTATGAGTATGAGTATTAGTATGAATATGAGTATGAGTATGAGTGTGAGTATGAGTATGAGTATGAGTATGAGTATGAGTATGAGTATGAGTATGTGTATGAGTATGAGTATGAGTATGAGTATGAGAATGAGTATGAGTATGAGTATGAGTATGAGTATGAGTATGAGTATGAGTATGAGTATGAGTATGAGTGTGAGTGTGAGTGCGAATGTGAGTATGAGGATGAGTATGAGTATGAGTATGTGTATGAGTATGAGTATGAGTATGACTATGAGTATGAGTATGAGTATGAGTATGAGTATGAGTATGAGTATGAGTATGACTATGAGTATGAGTATGACTATGTCTATGACTATGAGAATGAGTATGAGTATGAGTATGAGTATGAGTATGAGTGTGAGTATGAGTATGAGTATGAGTATGAGTATGAGTATGAGTATGAGTATGAGTATGAGTATGAGAATGAGTATGAGTATGAGTATGAGTATAAGTATTAGTATGAGTATGAGTTAGAGTATGAGTATGTGTATGAGTATGAGTATGAGTATGAGTATGAGTATGAGTGTGAGTGTGAGTGCGAATGTGAGTATGAGTATGAGTATGAGTATGTGTATGAGTATGTGTATGAGTATGAGTATGAGTATGACTATGAGTATGAGTATGAGTATGAGTATGAGTATGAGTATGAGTATGAGTATGAGTATGAGTATGAGTATGAGTATGAGTATGACTATGAGTATGAGTATGACTATGACTATGACTATGAGAATGAGTATCAGTATGAGTATGAGTATGAGTATGAGTATGAGTGTGAGTATGAGTATGAGTATGAGTATGAGTATGAGTATGAGAATGAGTATGAGTATGAGTATGAGTATGAGTATGAGTATGAGTATGAGTATGACTATGAGTATGAGTATGACTATGTCTATGACTATGAGAATGAGTATGAGTATGAGTATGAGTATGAGTATGAGTGTGAGTATGAGTATGAGTATGAGTATGAGTATGAGTATGAGTATGAGTATGAGTATGAGTATGAGAATGAGTATGAGTATGAGTATGAGTATAAGTATTAGTATGAGTATGAGTTAGAGTATGAGTATGTGTATGAGTATGAGTATGAGTATGAGTATGAGTATGAGTGTGAGTGTGAGTGCGAATGTGAGTATGAGTATGAGTATGAGTATGAGTATGAGTATGTGTATGAGTATGAGTATGAGTATGAGTATGACTATGAGTATGAGTATGAGTATGAGTATGAGTATGAGTATGAGTATGAGTATGAGTATGAGTATGAGTATGAGTATGAGTATGTGTATGAGTATAAGTATGAGTATGAGTATGAGTATGAGTATGACTATGAGTATGAGTATGACTATGACTATGACTATGAGAATGAGTATGAGTATGAGTATGAGTATGAGTATGAGTATGAGTATGAGTGTGAGTATGAGTATGATTATGAGTATGAGTATGAGTGTGAGTGTGAGTGCGAATGTGAGTATGAGTATGAGTATGAGTATGAGTATGAGTATGAGTATGAGTATGTGTATGAGTATGAGTATGAGTATGACTATGAGTATGAGTATGAGTATGAGTATGAGTATGAGTATGAGTATGAGTATGAGTATGACTATGAGTATGAGAATGAGTATGAGTATGAGTATGAGTATGAGTATGAGTATGAGTATGAGTGTGAGTATGAGTATGAGTATGAGTATGAGTATGAGTATGAGTATGAGTATGAGTATGAGTATGAGTATGAGAATGAGTATGAGTATGAGTATGAGTATAAGTATTAGTATGAGTATGAGTTAGAGTATGAGTATGTGTATGAGTATGACTATGAGTATGAGTATGACTATGACTATGACTATGAGTATGAGTATGAGTATGAGTACGAGTATTAGTATGAGTATGAGTATGAGTATGAGTTTAAGTATGAGTATGAGTATGAGTATGTGTATGAGTATAAGTATGAGTATGAGTATGAGTATGAGTATGAGTATGACTATGAGTATGAGTATGACTATGACTATGACTATGACTATGAGAATGAGTATGAGTATGAGTATTAGTATGAATATGAGTATGAGTATGAGTGTGAGTATGAGTATGAGTATGAGTATGAGTATGAGTATGAGTATGAGTATGAGTATGGGTATGAGTATGAGTATGAGTATGAGTTTAAGTATGAGCATGAGCATGAGCATGAGTATGAGTATGAGTATGAGTATGAGTATGAGTGTGAGTATGAGTATGAGTATGAGTATGAGTATGAGTATGAGTATGAGTATGAGTATGTGTATGAGTATGAGTATGAGTTAGAGTATGAGTATGTGTATGAGTATGAGTATGAGTATGAGTATGAGTGTGAGTGTGAGTGCGAATGTGAGTATGAGGATGAGTATGAGTATGAGTATGTGTATGAGTATGAGTATGAGTATGACTATGAGTATGAGTATGAGTATGAGTATGAGTATGAGTATGAGTATGACTATGAGTATGAGTATGACTATGTCTATGACTATGAGAATGAGTATGAGTATGAGTATGTGTATGAGTATGAGTGTGAGTATGAGTATGAGTATGAGTATGAGTATGAGTATGAGTATGAGTATGAGTATGAGTATGAGAATGAGTATGAGTATGAGTATGAGTATAAGTATTAGTATGAGTATGAGTTAGAGTATGAGTATGTGTATGAGTATGAGTATGAGTATGAGTATGAGTATGAGTGTGAGTGTGAGTGCGAATGTGAGTATGAGTATGAGTATGAGTATGAGTATGAGTATGTGTATGAGTATGAGTATGAGTATGAGTATGACTATGAGTATGAGTATGAGTATGAGTATGAGTATGAGTATGAGTATGAGTATGAGTATGAGTATGAGTATGAGTATGACTATGAGTATGAGTATGACTATGACTATGACTATGAGAATGAGTATCAGTATGAGTATGAGTATGAGTATGAGTATGAGTGTGAGTATGAGTATGAGTATGAGTATGAGTATGAGTATGAGAATGAGTATGAGTATGAGTATGAGTATGAGTATGAGTATGAGTATGAGTATGACTATGAGTATGAGTATGACTATGTCTATGACTATGAGAATGAGTATGAGTATGAGTATGAGTATGAGTATGAGTGTGAGTATGAGTATGAGTATGAGTATGAGTATGAGTATGAGTATGAGTATGAGTATGAGTATGAGAATGAGTATGAGTATGAGTATGAGTATAAGTATTAGTGTGAGTATGAGTTAGAGTATGAGTATGTGTATGAGTATGAGTATGAGTATGAGTATGAGTATGAGTGTGAGTGTGAGTGCGAATGTGAGTATGAGTATGAGTATGAGTATGAGTATGAGTATGTGTATGAGTATGAGTATGAGTATGAGTATGACTATGAGTATGAGTATGAGTATGAGTATGAGTATGAGTATGAGTATGAGTATGAGTATGAGTATGAGTATGAGTATGAGTATGACTATGAGTATGAGTATGACTATGACTATGACTATGAGAATGAGTATCAGTATGAGTATGAGTATGAGTATGAGTATGAGTGTGAGTATGAGTACGAGTATGAGTATGAGTATGAGTATGAGAATGAGTATGAGTATGAGTATGAGTATGAGTATGAGTATGAGTATGAGTATGAGTATGAGTATAAGTATTAGTATGAGTATGAGTACGATTATTAGTATGAGTATGAGTATGAGTATGAGTATGAGTTTAAGTATGAGTATGAGTACGAGTATGCGTATGAATATGAGTATGAGTATGAGTATGAGTATAAGTATTAGTATGAGTATGAGTACGATTATTTCTATGAGTATGAGTATGAGTATGAGTATGAGTTTAAGTATGAGTATGAGTACGAGTATGCGTATGAATATGAGTATGAGTATGAGTATGGGTATGAGTATGAGTATGAGTATGAGTATGAGTTTAAGTATGAGCATGAGCATGAGCATGAGTATGAGTATGAGTATGAGTATGAGTATGAGTGTGAGTATGAGTATGAGTATGAGTATGAGTATGAGTATGAGTATGAGTATGAGTATGAGTATGTGTATGAGTATGAGTATGAGTTAGAGTATGAGTATGTGTATGAGTATGAGTATGAGTATGAGTATGAGTGTGAGTGTGAGTGCGAATGTGAGTATGAGGATGAGTATGAGTATGAGTATGACTATGAGTATGAGTATGACTATGTCTATGACTATGAGAATGAGTATGAGTATGAGTATGAGTATGAGTATGAGTGTGAGTATGAGTATGAGTATGAGTATGAGTATGAGTATGAGTATGAGTATGAGTATGAGAATGAGTATGAGTATGAGTATGAGTATAAGTATTAGTATGAGTATGAGTTAGAGTATGAGTATGTGTATGAGTATGAGTATGAGTATGAGTATGAGTATGAGTTTAAGTATGAGTCTGAGTACGAGTATGCGTATGAATATGAGTATGAGTATGAGTATGAGTATGGGTATGAGTATGAGTATGAGTATGAGTATGAGTATGAGTATGAGTATGAGTATGAGTATGAGTATGAGTATGAGTATGAGTGTGAGTATGAGTATGAGTATGAGTATGAGTATGAGTATGAGTATGAGTATGAGTATGAGAATGAGTATGAGTATGAGTATGAGTATAAGTATTAGTATGAGAATGAGTTAGAGTATGAGTATGTGAATGAGTATGAGTATGAGTATGAGTATGAGTATGAGTGTGAGTGTGAGTGCGAATGTGGGTATGAGTATGAGTATGAGTATGAGTATGAGTATGTGTATGAGTATGAGTATGAGTATGACTATGAGTATGAGTATGAGTATGAGTATGAGTATGAGTATGAGTATGAGTATGAGTATGAGTATGAGTATGAGTATGACTATGAGTATGAGTATGACTATGACTATGACTATGAGAATGAGTATCAGTATGAGTATGAGTATGAGTATGAGTATGAGTGTGAGTATGAGTATGAGTATGAGTATGAGTATGAGTATGAGAATGAGTATGAGTATGAGTATGAGTATGAGTATGAGTATGAGTATGAGTATGAGTATGAGTATGAGGATAAGTATTAGTATGAGTATGAGTACGAGTATTAGTATGAGTATGAGTATGAGTATGAGTTTAAGTATGAGTCTGAGTACGAGTATGCGTATGAATATGAGTATGAGTATGAGTATGAGTATGGGTATGAGTATGAGTATGAGTATGAGTATGAGTATGAGTATGAGTATGAGTATGAGTATGAGTATGAGTATGAGTATGAGTATGAGTATGATTATGAGTATGAGTATGAGTATGAGTATGAGTATGAGTATAAGTATTAGTATGAGTATGAGTACGAGTATTAGTATGAGTATGAGTATGAGTATGAGTTTAAGTATGAGTCTGAGTACGAGTATGCGTATGAATATGAGTATGAGTATGAGTATGAGTATGGGTATGAGTATGAGTATGAGTATGAGTATGAGTATGAGTATGAGTATGAGTATGAGTATGAGTATGAGTATGAGTATGAGTATGAGTATGAGTATGAGTATGAGTATGATTATGAGTATGAGTATGAGTATGAGTATGAGTGTGAGTGCGAATGTGAGTATGAGTATGAGTATGTGCAAGAGTATGAGTATGTGTATGAGTATGAGTATGAGTATGAGTGTGAGTATGAGAATTAGTATGAGTATGTGTATGAGTATGAGTACGAGTATTAGTATGAGTATGAGTATGAGTATGAGTATGAGTTTAAGTATGAGTCTGAGTACGAGTATGCGTATGAATATGAGTATGAGTATGAGTATGAGTATGGGTATGAGTATGAGTATGAGTATGAGTATGAGTATGAGTATGAGTATGAGTATGAGTATGAGTATGAGTATGAGTATGAGTATGAGTATGAGTATGAGTATGAGTATGAGTATGAGTATGAGTATGAGTATGAGTATGAGTATGAGTATGAGTATGAGTATGAGTATGATTATGAGTATGAGTATGAGTATGAGTATGAGTATGAGTATGAGTATGAGTATAAGTATTAGTATGAGTATGAGTACGAGTATTAGTATGAGTATGAGTATGAGTATGAGTTTAAGTATGAGTCTGAGTACGAGTATGCGTATGAATATGAGTATGAGTATGAGTATGAGTATGGGTATGAGTATGAGTATGAGTATGAGTATGAGTATGAGTATGAGTATGAGTATGAGTATGAGTATGAGTATGAGTATGAGTATAAGTATTAGTATGAGTATGAGTACGAGTATTAGTATGAGTATGAGTATGAGTATGAGTTTAAGTATGAGTATGAGTACGAGTATGCGTATGAATATGAGTATGAGTATGAGTATGAGTATGTGTATGAGTATGAGTATGAGTTAGAGTATGAGTATGTGTATGAGTATGAGTATGAGTATGAGTATGAGTATGAGTGTGAGTGTGAGTGCGAATGTGAGTATGAGGATGAGTATGAGTATGTGTATGAGTATGAGTATGAGTATGACTATGAGTATGAGTATGAGTATGAGTATGAGTATGAGTATGAGTATGAGTATGAGTATGACTATGAGTATGAGTATGACTATGTCTATGACTATGAGAATGAGTATGAGTATGAGTATGAGTATGAGTATGAGTATGAGTATGAGTACGAGTGTGAGTATGAGTATGAGTATGAGTATGAGTATGAGTATGAGTATGAGTATGAGTATGAGTATGAGTATGAGAATGAGTATGAGTATGAGTATGAGTATAAGTATTAGTATGAGTATGAGTTAGAGTATGAGTATGTGTATGAGTATGAGAATGAGTATGAGTATGAGTATGAGTGTGAGTGTGAGTGCGAATGTGAGTATGAGTATGAGTATGGGTATGAGTATGAGTATGTGTATGAGTATGAGTGTGAGTATGACTATGAGTATGAGTATGAGTATGAGTATGAGTATGAGTATGAGTATGAGTATGAGTATGAGTGTGAGTATGAGTATGAGTATGACTATGAGTATGAGTATGACTATGACTATGACTATGAGAATGAGTATCAGTATGAGTATGAGTATGAGTATGAGTATGAGTATGAGTGTGAGTATGAGTATGAGTATGAGTATGAGTATGAGTATGAGTATGAGTATGAGTATGAGTATGAGTATGAGTATGAGTATGAGTATGAGTATGATTATGAGTACGAGTATGAGTATGTGTATGAGTATGAGTATGAGTATGAGTATGAGTATGAGTGTGAGTGTGAGTGCGAATGTGAGTATGAGTATGAGTATGAGTATGAGTATGAGTATGTGTATGAGTATGAGTATGAGTATGAGTATGAGTATGAGTATGAGTATGAGTATGAGTATGAGTATGAGTATGATTATGAGTATGAGTATGAGTATGTGTATGAGTATGAGTATGAGTATGAGTATGAGTATGAGTGTGAGTGTGAGTGCGAATGTGAGTATGAGTATGAGTATGAGTATGAGTATGAGTATGTGTATGAGTATGAGTATGAGTATGACTATGAGTATGAGTATGAGTATGAGTATGAGTATGAGTATGAGTATGAGTATGAGTATGAGTATGACTATGAGTATGAGTATGACTATGACTATGATAATGAGAATGAGTATCAGTATGAGTATGAGTATGAGTATGAGTATGAGTGTGAGTATGAGTATGAGTATGAGTATGAGTATGAGAATGAGTATGAGTATGAGTATGAGTATGAGTATGAGTATGAGTATGAGTATGAGTATAAGTATTAGTATGAGTATGAGTACGATTATTAGTATGAGTATGAGTATGAGTATGAGTTTAAGTATGAGTCTGAGTACGAGTATGCGTATGAATATGAGTATGAGTATGAGTATGAGTATGGGTATGAGTATGAGTATGAGTATGAGTATGAGTATGAGTATGAGTATGAGTATGAGTATGAGTATGAGTATGAGTATGAGTATGAGTATGAGTATGAGTATGAGTATGAGTATGAGTATGAGTATGATTATGAGTATGAGTATGAGTATGAGTATGAGTATGAGTATAAGTATTAGTATGAGTATGAGTACGAGTATTAGTATGAGTATGAGTATGAGTATGAGTATGAGTTTGAGTATGAGTCTGAGTACGAGTATGCGTATGAATATGAGTATGAGTATGAGTATGAGTATGGGTATGAGTATGAGTATGAGTATGAGTATGAGTATGAGTATGAGTATGAGTATGAGTATGAGTATGAGTATGAGTATGAGTATGAGTATGAGTATGAGTATGAGTATGAGTATGATTATGAGTATGAGTATGAGTATGAGTATGAGTGTGAGTGCGAATGTGAGTATGAGTATGAGTATGTGCAAGAGTATGAGTATGTGTATGAGTATGAGTATGAGTATGAGTGTGAGTATGAGAATTAGTATGAGTATGTGTATGAGTATGAGTACGAGTATTAGTATGAGTATGAGTATGAGTATGAGTATGAGTATGAGTATGAGTTTAAGTATGAGTCTGAGTACGAGTATGCGTATGAATATGAGTATGAGTATGAGTATGAGTATGGGTATGAGTATGAGTATGAGTATGAGTATGAGTATGAGTATGAGTATGAGTATGAGTATGAGTATGAGTATGAGTATGAGTATGACAATGTCTATGACTATGAGAATGAGTATGAGTATGAGTATGAGTATGAGTATGAGTGTGAGTATGAGTATGAGTATGAGTATGAGTATGAGTATGAGTATGAGTATGAGTATGAGTATGAGAATGAGTATGAGTATGAGTATGAGTATAAGTATTAGTATGAGTATGAGTTAGAGTATGAGTATGTGTATGAGTATGAGTATGAGTATGAGTATGAGTATGAGTGTGAGTGTGAGTGCGAATGTGAGTATGAGTATGAGTATGAGTATGAGTATGTGTATGAGTATGAGTATGAGTATGAGTATGACTATGAGTATGAGTATGAGTATGAGTATGAGTATGAGTATGAGTATGAGTATGAGTATGAGTATGAGTATGAGTATGAGTATGACTATGAGTATGAGTATGACTATGACTATGACTATGAGAATGAGTATCAGTATGAGTATGAGTATGAGTATGAGTATGAGTGTGAGTATGAGTACGAGTATGAGTATGAGTATGAGTATGAGAATGAGTATGAGTATGAGTATGAGTATGAGTATGAGTATGAGTATGAGTATGAGTATGAGTATAAGTATTAGTATGAGTATGAGTACGATTATTAGTATGAGTATGAGTATGAGTATGAGTATGAGTTTAAGTATGAGTATGAGTACGAGTATGCGTATGAATATGAGTATGAGTATGAGTATGAGTATAAGTATTAGTATGAGTATGAGTACGATTATTTGTATGAGTATGAGTATGAGTATGAGTATGAGTTTAAGTATGAGTATGAGTACGAGTATGCGTATGAATATGAGTATGAGTATGAGTATGGGTATGAGTATGAGTATGAGTATGAGTATGAGTTTAAGTATGAGCATGAGCATGAGCATGAGTATGAGTATGAGTATGAGTATGAGTGTGAGTATGAGTATGAGTATGAGTATGAGTATGAGTATGAGTATGAGTATGAGTATGAGTATGTGTATGAGTATGAGTATGAGTTAGAGTATGAGTATGTGTATGAGTATGAGTATGAGTATGAGTATGAGTGTGAGTGTGAGTGCGAATGTGAGTATGAGGATGAGTATGAGTATGAGTATGACTATGAGTATGAGTATGACTATGTCTATGACTATGAGAATGAGTATGAGTATGAGTATGAGTATGAGTATGAGTGTGAGTATGAGTATGAGTATGAGTATGAGTATGAGTATGAGTATGAGTATGAGTATGAGTATGAGAATGAGTATGAGTATGAGTATGAGTATAAGTATTAGTATGAGTATGAGTTAGAGTATGAGTATGTGTATGAGTATGAGTATGAGTATGAGTATGAGTATGAGTGTGAGTGTGAGTGCGAATGTGAGTATGAGTATGAGTATGAGTATGAGTATGAGTATGTGTATGAGTATGAGTATGAGTATGAGTATGAGTATGAGTATGAGTATGAGTATGAGTATGAGTATGAGTATGATTATGAGTATGAGTATGAGTATGTGTATGAGTATGAGTATGAGTATGAGTATGAGTATGAGTGTGAGTGTGAGTGCGAATGTGAGTATGAGTATGAGTATGAGTATGAGTATGAGTATGTGTATGAGTATGAGTATGAGTATGACTATGAGTATGAGTATGAGTATGAGTATGAGTATGAGTATGAGTATGAGTATGAGTATGAGTATGACTATGAGTATGAGTATGACTATGACTATGATAATGAGAATGAGTATCAGTATGAGTATGAGTATGAGTATGAGTATGAGTGTGAGTATGAGTATGAGTATGAGTATGAGTATGAGAATGAGTATGAGTATGAGTATGAGTATGAGTATGAGTATGAGTATGAGTATGAGTATAAGTATTAGTATGAGTATGAGTACGATTATTAGTATGAGTATGAGTATGAGTATGAGTTTAAGTATGAGTCTGAGTACGAGTATGCGTATGAATATGAGTATGAGTATGAGTATGAGTATGGGTATGATTATGAGTATGAGTATGAGTATGAGTATGAGTATGAGTATGAGTATGAGTATGAGTATGAGTATGAGTATGAGTATGAGTATGAGTATGAGTATGAGTATGAGTATGAGTATGAGTATGATTATGAGTATGAGTATGAGTATGAGTATGAGTATGAGTATAAGTATTAGTATGAGTATGAGTACGAGTATTAGTATGAGTATGAGTATGAGTATGAGTATGAGTTTGAGTATGAGTCTGAGTACGAGTATGCGTATGAATATGAGTATGAGTATGAGTATGAGTATGGGTATGAGTATGAGTATGAGTATGAGTATGAGTATGAGTATGAGTATGAGTATGTGTATGAGTATGAGTATGAGTATGAGTATGAGTATGAGTGTGAGTGTGAGTGCGAATGTGAGTATGAGTATGAGTATGAGTATGAGTATGAGAATGAGTATGAGTATGAGTATGAGTATAAGTATTAGTATGAGTATGAGTTAGAGTATGAGTATGTGTATGAGTATGAGTATGAGTATGAGTATGAGTATGAGTGTGAGTGTGAGTGCGAATGTGAGTATGAGTATGAGTATGAGTATGAGTATGTGTATGAGTATGAGTATGAGTATGAGTATGACTATGAGTATGAGTATGAGTATGAGTATGAGTATGAGTATGAGTATGAGTATGAGTATGAGTATGAGTATGAGTATGAGTATGAGTATGAGTTTAAGTATGAGTCTGAGTACGAGTATGCGTATGAATATGAGTATGAGTATGAGTATGAGTATGGGTATGAGTATGAGTATGAGTATGAGTATGAGTATGAGTATGAGTATGAGTATGAGTATGAGTATGAGTATGAGTATGAGTATGACAATGTCTATGACTATGAGAATGAGTATGAGTATGAGTATGAGTATGAGTATGAGTGTGAGTATGAGTATGAGTATGAGTATGAGTATGAGTATGAGTATGAGTATGAGTATGAGTATGAGAATGAGTATGAGTATGAGTATGAGTATAAGTATTAGTATGAGTATGAGTTAGAGTATGAGTATGTGTATGAGTATGAGTATGAGTATGAGTATGAGTATGAGTGTGAGTGTGAGTGCGAATGTGAGTATGAGTATGAGTATGAGTATGAGTATGTGTATGAGTATGAGTATGAGTATGAGTATGACTATGAGTATGAGTATGAGTATGAGTATGAGTATGAGTATGAGTATGAGTATGAGTATGAGTATGAGTATGAGTATGAGTATGACTATGAGTATGAGTATGACTATGACTATGACTATGAGAATGAGTATCAGTATGAGTATGAGTATGAGTATGAGTATGAGTGTGAGTATGAGTACGAGTATGAGTATGAGTATGAGTATGAGAATGAGTATGAGTATGAGTATGAGTATGAGTATGAGTATGAGTATGAGTATGAGTATGAGTATAAGTATTAGTATGAGTATGAGTACGATTATTAGTATGAGTATGAGTATGAGTATGAGTATGAGTTTAAGTATGAGTATGAGTACGAGTATGCGTATGAATATGAGTATGAGTATGAGTATGAGTATAAGTATTAGTATGAGTATGAGTACGATTATTTGTATGAGTATGAGTATGAGTATGAGTATGAGTTTAAGTATGAGTATGAGTACGAGTATGCGTATGAATATGAGTATGAGTATGAGTATGGGTATGAGTATGAGTATGAGTATGAGTATGAGTTTAAGTATGAGCATGAGCATGAGCATGAGTATGAGTATGAGTATGAGTATGAGTGTGAGTATGAGTATGAGTATGAGTATGAGTATGAGTATGAGTATGAGTATGAGTATGAGTATGTGTATGAGTATGAGTATGAGTTAGAGTATGAGTATGTGTATGAGTATGAGTATGAGTATGAGTATGAGTGTGAGTGTGAGTGCGAATGTGAGTATGAGGATGAGTATGAGTATGAGTATGACTATGAGTATGAGTATGACTATGTCTATGACTATGAGAATGAGTATGAGTATGAGTATGAGTATGAGTATGAGTGTGAGTATGAGTATGAGTATGAGTATGAGTATGAGTATGAGTATGAGTATGAGTATGAGTATGAGAATGAGTATGAGTATGAGTATGAGTATAAGTATTAGTATGAGTATGAGTTAGAGTATGAGTATGTGTATGAGTATGAGTATGAGTATGAGTATGAGTATGAGTGTGAGTGTGAGTGCGAATGTGAGTATGAGTATGAGTATGAGTATGAGTATGAGTATGTGTATGAGTATGAGTATGAGTATGAGTATGACTATGAGTATGAGTATGAGTATGAGTATGAGTATGAGTATGAGTATGAGTATGAGTATGAGTATGAGTATGAGTATGAGTATGACTATGAGTATGAGTATGACTATGACTATGACTATGAGAATGAGTATCAGTATGAGTATGAGTATGAGTATGAGTATGAGTGTGAGTATGAGTACGAGTATGAGTATGAGTATGAGTATGAGAATGAGTATGAGTATGAGTATGAGTATGAGTATGAGTATGAGTATGAGTATGAGTATAAGTATTAGTATGAGTATGAGTACGATTATTAGTATGAGTATGAGTATGAGTATGAGTATGAGTTTAAGTATGAGTATGAGTACGAGTATGCGTATGAATATGAGTATGAGTATGAGTATGAGTATAAGTATTAGTATGAGTATCAGTACGATTATTTGTATGAGTATGAGTATGAGTATGAGTATGAGTTTAAGTATGAGTATGAGTACGAGTATGCGTATGAATATGAGTATGAGTATGAGTATGGGTATGAGTATGAGTATGAGTATGAGTATGAGTTTAAGTATGAGCATGAGCATGAGCATGAGTATGAGTATGAGTATGAGTATGAGTATGAGTGTGAGTATGAGTATGAGTATGAGTATGAGTATGAGTATGAGTATGAGTATGAGTATGAGTATGTGTATGAGTATGAGTATGAGTTAGAGTATGAGTATGTGTATGAGTATGAGTATGAGTATGAGTATGAGTGTGAGTGTGAGTGCGAATGTGAGTATGAGGATGAGTATGAGTATGAGTATGTGTATGAGTATGAGTATGAGTATGACTATGAGTATGAGTATGAGTATGAGTATGAGTATGAGTATGAGTATGAGTATGAGTATGAGTATGACTATGAGTATGAGTATGACTATGTCTATGACTATGAGAATGAGAATGAGTATGAGTATGAGTATGAGTATGAGTGTGAGTATGAGTATGAGTATGAGTATGAGTATGAGTATGAGTATGAGTATGAGTATGAGAATGAGTATGAGTATGAGTATGAGTATAAGTATTAGTATGAGTATGAGTTAGAGTATGAGTATGTGAATGAGTATGAGTATGAGTATGAGTATGAGTATGAGTGTGAGTGTGAGTGCGAATGTGAGTATGAGTATGAGTATGAGTATGAGTATGAGTATGTGTATGAGTATGAGTATGAGTATGACTATGAGTATGAGTATGAGTATGAGTATGAGTATGAGTATGAGTATGAGTATGAGTATGAGTATGAGTATGAGTATGAGTATGACTATGAGTATGAGTATGACTATGTCTATGACTATGAGAATGAGTATGAGTATGAGTATGAGTATGAGTATGAGTATGAGTATGAGTACGAGTGTGAGTATGAGTATGAGTATGAGTATGAGTATGAGTATGAGTATGAGTATGAGTATGAGTATGAGTATGAGAATGAGTATGAGTATGAGTATGAGTATAAGTATTAGTATGAGTATGAGTTAGAGTATGAGTATGTGTATGAGTATGAGTATGAGTATGAGTATGAGTATGAGTGTGAGTGTGAGTGCGAATGTGAGTATGAGTATGAGTATGGGTATGAGTATGAGTATGTGTATGAGTATGAGTGTGAGTATGACTATGAGTATGAGTATGAGTATGAGTATGAGTATGAGTATGAGTATGAGTATGAGTGTGAGTATGAGTATGAGTATGACTATGAGTATGAGTATGACTATGACTATGACTATGAGAATGAGTATCAGTATGAGTATGAGTATGAGTATGAGTATGAGTATGAGTGTGAGTATGAGTATGAGTATGAGTATGAGTATGAGAATGAGTATGAGTATGAGTATGAGTATGAGTATGAGTATGAGTATGAGTATGAGTATGAGTATGAGGATAAGTATTAGTATGAGTATGAGTACGAGTATTAGTATGAGTATGAGTATGAGTATGAGTTTAAGTATGAGTCTGAGTACGAGTATGCGTATGAATATGAGTATGAGTATGAGTATGAGTATGGGTATGAGTATGAGTATGAGTATGAGTATGAGTATGAGTATGAGTATGAGTATGAGTATGAGTATGAGTATGAGTATGATTATGAGTATGAGTATGAGTATGTGTATGAGTATGAGTATGAGTATGAGTATGAGTATGAGTGTGAGTGTGAGTGCGAATGTGAGTATGAGTATGAGTATGAGTATGAGTATGTGTATGAGTATGAGTATGAGTATGACTATGAGTATGAGTATGAGTATGAGTATGAGTATGAGTATGAGTATGAGTATGAGTATGAGTATGACTATGAGTATGAGTATGACTATGACTATGATAATGAGAATGAGTATCGGTATGAGTATGAGTATGAGTATGAGTATGAGTGTGAGTATGAGTATGAGTATGAGTATGAGTATGAGAATGAGTATGAGTATGAGTATGAGTATGAGTATGAGTATGAGTATGAGTATGAGTATAAGTATTAGTATGAGTATGAGTACGATTATTAGTATGAGTATGAGTATGAGTATGAGTTTAAGTATGAGTCTGAGTACGAGTATGCGTATGAATATGAGTATGAGTATGAGTATGAGTATGGGTATGAGTATGAGTATGAGTATGAGTATGAGTATGAGTATGAGTATGAGTATGAGTATGAGTATGAGTATGAGTATGAGTATGAGTATGAGTATGAGTATGAGTATGAGTATGAGTATGATTATGAGTATGAGTATGAGTATGAGTATGAGTGTGAGTGCGAATGTGAGTATGAGTATGAGTATGTGCAAGAGTATGAGTATGTGTATGAGTATGAGTATGAGTATGAGTGTGAGTATGAGAATTAGTATGAGTATGTGTATGAGTATGAGTACGAGTATTAGTATGAGTATGAGTATGAGTATGAGTTTAAGTATGAGTCTGAGTACGAGTATGCGTATGAATATGAGTATGAGTATGAGTATGAGTATGGGTATGAGTATGAGTATGAGTATGAGTATGAGTATGAGTATGAGTATGAGTATGAGTATGAGTATGAGTATGAGTATGAGTATGAGTATGAGTATGAGTATGAGTATGAGTATGAGTATGAGTATGAGTATGAGTATGAGTATGAGTATGAGTATGAGTATGAGTATGAGTATGAGTATGATTATGAGTATGAGTATGAGTATGAGTATGAGTATGAGTATGAGTATGAGTATGAGTATAAGTATTAGTATGAGTATGAGTACGAGTATTAGTATGAGTATGAGTATGAGTATGAGTTTAAGTATGAGTCTGAGTACGACTATGCGTATGAATATGAGTATGAGTATGAGTATGAGTATGGGTATGAGTATGAGTATGAGTATGAGTATGAGTATGAGTATGAGTATGAGTATGAGTATGAGTATGAGTATGAGTATGAGTATGAGTATGAGTATAAGTATTAGTATGAGTATGAGTACGAGTATTAGTATGAGTATGAGTATGAGTATGAGTTTAAGTATGAGTATGAGTACGAGTATGCGTATGAATATGAGTATGAGTATGAGTATGAGTATGTGTATGAGTATGAGTATGAGTTAGAGTATGAGTATGTGTATGAGTATGAGTATGAGTATGAGTATGAGTATGAGTATGAGTGTGAGTGTGAGTGCGAATGTGAGTATGAGGATGAGTATGAGTATGTGTATGAGTATGAGTATGAGTATGACTATGAGTATGAGTATGAGTATGAGTATGAGTATGAGTATGAGTATGAGTATGAGTATGAGTATGACTATGAGTATGAGTATGACTATGTCTATGACTATGAGAATGAGTATGAGTATGAGTATGAGTATGAGTATGAGTATGAGTATGAGTACGAGTGTGAGTATGAGTATGAGTATGAGTATGAGTATGAGTATGAGTATGAGTATGAGTATGAGTATGAGTATGATTATGAGTATGAGTATGAGTATGAGTATGAGTGTGAGTGCGAATGTGAGTATGAGTATGAGTATGTGCAAGAGTATGAGTATGTGTATGAGTATGAGTATGAGTATGAGTGTGAGTATGAGAATTAGTATGAGTATGTGTATGAGTATGAGTACGAGTATTAGTATGAGTATGAGTATGAGTATGAGTATGAGTTTAAGTATGAATCTGAGTACGAGTATGCGTATGAATATGAGTATGAGTATGAGTATGAGTATGGGTATGAGTATGAGTATGAGTATGAGTATGAGTATGAGTATGAGTATGAGTATGAGTATGAGTATGAGTATGAGTATGAGTATGAGTATGAGTATGAGTATGAGTATGAGTATGAGTATGAGTATGAGTATGAGTATGAGTATGAGTATGAGTATGAGTATGAGTATGATTATGAGTATGAGTATGAGTATGAGTATGAGTATGAGTATGAGTATGAGTATAAGTATTAGTATGAGTATGAGTACGAGTATTAGTATGAGTATGAGTATGAGTATGAGTTTAAGTATGAGTCTGAGTACGAGTATGCGTATGAATATGAGTATGAGTATGAGTATGAGTATGGGTATGAGTATGAGTATGAGTATGAGTATGAGTATGAGTATGAGTATGAGTATGAGTATGAGTATGAGTATGAGTATGAGTATGAGTATAAGTATTAGTATGAGTATGAGTACGAGTATTAGTATGAGTATGAGTATGAGTATGAGTTTAAGTATGAGTATGAGTACGAGTATGCGTATGAATATGAGTATGAGTATGAGTATGAGTATGTGTATGAGTATGAGTATGAGTTAGAGTATGAGTATGTGTATGAGTATGAGTATGAGTATGAGTATGAGTATGAGTATGAGTGTGAGTGTGAGTGCGAATGTGAGTATGAGGATGAGTATGAGTATGTGTATGAGTATGAGTATGAGTATGACTATGAGTATGAGTATGAGTATGAGTATGAGTATGAGTATGAGTATGAGTATGAGTATGAGTATGACTATGAGTATGAGTATGACTATGTCTATGACTATGAGAATGAGTATGAGTATGAGTATGAGTATGAGTATGAGTATGAGTATGAGTACGTGTGTGAGTATGAGTATGAGTATGAGTATCAGTATGAGTATGAGTATGAGTATGAGTATGAGTATGAGTATGAGAATGAGTATGAGTATGAGTATGAGTATAAGTATTAGTATGAGTATGAGTTAGAGTATGAGTATGTGTATGAGTATGAGTATGAGTATGAGTATGAGTATGAGTGTGAGTGTGAGTGCGAATGTGAGTATGAGTATGAGTATGGGTATGAGTATGAGTATGTGTATGAGTATGAGTGTGAGAATGACTATGAGTATGAGTATGAGTATGAGTATGAGTATGAGTATGAGTATGAGTGTGAGTATGAGTATGAGTATGACTATGAGTATGAGTATGACTATGACTATGACTATGAGAATGAGTATCAGTATGAGTATGAGTATGAGTATGAGTATGATTGTGAGTATGAGTATGAGTATGAGTATGAGTATGAGAATGAGTATGAGTATGAGTATGAGTATGAGTATGAGTATGAGTATGAGGATAAGTATTAGTATGAGTATGAGTACGAGTATTAGTATGAGTATGAGTATGAGTATGAGTTTAAGTATGAGTCTGAGTACGAGTATGCGTATGAATATGAGTATGAGACTGAGTATGAGTATGGGTATGAGTATGAGTATGAGTATGAGTATGAGTATGAGTATGAGTATGAGTATGAGTATGAGTATGAGTATGAGTATGAGTATGATTATGAGTATGAGTATGAGTATGAGTATGTGTATGAGTATGAGTATGAGTATGAGTATGAGTATGAGTGTGAGTGTGAGTGCGAATGTGAGTATGAGTATGAGTATGAGTATGAGTATGAGTATGTGTATGAGTATGAGTATGAGTATGACTATGAGTATGAGTATGAGTATGAGTATGAGTATGAGTATGAGTATGACTATGAGTATGAGTATGACTATGACTATGATAATGAGAATGAGTATCAGTATGAGTATGAGTATGAGTATGAGTATGAGTGTGAGTATGAGTATGAGTATGAGTATAAGTATTAGTATGAGTATGAGTACGATTATTAGTATGAGTATGAGTATGAGTATGAGTATGAGTTTATGTATGAGTATGAGTACGAGTATGCGTATGAATATGAGTATGAGTATGAGTATGAGTATAAGTATTAGTATGAGTATGAGTACGATTATTAGTATGAGTATGAGTATGAGTATGAGTATGAGTTTAAGTATGAGTATGAGTACGAGTATGCGTATGAATATGAGTATGAGTATGAGTATGAGTATGAGTATGGGTATGAGTATGAGTATGAGTATGAGTTTAAGTATGAGCATGAGCATGAGCATGAGTATGAGTATGAGTATGAGTATGAGTATGAGTGTGAGTATGAGTATGAGTATGAGTATGAGTATGAGTATGAGTATGAGTATGAGTATGAGTATGAGTATGTGTATGAGTATGAGTATGAGTATGAGTATGAGTATGAGTATGAGTATGAGTATGAGTATGAGTATGAGTATGAGTATGAGTATGATTATGAGTATGAGTATGAGTATGAGTATGAGTATGAGTATGAGTATGAGTATGAGTATAAGTATTAGTATGAGTATGAGTACGAGTATTAGTATGAGTATGAGTATGAGTATGAGTTTAAGTATGAGTCTGAGTACGACTATGCGTATGAATATGAGTATGAGTATGAGTATGAGTATGGGTATGAGTATGAGTATGAGTATGAGTATGAGTATGAGTATGAGTATGAGTATGAGTATGAGTATGAGTATGAGTATGAGTATAAGTATTAGTATGAGTATGAGTACGAGTATTAGTATGAGTATGAGTATGAGTATGAGTTTAAGTATGAGTATGAGTACGAGTATGCGTATGAATATGAGTATGAGTATGAGTATGAGTATGTGTATGAGTATGAGTATGAGTTAGAGTATGAGTATGTGTATGAGTATGAGTATGAGTATGAGTATGAGTATGAGTATGAGTGTGAGTGTGAGTGCGAATGTGAGTATGAGGATGAGTATGAGTATGTGTATGAGTATGAGTATGAGTATGACTATGAGTATGAGTATGAGTATGAGTATGAGTATGAGTATGAGTATGAGTATGAGTATGAGTATGACTATGAGTATGAGTATGACTATGTCTATGACTATGAGAATGAGTATGAGTATGAGTATGAGTATGAGTATGAGTATGAGTATGAGTACGAGTGTGAGTATGAGTATGAGTATGAGTATGAGTATGAGTATGAGTATGAGTATGAGTATGAGTATGAGTATGAGTATGATTATGAGTATGAGTATGAGTATGAGTATGAGTGTGAGTGCGAATGTGAGTATGAGTATGAGTATGTGCAAGAGTATGAGTATGTGTATGAGTATGAGTATGAGTATGAGTGTGAGTATGAGAATTAGTATGAGTATGTGTATGAGTATGAGTACGAGTATTAGTATGAGTATGAGTATGAGTATGAGTATGAGTTTAAGTATGAATCTGAGTACGAGTATGCGTATGAATATGAGTATGAGTATGAGTATGAGTATGGGTATGAGTATGAGTATGAGTATGAGTATGAGTATGAGTATGAGTATGAGTATGAGTATGAGTATGAGTATGAGTATGAGTATGAGTATGAGTATGAGTATGAGTATGAGTATGAGTATGAGTATGAGTATGAGTATGAGTATGAGTATGAGTATGAGTATGAGTATGATTATGAGTATGAGTATGAGTATGAGTATGAGTATGAGTATGAGTATGAGTATAAGTATTAGTATGAGTATGAGTACGAGTATTAGTATGAGTATGAGTATGAGTATGAGTTTAAGTATGAGTCTGAGTACGAGTATGCGTATGAATATGAGTATGAGTATGAGTATGAGTATGGGTATGAGTATGAGTATGAGTATGAGTATGAGTATGAGTATGAGTATGAGTATGAGTATGAGTATGAGTATGAGTATGAGTATGAGTATGAGTATAAGTATTAGTATGAGTATGAGTACGAGTATTAGTATGAGTATGAGTATGAGTATGAGTTTAAGTATGAGTATGAGTACGAGTATGCGTATGAATATGAGTATGAGTATGAGTATGAGTATGTGTATGAGTATGAGTATGAGTTAGAGTATGAGTATGTGTATGAGTATGAGTATGAGTATGAGTATGAGTATGAGTATGAGTGTGAGTGTGAGTGCGAATGTGAGTATGAGGATGAGTATGAGTATGTGTATGAGTATGAGTATGAGTATGACTATGAGTATGAGTATGAGTATGAGTATGAGTATGAGTATGAGTATGAGTATGAGTATGAGTATGACTATGAGTATGAGTATGACTATGTCTATGACTATGAGAATGAGTATGAGTATGAGTATGAGTATGAGTATGAGTATGAGTATGAGTACGTGTGTGAGTATGAGTATGAGTATGAGTATCAGTATGAGTATGAGTATGAGTATGAGTATGAGTATGAGAATGAGTATGAGTATGAGTATGAGTATGAGTATGAGTATGACTATGAGTATGAGTATGACTATGTCTATGACTATGAGAATGAGTATGAGTATGAGTATGAGTATAAGTATTAGTATGAGTATGAGTACGAGTATTAGTATGAGTATGAGTATGAGTATGAGTTTAAGTATGAGTATGAGTACGAGTATGCGTATGAATATGAGTATGAGTATGAGTATGAGTATGTGTATGAGTATGAGTATGAGTTAGAGTATGAGTATGTGTATGAGTATGAGTATGAGTATGAGTATGAGTATGAGTATGAGTGTGAGTGTGAGTGCGAATGTGAGTATGAGGATGAGTATGAGTATGTGTATGAGTATGAGTATGAGTATGACTATGAGTATGAGTATGAGTATGAGTATGAGTATGAGTATGAGTATGAGTATGAGTATGAGTATGACTATGAGTATGAGTATGACTATGTCTATGACTATGAGAATGAGTATGAGTATGAGTATGAGTATGAGTATGAGTATGAGTATGAGTACGAGTGTGAGTATGAGTATGAGTATGAGTATGAGTATGAGTATGAGTATGAGTATGAGTATGAGTATGAGTATGAGTATGATTATGAGTATGAGTATGAGTATGAGTATGAGTGTGAGTGCGAATGTGAGTATGAGTATGAGTATGTGCAAGAGTATGAGTATGTGTATGAGTATGAGTATGAGTATGAGTGTGAGTATGAGAATTAGTATGAGTATGTGTATGAGTATGAGTACGAGTATTAGTATGAGTATGAGTATGAGTATGAGTATGAGTTTAAGTATGAATCTGAGTACGAGTATGCGTATGAATATGAGTATGAGTATGAGTATGAGTATGGGTATGAGTATGAGTATGAGTATGAGTATGAGTATGAGTATGAGTATGAGTATGAGTATGAGTATGAGTATGAGTATGAGTATGAGTATGAGTATGAGTATGAGTATGAGTATGAGTATGAGTATGAGTATGAGTATGAGTATGAGTATGAGTATGAGTATGAGTATGATTATGAGTATGAGTATGAGTATGAGTATGAGTATGAGTATGAGTATGAGTATAAGTATTAGTATGAGTATGAGTACGAGTATTAGTATGAGTATGAGTATGAGTATGAGTTTAAGTATGAGTCTGAGTACGAGTATGCGTATGAATATGAGTATGAGTATGAGTATGAGTATGGGTATGAGTATGAGTATGAGTATGAGTATGAGTATGAGTATGAGTATGAGTATGAGTATGAGTATGAGTATGAGTATGAGTATGAGTATGAGTATAAGTATTAGTATGAGTATGAGTACGAGTATTAGTATGAGTATGAGTATGAGTATGAGTTTAAGTATGAGTATGAGTACGAGTATGCGTATGAATATGAGTATGAGTATGAGTATGAGTATGTGTATGAGTATGAGTATGAGTTAGAGTATGAGTATGTGTATGAGTATGAGTATGAGTATGAGTATGAGTATGAGTATGAGTGTGAGTGTGAGTGCGAATGTGAGTATGAGGATGAGTATGAGTATGTGTATGAGTATGAGTATGAGTATGACTATGAGTATGAGTATGAGTATGAGTATGAGTATGAGTATGAGTATGAGTATGAGTATGAGTATGACTATGAGTATGAGTATGACTATGTCTATGACTATGAGAATGAGTATGAGTATGAGTATGAGTATGAGTATGAGTATGAGTATGAGTACGTGTGTGAGTATGAGTATGAGTATGAGTATCAGTATGAGTATGAGTATGAGTATGAGTATGAGTATGAGAATGAGTATGAGTATGAGTATGAGTATGAGTATGAGTATGACTATGAGTATGAGTATGACTATGTCTATGACTATGAGAATGAGTATGAGTATGAGTATGAGTATAAGTATTAGTATGAGTATGAGTACGAGTATTAGTATGAGTATGAGTATGAGTATGAGTTTAAGTATGAGTATGAGTACGAGTATGCGTATGAATATGAGTATGAGTATGAGTATGAGTATGTGTATGAGTATGAGTATGAGTTAGAGTATGAGTATGTGTATGAGTATGAGTATGAGTATGAGTATGAGTATGAGTATGAGTGTGAGTGTGAGTGCGAATGTGAGTATGAGGATGAGTATGAGTATGTGTATGAGTATGAGTATGAGTATGACTATGAGTATGAGTATGAGTATGAGTATGAGTATGAGTATGAGTATGAGTATGAGTATGAGTATGACTATGAGTATGAGTATGACTATGTCTATGACTATGAGAATGAGTATGAGTATGAGTATGAGTATGAGTATGAGTATGAGTATGAGTACGAGTGTGAGTATGAGTATGAGTATGAGTATGAGTATGAGTATGAGTATGAGTATGAGTATGAGTATGAGTATGAGTATGATTATGAGTATGAGTATGAGTATGAGTATGAGTGTGAGTGCGAATGTGAGTATGAGTATGAGTATGTGCAAGAGTATGAGTATGTGTATGAGTATGAGTATGAGTATGAGTGTGAGTATGAGAATTAGTATGAGTATGTGTATGAGTATGAGTACGAGTATTAGTATGAGTATGAGTATGAGTATGAGTATGAGTTTAAGTATGAATCTGAGTACGAGTATGCGTATGAATATGAGTATGAGTATGAGTATGAGTATGGGTATGAGTATGAGTATGAGTATGAGTATGAGTATGAGTATGAGTATGAGTATGAGTATGAGTATGAGTATGAGTATGAGTATGAGTATGAGTATGAGTATGAGTATGAGTATGAGTATGAGTATGAGTATGAGTATGAGTATGAGTATGAGTATGAGTATGAGTATGATTATGAGTATGAGTATGAGTATGAGTATGAGTATGAGTATGAGTATGAGTATAAGTATTAGTATGAGTATGAGTACGAGTATTAGTATGAGTATGAGTATGAGTATGAGTTTAAGTATGAGTCTGAGTACGAGTATGCGTATGAATATGAGTATGAGTATGAGTATGAGTATGGGTATGAGTATGAGTATGAGTATGAGTATGAGTATGAGTATGAGTATGAGTATGAGTATGAGTATGAGTATGAGTATGAGTATGAGTATGAGTATAAGTATTAGTATGAGTATGAGTACGAGTATTAGTATGAGTATGAGTATGAGTATGAGTTTAAGTATGAGTATGAGTACGAGTATGCGTATGAATATGAGTATGAGTATGAGTATGAGTATGTGTATGAGTATGAGTATGAGTTAGAGTATGAGTATGTGTATGAGTATGAGTATGAGTATGAGTATGAGTATGAGTATGAGTGTGAGTGTGAGTGCGAATGTGAGTATGAGGATGAGTATGAGTATGTGTATGAGTATGAGTATGAGTATGACTATGAGTATGAGTATGAGTATGAGTATGAGTATGAGTATGAGTATGAGTATGAGTATGAGTATGACTATGAGTATGAGTATGACTATGTCTATGACTATGAGAATGAGTATGAGTATGAGTATGAGTATGAGTATGAGTATGAGTATGAGTACGTGTGTGAGTATGAGTATGAGTATGAGTATCAGTATGAGTATGAGTATGAGTATGAGTATGAGTATGAGTATGAGAATGAGTATGAGTATGAGTATGAGTATAAGTATTAGTATGAGTATGAGTTAGAGTATGAGTATGTGTATGAGTATGAGTATGAGTATGAGTATGAGTATGAGTGTGAGTGTGAGTGCGAATGTGAGTATGAGTATGAGTATGGGTATGAGTATGAGTATGTGTATGAGTATGAGTGTGAGAATGACTATGAGTATGAGTATGAGTATGAGTATGAGTATGAGTATGAGTATGAGTGTGAGTATGAGTATGAGTATGACTATGAGTATGAGTATGACTATGACTATGACTATGAGAATGAGTATCAGTATGAGTATGAGTATGAGTATGAGTATGATTGTGAGTATGAGTATGAGTATGAGTATGAGTATGAGAATGAGTATGAGTATGAGTATGAGTATGAGTATGAGTATGAGTATGAGGATAAGTATTAGTATGAGTATGAGTACGAGTATTAGTATGAGTATGAGTATGAGTATGAGTTTAAGTATGAGTCTGAGTACGAGTATGCGTATGAATATGAGTATGAGACTGAGTATGAGTATGGGTATGAGTATGAGTATGAGTATGAGTATGAGTATGAGTATGAGTATGAGTATGAGTATGAGTATGAGTATGAGTATGAGTATGATTATGAGTATGAGTATGAGTATGAGTATGTGTATGAGTATGAGTATGAGTATGAGTATGAGTATGAGTGTGAGTGTGAGTGCGAATGTGAGTATGAGTATGAGTATGAGTATGAGTATGAGTATGTGTATGAGTATGAGTATGAGTATGACTATGAGTATGAGTATGAGTATGAGTATGAGTATGAGTATGAGTATGAGTATGACTATGAGTATGAGTATGACTATGACTATGATAATGAGAATGAGTATCAGTATGAGTATGAGTATGAGTATGAGTATGAGTGTGAGTATGAGTATGAGTATGAGTATAAGTATTAGTATGAGTATGAGTACGATTATTAGTATGAGTATGAGTATGAGTATGAGTATGAGTTTATGTATGAGTATGAGTACGAGTATGCGTATGAATATGAGTATGAGTATGAGTATGAGTATAAGTATTAGTATGAGTATGAGTACGATTATTAGTATGAGTATGAGTATGAGTATGAGTATGAGTTTAAGTATGAGTATGAGTACGAGTATGCGTATGAATATGAGTATGAGTATGAGTATGAGTATGAGTATGGGTATGAGTATGAGTATGAGTATGAGTTTAAGTATGAGCATGAGCATGAGCATGAGTATGAGTATGAGTATGAGTATGAGTATGAGTGTGAGTATGAGTATGAGTATGAGTATGAGTATGAGTATGAGTATGAGTATGAGTATGAGTATGAGTATGTGTATGAGTATGAGTATGAGTTAGAGTATGAGTATGTGTATGAGTATGAGTATGAGTATGAGTATGAGTGTGAGTGTGAGTGCGAATGTGAGTATGAGGATGAGTATGAGTATGAGTATGTGTATGAGTATGAGTATGAGTATGACTATGAGTATGAGTATGAGTATGAGTATGAGTATGAGTATGAGTATGACTATGAGTATGAGTATGACTATGTCTATGACTATGAGAATGAGTATGAGTATGAGTATGAGTATGAGTATGAGTATGAGTGTGAGTATGAGTATGAGTATGAGTATGAGTATGAGTATGAGTATGAGTATGAGTATGAGTATGAGTATAAGTATTAGTATGAGTATGAGTACGAGTATTAGTATGAGTATGAGTATGAGTATGAATTTAAGTATGAGTCTGAGTACGAGTATGCGTATGAATATGAGTATGAGTATGAGTATGAGTATGGGTATGAGTATAAGTATGAGTATGAGTATGAGTATGAGTATGAGTATGAGTATGAGTATGAGTATGAGTATGAGTATAAGTATTAGTATGAGTATGAGTACGAGTATTAGTATGAGTATGAGTATGAGTATGAGTTTAAGTATGAGTATGAGTACGAGTATGCGTATGAATATGAGTATGAGTATGAGTATGAGTATGTGTATGAGTATGAGTATGAGTTAGAGTATGAGTATGTGTATGAGTATGAGTATGAGTATGAGTATGAGTATGAGTATGAGTGTGAGTGTGAGTGCGAATGTGAGTATGAGGATGAGTATGAGTATGTGTATGAGTATGAGTATGAGTATGACTATGAGTATGAGTATGAGTATGAGTATGAGTATGAGTATGAGTATGAGTATGAGTATGACTATGAGTATGAGTATGACTATGTCTATGACTATGAGAATGAGTATGAGTATGAGTATGAGTATGAGTATGAGTATGAGTATGAGTACAAGTGTGAGTATGAGTATGAGTATGAGTATCAGTATGAGTATGAGTATGAGTATGAGTATGAGTATGAGTATGAGAATGAGTATGAGTATGAGTATGAGTATAAGTATTAGTATGAGTATGAGTTAGAGTATGAGTATGTGTATGAGTATGAGTATGAGTATGAGTATGAGTATGAGTGTGAGTGTGAGTGCGAATGTGAGTATGAGTATGAGTATGGGTATGAGTATGAGTATGTGTATGAGTATGAGTGTGAGTATGACTATGAGTATGAGTATGAGTATGAGTATGAGTATGAGTATGAGTATGAGTATGAGTGTGAGTATGAGTATGAGTATGACTATGAGTATGAGTATGACTATGACTATGACTATGAGAATGAGTATCAGTATGAGTATGAGTATGAGTATGAGTATGATTGTGAGTATGAGTATGAGTATGAGTATGAGTATGAGTATGAGAATGAGTATGAGTATGAGTATGTGTATGAGTATGAGTATGAGTATGAGTATGAGTATGATTATGAGTATGAGTATGAGTATGAGTATGTGTATGAGTATGAGTATGAGTATGAGTATGAGTATGAGTGTGAGTGTGAGTGCGAATGTGAGTATGAGTATGAGTATGAGTATGAGTATGTGTATGAGTATGAGTATGAGTATGACTATGAGTATGAGTATGAGTATGAGTATGAGTATGAGTATGAGTATGAGTATGACTATGAGTATGAGTATGACTATGACTATGATAATGAGAATGAGTATCAGTATGAGTATGAGTATGAGTATGAGTATGAGTGTGAGTATGAGTATGAGTATGAGTATGAGTATGAGTATGAGAATGAGTATGAGTATGAGTATGAGTATGAGTATGAGTATGAGTATGAGTATGAGTATAAGTATTAGTATGAGTATGAGTACGATTATTAGTATGAGTATGAGTATGAGTATGAGTATGAGTTTATGTATGAGTATGAGTACGAGTATGCGTATGAATATGAGTATGAGTATGAGTATGAGTATAAGTATTAGTATGAGTATGAGTACGATTATTAGTATGAGTATGAGTATGAGTATGAGTATGAGTTTAAGTATGAGTATGAGTACGAGTATGCGTATGAATATGAGTATGAGTATGAGTATGAGTATGAGTATGGGTATGAGTATGAGTATGAGTATGAGTTTAAGTATGAGCATGAGCATGAGCATGAGTATGAGTATGAGTATGAGTATGAGTATGAGTGTGAGTATGAGTATGAGTATGAGTATGAGTATGAGTATGAGTATGAGTATGAGTATGAGTATGTGTATGAGTATGAGTATGAGTTAGAGTATGAGTATGTGTATGAGTATGAGTATGAGTATGAGTGTGAGTGTGAGTGCGAATGTGAGTATGAGGATGAGTATGAGTATGAGTATGTGTATGCGTATGAGTATGAGTATGACAATGAGTATGAGTATGAGTATGAGTATGAGTATGAGTATGAGTATGAGTATGACTATGAGTATGAGTATGACTATGTCTATGACTATGAGAATGAGTATGAGTATGAGTATGAGTATGAGTATGAGTATGAGTATGAGTGTGAGTATGAGTATGAGTATGAGTATGAGCATGAGTATGAGTTTAAGTATGAGTATGAGTACGAGTATGCGTATGAATATGAGTATGAGTATGAGTATGAGTATGAGTATGGGTATGAGTATGAGTATGAGTATGAGTTTAAGTATGAGCATGAGCATGAGCATGAGTATGAGTATGAGTATGAGTATGAGTATGAGTGTGAGTATGAGTATGAGTATGAGTATGAGTATGAGTATGAGTATGAGTATGAGTATGAGTATGTGTATGAGTATGAGTATGAGTTAGAGTATGAGTATGTGTATGAGTATGAGTATGAGTATGAGTGTGAGTGTGAGTGCGAATGTGAGTATGAGGATGAGTATGAGTATGAGTATGTGTATGCGTATGAGTATGAGTATGACTATGAGTATGAGTATGAGTATGAGTATGAGTATGAGTATGAGTATGAGTATGACTATGAGTATGAGTATGACTATGTCTATGACTATGAGAATGAGTATGAGTATGAGTATGAGTATGAGTATGAGTATGAGTATGAGTGTGAGTATGAGTATGAGTATGAGTATGAGTATGAGTATGAGTATGAGTATGAGTATGAGAATGAGTATGAGTATGAGTATGAGTATAAGTATTAGTATGAGTATGAGTTAGAGTATGAGTATGTGTATGAGTATGAGTATGAGTATGAGTATGAGTATGAGTATGAGTGTGAGTGTGAGTGCGAATGTGAGTATGAGTATGAGTATGAGTATGAGTATGAGTATGAGTATGAGTATGAGTATGAGTATGACTATGAGTATGAGTATGAGTATGAGTATGAGTATGAGTATGAGTATGAGTATGAGTATGAGTATGAGTATGAGTATGAGTATGACTATGAGTATGAGTATGACTATGACTATGACTATGAGAATGAGTATCAGTATGAGTATGAGTATGAGTATGAGTATGAGTGTGAGTATGAGTATGAGTATGAGTATGAGCATGAGTATGAGAATGAGTATGAGTATGAGTATGAGTATGAGTATGAGTATGAGTATGAGTATGAGTATGAGTATGAGGATAAGTATTAGTATGAGTATGAGTACGAGTATTAGTATGAGTATGAGTATGAGTATGAGTTTAAGTATGAGTCTGAGTACGAGTATGCGTATGAATATGAGTATGAGTATGAGTATGAGTATGGGTATGAGTATGAGTATGAGTATGAGTATGAGTATGAGTATGAGTATGAGTATGAGTATGAGTATGAGTATGAGTATGAGTATGAGTATGAGTATGATTATGAGTATGAGTGTGAGTATGAGTATGAGTATGAGTATAAGTATTAGTATGAGTATGAGTACGAGTATTAGTATGAGTATGAGTATGAGTATGAGTATGAGTTTAAGTATGAGTCTGAGTACGAGTATGCGTATGAATATGAGTATGAGTATGAGTATGAGTATGGGTATGAGTATGAGTATGAGTATGAGTATGAGTATGAGTATCAGTATGAGTATGAGTATGAGTATGAGTATGAGTATGAGTATGAGTATGAGTATGATTATGAGTATGAGTATGAGTATGAGTATGAGTATGAGTATGAGTATGAGTGTGAGTGCGAATGTGAGTATGAGTATGAGTATGTGCAAGAGTATGAGTATGTGTATGAGTATGAGTATGAGTATGAGTGTGAGTATGAGAATTAGTATGAGTATGTGTATGAGTATGAGTACGAGTATTAGTATGAGTATGAGTATGAGTATGAGTATGAGTATGAGTTTAAGTATGAGTCTGAGTACGAGTATGCGTATGAATATGAGTATGAGTATGAGTATGAGTATGGGTATGAGTATGAGTATGAGTATGAGTATGAGTATGAGTATGAGTATGAGTATGAGTATGAGTATGAGTATGAGTATGAGTATGAGTATGAGTATGAGTATGAGTATGAGTATGAGTATGAGTATGAGTATGAGTATGAGTATGAGTAAGAGTATGAGTATGAGTATGAGTATGAGTATAAGTATGAGTATGAGTATGAGTATGAGTATGAGTATGAGTATGAGTATAAGTATTAGTATGAGTATGAGTTAGAGTATGAGTATGTGTATGAGTATGAGTATGAGTATGAGTATGTGTATGAGTATGAGTATGAGTTAGAGTATGAGTATGTGTATGAGTATGAGTATGAGTATGAGTATGAGTATGAGTATGAGTGTGAGTGTGAGTGCGAATGTGAGTATGAGGATGAGTATGAGTATGTGTATGAGTATGAGTATGAGTATGACTATGAGTATGAGTATGAGTATGAGTATGAGTATGAGTGTGAGTATGAGTATGAGTATGAGTATGAGTATGAGTATGAGTATGACTATGAGTATGAGTATGACTATGTCTATGACTATGAGAATGAGTATGAGTATGAGTATGAGTATGAGTATGAGTATGAGTGTGAGTATGAGTATGAGTATGAGTATGAGTATGAGTATGAGTATGAGTATGAGTATGAGAATGAGTATGAGTATGAGTATGAGTATAAGTATTAGTATGAGTATGAGTTAGAGTATGAGTATGTGTATGAGTATGAGTATGAGTATGAGTATGAGTATGAGTGTGAGTGTGAGTGCGAATGTGAGTATGAGTATGAGTATGGGTATGAGTATGAGTATGTGTATGAGTATGAGTATGAGTATGACTATGAGTATGAGTATGAGTATGAGTATGAGTATGAGTATGAGTATGAGTATGAGTATGAGTATGACTATGAGTATGAGAATGAGTATGAGTATGAGTATGAGTATGAGTATGAGTATGAGTATGAGTATGAGTATGAGTATGACTATGAGTATGAGTATGACTATGACTATGACTATGAGAATGAGTATCAGTATGAGTATGAGTATGAGTATGGGTATGAGTATGATTATGAGTATGAGTATGAGTATGAGTATGAGTATGAGTATGAGTATGAGTATGAGTATGAATATGAGTATGAGTATGAGTATGAGTATGAGTATGAGTATGAGTATGAGTATGAGTATGAGTATGAGTATGAGTATGAGTATGAGTATGAGTATGATTATGATTATGAGTATGAGTATGAGTATGAGTATGAGTATGAGTATGAGTATGAGTATGAGTATAAGTATTAGTATGAGTATGAGTACGAGTATTAGTATGAGTATGAGTATGAGTATGAGTTTAAGTATGAGTCTGAGTACGAGTATGCGTATGAATATGAGTATGAGTATGAGTATGAGTATGGGTATGAGTATGAGTATGAGTATGAGTATGAGTATGAGTATGAGTATGAGTATGAGTATGAGTATGAGTATGAGTATGAGTATGAGTATAAGTATTAGTATGAGTATGAGTACGAGTATTAGTATGAGTATGAGTATGAGTATGAGTTTAAGTATGAGTATGAGTACGAGTATGCGTATGAATATGAGTATGAGTATGAGTATGAGTATGGGTATGAGTATGAGTATGAGTATGAGTATGAGTATAAGTATGAGCATGAGCATGAGTATGAGTATGAGTATGAGTATGAGTATGAGTATGAGTAAGAGTATGAGTATGAGTATGAGTATGAGTATAAGTATGAGTATGTGTATGAGTATGAGTATGAGTATGAGTATGAGTATAAGTATTAGTATGAGTATGAGTTAGAGTATGAGTATGTGTATGAGTATGAGTATGAGTATGAGTATGTGTATGAGTATGAGTATGAGTTAGAGTATGAGTATGTGTATGAGTATGAGTATGAGTATGACTATGAGTATGAGTATGACTATGTCTATGACTATGAGAATGAGTATGAGTATGAGTATGAGTATGAGTGTGAGTATGAGTATGAGTATGAGTATGAGTATGAGTATGAGTATGAGTATGAGTATGAGTATGAGAATGAGTATGAGTATGAGTATGAGTATAAGTATTAGTATGAGTATGAGTTAGAGTATGAGTATGTGTATGAGTATGAGTATGAGTATGAGTATGAGTATGAGTGTGAGTGTGAGTGCGAATGTGAGTATGAGTATGAGTATGAGTATGAGTATGAGTATGTGTATGAGTACGAGTATGAGTATGAGTATGACTATGAGTATGAGTATCAGTATGAGTATGAGTATGAGTATGAGTATGAGTGTGAGTATGAGTATGAGTATGAGTATGAGCATGAGTATGAGAATGAGTATGAGTATGAGTATGAGTATGAGTATGAGTATGAGTATGAGTATGAGTATGAGTATGAGGATAAGTATTAGTATGAGTATGAGTACGAGTATTAGTATGAGTATGAGTATGAGTATGAGTTTAAGTATGAGTCTGAGTACGAGTATGCGTATGAATATGAGTATGAGTATGAGTATGAGTATGGGTATGAGTATGAGTATGAGTATGAGTATGAGTTTAAGTATGAGCATGAGCATGAGCATGAGTATGAGTATGAGTATGAGTATGAGTATGAGTGTGAGTATGAGTATGAGTATGAGTATGAGTATGAGTATGAGTATGAGTATGAGTATGAGTATGAGTATGTGTATGAGTATGAGTATGAGTTAGAGTATGAGTATGTGTATGAGTATGAGTATGAGTATGAGTATGAGTGTGAGTGTGAGTGCGAATGTGAGTATGAGGATGAGTATGAGTATGAGTATGTGTATGAGTATGAGTATGAGTATGACTATGAGTATGAGTATGAGTATGAGTATGAGTATGAGTATGAGTATGAGTATGAGTATGAGTATGAGTATGACTATGAGTATGAGTATGACTATGTCTATGACTATGAGAATGAGTATGAGTATGAGTATGAGTATGAGTATGAGTGTGAGTATGAGTATGAGTATGAGTATGAGTATGAGTATGAGTATGAGTATGAGTATGAGAATGAGTATGAGTATGAGTATGAGTATAAGTATTAGTATGAGTATGAGTTAGAGTATGAGTATGTGTATGAGTATGAGTATGAGTATGAGTATGAGTATGAGTGTGAGTGTGAGTGCGAATGTGAGTATGAGTATGAGTATGAGTATGAGTATGAGTATGTGTATGAGTATGAGTATGAGTATGAGTATGAGTATGACTATGAGTATGAGTATGAGTATGAGTATGAGTATGAGTATGACTATGAGTATGAGAATGAGTATGAGTATGAGTATGAGTATGAGTATGAGTATGAGTATGAGTATGAGTATGAGTATGAGTGTGAGTATGAGTATGAGTATGAGTATGAGTATGAGTATGAGTATGAGTATGAGTATGAGTATGAGTATGAGTATGAGTATGAGTATGAGTAGGAGTGTGAGTATGAGTATGAGTATGAGTATGAGTATGAGTATGAGTATGAGTATGAGTATGAGTATGAGTATGAGTATGAGTACGAGTATGCGTATGAATATGAGTATGAGTATGAGTATGAGTATGGGTATGAGTATGAGTATGAGTATGAGTATGAGTATGAGTATAAGTATGAGCATGAGCATGAGTATGAGTATGAGTATGAGTATGAGTATGAGTATGAGTAAGAGTATGAGTATGAGTATGAGTATGAGTATAAGTATGAGTATGAGTATGAGTATGAGTATGAGTATGAGTATGAGTATAAGTATTAGTATGAGTATGAGTTAGAGTATGAGTATGTGTATGAGTATGAGTATGAGTATGAGTATGTGTATGAGTATGAGTATGAGTTAGAGTATGAGTATGTGTATGAGTATGAGTATGAGTATGAGTATGAGTATGAGTATGAGTGTGAGTGTGAGTGCGAATGTGAGTATGAGGATGAGTATGAGTATGTGTATGAGTATGAGTATGAGTATGACTATGAGTATGAGTATGAGTATGAGTATGAGTATGAGTATGAGTATGAGTGTGAGTATGAGTATGAGTATGAGTATGAGTATGAGTATGAGTATGACTATGAGTATGAGTATGACTATGTCTATGACTATGAGAATGAGTATGAGTATGAGTATGAGTATGAGTATGAGTATGAGTGTGAGTATGAGTATGAGTATGAGTATGAGTATGAGTATGAGTATGAGTATGAGTATGAGAATGAGTATGAGTATGAGTATGAGTATAAGTATTAGTATGAGTATGAGTTAGAGTATGAGTATGTGTATGAGTATGAGTATGAGTATGAGTATGAGTATGAGTGTGAGTGTGAGTGCGAATGTGAGTATGAGTATGAGTATGGGTATGAGTATGAGTATGAGTATGTGTATGAGTATGAGTATGAGTATGAGTATGAGTGTGAGTGCGAATGTGAGTATGAGTATGAGTATGAGTATGAGTATGTGTATGAGTATGAGTATGAGTATGAGTATGAGTATGACTATGAGTATGAGGATGAGTATGAGTATGAGTATGAGTATGAGTATGAGTATGAGTATGAGTATGACTATGAGTATGAGTATGACTATGACTATGACTATGACTATGAGAATGAGTATGAGTATGAGTATTAGTATGAATATGAGTATGAGTATGAGTGTGAGTATGAGTATGAGTATGAGTATGAGTATGAGTATGAGTATGAGTATGAGTATGAGTATGAGTATGTGTATGAGTATGAGTATGAGTATGAGTATGAGAATGAGTATGAGTATGAGTATGAGTATGAGTATGAGTATGAGCATGAGCATGAGCATGAGTATGAGTATGAGTATGAGTATGAGTATGAGTATGAGTATGAGTATGAGTATGAGTATGAGTATGAGTATGAGTATGAGTATGAGTATGAGTATGAGTATAAGTATTAGTATGAGTATGAGTACGAGTATTAGTATGAGTATGAGTATGAGTATGAGTTTAAGTATGAGTATGAGTACGAGTATGCGTATGAATATGAGTATGAGTATGAGTATGAGTATGAGTATGAGTTAGAGTATGAGTATGTGTATGAGTATGAGTATGAGTATGAGTATGTGTATGAGTATGAGTATGAGTTAGAGTATGAGTATGTGTATGAGTATGAGTATGAGTATGAGTATGAGTATGAGTATGAGTGTGAGTGTGAGTGCGAATGTGAGTATGAGGATGAGTATGAGTATGTGTATGAGTATGAGTATGAGTATGACTATGAGTATGAGTATGAGTATGAGTATGAGTATGAGTATGAGTGTGAGTATGAGTATGAGTATGAGTATGAGTATGAGTATGAGTATGACTATGAGTATGAGTATGACTATGTCTATGACTATGAGAATGAGTATGAGTATGAGTATGAGTATGAGTATGAGTATGAGTGTGAGTATGAGTATGAGTATGAGTATGAGTATGAGTATGAGTATGAGTATGAGTATGAGAATGAGTATGAGTATGAGTATGAGTATAAGTATTAGTATGAGTATGAGTTAGAGTATGAGTATGTGTATGAGTATGAGTATGAGTATGAGTATGAGTATGAGTGTGAGTGTGAGTGCGAATGTGAGTATGAGTATGAGTATGGGTATGAGTATGAGTATGAGTATGTGTATGAGTATGAGTATGAGTATGAGTATGAGTGTGAGTGCGAATGTGAGTATGAGTATGAGTATGAGTATGAGTATGTGTATGAGTATGAGTATGAGTATGAGTATGAGTATGACTATGAGTATGAGGATGAGTATGAGTATGAGTATGAGTATGAGTATGAGTATGAGTATGAGTATGAGTATGACTATGAGTATGAGTATGACTATGACTATGACTATGACTATGAGAATGAGTATGAGTATGAGTATTAGTATGAATATGAGTATGAGTATGAGTGTGAGTATGAGTATGAGTATGAGTATGAGTATGAGTATGAGTATGAGTATGAGTATGAGTATGAGTATGTGTATGAGTATGAGTATGAGTATGAGTATGAGAATGAGTATGAGTATGAGTATGAGTATGAGTATGAGTATGAGCATGAGCATGAGCATGAGTATGAGTATGAGTATGAGTATGAGTATGAGTATGAGTATGAGTATGAGTATGAGTATGAGTATGAGTATGAGTATGAGTATGAGTATGAGTATGAGTATGAGTATAAGTATTAGTATGAGTATGAGTACGAGTATTAGTATGAGTATGAGTATGAGTATGAGTTTAAGTATGAGTATGAGTACGAGTATGCGTATGAATATGAGTATGAGTATGAGTATGAGTATGAGTATGGGTATGAGTATGAGTATGAGTATGAGTATGAGTATAAGTATGAGCATGAGCATGAGTATGAGTATGAGTATGAGCATGAGCATGAGCATGAGTATGAGTATGAGTATGAGTATGAGTATGAGTATGAGTATGAGTATGAGTATGAGTATGAGTATGAGTATGAGTATAAGTATTAGTATGAGTATGAGTACGAGTATTAGTATGAGTATGAGTATGAGTATGAGTTTAAGTATGAGTATGAGTACGAGTATGCGTATGAATATGAGTATGAGTATGAGTATGAGTATGGGTATGAGTATGAGTATGAGTATGAGTATGAGTATGTGTATGAGTATAAGTATGAGTATGAGTATGAGTATGAGTATGACTATGAGTATGAGTATGACTATGACTATGACTATGAGAATGAGTATGAGTATGAGTATGAGTATGAGTATGAGTATGAGTATGAGTATGAGTGTGAGTATGAGTATGAGTATGAGTATGAGTCTGAGTGTGAGTGTGAGTGCGAATGTGAGTATGAGTATGAGTATGAGTATGAGTATGAGTATGAGTATGAGTATGTGTATGAGTATGAGTATGAGTATGACTATGAGTATGAGTATGAGTATGAGTATGAGTATGAGTATGAGTATGACTATGAGTATGAGAATGAGTATGAGTATGAGTATGAGTATGAGTATGAGTATGAGTATGAGTATGAGTGTGAGTATGAGTATGAGTATGAGTATGAGTATGAGTATGAGTATGAGTATGAGTATGAGTATGAGTATGAGTATGAGAATGAGTATGAGTATGAGTATGAGTATAAGTATTAGTATGAGTATGAGTTAGAGTATGAGTATGTGTATGAGTATGACTATGAGTATGAGTATGACTATGACTATGACTATGAGTATGAGTATGAGTATGAGTACGAGTATTAGTATGAGTATGAGTATGAGTATGAGTTTAAGTATGAGTATGAGTATGAGTATGAGTATGAGTATGAGTATGAGTATGAGTATGTGTATGAGTATGAGTATGAGTATGACTATGAGTATGAGTATGAGTATGAGTATGAGTATGAGTATGAGTATGACTATGAGTATGAGAATGAGTATGAGTATGAGTATGAGTATGAGTATGAGTATGAGTATGAGTATGAGTGTGAGTATGAGTATGAGTATGAGTATGAGTATGAGTATGAGTATGAGTATGAGTATGAGTATGAGTATGAGTATGAGAATGAGTATGAGTATGAGTATGAGTATAAGTATTAGTATGAGTATGAGTTAGAGTATGAGTATGTGTATGAGTATGACTATGAGTATGAGTATGACTATGACTATGACTATGAGTATGAGTATGAGTATGAGTACGAGTATTAGTATGAGTATGAGTATGAGTATGAGTTTAAGTATGAGTATGAGTATGAGTATGTGTATGAGTATAAGTATGAGTATGAGTATGAGTATGAGTATGAGTATGAGTATGAGTATGACTATGAGTATGAGTATGACTATGACTATGACTATGACTATGAGAATGAGTATGAGTATGAGTATTAGTATGAATATGAGTATGAGTATGAGTGTGAGTATGAGTATGAGTATGAGTATGAGTATGAGTATGAGTATGAGTATGAGTATGGGTATGAGTATGAGTATGAGTATGAGTTTAAGTATGAGCATGAGCATGAGTATGAGTATGAGTATGAGTATGAGTATGAGTGTGAGTATGAGTATGAGTATGAGTATGAGTATGAGTATGAGTATGAGTATGAGTATGTGTATGAGTATGAGTATGAGTTAGAGTATGAGTATGTGTATGAGTATGAGTATGAGTATGAGTATGAGTGTGAGTGTGAGTGCGAATGTGAGTATGAGGATGAGTATGAGTATGAGTATGTGTATGAGTATGAGTATGAGTATGACTATGAGTATGAGTATGAGTATGAGTATGAGTATGACTATGAGTATGAGTATGACTATGAGTATGAGTATGACTATGTCTATGACTATGAGAATGAGTATGAGTATGAGTATGAGTATGAGTATGAGTGTGAGTATGAGTATGAGTATGAGTATGAGTATGAGTATGAGTATGAGTATGAGTATGAGTATGAGAATGAGTATGAGTATGAGTATGAGTATAAGTATTAGTATGAGTATGAGTTAGAGTATGAGTATGTGTATGAGTATGAGTATGAGTATGAGTATGAGTATGAGTGTGAGTGTGAGTGCGAATGTGAGTATGAGTATGAGTATGAGTATGAGTATGAGTATGTGTATGAGTATGAGTATGAGTATGAGTATGACTATGAGTATGAGTATGAGTATGAGTATGAGTATGAGTATGAGTATGAGTATGAGTATGAGTATGAGTATGAGTATGTGTATGAGTATGAGTATGAGTTAGAGTATGAGTATGTGTATGAGTATGAGTATGAGTATGAGTATGAGTGTGAGTGTGAGTGCGAATGTGAGTATGAGGATGAGTATGAGTATGAGTATGTGTATGAGTATGAGTATGAGTATGACTATGAGTATGAGTATGAGTATGAGTATGAGTATGACTATGAGTATGAGTATGACTATGAGTATGAGTATGACTATGTCTATGACTATGAGAATGAGTATGAGTATGAGTATGAGTATGAGTATGAGTGTGAGTATGAGTATGAGTATGAGTATGAGTATGAGTATGAGTATGAGTATGAGTATGAGTATGAGAATGAGTATGAGTATGAGTATGAGTATAAGTATTAGTATGAGTATGAGTTAGAGTATGAGTATGTGTATGAGTATGAGTATGAGTATGAGTATGAGTATGAGTGTGAGTGTGAGTGCGAATGTGAGTATGAGTATGAGTATGAGTATGAGTATGAGTATGTGTATGAGTATGAGTATGAGTATGAGTATGACTATGAGTATGAGTATGAGTATGAGTATGAGTATGAGTATGAGTATGAGTATGAGTATGAGTATGAGTATGAGTATGACTATGAGTATGAGTATGACTATGACTATGACTATGAGAATGAGTATCAGTATGAGTATGAGTATGAGTATGAGTATGAGTGTGAGTATGAGTATGAGTATGAGTATGAGTATGAGTATGAGAATGAGTATGAGTATGAGTATGAGTATGAGTATGAGTATGAGTATGAGTATGAGTATAAGTATTAGTATGAGTATGAGTACGATTATTAGTATGAGTACGAGTATGAGTATGAGTATGAGTTTAAGTATGAGTATGGGTACGAGTATGCGTATGAATATGAGTATGAGTATGAGTATGAGTATAAGTATTAGTATGAGTATGAGTACGATTATTTGTATGAGTATGAGTATGAGTATGAGTATGAGTTTAAGTATGAGTATGAGTACGAGTATGCGTATGAATATGAGTATGAGTATGAGTATGACTATGACTATGATAATGAGAATGAGTATCAGTATGAGTATGAGTATGAGTATGAGTATGAGTGTGAGTATGAGTATGAGTATGAGTATGAGTATGAGTATGAGAATGAGTATGAGTATGAGTATGAGTATGAGTATGAGTATGAGTATGAGTATTAGTATGAGTATGAGTATGAGTATGAGTTTAAGTATGAGTATGAGTATGAGTATGTGTATGAGTATAAGTATGAGTATGAGTATGAGTATGAGTATGAGTATGAGTATGACTATGAGTATGAGTATGACTATGACTATGACTATGACTATGAGAATGAGTATGAGTATGAGTATTAGTATGAATATGAGTATGAGTATGAGTGTGAGTATGAGTATGAGTATGAGTATGAGTATGAGTATGAGTATGAGTATGTGTATGAGTATGAGTATGAGTTAGAGTATGAGTATGTGTATGAGTATGAGTATGAGTATGAGTATGAGTGTGAGTGTGAGTGCGAATGTGAGTATGAGGATGAGTATGAGTATGAGTATGTGTATGAGTATGAGTATGAGTATGACTATGAGTATGAGTATGAGTATGAGTATGAGTATGAGTATGAGTATGACTATGAGTATGAGTATGACTATGTCTATGACTATGAGAATGAGTATGAGTATGAGTATGAGTATGAGTATGAGTATGAGTGTGAGTATGAGTATGAGTATGAGTATGAGTATGAGTATGAGTATGAGTATGAGTATGAGTATGAGTATAAGTATTAGTATGAGTATGAGTACGAGTATTAGTATGAGTATGAGTATGAGTATGAATTTAAGTATGAGTCTGAGTACGAGTATGCGTATGAATATGAGTATGAGTATGAGTATGAGTATGGGTATGAGTATGAGTATGAGTATGAGTATGAGTATGAGTATGAGTATGAGTATGAGTATGAGTATGAGTATGAGTATAAGTATTAGTATGAGTATGAGTACGAGTATTAGTATGAGTATGAGTATGAGTATGAGTTTAAGTATGAGTATGAGTACGAGTATGCGTATGAATATGAGTATGAGTATGAGTATGAGTATGTGTATGAGTATGAGTATGAGTTAGAGTATGAGTATGTGTATGAGTATGAGTATGAGTATGAGTATGAGTATGAGTATGAGTGTGAGTGTGAGTGCGAATGTGAGTATGAGGATGAGTATGAGTATGTGTATGTGTATGAGTATGAGTATGAGTATGACTATGAGTATGAGTATGAGTATGAGTATGAGTATGAGTATGAGTATGAGTATGAGTATGACTATGAGTATGAGTATGACTATGTCTATGACTATGAGAATGAGTATGAGTATGAGTATGAGTATGAGTATGAGTATGAGTATGAGTACAAGTGTGAGTATGAGTATGAGTATGAGTATCAGTATGAGTATGAGTATGAGTATGAGTATGAGTATGAGTATGAGAATGAGTATGAGTATGAGTATGAGTATAAGTATTAGTATGAGTATGAGTTAGAGTATGAGTATGTGTATGAGTATGAGTATGAGTATGAGTATGAGTATGAGTGTGAGTGTGAGTGCGAATGTGAGTATGAGTATGAGTATGGGTATGAGTATGAGTATGTGTATGAGTATGAGTGTGAGTATGACTATGAGTATGAGTATGAGTATGAGTATGAGTATGAGTATGAGTATGAGTGTGAGTATGAGTATGAGTATGACTATGAGTATGAGTATGACTATGACTATGACTATGAGAATGAGTATCAGTATGAGTATGAGTATGAGTATGAGTATGATTGTGAGTATGAGTATGAGTATGAGTATGAGTATGAGTATGAGAATGAGTATGAGTATGAGTATGTGTATGAGTATGAGTATGAGTATGAGTATGAGTATGATTATGAGTATGAGTATGAGTATGAGTATGTGTATGAGTATGAGTATGAGTATGAGTATGAGTATGAGTGTGAGTGTGAGTGCGAATGTGAGTATGAGTATGAGTATGAGTATGAGAATGTGTATGAGTATGAGTATGAGTATGACTATGAGTATGAGTATGAGTATGAGTATGAGTATGAGTATGAGTATGACTATGAGTATGAGTATGACTATGACTATGATAATGAGAATGAGTATCAGTATGAGTATGAGTATGAGTATGAGTATGAGTGTGAGTATGAGTATGAGTATGAGTATGAGTATGAGTATGAGAATGAGTATGAGTATGAGTATGAGTATGAGTATGAGTATGAGTATGAGTATGAGTATAAGTATTAGTATGAGTATGAGTACGATTATTAGTATGAGTATGAGTATGAGTATGAGTATGAGTTTATGTATGAGTATGAGTACGAGTATGCGTATGAATATGAGTATGAGTATGAGTATGAGTATAAGTATTAATATGAGTATGAGTACGATTATTAGTATGAGTATGAGTATGAGTATGAGTATGAGTTTAAGTATGAGTATGAGTACGAGTATGCGTATGAATATGAGTATGAGTATGAGTATGAGTATGAGTATGGGTATGAGTATGAGTATGAGTATGAGTTTAAGTATGAGCATGAGCATGAGCATGAGTATGAGTATGAGTATGAGTATGAGTATGAGTGTGAGTATGAGTATGAGTATGAGTATGAGTATGAGTATGAGTATGAGTATGAGTATGAGTATGTGTATGAGTATGAGTATGAGTTAGAGTATGAGTATGTGTATGAGTATGAGTATGAGTATGAGTATGAGTGTGAGTGTGAGTGCGAATGTGAGTATGAGGATGAGTATGAGTATGAGTATGTGTATGCGTATGAGTATGAGTATGACTATGAATATGAGTATGAGTATGAGTATGAGTATGAGTATGAGTATGAGTATGGCTATGAGTATGAGTATGACTATGTCTATGACTATGAGAATGAGTATGAGTATGAGTATGAGTATGAGTATGAGTATGAGTGTGAGTATGAGTATGAGTATGAGTATGAGTATGAGTATGAGTATGAGTATGAGTATGAGAATGAGTATGAGTATGAGTATGAGTATAAGTATTAGTATGAGTATGAGTTAGAGTATGAGTATGTGTATGAGTATGAGTATGAGTATGAGTATGAGTATGAGTGTGAGTGTGAGTGCGAATGTGAGTATGAGTATGAGTATGAGTATGAGTATGAGTATGAGTATGAGTATGAGTATGACTATGAGTATGAGTATGAGTATGAGTATGAGTATGAGTATGAGTATGAGTATGAGTATGAGTATGAGTATGAGTATGAGTATGACTATGAGTATGAGTATGACTATGACTATGACTATGAGAATGAGTATCAGTATGAGTATGAGTATGAGTATGAGTATGAGTGTGAGTATGAGTATGAGTATGAGTATGAGCATGAGTATGAGAATGAGTATGAGTATGAGTATGAGTATGAGTATGAGTATGAGTATGAGTATGAGGATAAGTATTAGTATGAGTATGAGTACGAGTATTAGTATGAGTATGAGTATGAGTATGAGTTTAAGTATGAGTCTGAGTACGAGTATGCGTATGAATATGAGTATGAGTATGAGTATGAGTATGGGTATGAGTATGAGTATGAGTATGAGTATGAGTATGAGTATGAGTATGAGTATGAGTATGAGTATGAGTATGAGTATGAGTATGAGTATGAGTATGAGTATGATTATGAGTATGAGTGTGAGTATGAGTATGAGTATGAGTATAAGTATTAGTATGAGTATGAGTACGAGTATTAGTATGAGTATGAGTATGAGTATGAGTATGAGTTTAAGTATGAGTCTGAGTACGAGTATGCGTATGAATATGAGTATGAGTATGAGTATGAGTATGGGTATGAGTATGAGTATGAGTATGAGTATGAGTATGAGTATCAGTATGAGTATGAGTATGAGTATGAGTATGAGTATGAGTATGAGTATGAGTATGATTATGAGTATGAGTATGAGTATGAGTATGAGTATGAGTATGAGTATGAGTGTGAGTGCGAATGTGAGTATGAGTATGAGTATGTGCAAGAGTATGAGTATGTGTATGAGTATGAGTATGAGTATGAGTGTGAGTATGAGAATTAGTATGAGTATGTGTATGAGTATGAGTACGAGTATTAGTATGAGTATGAGTATGAGTATGAGTATGAGTATGAGTTTAAGTATGAGTCTGAGTACGAGTATGCGTATGAATATGAGTATGAGTATGAGTATGAGTATGGGTATGAGTATGAGTATGAGTATGAGTATGAGTATGAGTATGAGTATGAGTATGAGTATGAGTATGAGTATGAGTATGAGTATGAGTATGAGTATGAGTATGAGTATGAGTATGAGTATGAGTATGAGTATGAGTATGAGTATGAGTATGAGTATGAGTATGAGTATGAGTATGAGTATGAGTATGATTTGATTATGAGTATGAGTATGAGTATGAGTATGAGTATGAGTATGAGTATGAGTATAAGTATTAGTATGAGTATGAGTACGAGTATTAGTATGAGTATGAGTACGAGTATGAGTATGAGTTTAAGTATGAGTCTGAGTACGAGTATGCGTATGAATATGAGTATGAGTATGAGTATGAGTATGGGTATGAGTATGAGTATGAGTATGAGTATGAGTATGAGTATGAGTATGAGTATGAGTATGAGTATGAGTATGAGTATGAGTATAAGTATTAGTATGAGTATGAGTACGAGTATTAGTATGAGTATGAGTATGAGTATGAGTTTAAGTATGAGTATGAGTACGAGTATGCGTATGAATATGAGTATGAGTATGAGTATGAGTATGGGTATGAGTATGAGTATGAGTATGAGTATGAGTATGAGTATAAGTATGAGTATGAGCATGAGCATGAGTATGAGTATGAGTATGAGTATGAGTATGAGTAAGAGTATGAGTATGAGTATGAGTATGAGTATAAGTATGAGTATGAGTATGAGTATGAGTATGAGTATGAGTATGAGTATAAGTATTAGTATGAGTATGAGTTAGAGTATGAGTATGTGTATGAGTATGAGTATGAGTATGAGTATGTGTATGAGTATGAGTATGAGTTAGAGTATGAGTATGTGTATGAGTATGAGTATGAGTATGAGTATGAGTATGAGTATGAGTGTGAGTGTGAGTGCGAATGTGAGTATGAGGATGAGTATGAGTATGTGTATGAGTATGAGTATGAGTATGACTATGAGTATGAGTATGAGTATGAGTATGAGTATGAGTATGAGTGTGAGTATGAGTATGAGTATGAGTATGAGTATGAGTATGAGTATGACTATGAGTATGAGTATGACTATGTCTATGACTATGAGAATGAGTATGAGTATGAGTATGAGTATGAGTATGAGTATGAGTGTGAGTATGAGTATGAGTATGAGTATGAGTATGAGTATGAGTATGAGTATGAGTATGAGAATGAGTATGAGTATGAGTATGAGTATAAGTATTAGTATGAGTATGAGTTAGAGTATGAGTATGTGTATGAGTATGAGTATGAGTATGAGTATGAGTATGAGTGTGAGTGTGAGTGCGAATGTGAGTATGAGTATGAGTATGGGTATGAGTATGAGTATGTGTATGAGTATGAGTATGAGTATGACTATGAGTATGAGTATGAGTATGAGTATGAGTATGAGTATGAGTATGAGTATGAGTATGAGTATGACTATGAGTATGAGAATGAGTATGAGTATGAGTATGAGTATGAGTATGAGTATGAGTATGAGTATGAGTATGAGTATGACTATGAGTATGAGTATGACTATGACTATGACTATGAGAATGAGTATCAGTATGAGTATGAGTATGAGTATGGGTATGAGTATGATTATGAGTATGAGTATGAGTATGAGTATGAGTATGAGTATGAGTATGAGTATGAGTATGAATATGAGTATGAGTATGAGTATGAGTATGAGTATGAGTATGAGTGTGAGTATGAGTATGAGTATGAGTATGAGTATGAGTATGAGTATGAGTATGAGTATGAGTATGAGAATGAGTATGAGTATGAGTATGAGTATAAGTATTAGTATGAGTATGAGTTAGAGTATGAGTATGTGTATGAGTATGAGTATGAGTATGAGTATGAGTATGAGTGTGAGTGTGAGTGCGAATGTGAGTATGAGTATGAGTATGAGTATGAGTATGAGTATGTGTATGAGTATGAGTATGAGTATGAGTATGACTATGAGTATGAGTATGAGTATGAGTATGAGTATGAGTATGAGTATGAGTATGAGTATGAGTATGAGTATGAGTATGACTATGAGTATGAGTATGACTATGACTATGACTATGAGAATGAGTATCAGTATGAGTATGAGTATGAGTATGAGTATGAGTGTGAGTATGAGTATGAGTATGAGTATGAGTATGAGTATGAGAATGAGTATGAGTATGAGTATGAGTATGAGTATGAGTATGAGTATGAGTATGAGTATAAGTATTAGTATGAGTATGAGTACGATTATTAGTATGAGTACGAGTATGAGTATGAGTATGAGTTTAAGTATGAGTATGGGTACGAGTATGCGTATGAATATGAGTATGAGTATGAGTATGAGTATAAGTATTAGTATGAGTATGAGTACGATTATTTGTATGAGTATGAGTATGAGTATGAGTATGAGTTTAAGTATGAGTATGAGTACGAGTATGCGTATGAATATGAGTATGAGTATGAGTATGACTATGACTATGATAATGAGAATGAGTATCAGTATGAGTATGAGTATGAGTATGAGTATGAGTGTGAGTATGAGTATGAGTATGAGTATGAGTATGAGTATGAGAATGAGTATGAGTATGAGTATGAGTATGAGTATGAGTATGAGTATGAGTATTAGTATGAGTATGAGTATGAGTATGAGTTTAAGTATGAGTATGAGTATGAGTATGTGTATGAGTATAAGTATGAGTATGAGTATGAGTATGAGTATGAGTATGAGTATGACTATGAGTATGAGTATGACTATGACTATGACTATGACTATGAGAATGAGTATGAGTATGAGTATTAGTATGAATATGAGTATGAGTATGAGTGTGAGTATGAGTATGAGTATGAGTATGAGTATGAGTATGAGTATGAGTATGTGTATGAGTATGAGTATGAGTTAGAGTATGAGTATGTGTATGAGTATGAGTATGAGTATGAGTATGAGTGTGAGTGTGAGTGCGAATGTGAGTATGAGGATGAGTATGAGTATGAGTATGTGTATGAGTATGAGTATGAGTATGACTATGAGTATGAGTATGAGTATGAGTATGAGTATGAGTATGAGTATGACTATGAGTATGAGTATGACTATGTCTATGACTATGAGAATGAGTATGAGTATGAGTATGAGTATGAGTATGAGTATGAGTGTGAGTATGAGTATGAGTATGAGTATGAGTATGAGTATGAGTATGAGTATGAGTATGAGTATGAGTATAAGTATTAGTATGAGTATGAGTACGAGTATTAGTATGAGTATGAGTATGAGTATGAATTTAAGTATGAGTCTGAGTACGAGTATGCGTATGAATATGAGTATGAGTATGAGTATGAGTATGGGTATGAGTATGAGTATGAGTATGAGTATGAGTATGAGTATGAGTATGAGTATGAGTATGAGTATGAGTATGAGTATAAGTATTAGTATGAGTATGAGTACGAGTATTAGTATGAGTATGAGTATGAGTATGAGTTTAAGTATGAGTATGAGTACGAGTATGCGTATGAATATGAGTATGAGTATGAGTATGAGTATGTGTATGAGTATGAGTATGAGTTAGAGTATGAGTATGTGTATGAGTATGAGTATGAGTATGAGTATGAGTATGAGTATGAGTGTGAGTGTGAGTGCGAATGTGAGTATGAGGATGAGTATGAGTATGTGTATGTGTATGAGTATGAGTATGAGTATGACTATGAGTATGAGTATGAGTATGAGTATGAGTATGAGTATGAGTATGAGTATGAGTATGACTATGAGTATGAGTATGACTATGTCTATGACTATGAGAATGAGTATGAGTATGAGTATGAGTATGAGTATGAGTATGAGTATGAGTACAAGTGTGAGTATGAGTATGAGTATGAGTATCAGTATGAGTATGAGTATGAGTATGAGTATGAGTATGAGTATGAGAATGAGTATGAGTATGAGTATGAGTATAAGTATTAGTATGAGTATGAGTTAGAGTATGAGTATGTGTATGAGTATGAGTATGAGTATGAGTATGAGTATGAGTGTGAGTGTGAGTGCGAATGTGAGTATGAGTATGAGTATGGGTATGAGTATGAGTATGTGTATGAGTATGAGTGTGAGTATGACTATGAGTATGAGTATGAGTATGAGTATGAGTATGAGTATGAGTATGAGTGTGAGTATGAGTATGAGTATGACTATGAGTATGAGTATGACTATGACTATGACTATGAGAATGAGTATCAGTATGAGTATGAGTATGAGTATGAGTATGATTGTGAGTATGAGTATGAGTATGAGTATGAGTATGAGTATGAGAATGAGTATGAGTATGAGTATGTGTATGAGTATGAGTATGAGTATGAGTATGAGTATGATTATGAGTATGAGTATGAGTATGAGTATGTGTATGAGTATGAGTATGAGTATGAGTATGAGTATGAGTGTGAGTGTGAGTGCGAATGTGAGTATGAGTATGAGTATGAGTATGAGAATGTGTATGAGTATGAGTATGAGTATGACTATGAGTATGAGTATGAGTATGAGTATGAGTATGAGTATGAGTATGACTATGAGTATGAGTATGACTATGACTATGATAATGAGAATGAGTATCAGTATGAGTATGAGTATGAGTATGAGTATGAGTGTGAGTATGAGTATGAGTATGAGTATGAGTATGAGTATGAGAATGAGTATGAGTATGAGTATGAGTATGAGTATGAGTATGAGTATGAGTATGAGTATAAGTATTAGTATGAGTATGAGTACGATTATTAGTATGAGTATGAGTATGAGTATGAGTATGAGTTTATGTATGAGTATGAGTACGAGTATGCGTATGAATATGAGTATGAGTATGAGTATGAGTATAAGTATTAATATGAGTATGAGTACGATTATTAGTATGAGTATGAGTATGAGTATGAGTATGAGTTTAAGTATGAGTATGAGTACGAGTATGCGTATGAATATGAGTATGAGTATGAGTATGAGTATGAGTATGGGTATGAGTATGAGTATGAGTATGAGTTTAAGTATGAGCATGAGCATGAGCATGAGTATGAGTATGAGTATGAGTATGAGTATGAGTGTGAGTATGAGTATGAGTATGAGTATGAGTATGAGTATGAGTATGAGTATGAGTATGAGTATGTGTATGAGTATGAGTATGAGTTAGAGTATGAGTATGTGTATGAGTATGAGTATGAGTATGAGTATGAGTGTGAGTGTGAGTGCGAATGTGAGTATGAGGATGAGTATGAGTATGAGTATGTGTATGCGTATGAGTATGAGTATGACTATGAATATGAGTATGAGTATGAGTATGAGTATGAGTATGAGTATGAGTATGGCTATGAGTATGAGTATGACTATGTCTATGACTATGAGAATGAGTATGAGTATGAGTATGAGTATGAGTATGAGTATGAGTGTGAGTATGAGTATGAGTATGAGTATGAGTATGAGTATGAGTATGAGTATGAGTATGAGAATGAGTATGAGTATGAGTATGAGTATAAGTATTAGTATGAGTATGAGTTAGAGTATGAGTATGTGTATGAGTATGAGTATGAGTATGAGTATGAGTATGAGTGTGAGTGTGAGTGCGAATGTGAGTATGAGTATGAGTATGAGTATGAGTATGAGTATGAGTATGAGTATGAGTATGACTATGAGTATGAGTATGAGTATGAGTATGAGTATGAGTATGAGTATGAGTATGAGTATGAGTATGAGTATGAGTATGAGTATGACTATGAGTATGAGTATGACTATGACTATGACTATGAGAATGAGTATCAGTATGAGTATGAGTATGAGTATGAGTATGAGTGTGAGTATGAGTATGAGTATGAGTATGAGCATGAGTATGAGAATGAGTATGAGTATGAGTATGAGTATGAGTATGAGTATGAGTATGAGTATGAGGATAAGTATTAGTATGAGTATGAGTACGAGTATTAGTATGAGTATGAGTATGAGTATGAGTTTAAGTATGAGTCTGAGTACGAGTATGCGTATGAATATGAGTATGAGTATGAGTATGAGTATGGGTATGAGTATGAGTATGAGTATGAGTATGAGTATGAGTATGAGTATGAGTATGAGTATGAGTATGAGTATGAGTATGAGTATGAGTATGAGTATGAGTATGATTATGAGTATGAGTGTGAGTATGAGTATGAGTATGAGTATAAGTATTAGTATGAGTATGAGTACGAGTATTAGTATGAGTATGAGTATGAGTATGAGTATGAGTTTAAGTATGAGTCTGAGTACGAGTATGCGTATGAATATGAGTATGAGTATGAGTATGAGTATGGGTATGAGTATGAGTATGAGTATGAGTATGAGTATGAGTATCAGTATGAGTATGAGTATGAGTATGAGTATGAGTATGAGTATGAGTATGAGTATGATTATGAGTATGAGTATGAGTATGAGTATGAGTATGAGTATGAGTATGAGTGTGAGTGCGAATGTGAGTATGAGTATGAGTATGTGCAAGAGTATGAGTATGTGTATGAGTATGAGTATGAGTATGAGTGTGAGTATGAGAATTAGTATGAGTATGTGTATGAGTATGAGTACGAGTATTAGTATGAGTATGAGTATGAGTATGAGTATGAGTATGAGTTTAAGTATGAGTCTGAGTACGAGTATGCGTATGAATATGAGTATGAGTATGAGTATGAGTATGGGTATGAGTATGAGTATGAGTATGAGTATGAGTATGAGTATGAGTATGAGTATGAGTATGAGTATGAGTATGAGTATGAGTATGAGTATGAGTATGAGTATGAGTATGAGTATGAGTATGAGTATGAGTATGAGTATGAGTATGAGTATGAGTATGAGTATGAGTATGAGTATGAGTATGAGTATGATTTGATTATGAGTATGAGTATGAGTATGAGTATGAGTATGAGTATGAGTATGAGTATAAGTATTAGTATGAGTATGAGTACGAGTATTAGTATGAGTATGAGTACGAGTATGAGTATGAGTTTAAGTATGAGTCTGAGTACGAGTATGCGTATGAATATGAGTATGAGTATGAGTATGAGTATGGGTATGAGTATGAGTATGAGTATGAGTATGAGTATGAGTATGAGTATGAGTATGAGTATGAGTATGAGTATGAGTATGAGTATAAGTATTAGTATGAGTATGAGTACGAGTATTAGTATGAGTATGAGTATGAGTATGAGTTTAAGTATGAGTATGAGTACGAGTATGCGTATGAATATGAGTATGAGTATGAGTATGAGTATGGGTATGAGTATGAGTATGAGTATGAGTATGAGTATGAGTATAAGTATGAGTATGAGCATGAGCATGAGTATGAGTATGAGTATGAGTATGAGTATGAGTAAGAGTATGAGTATGAGTATGAGTATGAGTATAAGTATGAGTATGAGTATGAGTATGAGTATGAGTATGAGTATGAGTATAAGTATTAGTATGAGTATGAGTTAGAGTATGAGTATGTGTATGAGTATGAGTATGAGTATGAGTATGTGTATGAGTATGAGTATGAGTTAGAGTATGAGTATGTGTATGAGTATGAGTATGAGTATGAGTATGAGTATGAGTATGAGTGTGAGTGTGAGTGCGAATGTGAGTATGAGGATGAGTATGAGTATGTGTATGAGTATGAGTATGAGTATGACTATGAGTATGAGTATGAGTATGAGTATGAGTATGAGTATGAGTGTGAGTATGAGTATGAGTATGAGTATGAGTATGAGTATGAGTATGACTATGAGTATGAGTATGACTATGTCTATGACTATGAGAATGAGTATGAGTATGAGTATGAGTATGAGTATGAGTATGAGTGTGAGTATGAGTATGAGTATGAGTATGAGTATGAGTATGAGTATGAGTATGAGTATGAGAATGAGTATGAGTATGAGTATGAGTATAAGTATTAGTATGAGTATGAGTTAGAGTATGAGTATGTGTATGAGTATGAGTATGAGTATGAGTATGAGTATGAGTGTGAGTGTGAGTGCGAATGTGAGTATGAGTATGAGTATGGGTATGAGTATGAGTATGTGTATGAGTATGAGTATGAGTATGACTATGAGTATGAGTATGAGTATGAGTATGAGTATGAGTATGAGTATGAGTATGAGTATGAGTATGACTATGAGTATGAGAATGAGTATGAGTATGAGTATGAGTATGAGTATGAGTATGAGTATGAGTATGAGTATGAGTATGACTATGAGTATGAGTATGACTATGACTATGACTATGAGAATGAGTATCAGTATGAGTATGAGTATGAGTATGGGTATGAGTATGATTATGAGTATGAGTATGAGTATGAGTATGAGTATGAGTATGAGTATGAGTATGAGTATGAATATGAGTATGAGTATGAGTATGAGTATGAGTATGAGTATGAGTATGAGTATGAGTATGAGTATGAGTATGAGTATGAGTATGATTATGATTATGAGTATGAGTATGAGTATGAGTATGAGTATGAGTATGAGTATGAGTATGAGTATAAGTATTAGTATGAGTATGAGTACGAGTATTAGTATGAGTATGAGTATGAGTATGAGTTTAAGTATGAGTCTGAGTACGAGTATGCGTATGAATATGAGTATGAGTATGAGTATGAGTATGGGTATGAGTATGAGTATGAGTATGAGTATGAGTATGAGTATGAGTATGAGTATGAGTATGAGTATGAGTATGAGTATGAGTATGAGTATGAGTATAAGTATTAGTATGAGTATGAGTACGAGTATTAGTATGAGTATGAGTATGAGTATGAGTTTAAGTATGAGTATGAGTACGAGTATGCGTATGAATATGAGTATGAGTATGAGTATGAGTATGGGTATGAGTATGAGTATGAGTATGAGTATGAGTATAAGTATGAGCATGAGCATGAGTATGAGTATGAGTATGAGTATGAGTATGAGTATGAGTAAGAGTATGAGTATGAGTATGAGTATGAGTATAAGTATGAGTATGTGTATGAGTATGAGTATGAGTATGAGTATGAGTATAAGTATTAGTATGAGTATGAGTTAGAGTATGAGTATGTGTATGAGTATGAGTATGAGTATGAGTATGTGTATGAGTATGAGTATGAGTTAGAGTATGAGTATGTGTATGAGTATGAGTATGAGTATGACTATGAGTATGAGTATGACTATGTCTATGACTATGAGAATGAGTATGAGTATGAGTATGAGTATGAGTATGAGTGTGAGTATGAGTATGAGTATGAGTATGAGTATGAGTATGAGTATGAGTATGAGTATGAGAATGAGTATGAGTATGAGTATGAGTATAAGTATTAGTATGAGTATGAGTTAGAGTATGAGTATGTGTATGAGTATGAGTATGAGTATGAGTATGAGTATGAGTGTGAGTGTGAGTGCGAATGTGAGTATGAGTATGAGTATGAGTATGAGTATGAGTATGAGTATGTGTATGAGTATGAGTATGAGTATGAGTATGACTATGAGTATGAGTATGAGTATGAGTATGAGTATGAGTATGAGTATGAGTATGAGTATGAGTATGACTATGAGTATGAGTATGACTATGACTATGACTATGAGAATGAGTATGAGTATGAGTATGAGTATGAGTATGAGTATGAGTATGAGTATGAGTGTGAGTATGAGTATGAGTATGAGTATGAGTATGAGTATGAGAATGAGTATGAGTATGAGTATGAGTATGAGTATGAGTATGAGTATGAGTATGAGTATAAGTATTAGTATGAGTATGAGTACGATTATTAGTATGAGTATGAGTATGAGTATGAGTTTAAGTATGAGTATGAGTACGAGTATGCGTATGAATATGAGTATGAGTATGAGTATGAGTATAAGTATTAGTATGAGTATGAGTACGATTATTTGTATGAGTATGAGTATGAGTATGAGTTTAAGTATGAGTATGAGTACGAGTATGCGTATGAATATGAGTATGAGTATGAGTATGGGTATGAGTATGAGTATGAGTATGAGTATGAGTTTAAGTATGAGCATGAGCATGAGCATGAGTATGAGTATGAGTATGAGTATGAGTATGAGTGTGAGTATGAGTATGAGTATGAGTATGAGTATGAGTATGAGTATGAGTATGAGTATGAGTATGTGTATGAGTATGAGTATGAGTTAGAGTATGAGTATGTGTATGAGTATGAGTATGAGTATGAGTATGAGTGTGAGTGTGAGTGCGAATGTGAGTATGAGGATGAGTATGAGTATGAGTATGTGTATGAGTATGAGTATGAGTATGACTATGAGTATGAGTATGAGTATGAGTATGAGTATGAGTATGAGTATGAGTATGAGTATGAGTATGACTATGAGTATGAGTATGACTATGTCTATGACTATGAGAATGAGTATGAGTATGAGTATGAGTATGAGTATGAGTGTGAGTATGAGTATGAGTATGAGTATGAGTATGAGTATGAGTATGAGTATGAGTATGAGTATGAGAATGAGTATGAGTATGAGTATGAGTATAAGTATTAGTATGAGTATGAGTTAGAGTATGAGTATGAGTATGAGTATGAGTATGACTATGAGTATGAGAATGAGTATGAGTATGAGTATGAGTATGAGTATGAGTATGAGTATGAGTATGAGTATGAGTGTGAGTATGAGTATGAGTATGAGTATGAGTATGAGTATGAGTATGAGTATGAGTATGAGTATGAGTATGAGTATGAGTATGAGTATGAGTATGAGTGTGAGTATGAGTATGAGTATGAGTATGAGTATGAGTATGAGTATGAGTATGAGTATGAGTATGAGTATGAGTACGAGTATGCGTATGAATATGAGTATGAGTATGAGTATGAGTATGGGTATGAGTATGAGTATGAGTATGAGTATGAGTATGAGTATAAGTATGAGCATGAGCATGAGTATGAGTATGAGTATGAGTATGAGTATGAGTATGAGTAAGAGTATGAGTATGAGTATGAGTATGAGTATAAGTATGAGTATGAGTATGAGTATGAGTATGAGTATGAGTATGAGTATAAGTATTAGTATGAGTATGAGTTAGAGTATGAGTATGTGTATGAGTATGAGTATGAGTATGAGTATGTGTATGAGTATGAGTATGAGTTAGAGTATGAGTATGTGTATGAGTATGAGTATGAGTATGAGTATGAGTATGAGTATGAGTGTGAGTGTGAGTGCGAATGTGAGTATGAGGATGAGTATGAGTATGTGTATGAGTATGAGTATGAGTATGACTATGAGTATGAGTATGAGTATGAGTATGAGTATGAGTATGAGTGTGAGTATGAGTATGAGTATGAGTATGAGTATGAGTATGAGTATGAGTATGAGTATGAGTATGAGTATGTGTATGAGTATGAGTATGAGTTAGAGTATGAGTATGTGTATGAGTATGAGTATGAGTATGAGTATGAGTGTGAGTGTGAGTGCGAATGTGAGTATGAGGATGAGTATGAGTATGAGTATGTGTATGAGTATGAGTATGAGTATGACTATGAGTATGAGTATGAGTATGAGTATGAGTATGAGTATGAGTATGAGTATGAGTATGAGTATGACTATGAGTATGAGTATGACTATGTCTATGACTATGAGAATGAGTATGAGTATGAGTATGAGTATGAGTATGAGTGTGAGTATGAGTATGAGTATGAGTATGAGTATGAGTATGAGTATGAGTATGAGTATGAGTATGAGAATGAGTATGAGTATGAGTATGAGTATAAGTATTAGTATGAGTATGAGTTAGAGTATGAGTATGTGTATGAGTATGAGTATGAGTATGAGTATGAGTATGAGTGTGAGTGTGAGTGCGAATGTGAGTATGAGTATGAGTATGAGTATGAGTATGAGTATGTGTATGAGTATGAGTATGAGTATGAGTATGAGTATGACTATGAGTATGAGTATGAGTATGAGTATGAGTATGAGTATGACTATGAGTATGAGAATGAGTATGAGTATGAGTATGAGTATGAGTATGAGTATGAGTATGAGTATGAGTATGAGTGTGAGTATGAGTATGAGTATGAGTATGAGTATGAGTATGAGTATGAGTATGAGTATGAGTATGAGTATGAGTATGAGTATGAGTATGAGTATGAGTGTGAGTATGAGTATGAGTATGAGTATGAGTATGAGTATGAGTATGAGTATGAGTATGAGTATGAGTACGAGTATGCGTATGAATATGAGTATGAGTATGAGTATGAGTATGGGTATGAGTATGAGTATGAGTATGAGTATGAGTATGAGTATAAGTATGAGCATGAGCATGAGTATGAGTATGAGTATGAGTATGAGTATGAGTATGAGTAAGAGTATGAGTATGAGTATGAGTATGAGTATTAGTATGAGTATGAGTATGAGTATGAGTATGAGTATGAGTATGAGTATAAGTATTAGTATGAGTATGAGTTAGAGTATGAGTATGTGCATGAGTATGAGTATGAGTATGAGTATGTGTATGAGTATGAGTATGAGTTAGAGTATGAGTATGTGTATGAGTATGAGTATGAGTATGAGTATGAGTATGAGTATGAGTGTGAGTGTGAGTGCGAATGTGAGTATGAGGATGAGTATGAGTATGTGTATGAGTATGAGTATGAGTATGACTATGAGTATGAGTATGAGTATGAGTATGAGTATGAGTATGAGTGTGAGTATGAGTATGAGTATGAGTATGAGTATGAGTATGAGTATGACTATGAGTATGAGTATGACTATGTCTATGACTATGAGAATGAGTATGAGTATGAGTATGAGTATGAGTATGAGTATGAGTGTGAGTATGAGTATGAGTATGAGTATGAGTATGAGTATGAGTATGAGTATGAGTATGAGAATGAGTATGAGTATGAGTATGAGTATAAGTATTAGTATGAGTATGAGTTAGAGTATGAGTATGTGTATGAGTATGAGTATGAGTATGAGTATGAGTATGAGTGTGAGTGTGAGTGCGAATGTGAGTATGAGTATGAGTATGGGTATGAGTATGAGTATGAGTATGTGTATGAGTATGAGTATGAGTATGAGTATGAGTATGAGTGTGAGTGCGAATGTGAGTATGAGTATGAGTATGAGTATGAGTATGTGTATGAGTATGAGTATGAGTATGAGTATGAGTATGACTATGAGTATGAGGATGAGTATGAGTATGAGTATGAGTATGAGTATGAGTATGAGTATGAGTATGACTATGAGTATGAGTATGACTATGACTATGACTATGACTATGAGAATGAGTATGAGTATGAGTATTAGTATGAATATGAGTATGAGTATGAGTGTGAGTATGAGTATGAGTATGAGTATGAGTATGAGTATGAGTATGAGTATGAGTATGAGTATGAGTATGTGTATGAGTATGAGTATGAGTATGAGTATGAGAATGAGTATGAGTATGAGTATGAGTATGAGTATGAGTATGAGCATGAGCATGAGCATGAGTATGAGTATGAGTATGAGTATGAGTATGAGTATGAGTATGAGTATGAGTATGAGTATGAGTATGAGTATGAGTATGAGTATGAGTATGAGTATGAGTATAAGTATTAGTATGAGTATGAGTACGAGTATTAGTATGAGTATGAGTATGAGTATGAGTTTAAGTATGAGTATGAGTACGAGTATGCGTATGAATATGAGTATGAGTATGAGTATGAGTATGAGTATGGGTATGAGTATGAGTATGAGTATGAGTATGAGTATAAGTATGAGCATGAGCATGAGTATGAGTATGAGTATGAGCATGAGCATGAGCATGAGTATGAGTATGAGTATGAGTATGAGTATGAGTATGAGTATGAGTATGAGTATGAGTATGAGTATGAGTATGAGTATGAGTATAAGTATTAGTATGAGTATGAGTACGAGTATTAGTATGAGTATGAGTATGAGTATGAGTTTAAGTATGAGTATGAGTACGAGTATGCGTATGAATATGAGTATGAGTATGAGTATGAGTATGAGTATGGGTATGAGTATGAGTATGAGTATGAGTATGAGTATGAGTATGTGTATGAGTATAAGTATGAGTATGAGTATGAGTATGAGTATGACTATGAGTATGAGTATGACTATGACTATGACTATGAGAATGAGTATGAGTATGAGTATGAGTATGAGTATGAGTATGAGTATGAGTATGAGTGTGAGTATGAGTATGAGTATGAGTATGAGTATGAGTGTGAGTGTGAGTGCGAATGTGAGTATGAGTATGAGTATGAGTATGAGTATGAGTATGAGTATGAGTATGTGTATGAGTATGAGTATGAGTATGACTATGAGTATGAGTATGAGTATGAGTATGAGTATGAGTATGAGTATGAGTATGAGTATGACTATGAGTATGAGAATGAGTATGAGTATGAGTATGAGTATGAGTATGAGTATGAGTATGAGTATGAGTGTGAGTATGAGTATGAGTATGAGTATGAGTATGAGTATGAGTATGAGTATGAGTATGAGTATGAGTATGAGTATGAGTATGAGTATGAGTATGAGAATGAGTATGAGTATGAGTATGAGTATAAGTATTAGTATGAGTATGAGTTAGAGTATGAGTATGTGTATGAGTATGACTATGAGTATGAGTATGACTATGACTATGACTATGAGTATGAGTATGAGTATGAGTACGAGTATTAGTATGAGTATGAGTATGAGTATGAGTTTAAGTATGAGTATGAGTATGAGTATGTGTATGAGTATAAGTATGAGTATGAGTATGAGTATGAGTATGAGTATGACTATGAGTATGAGTATGACTATGACTATGACTATGACTATGAGAATGAGTATGAGTATGAGTATTAGTATGAATATGAGTATGAGTATGAGTGTGAGTATGAGTATGAGTATGAGTATGAGTATGAGTATGAGTATGAGTATGGGTATGAGTATGAGTATGAGTATGAGTTTAAGTATGAGCATGAGCATGAGTATGAGTATGAGTATGAGTATGAGTATGAGTGTGAGTATGAGTATGAGTATGAGTATGAGTATGAGTATGAGTATGAGTATGAGTATGTGTATGAGTATGAGTATGAGTTAGAGTATGAGTATGTGTATGAGTATGAGTATGAGTATGAGTATGAGTGTGAGTGTGAGTGCGAATGTGAGTATGAGGATGAGTATGAGTATGAGTATGTGTATGAGTATGAGTATGAGTATGACTATGAGTATGAGTATGAGTATGAGTATGAGTATGAGTATGAGTATGACTATGAGTATGAGTATGACTATGTCTATGACTATGAGAATGAGTATGAGTATGAGTATGAGTATGAGTATGAGTGTGAGTATGAGTATGAGTATGAGTATGAGTATGAGTATGAGTATGAGTATGAGTATGAGTATGAGAATGAGTATGAGTATGAGTATGAGTATAAGTATTAGTATGAGTATGAGTTAGAGTATGAGTATGTGTATGAGTATGAGTATGAGTATGAGTATGAGTATGAGTGTGAGTGTGAGTGCGAATGTGAGTATGAGTATGAGTATGAGTATGAGTATGAGTATGTGTATGAGTATGAGTATGAGTATGAGTATGACTATGAGTATGAGTATGAGTATGAGTATGAGTATGAGTATGAGTATGAGTATGAGTATGAGTATGAGTATGAGTATGAGTATGACTATGAGTATGAGTATGACTATGACTATGACTATGAGAATGAGTATCAGTATGAGTATGAGTATGAGTATGAGTATGAGTGTGAGTATGAGTATGAGTATGAGTATGAGTATGAGTATGAGAATGAGTATGAGTATGAGTATGAGTATGAGTATGAGTATGAGTATGAGTATGAGTATAAGTATTAGTATGAGTATGAGTACGATTATTAGTATGAGTACGAGTATGAGTATGAGTATGAGTTTAAGTATGAGTATGGGTACGAGTATGCGTATGAATATGAGTATGAGTATGAGTATGAGTATAAGTATTAGTATGAGTATGAGTACGATTATTTGTATGAGTATGAGTATGAGTATGAGTATGAGTTTAAGTATGAGTATGAGTACGAGTATGCGTATGAATATGAGTATGAGTATGAGTATGACTATGACTATGATAATGAGAATGAGTATCAGTATGAGTATGAGTATGAGTATGAGTATGAGTGTGAGTATGAGTATGAGTATGAGTATGAGTATGAGTATGAGAATGAGTATGAGTATGAGTATGAGTATGAGTATGAGTATGAGTATGAGTATGAGTATGAGTATGAGTATGAGTATGAGTATGAGTATGACTATGAGTATGAGTATGACTATGACTATGACTATGAGAATGAGTATCAGTATGAGTATGAGTATGAGTATGAGTATGAGTGTGAGTATGAGTATGAGTATGAGTATGAGTATGAGTATGAGAATGAGTATGAGTATGAGTATGAGTATGAGTATGAGTATGAGTATGAGTATGAGGATAAGTATTAGTATGAGTATGAGTATGAGTATGAGTATGAGTATGAGTATGAGTATGAGTATGAGTATGAGTATGATTATGATTATGAGTATGAGTATGAGTATGAGTATGAGTATGAGTATAAGTATTAGTATGAGTATGAGTACGAGTATTAGTATGAGTATGAGTATGAGTATGAGTTTAAGTATGAGTCTGAGTACGAGTATGCGTATGAATATGAGTATGAGTATGAGTATGAGTATGGGTATGAGTATGAGTATGAGTATGAGTATGAGTATGAGTATGAGTATGAGTATGAGTATGAGTATGAGTATAAGTATTAGTATGAGTATGAGTACGAGTATTAGTATGAGTATGAGTATGAGTATGAGTTTAAGTATGAGTATGAGTACGAGTATGCGTATGAATATGAGTATGAGTATGAGTATGAGTATGAGTATGGGTATGAGTATGAGTATGAGTATGAGTATGAGTATGAGTATAAGTATGAGCATGAGCATGAGTATGAGTATGAGTATGAGTATGAGTATGAGTATGAGTAAGAGTATGAGTATGAGTATGAGTATGAGTATAAGTATGAGTATGAGTATGAGTATGAGTATGAGTATGATTATGAGTATAAGTATTAGTATGAGTATGAGTTAGAGTATGAGTATGTGTATGAGTATGAGTATGAGTATGAGTATGTGTATGAGTATGAGTATGAGTTAGAGTATGAGTATGTGTATGAGTATGAGTATGAGTATGAGTATGAGTATGAGTATGAGTGTGAGTGTGAGTGCGAATGTGAGTATGAGGATGAGTATGAGTATGTGTATGAGTATGAGTATGACTATGAGTATGAGTATGAGTATGAGTATGAGTATGAGTATGAGTATGAGTATGAGTATGAGTATGAGTATGAGTATGAGTATGAGTATGACTATGAGTATGAGTATGACTATGTCTATGACTATGAGAATGAGTATGAGTATGAGTATGAGTATGAGTATGAGTATGAGTATGAGTGTGAGTATGAGTATGAGTATGAGTATGAGTATGAGTATGAGTATGAGTATGAGTATGAGAATGAGTATGAGTATGAGTATGAGTATAAGTATTAGTATGAGTATGAGTTAGAGTATGAGTATGTGTATGAGTATGAGTATGAGTATGAGTATGAGTATGAGTGTGAGTGTGAGTGCGAATGTGAGTATGAGTATGAGTATGGGTATGAGTATGAGTATGTGTATGAGTATGAGTATGAGTATGACTATGAGTATGAGTATGAGTATGAGTATGAGTATGAGTATGAGTATGAGTATGAGTATGAGTATGAGTATGAGTATGACTATGAGTATGAGTATGAGTATGAGTATGAGTATGAGTATGAGTATGAGTATGAGTATGAGTATGAGTATGAGTATGAGTATGAGTATGAGTATGAGTATGAGTATGACTATGAGTATGAGTATGACTATGACTATGACTATGAGAATGAGTATCAGTATGAGTATGAGTATGAGTATGAGTATGAGTGTGAGTATGAGTATGAGTATGAGTATGAGTATGAGTATGAGAATGAGTATGAGTATGAGTATGAGTATGAGTATGAGTATGAGTATGAGTATAAGTATTAGTATGAGTATGAGTACGATTATTAGTATGAGTACGAGTATGAGTATGAGTATGAGTTTAAGTATGAGTATGGGTACGAGTATGCGTATGAATATGAGTATGAGTATGAGTATGAGTATAAGTATTAGTATGAGTATGAGTACGATTATTTGTATGAGTATGAGTATGAGTATGTGTATGAGTTTAAGTATGAGTATGAGTACGAGTATGCGTATGAATATGAGTATGAGTATGAGTATGACTATGACTATGATAATGAGAATGAGTATCAGTATGAGTATGAGTATGAGTATGAGTATGAGTGTGAGTATGAGTATGAGTATGAGTATGAGTATGAGTATGAGAATGAGTATGAGTATGAGTATGAGTATGAGTATGAGTATGAGTATGAGTATTAGTATGAGTATGAGTATGAGTATGAGTTTAAGTATGAGTATGAGTATGAGTATGTGTATGAGTATAAGTATGAGTATGAGTATGAGTATGAGTATGAGTATGAGTATGACTATGAGTATGAGTATGACTATGACTATGACTATGACTATGAGAATGAGTATGAGTATGAGTATGAGTATGAGTATGAGTGTGAGTATGAGTATGAGTATGAGTATGAGTATGAGTATGAGTATGAGTATGAGTATGAGTATGAGTATGAGTATGAGTATGAGTATGAGTATGAGAATGAGTATGAGTATGAGTATGAGTATAAGTATTAGTATGAGTATGAGTTAGAGTATGAGTATGTGTATGAGTATGACTATGAGTATGAGTATGACTATGACTATGACTATGAGTATGAGTATGAGTATGAGTACGAGTATTAGTATGAGTATGAGTATGAGTATGAGTTTAAGTATGAGTATGAGTATGAGTATGTGTATGAGTATAAGTATGAGTATGAGTATGAGTATGAGTATGAGTATGACTATGAGTATGAGTATGACTATGACTATGACTATGACTATGAGAATGAGTATGAGTATGAGTATTAGTATGAATATGAGTATGAGTATGAGTGTGAGTATGAGTATGAGTATGAGTATGAGTATGAGTATGAGTATGAGTATGGGTATGAGTATGAGTATGAGTATGAGTTTAAGTATGAGCATGAGCATGAGTATGAGTATGAGTATGAGTATGAGTATGAGTGTGAGTATGAGTATGAGTATGAGTATGAGTATGAGTATGAGTATGAGTATGAGTATGTGTATGAGTATGAGTATGAGTTAGAGTATGAGTATGTGTATGAGTATGAGTATGAGTATGAGTATGAGTGTGAGTGTGAGTGCGAATGTGAGTATGAGGATGAGTATGAGTATGAGTATGTGTATGAGTATGAGTATGAGTATGACTATGAGTATGAGTATGAGTATGAGTATGAGTATGAGTATGAGTATGACTATGAGTATGAGTATGACTATGTCTATGACTATGAGAATGAGTATGAGTATGAGTATGAGTATGAGTATGAGTATGAGTGTGAGTATGAGTATGAGTATGAGTATGAGTATGAGTATGAGTATGAGTATGAGTATGAGTATGAGAATGAGTATGAGTATGAGTATGAGTATAAGTATTAGTATGAGTATGAGTTAGAGTATGAGTATGTGTATGAGTATGAGTATGAGTATGAGTATGAGTATGAGTGTGAGTGTGAGTGCGAATGTGAGTATGAGTATGAGTATGAGTATGAGTATGAGTATGTGTATGAGTATGAGTATGAGTATGAGTATGACTATGAGTATGAGTATGAGTATGAGTATGAGTATGAGTATGAGTATGAGTATGAGTATGAGTATGAGTATGAGTATGAGTATGACTATGAGTATGAGTATGACTATGACTATGACTATGAGAATGAGTATCAGTATGAGTATGAGTATGAGTATGAGTATGAGTGTGAGTATGAGTATGAGTATGAGTATGAGTATGAGTATGAGAATGAGTATGAGTATGAGTATGAGTATGAGTATGAGTATGAGTATGAGTATGAGTATAAGTATTAGTATGAGTATGAGTACGATTATTAGTATGAGTACGAGTATGAGTATGAGTATGAGTTTAAGTATGAGTATGGGTACGAGTATGCGTATGAATATGAGTATGAGTATGAGTATGAGTATAAGTATTAGTATGAGTATGAGTACGATTATTTGTATGAGTATGAGTATGAGTATGAGTATGAGTTTAAGTATGAGTATGAGTACGAGTATGCGTATGAATATGAGTATGAGTATGAGTATGACTATGACTATGATAATGAGAATGAGTATCAGTATGAGTATGAGTATGAGTATGAGTATGAGTGTGAGTATGAGTATGAGTATGAGTATGAGTATGAGTATGAGAATGAGTATGAGTATGAGTATGAGTATGAGTATGAGTATGAGTATGAGTATGAGTATGAGTATGAGTATGAGTATGAGTATGAGTATGAGTATGACTATGAGTATGAGTATGACTATGACTATGACTATGAGAATGAGTATCAGTATGAGTATGAGTATGAGTATGAGTATGAGTGTGAGTATGAGTATGAGTATGAGTATGAGTATGAGTATGAGAATGAGTATGAGTATGAGTATGAGTATGAGTATGAGTATGAGTATGAGTATGAGGATAAGTATTAGTATGAGTATGAGTACGAGTATTAGTATGAGTATGAGTATGAGTATGAGTTTAAGTATGAGTCTGAGTACGAGTATGCGTATGAATATGAGTATGAGTATGAGTATGAGTATGGGTATGAGTATGAGTATGAGTATGAGTATGAGTATGAGTATGAGTATGAGTATGAGTATGAGTATGAGTATGAGTATGAGTATGAGTATGAGTATGAGTATGATTATGAGTATGAGTGTGAGTATGAGTATGAGTATGAGTATAAGTATTAGTATGAGTATGAGTACGAGTATTAGTATGAGTATGAGTATGAGTATGAGTTTAAGTATGAGTCTGAGTACGAGTATGCGTATGAATATGAGTATGAGTATGAGTATGGGTATGAGTATGAGTATGAGTATGAGTATGAGTATGAGTATCAGTATGAGTATGAGTATGAGTATGAGTATGAGTATGAGTATGAGTATAATTATGAGTATGAGTATGAGTATGAGTATGAGTATGAGTATGAGTGTGAGTGCGAATGTGAGTATGAGTATGAGTATGTGCAAGAGTATGAGTATGTGTATGAGTATGAGTATGAGTATGAGTGTGAGTATGAGAATTAGTATGAGTATGTGTATGAGTATGAGTACGAGTATTAGTATGAGTATGAGTATGAGTATGAGTATGAGTATGAGTTTAAGTATGAGTCTGAGTACGAGTATGCGTATGAATATGAGTATGAGTATGAGTATGAGTATGGGTATGAGTATGAGTATGAGTATGAGTATGAGTATGAGTATGAGTATGAGTATGAGTATGAGTATGAGTATGAGTATGAGTATGAGTATGAGTATGAGTATGAGTATGAGTATGAGTATGAGTATGAGTATGAGTATGAGTATGAGTATGATTATGATTATGAGTATGAGTATGAGTATGAGTATGAGTATGAGTATAAGTATTAGTATGAGTATGAGTACGAGTATTAGTATGAGTATGAGTATGAGTATGAGTTTAAGTATGAGTCTGAGTACGAGTATGCGTATGAATATGAGTATGAGTATGAGTATGAGTATGGGTATGAGTATGAGTATGAGTATGAGTATGAGTATGAGTATGAGTATGAGTATGAGTATGAGTATGAGTATAAGTATTAGTATGAGTATGAGTACGAGTATTAGTATGAGTATGAGTATGAGTATGAGTTTAAGTATGAGTATGAGTACGAGTATGCGTATGAATATGAGTATGAGTATGAGTATGAGTATGAGTATGGGTATGAGTATGAGTATGAGTATGAGTATGAGTATGAGTATAAGTATGAGCATGAGCATGAGTATGAGTATGAGTATGAGTATGAGTATGAGTATGAGTAAGAGTATGAGTATGAGTATGAGTATGAGTATAAGTATGAGTATGAGTATGAGTATGAGTATGAGTATGATTATGAGTATAAGTATTAGTATGAGTATGAGTTAGAGTATGAGTATGTGTATGAGTATGAGTATGAGTATGAGTATGTGTATGAGTATGAGTATGAGTTAGAGTATGAGTATGTGTATGAGTATGAGTATGAGTATGAGTATGAGTATGAGTATGAGTGTGAGTGTGAGTGCGAATGTGAGTATGAGGATGAGTATGAGTATGTGTATGAGTATGAGTATGACTATGAGTATGAGTATGAGTATGAGTATGAGTATGAGTATGAGTATGAGTATGAGTATGAGTATGAGTATGAGTATGAGTATGAGTATGACTATGAGTATGAGTATGACTATGTCTATGACTATGAGAATGAGTATGAGTATGAGTATGAGTATGAGTATGAGTATGAGTATGAGTGTGAGTATGAGTATGAGTATGAGTATGAGTATGAGTATGAGTATGAGTATGAGTATGAGAATGAGTATGAGTATGAGTATGAGTATAAGTATTAGTATGAGTATGAGTTAGAGTATGAGTATGTGTATGAGTATGAGTATGAGTATGAGTATGAGTATGAGTGTGAGTGTGAGTGCGAATGTGAGTATGAGTATGAGTATGGGTATGAGTATGAGTATGTGTATGAGTATGAGTATGAGTATGACTATGAGTATGAGTATGAGTATGAGTATGAGTATGAGTATGAGTATGAGTATGAGTATGAGTATGAGTATGAGTATGACTATGAGTATGAGTATGAGTATGAGTATGAGTATGAGTATGAGTATGAGTATGAGTATGAGTATGAGTATGAGTATGAGTATGAGTATGAGTATGAGTATGAGTATGACTATGAGTATGAGTATGACTATGACTATGACTATGAGAATGAGTATCAGTATGAGTATGAGTATGAGTATGAGTATGAGTGTGAGTATGAGTATGAGTATGAGTATGAGTATGAGTATGAGAATGAGTATGAGTATGAGTATGAGTATGAGTATGAGTATGAGTATGAGTATGAGTATAAGTATTAGTATGAGTATGAGTACGATTATTAGTATGAGTACGAGTATGAGTATGAGTATGAGTTTAAGTATGAGTATGGGTACGAGTATGCGTATGAATATGAGTATGAGTATGAGTATGAGTATAAGTATTAGTATGAGTATGAGTACGATTATTTGTATGAGTATGAGTATGAGTATGTGTATGAGTTTAAGTATGAGTATGAGTACGAGTATGCGTATGAATATGAGTATGAGTATGAGTATGACTATGACTATGATAATGAGAATGAGTATCAGTATGAGTATGAGTATGAGTATGAGTATGAGTGTGAGTATGAGTATGAGTATGAGTATGAGTATGAGTATGAGAATGAGTATGAGTATGAGTATGAGTATGAGTATGAGTATGAGTATGAGTATTAGTATGAGTATGAGTATGAGTATGAGTTTAAGTATGAGTATGAGTATGAGTATGTGTATGAGTATAAGTATGAGTATGAGTATGAGTATGAGTATGAGTATGAGTATGACTATGAGTATGAGTATGACTATGACTATGACTATGACTATGAGAATGAGTATGAGTATGAGTATTAGTATGAATATGAGTATGAGTATGAGTGTGAGTATGAGTATGAGTATGAGTATGAGTATGAGTATGAGTATGAGTATGAGTATGAGAATGAGTATGAGTATGAGTATGAGTATGAGTATGAGTATGAGTATGAGTATGAGTATAAGTATTAGTATGAGTATGAGTACGATTATTAGTATGAGTACGAGTATGAGTATGAGTATGAGTTTAAGTATGAGTATGGGTACGAGTATGCGTATGAATATGAGTATGAGTATGAGTATGAGTATAAGTATTAGTATGAGTATGAGTACGATTATTTGTATGAGTATGAGTATGAGTATGTGTATGAGTTTAAGTATGAGTATGAGTACGAGTATGCGTATGAATATGAGTATGAGTATGAGTATGACTATGACTATGATAATGAGAATGAGTATCAGTATGAGTATGAGTATGAGTATGAGTATGAGTGTGAGTATGAGTATGAGTATGAGTATGAGTATGAGTATGAGAATGAGCATGAGCATGAGTATGAGTATGAGTATGAGTATGAGTATGAGTATTAGTATGAGTATGAGTATGAGTATGAGTATGAGTATAAGTATGAGTATGAGTATGAGTATGAGTATGAGTATGATTATGAGTATAAGTATTAGTATGAGTATGAGTTAGAGTATGAGTATGTGTATGAGTATGAGTATGAGTATGAGTATGTGTATGAGTATGAGTATGAGTTAGAGTATGAGTATGTGTATGAGTATGAGTATGAGTATGAGTATGAGTATGAGTATGAGTGTGAGTGTGAGTGCGAATGTGAGTATGAGGATGAGTATGAGTATGTGTATGAGTATGAGTATGACTATGAGTATGAGTATGAGTATGAGTATGAGTATGAGTATGAGTATGAGTATGAGTATGAGTATGAGTATGAGTATGAGTATGAGTATGACTATGAGTATGAGTATGACTATGTCTATGACTATGAGAATGAGTATGAGTATGAGTATGAGTATGAGTATGAGTATGAGTATGAGTGTGAGTATGAGTATGAGTATGAGTATGAGTATGAGTATGAGTATGAGTATGAGTATGAGAATGAGTATGAGTATGAGTATGAGTATAAGTATTAGTATGAGTATGAGTTAGAGTATGAGTATGTGTATGAGTATGAGTATGAGTATGAGTATGAGTATGAGTGTGAGTGTGAGTGCGAATGTGAGTATGAGTATGAGTATGGGTATGAGTATGAGTATGTGTATGAGTATGAGTATGAGTATGACTATGAGTATGAGTATGAGTATGAGTATGAGTATGAGTATGAGTATGAGTATGAGTATGAGTATGAGTATGAGTATGACTATGAGTATGAGTATGAGTATGAGTATGAGTATGAGTATGAGTATGAGTATGAGTATGAGTATGAGTATGAGTATGAGTATGAGTATGAGTATGAGTATGAGTATGACTATGAGTATGAGTATGACTATGACTATGACTATGAGAATGAGTATCAGTATGAGTATGAGTATGAGTATGAGTATGAGTGTGAGTATGAGTATGAGTATGAGTATGAGTATGAGTATGAGAATGAGTATGAGTATGAGTATGAGTATGAGTATGAGTATGAGTATGAGTATGAGTATAAGTATTAGTATGAGTATGAGTACGATTATTAGTATGAGTACGAGTATGAGTATGAGTATGAGTTTAAGTATGAGTATGGGTACGAGTATGCGTATGAATATGAGTATGAGTATGAGTATGAGTATAAGTATTAGTATGAGTATGAGTACGATTATTTGTATGAGTATGAGTATGAGTATGTGTATGAGTTTAAGTATGAGTATGAGTACGAGTATGCGTATGAATATGAGTATGAGTATGAGTATGACTATGACTATGATAATGAGAATGAGTATCAGTATGAGTATGAGTATGAGTATGAGTATGAGTGTGAGTATGAGTATGAGTATGAGTATGAGTATGAGTATGAGAATGAGTATGAGTATGAGTATGAGTATGAGTATGAGTATGAGTATGAGTATTAGTATGAGTATGAGTATGAGTATGAGTTTAAGTATGAGTATGAGTATGAGTATGTGTATGAGTATAAGTATGAGTATGAGTATGAGTATGAGTATGAGTATGAGTATGACTATGAGTATGAGTATGACTATGACTATGACTATGACTATGAGAATGAGTATGAGTATGAGTATTAGTATGAATATGAGTATGAGTATGAGTGTGAGTATGAGTATGAGTATGAGTATGAGTATGAGTATGAGTATGAGTATGAGTATGAGAATGAGTATGAGTATGAGTATGAGTATGAGTATGAGTATGAGTATGAGTATGAGTATAAGTATTAGTATGAGTATGAGTACGATTATTAGTATGAGTACGAGTATGAGTATGAGTATGAGTTTAAGTATGAGTATGGGTACGAGTATGCGTATGAATATGAGTATGAGTATGAGTATGAGTATAAGTATTAGTATGAGTATGAGTACGATTATTTGTATGAGTATGAGTATGAGTATGTGTATGAGTTTAAGTATGAGTATGAGTACGAGTATGCGTATGAATATGAGTATGAGTATGAGTATGACTATGACTATGATAATGAGAATGAGTATCAGTATGAGTATGAGTATGAGTATGAGTATGAGTGTGAGTATGAGTATGAGTATGAGTATGAGTATGAGTATGAGAATGAGTATGAGTATGAGTATGAGTATGAGTATGAGTATGAGTATGAGTATTAGTATGAGTATGAGTATGAGTATGAGTTTAAGTATGAGTATGAGTATGAGTATGTGTATGAGTATAAGTATGAGTATGAGTATGAGTATGAGTATGAGTATGAGTATGACTATGAGTATGAGTATGACTATGACTATGACTATGACTATGAGAATGAGTATGAGTATGAGTATTAGTATGAATATGAGTATGAGTATGAGTGTGAGTATGAGTATGAGTATGAGTATGAGTATGAGTATGAGTATGAGTATGTGTATGAGTATGAGTATGAGTTAGAGTATGAGTATGTGTATGAGTATGAGTATGAGTATGAGTATGAGTGTGAGTGTGAGTGCGAATGTGAGTATGAGGATGAGTATGAGTATGAGTATGTGTATGAGTATGAGTATGAGTATGACTATGAGTATGAGTATGAGTATGAGTATGAGTATGAGTATGAGTATGAGTATGACTATGAGTATGAGTATGACTATGTCTATGACTATGAGAATGAGTATGAGTATGAGTATGAGTATGAGTATGAGTATGAGTGTGAGTATGAGTATGAGTATGAGTATGAGTATGAGTATGAGTATGAGTATGAGTATGAGTATGAGTATAAGTATTAGTATGAGTATGAGTACGAGTATTAGTATGAGTATGAGTATGAGTATGAATTTAAGTATGAGTCTGAGTACGAGTATGCGTATGAATATGAGTATGAGTATGAGTATGAGTATGGGTATGAGTATGAGTATGAGTATGAGTATGAGTATGAGTATGAGTATGAGTAAGAGTATGAGTATGAGTATGAGTATGAGTATAAGTATTAGTATGAGTATGAGTACGAGTATTAGTATGAGTATGAGTATGAGTATGAGTTTAAGTATGAGTATGAGTACGAGTATGCGTATGAATATGAGTATGAGTATGAGTATGAGTATGTGTATGAGTATGAGTATGAGTTAGAGTATGAGTATGTGTATGAGTATGAGTATGAGTATGAGTATGAGTATGAGTATGAGTGTGAGTGTGAGTGCGAATGTGAGTATGAGGATGAGTATGAGTATGTGTATGAGTATGAGTATGAGTATGACTATGAGTATGAGTATGAGTATGAGTATGAGTATGAGTATGAGTATGAGTATGAGTATGACTATGAGTATGAGTATGACTATGTCTATGACTATGAGAATGAGTATGAGTATGAGTATGAGTATGAGTATGAGTATGAGTATGAGTACAAGTGTGAGTATGAGTATGAGTATGAGTATCAGTATGAGTATGAGTATGAGTATGAGTATGAGTATGAGTATGAGAATGAGTATGAGTATGAGTATGAGTATAAGTATTAGTATGAGTATGAGTTAGAGTATGAGTATGTGTATGAGTATGAGTATGAGTATGAGTATGAGTATGAGTGTGAGTGTGAGTGCGAATGTGAGTATGAGTATGAGTATGGGTATGAGTATGAGTATGTGTATGAGTATGAGTGTGAGTATGACTATGAGTATGAGTATGAGTATGAGTATGAGTATGAGTATGAGTATGAGTGTGAGTATGAGTATGAGTATGACTATGAGTATGAGTATGACTATGACTATGACTATGAGAATGAGTATCAGTATGAGTATGAGTATGAGTATGAGTATGATTGTGAGTATGAGTATGAGTATGAGTATGAGTATGAGTATGAGAATGAGTATGAGTATGAGTATGTGTATGAGTATGAGTATGAGTATGAGTATGAGTATGATTATGAGTATGAGTATGAGTATGAGTATGTGTATGAGTATGAGTATGAGTATGAGTATGAGTATGAGTGTGAGTGTGAGTGCGAATGTGAGTATGAGTATGAGTATGAGTATGAGTATGTGTATGAGTATGAGTATGAGTATGACTATGAGTATGAGTATGAGTATGAGTATGAGTATGAGTATGAGTATGAGTATGACTATGAGTATGAGTATGACTATGACTATGATAATGAGAATGAGTATCAGTATGAGTATGAGTATGAGTATGAGTATGAGTGTGAGTATGAGTATGAGTATGAGTATGAGTATGAGTATGAGAATGAGTATGAGTATGAGTATGAGTATGAGTATGAGTATGAGTATGAGTATGAGTATAAGTATTAGTATGAGTATGAGTACGATTATTAGTATGAGTATGAGTATGAGTATGAGTATGAGTTTATGTATGAGTATGAGTACGAGTATGCGTATGAATATGAGTATGAGTATGAGTATGAGTATAAGTATTAGTATGAGTATGAGTACGATTATTAGTATGAGTATGAGTATGAGTATGAGTATGACTATGAGTATGAGTATGACTATGTCTATGACTATGAGAATGAGTATGAGAATGAGTATGAGTATGAGTATGAGTATGAGTATGAGTATGAGTGTGAGTATGAGTATGAGTATGAGTATGAGTATGAGTATGAGTATGAGTATGAGTATGAGAATGAGTATGAGTATGAGTATGAGTATAAGTATTAGTATGAGTATGAGTTAGAGTATGAGTATGTGTATGAGTATGAGTATGAGTATGAGTATGAGTATGAGTGTGAGTGTGAGTGCGAATGTGAGTATGAGTATGAGTATGAGTATGAGTATGAGTATGAGTATGAGTATGAGTATGAGTATGACTATGAGTATGAGTATGAGTATGAGTATGAGTATGAGTATGAGTATGAGTATGAGTATGAGTATGAGTATGAGTATGACTATGAGTATGAGTATGACTATGACTATGACTATGAGAATGAGTATCAGTATGAGTATGAGTATGAGTATGAGTATGAGTGTGAGTATGAGTATGAGTATGAGTATGAGCATGAGTATGAGAATGAGTATGAGTATGAGTATGAGTATGAGTATGAGTATGAGTATGAGTATGAGGATAAGTATTAGTATGAGTATGAGTACGAGTATTAGTATGAGTATGAGTATGAGTATGAGTTTAAGTATGAGTCTGAGTACGAGTATGCGTATGAATATGAGTATGAGTATGAGTATGAGTATGGGTATGAGTATGAGTATGAGTATGAGTATGAGTATGAGTATGAGTATGAGTATGAGTATGAGTATGAGTATGAGTATTAGTATGAGTATGATTATGAGTATGAGTGTGAGTATGAGTATGAGTATGAGTATAAGTATTAGTATGAGTATGAGTACGAGTATTAGTATGAGTATGAGTATGAGTATGAGTATGAGTTTAAGTATGAGTCTGAGTACGAGTATGCGTATGAATATGAGTATGAGTATGAGTATGAGTATGGGTATGAGTATGAGTATGAGTATGAGTATGAGTATGAGTATCAGTATGAGTATGAGTATGAGTATGAGTATGAGTATGAGTATGAGTATGAGTATGATTATGAGTATGAGTATGAGTATGAGTATGAGTATGAGTATGAGTATGAGTGTGAGTGCGAATGTGAGTATGAGTATGAGTATGTGCAAGAGTATGAGTATGTGTATGAGTATGAGTATGAGTATGAGTGTGAGTATGAGAATTAGTATGAGTATGTGTATGAGTATGAGTACGAGTATTAGTATGAGTATGAGTATGAGTATGAGTATGAGTATGAGTTTAAGTATGAGTCTGAGTACGAGTATGCGTATGAATATGAGTATGAGTATGAGTATGAGTATGGGTATGAGTATGAGTATGAGTATGAGTATGAGTACAAGTGTGAGTATGAGTATGAGTATGAGTATCAGTATGAGTATGAGTATGAGTATGAGTATGAGTATGAGTATGAGAATGAGTATGAGTATGAGTATGAGTATAAGTATTAGTATGAGTATGAGTTAGAGTATGAGTATGTGTATGAGTATGAGTATGAGTATGAGTATGAGTATGAGTGTGAGTGTGAGTGCGAATGTGAGTATGAGTATGAGTATGGGTATGAGTATGAGTATGTGTATGAGTATGAGTGTGAGTATGACTATGAGTATGAGTATGAGTATGAGTATGAGTATGAGTATGAGTATGAGTGTGAGTATGAGTATGAGTATGACTATGAGTATGAGTATGACTATGACTATGACTATGAGAATGAGTATCAGTATGAGTATGAGTATGAGTATGAGTATGATTGTGAGTATGAGTATGAGTATGAGTATGAGTATGAGTATGAGAATGAGTATGAGTATGAGTATGTGTATGAGTATGAGTATGAGTATGAGTATGAGTATGATTATGAGTATGAGTATGAGTATGAGTATGTGTATGAGTATGAGTATGAGTATGAGTATGAGTATGAGTGTGAGTGTGAGTGCGAATGTGAGTATGAGTATGAGTATGAGTATGAGTATGTGTATGAGTATGAGTATGAGTATGACTATGAGTATGAGTATGAGTATGAGTATGAGTATGAGTATGAGTATGAGTATGACTATGAGTATGAGTATGACTATGACTATGATAATGAGAATGAGTATCAGTATGAGTATGAGTATGAGTATGAGTATGAGTGTGAGTATGAGTATGAGTATGAGTATGAGTATGAGTATGAGAATGAGTATGAGTATGAGTATGAGTATGAGTATGAGTATGAGTATGAGTATGAGTATAAGTATTAGTATGAGTATGAGTACGATTATTAGTATGAGTATGAGTATGAGTATGAGTATGAGTTTATGTATGAGTATGAGTACGAGTATGCGTATGAATATGAGTATGAGTATGAGTATGAGTATAAGTATTAGTATGAGTATGAGTACGATTATTAGTATGAGTATGAGTATGAGTATGAGTATGACTATGAGTATGAGTATGACTATGTCTATGACTATGAGAATGAGTATGAGAATGAGTATGAGTATGAGTATGAGTATGAGTATGAGTATGAGTGTGAGTATGAGTATGAGTATGAGTATGAGTATGAGTATGAGTATGAGTATGAGTATGAGAATGAGTATGAGTATGAGTATGAGTATAAGTATTAGTATGAGTATGAGTTAGAGTATGAGTATGTGTATGAGTATGAGTATGAGTATGAGTATGAGTATGAGTGTGAGTGTGAGTGCGAATGTGAGTATGAGTATGAGTATGAGTATGAGTATGAGTATGAGTATGAGTATGAGTATGAGTATGACTATGAGTATGAGTATGAGTATGAGTATGAGTATGAGTATGAGTATGAGTATGAGTATGAGTATGAGTATGAGTATGACTATGAGTATGAGTATGACTATGACTATGACTATGAGAATGAGTATCAGTATGAGTATGAGTATGAGTATGAGTATGAGTGTGAGTATGAGTATGAGTATGAGTATGAGCATGAGTATGAGAATGAGTATGAGTATGAGTATGAGTATGAGTATGAGTATGAGTATGAGTATGAGGATAAGTATTAGTATGAGTATGAGTACGAGTATTAGTATGAGTATGAGTATGAGTATGAGTTTAAGTATGAGTCTGAGTACGAGTATGCGTATGAATATGAGTATGAGTATGAGTATGAGTATGGGTATGAGTATGAGTATGAGTATGAGTATGAGTATGAGTATGAGTATGAGTATGAGTATGAGTATGAGTATGAGTATTAGTATGAGTATGATTATGAGTATGAGTGTGAGTATGAGTATGAGTATGAGTATAAGTATTAGTATGAGTATGAGTACGAGTATTAGTATGAGTATGAGTATGAGTATGAGTATGAGTTTAAGTATGAGTCTGAGTACGAGTATGCGTATGAATATGAGTATGAGTATGAGTATGAGTATGGGTATGAGTATGAGTATGAGTATGAGTATGAGTATGAGTATCAGTATGAGTATGAGTATGAGTATGAGTATGAGTATGAGTATGAGTATGAGTATGATTATGAGTATGAGTATGAGTATGAGTATGAGTATGAGTATGAGTATGAGTGTGAGTGCGAATGTGAGTATGAGTATGAGTATGTGCAAGAGTATGAGTATGTGTATGAGTATGAGTATGAGTATGAGTGTGAGTATGAGAATTAGTATGAGTATGTGTATGAGTATGAGTACGAGTATTAGTATGAGTATGAGTATGAGTATGAGTATGAGTATGAGTTTAAGTATGAGTCTGAGTACGAGTATGCGTATGAATATGAGTATGAGTATGAGTATGAGTATGGGTATGAGTATGAGTATGAGTATGAGTATGAGTATGAGTATGAGTATGAGTATGAGTATGAGTATGAGTAAGAGTATGAGTATGAGTATGAGTATGAGTATGAGTATGAGTATGAGTATGAGTATGAGTATGAGTATGAGTATGAGTATGAGTATGAGTACGAGTATGCGTATGAATATGAGTATGAGTATGAGTATGAGTATGGGTATGAGTATGAGTATGAGTATGAGTATGAGTATGAGTATGAGTATAAGTATGAGCATGAGCATGAGTATGAGTATGAGTATGAGTATGAGTATGAGTATGAGTAAGAGTATGAGTATGAGTATGAGTATGAGTATAAGTATGAGTATGAGTATGAGTATGAGTATGAGTATGAGTATGAGTATGAGTATAAGTATTAGTATGAGTATGAGTTAGAGTATGAGTATGTGTATGAGTATGAGTATGAGTATGAGTATGTGTATGAGTATGAGTATGAGTTAGAGTATGAGTATGTGTATGAGTATGAGTATGAGTATGAGTATGAGTATGAGTATGAGTGTGAGTGTGAGTGCGAATGTGAGTATGAGGATGAGTATGAGTATGTGTATGAGTATGAGTATGAGTATGACTATGAGTATGAGTATGAGTATGAGTATGAGTATGAGTATGAGTGTGAGTATGAGTATGAGTATGAGTATGAGTATGAGTATGAGTATGACTATGAGTATGAGTATGACTATGTCTATGACTATGAGAATGAGTATGAGTATGAGTATGAGTATGAGTATGAGTATGAGTGTGAGTATGAGTATGAGTATGAGTATGAGTATGAGTATGAGTATGAGTATGAGTATGAGAATGAGTATGAGTATGAGTATGAGTATAAGTATTAGTATGAGTATGAGTTAGAGTATGAGTATGTGTATGAGTATGAGTATGAGTATGAGTATGAGTATGAGTATGAGTGTGAGTGTGAGTGCGAATGTGAGTATGAGTATGAGTATGGGTATGAGTATGAGTATGAGTATGTGTATGAGTATGAGTATGAGTATGAGTATGAGTATGAGTATGAGTGTGAGTGCGAATGTGAGTATGAGTATGAGTATGAGTATGAGTATGTGTATGAGTATGAGTATGAGTATGAGTATGAGTATGACTATGAGTATGAGGATGAGTATGAGTATGAGTATGAGTATGAGTATGAGTATGAGTATGAGTATGAGTATGAATATGAGTATGAGTATGACTATGACTATGACTATGACTATGAGAATGAGTATGAGTATGAGTATTAGTATGAATATGAGTATGAGTATGAGTGTGAGTATGAGTATGAGTATGAGTATGAGTATGAGTATGAGTATGAGTATGAGTATGAGTATGAGTATGTGTATGAGTATGAGTATGAGTATGAGTATGAGAATGAGTATGAGTATGAGTATGAGTATGAGTATGAGTATGAGCATGAGCATGAGCATGAGTATGAGTATGAGTATGAGTATGAGTATGAGTATGAGTATGAGTATGAGTATGAGTATGAGTATGAGTATGAGTATGAGTATGAGTATGAGTATGAGTATGAGTATAAGTATTAGTATGAGTATGAGTACGAGTATTAGTATGAGTATGAGTATGAGTATGAGTTTAAGTATGAGTATGAGTACGAGTATGCGTATGAATATGAGTATGAGTATGAGTATGAGTATGGGTATGAGTATGAGTATGAGTATGAGTATGAGTATAAGTATGAGCATGAGCATGAGTATGAGTATGAGTATGAGCATGAGCATGAGCATGAGTATGAGTATGAGTATGAGTATGAGTATGAGTATGAGTATGAGTATGAGTATGAGTATGAGTATGAGTATGAGTATAAGTATTAGTATGAGTATGAGTACGAGTATTAGTATGAGTATGAGTATGAGTATGAGTTTAAGTATGAGTATGAGTACGAGTATGCGTATGAATATGAGTATGAGTATGAGTATGAGTATGAGTATGGGTATGAGTATGAGTATGAGTATGAGTATGAGTATGTGTATGAGTATAAGTATGAGTATGAGTATGAGTATGAGTATGACTATGAGTATGAGTATGACTATGACTATGACTATGAGAATGAGTATGAGTATGAGTATGAGTATGAGTATGAGTATGAGTATGAGTATGAGTGTGAGTATGAGTATGAGTATGAGTATGAGTATGAGTGTGAGTGTGAGTGCGAATGTGAGTATGAGTATGAGTATGAGTATGAGTATGAGTATGAGTATGAGTATGTGTATGAGTATGAGTATGAGTATGACTATGAGTATGAGTATGAGTATGAGTATGAGTATGAGTATGAGTATGAGTATGACTATGAGTATGAGAATGAGTATGAGTATGAGTATGAGTATGAGTATGAGTATGAGTATGAGTATGAGTGTGAGTATGAGTATGAGTATGAGTATGAGTATGAGTATGAGTATGAGTATGAGTATGAGTATGAGTATGAGTATGAGAATGAGTATGAGTATGAGTATGAGTATAAGTATTAGTATGAGTATGAGTTAGAGTATGAGTATGTGTATGAGTATGACTATGAGTATGAGTATGACTATGACTATGACTATGAGTATGAGTATGAGTATGAGTACGAGTATTAGTATGAGTATGAGTATGAGTATGAGTTTAAGTATGAGTATGAGTATGAGTATGTGTATGAGTATAAGTATGAGTATGAGTATGAGTATGAGTATGAGTATGAGTATGACTATGAGTATGAGTATGACTATGACTATGACTATGACTATGAGAATGAGTATGAGTATGAGTATTAGTATGAATATGAGTATGAGTATGAGTGTGAGTATGAGTATGAGTATGAGTATGAGTATGAGTATGAGTATGAGTATGAGTATGGGTATGAGTATGAGTATGAGTATGAGTTTAAGTATGAGCATGAGCATGAGTATGAGTATGAGTATGAGTATGAGTATGAGTGTGAGTATGAGTATGAGTATGAGTATGAGTATGAGTATGAGTATGAGTATGAGTATGTGTATGAGTATGAGTATGAGTTAGAGTATGAGTATGTGTATGAGTATGAGTATGAGTATGAGTATGAGTGTGAGTGTGAGTGCGAATGTGAGTATGAGGATGAGTATGAGTATGAGTATGTGTATGAGTATGAGTATGAGTATGACTATGAGTATGAGTATGAGTATGAGTATGAGTATGAGTATGAGTATGAGTATGACTATGAGTATGAGTATGACTATGTCTATGACTATGAGAATGAGTATGAGTATGAGTATGAGTATGAGCATGAGTGTGAGTATGAGTATGAGTATGAGTATGAGTATGAGTATGAGTATGAGTATGAGTATGAGAATGAGTATGAGTATGAGTATGAGTATAAGTATTAGTATGAGTATGAGTTAGAGTATGAGTATGTGTATGAGTATGAGTATGAGTATGAGTATGAGTATGAGTGTGAGTGTGAGTGCGAATGTGAGTATGAGTATGAGTATGAGTATGAGTATGAGTATGTGTATGAGTATGAGTATGAGTATGACTATGAGTATGAGTATGAGTATGAGTATGAGTATGAGTATGAGTATGAGTATGAGTATGAGTATGAGTATGAGTATGACTATGAGTATGAGTATGACTATGACTATGACTATGAGAATGAGTATCAGTATGAGTATGAGTATGAGTATGAGTATGAGTGTGAGTATGAGTATGAGTATGAGTATGAGTATGAGTATGAGAATGAGTATGAGTATGAGTATGAGTATGAGTATGAGTATGAGTATGAGTATGAGTATAAGTATTAGTATGAGTATGAGTACGATTATTAGTATGAGTACGAGTATGAGTATGAGTATGAGTTTAAGTATGAGTATGTGCATGAGTATGAGTATGAGTATGAGTATGTGTATGAGTATGAGTATGAGTTAGAGTATGAGTATGTGTATGAGTATGAGTATGAGTATGAGTATGAGTATGAGTATGAGTGTGAGTGTGAGTGCGAATGTGAGTATGAGGATGAGTATGAGTATGTGTATGAGTATGAGTATGAGTATGACTATGAGTATGAGTATGAGTATGAGTATGAGTATGAGTATGAGTGTGAGTATGAGTATGAGTATGAGTATGAGTATGAGTATGAGTATGACTATGAGTATGAGTATGACTATGTCTATGACTATGAGAATGAGTATGAGTATGAGTATGAGTATGAGTATGAGTATGAGTGTGAGTATGAGTATGAGTATGAGTATGAGTATGAGTATGAGTATGAGTATGAGTATGAGTATGAGTATGAGTATGAGAATGAGTATGAGTATGAGTATGAGTATAAGTATTAGTATGAGTATGAGTTAGAGTATGAGTATGTGTATGAGTATGAGTATGAGTATGAGTATGAGTATGAGTGTGAGTGTGAGTGCGAATGTGAGTATGAGTATGAGTATGGGTATGAGTATGAGTATGAGTATGTGTATGAGTATGAGTATGAGTATGAGTATGAGTATGAGTGTGAGTGCGAATGTGAGTATGAGTATGAGTATGAGTATGAGTATGTGTATGAGTATGAGTATGAGTATGAGTATGAGTATGACTATGAGTATGAGGATGAGTATGAGTATGAGTATGAGTATGAGTATGAGTATGAGTATGAGTATGACTATGAGTATGAGTATGACTATGACTATGACTATGACTATGAGAATGAGTATGAGTATGAGTATTAGTATGAATATGAGTATGAGTATGAGTGTGAGTATGAGTATGAGTATGAGTATGAGTATGAGTATGAGTATGAGTATGAGTATGAGTATGAGTATGTGTATGAGTATGAGTATGAGTATGAGAATGAGTATGAGTATGAGTATGAGTATGAGTATGAGCATGAGCATGAGCATGAGTATGAGTATGAGTATGAGTATGAGTATGAGTATGAGTATGAGTATGAGTATGAGTATGAGTATGAGTATGAGTATGAGTATGAGTATGAGTATGAGTATAAGTATTAGTATGAGTATGAGTACGAGTATTAGTATGAGTATGAGTATGAGTATGAGTATGAGTTTAAGTATGAGTATGAGTACGAGTATGCGTATGAATATGAGTATGAGTATGAGTATGAGTATGAGTATGGGTATGAGTATGAGTATGAGTATGAGTATGAGTATAAGTATGAGCATGAGCATGAGTATGAGTATGAGTATGAGCATGAGCATGAGCATGAGTATGAGTATGAGTATGAGTATGAGTATGAGTATGAGTATGAGTATGAGTATGAGTATGAGTATGAGTATGAGTATAAGTATTAGTATGAGTATGAGTACGAGTATTAGTATGAGTATGAGTATGAGTATGAGTTTAAGTATGAGTATGAGTACGAGTATGCGTATGAATATGAGTATGAGTATGAGTATGAGTATGAGTATGGGTATGAGTATGAGTATGAGTATGAGTATGAGTATGTGTATGAGTATAAGTATGAGTATGAGTATGAGTATGAGTATGACTATGAGTATGAGTATGACTATGACTATGACTATGAGAATGAGTATGAGTATGAGTATGAGTATGAGTATGAGTATGAGTATGAGTATGAGTGTGAGTATGAGTATGAGTATGAGTATGAGTATGAGTGTGAGTGTGAGTGCGAATGTGAGTATGAGTATGAGTATGAGTATGAGTATGAGTATGAGTATGAGTATGTGTATGAGTATGAGTATGAGTATGACTATGAGTATGAGTATGAGTATGAGTATGAGTATGAGTATGAGTATGAGTATGAGTATGAGTATGAGTATGACTATGAGTATGAGAATGAGTATGAGTATGAGTATGAGTATGAGTATGAGTATGAGTATGAGTGTGAGTATGAGTATGAGTATGAGTATGAGTATGAGTATGAGTATGAGTATGAGTATGAGTATGAGTATGAGTATGAGAATGAGTATGAGTATGAGTATGAGTATAAGTATTAGTATGAGTATGAGTTAGAGTATGAGTATGTGTATGAGTATGACTATGAGTATGAGTATGACTATGACTATGACTATGAGTATGAGTATGAGTATGAGTACGAGTATTAGTATGAGTATGAGTATGAGTATGAGTTTAAGTATGAGTATGAGTATGAGTATGTGTATGAGTATAAGTATGAGTATGAGTATGAGTATGAGTATGAGTATGAGTATGACTATGAGTATGAGTATGACTATGACTATGACTATGACTATGAGAATGAGTATGAGTATGAGTATTAGTATGAATATGAGTATGAGTATGAGTGTGAGTATGAGTATGAGTATGAGTATGAGTATGAGTATGAGTATGAGTATGAGTATGGGTATGAGTATGAGTATGAGTATGAGTTTAAGTATGAGCATGAGCATGAGTATGAGTATGAGTATGAGTATGAGTATGAGTGTGAGTATGAGTATGAGTATGAGTATGAGTATGAGTATGAGTATGAGTATGAGTATGTGTATGAGTATGAGTATGAGTTAGAGTATGAGTATGTGTATGAGTATGAGTATGAGTATGAGTGTGAGTGTGAGTGCGAATGTGAGTATGAGGATGAGTATGAGTATGAGTATGTGTATGAGTATGAGTATGAGTATGACTATGAGTATGAGTATGAGTATGAGTATGAGTATGAGTATGAGTATGACTATGAGTATGAGTATGACTATGTCTATGACTATGAGAATGAGTATGAGTATGAGTATGAGTATGAGTGTGTGTATGAGTATGAGTATGAGTATGAGTATGAGTATGAGTATGAGTATGAGTATGAGTATGAGAATGAGTATGAGTATGAGTATGAGTATAAGTATTAGTATGAGTATGAGTTAGAGTATGAGTATGTGTATGAGTGTGAGTATGAGTATGAGTATGAGTATGAGTGTGAGTGTGAGTGCGAATGTGAGTATGAGTATGAGTATGAGTATGAGTATGAGTATGTGTATGAGTATGAGTATGAGTATGAGTATGACTATGAGTATGAGTATGAGTATGAGTATGAGTATGAGTATGAGTATGAGTATGAGTATGAGTATGAGTATGAGTATGACTATGAGTATGAGTATGACTATGACTATGACTATGAGAATGAGTATCAGTATGAGTATGAGTATGAGTATGAGTATGAGTGTGAGTATGAGTATGAGTATGAGTATGAGTATGAGTATGAGAATGAGTATGAGTATGAGTATGAGTATGAGTATGAGTATGAGTATGAGTATGAGTATAAGTATTAGTATGAGTATGAGTACGATTATTAGTATGAGTACGAGTATGAGTATGAGTATGAGTTTAAGTATGAGTATGGGTACGAGTATGCGTATGAATATGAGTATGAGTATGAGTATGAGTATAAGTATTAGTATGAGTATGAGTACGATTATTTGTATGAGTATGAGTATGAGTATGAGTATGAGTTTAAGTATGAGTATGAGTACGAGTATGCGTATGAATATGAGTATGAGTATGAGTATGACTATGACTATGATAATGAGAATGAGTATCAGTATGAGTATGAGTATGAGTATGAGTATGAGTGTGAGTATGAGTATGAGTATGAGTATGAGTATGAGTATGAGAATGAGTATGAGTATGAGTATGAGTATGAGTATGAGTATGAGTATGAGTATGAGTATGAGTATGAGTATGAGTATGAGTATGAGTATGAGTATGAGTATGACTATGAGTATGAGTATGACTATGACTATGACTATGAGAATGAGTATCAGTATGAGTATGAGTATGAGTATGAGTATGAGTGTGAGTATGAGTATGAGTATGAGTATGAGTATGAGTATGAGAATGAGTATGAGTATGAGTATGAGTATGAGTATGAGTATGAGTATGAGTATGAGGATAAGTATTAGTATGAGTATGAGTACGAGTATTAGTATGAGTATGAGTATGAGTATGAGTTTAAGTATGAGTCTGAGTATGAGTATGAGTATGAGTATGAGTATGAGTATAAGTATTAGTATGAGTATGAGTACGAGTATTAGTATGAGTATGAGTATGAGTATGAGTTTAAGTATGAGTATGAGTACGAGTATGCGTATGAATATGAGTATGAGTATGAGTATGAGTATGGGTATGAGTATGAGTATGAGTATGAGTATGAGTATAAGTATGAGCATGAGCATGAGTATGAGTATGAGTATGAGCATGAGCATGAGCATGAGTATGAGTATGAGTATGAGTATGAGTATGAGTATGAGTATGAGTATGAGTATGAGTATGAGTATGAGTATGAGTATAAGTATTAGTATGAGTATGAGTACGAGTATTAGTATGAGTATGAGTATGAGTATGAGTTTAAGTATGAGTATGAGTACGAGTATGCGTATGAATATGAGTATGAGTATGAGTATGAGTATGAGTATGGGTATGAGTATGAGTATGAGTATGAGTATGAGTATGTGTATGAGTATAAGTATGAGTATGAGTATGAGTATGAGTATGACTATGAGTATGAGTATGACTATGACTATGACTATGAGAATGAGTATGAGTATGAGTATGAGTATGAGTATGAGTATGAGTATGAGTATGAGTGTGAGTATGAGTATGAGTATGAGTATGAGTATGAGTGTGAGTGTGAGTGCGAATGTGAGTATGAGTATGAGTATGAGTATGAGTATGAGTATGAGTATGAGTATGTGTATGAGTATGAGTATGAGTATGACTATGAGTATGAGTATGAGTATGAGTATGAGTATGAGTATGAGTATGAGTATGACTATGAGTATGAGAATGAGTATGAGTATGAGTATGAGTATGAGTATGAGTATGAGTATGAGTATGAGTGTGAGTATGAGTATGAGTATGAGTATGAGTATGAGTATGAGTATGAGTATGAGTATGAGTATGAGTATGAGTATGAGAATGAGTATGAGTATGAGTATGAGTATAAGTATTAGTATGAGTATGAGTTAGAGTATGAGTATGTGTATGAGTATGACTATGAGTATGAGTATGACTATGACTATGACTATGAGTATGAGTATGAGTATGAGTACGAGTATTAGTATGAGTATGAGTATGAGTATGAGTTTAAGTATGAGTATGAGTATGAGTATGTGTATGAGTATAAGTATGAGTATGAGTATGAGTATGAGTATGAGTATGAGTATGACTATGAGTATGAGTATGACTATGACTATGACTATGACTATGAGAATGAGTATGAGTATGAGTATTAGTATGAATATGAGTATGAGTATGAGTGTGAGTATGAGTATGAGTATGAGTATGAGTATGAGTATGAGTATGAGTATGAGTATGGGTATGAGTATGAGTATGAGTATGAGTTTAAGTATGAGCATGAGCATGAGTATGAGTATGAGTATGAGTATGAGTATGAGTGTGAGTATGAGTATGAGTATGAGTATGAGTATGAGTATGAGTATGAGTATGAGTATGTGTATGAGTATGAGTATGAGTTAGAGTATGAGTATGTGTATGAGTATGAGTATGAGTATGAGTATGAGTGTGAGTGTGAGTGCGAATGTGAGTATGAGGATGAGTATGAGTATGAGTATGTGTATGAGTATGAGTATGAGTATGACTATGAGTATGAGTATGAGTATGAGTATGAGTATGAGTATGAGTATGAGTATGACTATGAGTATGAGTATGACTATGTCTATGACTATGAGAATGAGTATGAGTATGAGTATGAGTATGAGCATGAGTGTGAGTATGAGTATGAGTATGAGTATGAGTATGAGTATGAGTATGAGTATGAGTATGAGAATGAGTATGAGTATGAGTATGAGTATAAGTATTAGTATGAGTATGAGTTAGAGTATGAGTATGTGTATGAGTATGAGTATGAGTATGAGTATGAGTATGAGTGTGAGTGTGAGTGCGAATGTGAGTATGAGTATGAGTATGAGTATGAGTATGAGTATGTGTATGAGTATGAGTATGAGTATGACTATGAGTATGAGTATGAGTATGAGTATGAGTATGAGTATGAGTATGAGTATGAGTATGAGTATGAGTATGAGTATGACTATGAGTATGAGTATGACTATGACTATGACTATGAGAATGAGTATCAGTATGAGTATGAGTATGAGTATGAGTATGAGTGTGAGTATGAGTATGAGTATGAGTATGAGTATGAGTATGAGAATGAGTATGAGTATGAGTATGAGTATGAGTATGAGTATGAGTATGAGTATGAGTATAAGTATTAGTATGAGTATGAGTACGATTATTAGTATGAGTACGAGTATGAGTATGAGTATGAGTTTAAGTATGAGTATGTGCATGAGTATGAGTATGAGTATGAGTATGTGTATGAGTATGAGTATGAGTTAGAGTATGAGTATGTGTATGAGTATGAGTATGAGTATGAGTATGAGTATGAGTATGAGTGTGAGTGTGAGTGCGAATGTGAGTATGAGGATGAGTATGAGTATGTGTATGAGTATGAGTATGAGTATGACTATGAGTATGAGTATGAGTATGAGTATGAGTATGAGTATGAGTGTGAGTATGAGTATGAGTATGAGTATGAGTATGAGTATGAGTATGACTATGAGTATGAGTATGACTATGTCTATGACTATGAGAATGAGTATGAGTATGAGTATGAGTATGAGTATGAGTATGAGTGTGAGTATGAGTATGAGTATGAGTATGAGTATGAGTATGAGTATGAGTATGAGTATGAGTATGAGTATGAGTATGAGAATGAGTATGAGTATGAGTATGAGTATAAGTATTAGTATGAGTATGAGTTAGAGTATGAGTATGTGTATGAGTATGAGTATGAGTATGAGTATGAGTATGAGTGTGAGTGTGAGTGCGAATGTGAGTATGAGTATGAGTATGGGTATGAGTATGAGTATGAGTATGTGTATGAGTATGAGTATGAGTATGAGTATGAGTATGAGTGTGAGTGCGAATGTGAGTATGAGTATGAGTATGAGTATGAGTATGTGTATGAGTATGAGTATGAGTATGAGTATGAGTATGACTATGAGTATGAGGATGAGTATGAGTATGAGTATGAGTATGAGTATGAGTATGAGTATGAGTATGACTATGAGTATGAGTATGACTATGACTATGACTATGACTATGAGAATGAGTATGAGTATGAGTATTAGTATGAATATGAGTATGAGTATGAGTGTGAGTATGAGTATGAGTATGAGTATGAGTATGAGTATGAGTATGAGTATGAGTATGAGTATGAGTATGTGTATGAGTATGAGTATGAGTATGAGAATGAGTATGAGTATGAGTATGAGTATGAGTATGAGCATGAGCATGAGCATGAGTATGAGTATGAGTATGAGTATGAGTATGAGTATGAGTATGAGTATGAGTATGAGTATGAGTATGAGTATGAGTATGAGTATGAGTATGAGTATGAGTATAAGTATTAGTATGAGTATGAGTACGAGTATTAGTATGAGTATGAGTATGAGTATGAGTATGAGTTTAAGTATGAGTATGAGTACGAGTATGCGTATGAATATGAGTATGAGTATGAGTATGAGTATGAGTATGGGTATGAGTATGAGTATGAGTATGAGTATGAGTATAAGTATGAGCATGAGCATGAGTATGAGTATGAGTATGAGCATGAGCATGAGCATGAGTATGAGTATGAGTATGAGTATGAGTATGAGTATGAGTATGAGTATGAGTATGAGTATGAGTATGAGTATGAGTATAAGTATTAGTATGAGTATGAGTACGAGTATTAGTATGAGTATGAGTATGAGTATGAGTTTAAGTATGAGTATGAGTACGAGTATGCGTATGAATATGAGTATGAGTATGAGTATGAGTATGAGTATGGGTATGAGTATGAGTATGAGTATGAGTATGAGTATGTGTATGAGTATAAGTATGAGTATGAGTATGAGTATGAGTATGACTATGAGTATGAGTATGACTATGACTATGACTATGAGAATGAGTATGAGTATGAGTATGAGTATGAGTATGAGTATGAGTATGAGTATGAGTGTGAGTATGAGTATGAGTATGAGTATGAGTATGAGTGTGAGTGTGAGTGCGAATGTGAGTATGAGTATGAGTATGAGTATGAGTATGAGTATGAGTATGAGTATGTGTATGAGTATGAGTATGAGTATGACTATGAGTATGAGTATGAGTATGAGTATGAGTATGAGTATGAGTATGAGTATGAGTATGAGTATGAGTATGACTATGAGTATGAGAATGAGTATGAGTATGAGTATGAGTATGAGTATGAGTATGAGTATGAGTGTGAGTATGAGTATGAGTATGAGTATGAGTATGAGTATGAGTATGAGTATGAGTATGAGTATGAGTATGAGTATGAGAATGAGTATGAGTATGAGTATGAGTATAAGTATTAGTATGAGTATGAGTTAGAGTATGAGTATGTGTATGAGTATGACTATGAGTATGAGTATGACTATGACTATGACTATGAGTATGAGTATGAGTATGAGTACGAGTATTAGTATGAGTATGAGTATGAGTATGAGTTTAAGTATGAGTATGAGTATGAGTATGTGTATGAGTATAAGTATGAGTATGAGTATGAGTATGAGTATGAGTATGAGTATGACTATGAGTATGAGTATGACTATGACTATGACTATGACTATGAGAATGAGTATGAGTATGAGTATTAGTATGAATATGAGTATGAGTATGAGTGTGAGTATGAGTATGAGTATGAGTATGAGTATGAGTATGAGTATGAGTATGAGTATGGGTATGAGTATGAGTATGAGTATGAGTTTAAGTATGAGCATGAGCATGAGTATGAGTATGAGTATGAGTATGAGTATGAGTGTGAGTATGAGTATGAGTATGAGTATGAGTATGAGTATGAGTATGAGTATGAGTATGTGTATGAGTATGAGTATGAGTTAGAGTATGAGTATGTGTATGAGTATGAGTATGAGTATGAGTGTGAGTGTGAGTGCGAATGTGAGTATGAGGATGAGTATGAGTATGAGTATGTGTATGAGTATGAGTATGAGTATGACTATGAGTATGAGTATGAGTATGAGTATGAGTATGAGTATGAGTATGACTATGAGTATGAGTATGACTATGTCTATGACTATGAGAATGAGTATGAGTATGAGTATGAGTATGAGTGTGTGTATGAGTATGAGTATGAGTATGAGTATGAGTATGAGTATGAGTATGAGTATGAGTATGAGAATGAGTATGAGTATGAGTATGAGTATAAGTATTAGTATGAGTATGAGTTAGAGTATGAGTATGTGTATGAGTGTGAGTATGAGTATGAGTATGAGTATGAGTGTGAGTGTGAGTGCGAATGTGAGTATGAGTATGAGTATGAGTATGAGTATGAGTATGTGTATGAGTATGAGTATGAGTATGAGTATGACTATGAGTATGAGTATGAGTATGAGTATGAGTATGAGTATGAGTATGAGTATGAGTATGAGTATGAGTATGAGTATGACTATGAGTATGAGTATGACTATGACTATGACTATGAGAATGAGTATCAGTATGAGTATGAGTATGAGTATGAGTATGAGTGTGAGTATGAGTATGAGTATGAGTATGAGTATGAGTATGAGAATGAGTATGAGTATGAGTATGAGTATGAGTATGAGTATGAGTATGAGTATGAGTATAAGTATTAGTATGAGTATGAGTACGATTATTAGTATGAGTACGAGTATGAGTATGAGTATGAGTTTAAGTATGAGTATGGGTACGAGTATGCGTATGAATATGAGTATGAGTATGAGTATGAGTATAAGTATTAGTATGAGTATGAGTACGATTATTTGTATGAGTATGAGTATGAGTATGAGTATGAGTTTAAGTATGAGTATGAGTACGAGTATGCGTATGAATATGAGTATGAGTATGAGTATGACTATGACTATGATAATGAGAATGAGTATCAGTATGAGTATGAGTATGAGTATGAGTATGAGTGTGAGTATGAGTATGAGTATGAGTATGAGTATGAGTATGAGAATGAGTATGAGTATGAGTATGAGTATGAGTATGAGTATGAGTATGAGTATGAGTATGAGTATGAGTATGAGTATGAGTATGAGTATGAGTATGAGTATGACTATGAGTATGAGTATGACTATGACTATGACTATGAGAATGAGTATCAGTATGAGTATGAGTATGAGTATGAGTATGAGTGTGAGTATGAGTATGAGTATGAGTATGAGTATGAGTATGAGAATGAGTATGAGTATGAGTATGAGTATGAGTATGAGTATGAGTATGAGTATGAGGATAAGTATTAGTATGAGTATGAGTACGAGTATTAGTATGAGTATGAGTATGAGTATGAGTTTAAGTATGAGTCTGAGTACGAGTATGCGTATGAATATGAGTATGAGTATGAGTATGAGTATGGGTATGAGTATGAGTATGAGTATGAGTATGAGTATGAGTATGAGTATGAGTATGAGTATGAGTATGAGTATGAGTATGAGTATGAGTATGAGTATGAGTATGATTATGAGTATGAGTGTGAGTATGAGTATGAGTATGAGTATAAGTATTAGTATGAGTATGAGTACGAGTATTAGTATGAGTATGAGTATGAGTATGAGTTTAAGTATGAGTCTGAGTACGAGTATGCGTATGAATATGAGTATGAGTATGAGTATGGGTATGAGTATGAGTATGAGTATGAGTATGAGTATGAGTATCAGTATGAGTATGAGTATGAGTATGAGTATGAGTATGAGTATGAGTATGATTATGAGTATGAGTATGAGTATGAGTATGAGTATGAGTATGAGTGTGAGTGCGAATGTGAGTATGAGTATGAGTATGTGCAAGAGTATGAGTATGTGTATGAGTATGAGTATGAGTATGAGTGTGAGTATGAGAATTAGTATGAGTATGTGTATGAGTATGAGTACGAGTATTAGTATGAGTATGAGTATGAGTATGAGTATGAGTATGAGTTTAAGTATGAGTCTGAGTACGAGTATGCGTATGAATATGAGTATGAGTATGAGTATGAGTATGGGTATGAGTATGAGTATGAGTATGAGTATGAGTATGAGTATGAGTATGAGTATGAGTATGAGTATGAGTATGAGTATGAGTATGAGTATGAGTATGAGTATGAGTATGAGTATGAGTATGAGTATGAGTATGAGTATGAGTATGAGTATGAGTATGAGTATGATTATGATTATGAGTATGAGTATGAGTATGAGTATGAGTATGAGTATAAGTATTAGTATGAGTATGAGTACGAGTATTAGTATGAGTATGAGTATGAGTATGAGTATGAGTTTAAGTATGAGTCTGAGTACGAGTATGCGTATGAATATGAGTATGAGTATGAGTATGAGTATGGGTATGAGTATGAGTATGAGTATGAGTATGAGTATGAGTATGAGTATGAGTATGAGTATGAGTATGAGTATAAGTATTAGTATGAGTATGAGTATGAGAATGAGTATGAGTATGAGTATGAGTATGAGTATGAGTATGAGTATGAGTATGAGTATAAGTATTAGTATGAGTATGAGTACGATTATTAGTATGAGTACGAGTATGAGTATGAGTATGAGTTTAAGTATGAGTATGTGCATGAGTATGAGTATGAGTATGAGTATGTGTATGAGTATGAGTATGAGTTAGAGTATGAGTATGTGTATGAGTATGAGTATGAGTATGAGTATGAGTATGAGTATGAGTGTGAGTGTGAGTGCGAATGTGAGTATGAGGATGAGTATGAGTATGTGTATGAGTATGAGTATGAGTATGACTATGAGTATGAGTATGAGTATGAGTATGAGTATGAGTATGAGTGTGAGTATGAGTATGAGTATGAGTATGAGTATGAGTATGAGTATGACTATGAGTATGAGTATGACTATGTCTATGACTATGAGAATGAGTATGAGTATGAGTATGAGTATGAGTATGAGTATGAGTGTGAGTATGAGTATGAGTATGAGTATGAGTATGAGTATGAGTATGAGTATGAGTATGAGTATGAGTATGAGTATGAGAATGAGTATGAGTATGAGTATGAGTATAAGTATTAGTATGAGTATGAGTTAGAGTATGAGTATGTGTATGAGTATGAGTATGAGTATGAGTATGAGTATGAGTGTGAGTGTGAGTGCGAATGTGAGTATGAGTATGAGTATGGGTATGAGTATGAGTATGAGTATGTGTATGAGTATGAGTATGAGTATGAGTATGAGTATGAGTGTGAGTGCGAATGTGAGTATGAGTATGAGTATGAGTATGAGTATGTGTATGAGTATGAGTATGAGTATGAGTATGAGTATGACTATGAGTATGAGGATGAGTATGAGTATGAGTATGAGTATGAGTATGAGTATGAGTATGAGTATGACTATGAGTATGAGTATGACTATGACTATGACTATGACTATGAGAATGAGTATGAGTATGAGTATTAGTATGAATATGAGTATGAGTATGAGTGTGAGTATGAGTATGAGTATGAGTATGAGTATGAGTATGAGTATGAGTATGAGTATGAGTATGAGTATGTGTATGAGTATGAGTATGAGTATGAGAATGAGTATGAGTATGAGTATGAGTATGAGTATGAGCATGAGCATGAGCATGAGTATGAGTATGAGTATGAGTATGAGTATGAGTATGAGTATGAGTATGAGTATGAGTATGAGTATGAGTATGAGTATGAGTATGAGTATGAGTATGAGTATAAGTATTAGTATGAGTATGAGTACGAGTATTAGTATGAGTATGAGTATGAGTATGAGTATGAGTTTAAGTATGAGTATGAGTACGAGTATGCGTATGAATATGAGTATGAGTATGAGTATGAGTATGAGTATGGGTATGAGTATGAGTATGAGTATGAGTATGAGTATAAGTATGAGCATGAGCATGAGTATGAGTATGAGTATGAGCATGAGCATGAGCATGAGTATGAGTATGAGTATGAGTATGAGTATGAGTATGAGTATGAGTATGAGTATGAGTATGAGTATGAGTATGAGTATAAGTATTAGTATGAGTATGAGTACGAGTATTAGTATGAGTATGAGTATGAGTATGAGTTTAAGTATGAGTATGAGTACGAGTATGCGTATGAATATGAGTATGAGTATGAGTATGAGTATGAGTATGGGTATGAGTATGAGTATGAGTATGAGTATGAGTATGTGTATGAGTATAAGTATGAGTATGAGTATGAGTATGAGTATGACTATGAGTATGAGTATGACTATGACTATGACTATGAGAATGAGTATGAGTATGAGTATGAGTATGAGTATGAGTATGAGTATGAGTATGAGTGTGAGTATGAGTATGAGTATGAGTATGAGTATGAGTGTGAGTGTGAGTGCGAATGTGAGTATGAGTATGAGTATGAGTATGAGTATGAGTATGAGTATGAGTATGTGTATGAGTATGAGTATGAGTATGACTATGAGTATGAGTATGAGTATGAGTATGAGTATGAGTATGAGTATGAGTATGAGTATGAGTATGAGTATGACTATGAGTATGAGAATGAGTATGAGTATGAGTATGAGTATGAGTATGAGTATGAGTATGAGTGTGAGTATGAGTATGAGTATGAGTATGAGTATGAGTATGAGTATGAGTATGAGTATGAGTATGAGTATGAGTATGAGAATGAGTATGAGTATGAGTATGAGTATAAGTATTAGTATGAGTATGAGTTAGAGTATGAGTATGTGTATGAGTATGACTATGAGTATGAGTATGACTATGACTATGACTATGAGTATGAGTATGAGTATGAGTACGAGTATTAGTATGAGTATGAGTATGAGTATGAGTTTAAGTATGAGTATGAGTATGAGTATGTGTATGAGTATAAGTATGAGTATGAGTATGAGTATGAGTATGAGTATGAGTATGACTATGAGTATGAGTATGACTATGACTATGACTATGACTATGAGAATGAGTATGAGTATGAGTATTAGTATGAATATGAGTATGAGTATGAGTGTGAGTATGAGTATGAGTATGAGTATGAGTATGAGTATGAGTATGAGTATGAGTATGGGTATGAGTATGAGTATGAGTATGAGTTTAAGTATGAGCATGAGCATGAGTATGAGTATGAGTATGAGTATGAGTATGAGTGTGAGTATGAGTATGAGTATGAGTATGAGTATGAGTATGAGTATGAGTATGAGTATGTGTATGAGTATGAGTATGAGTTAGAGTATGAGTATGTGTATGAGTATGAGTATGAGTATGAGTGTGAGTGTGAGTGCGAATGTGAGTATGAGGATGAGTATGAGTATGAGTATGTGTATGAGTATGAGTATGAGTATGACTATGAGTATGAGTATGAGTATGAGTATGAGTATGAGTATGAGTATGACTATGAGTATGAGTATGACTATGTCTATGACTATGAGAATGAGTATGAGTATGAGTATGAGTATGAGTGTGTGTATGAGTATGAGTATGAGTATGAGTATGAGTATGAGTATGAGTATGAGTATGAGTATGAGAATGAGTATGAGTATGAGTATGAGTATAAGTATTAGTATGAGTATGAGTTAGAGTATGAGTATGTGTATGAGTATGAGTATGAGTATGAGTATGAGTATGAGTGTGAGTGTGAGTGCGAATGTGAGTATGAGTATGAGTATGAGTATGAGTATGAGTATGTGTATGAGTATGAGTATGAGTATGAGTATGACTATGAGTATGAGTATGAGTATGAGTATGAGTATGAGTATGAGTATGAGTATGAGTATGAGTATGAGTATGAGTATGACTATGAGTATGAGTATGACTATGACTATGACTATGAGAATGAGTATCAGTATGAGTATGAGTATGAGTATGAGTATGAGTGTGAGTATGAGTATGAGTATGAGTATGAGTATGAGTATGAGAATGAGTATGAGTATGAGTATGAGTATGAGTATGAGTATGAGTATGAGTATGAGTATAAGTATTAGTATGAGTATGAGTACGATTATTAGTATGAGTACGAGTATGAGTATGAGTATGAGTTTAAGTATGAGTATGGGTACGAGTATGCGTATGAATATGAGTATGAGTATGAGTATGAGTATAAGTATTAGTATGAGTATGAGTACGATTATTTGTATGAGTATGAGTATGAGTATGAGTATGAGTTTAAGTATGAGTATGAGTACGAGTATGCGTATGAATATGAGTATGAGTATGAGTATGACTATGACTATGATAATGAGAATGAGTATCAGTATGAGTATGAGTATGAGTATGAGTATGAGTGTGAGTATGAGTATGAGTATGAGTATGAGTATGAGTATGAGAATGAGTATGAGTATGAGTATGAGTATGAGTATGAGTATGAGTATGAGTATGAGTATGAGTATGAGTATGAGTATGAGTATGAGTATGAGTATGAGTATGACTATGAGTATGAGTATGACTATGACTATGACTATGAGAATGAGTATCAGTATGAGTATGAGTATGAGTATGAGTATGAGTGTGAGTATGAGTATGAGTATGAGTATGAGTATGAGTATGAGAATGAGTATGAGTATGAGTATGAGTATGAGTATGAGTATGAGTATGAGTATGAGGATAAGTATTAGTATGAGTATGAGTACGAGTATTAGTATGAGTATGAGTATGAGTATGAGTTTAAGTATGAGTCTGAGTACGAGTATGCGTATGAATATGAGTATGAGTATGAGTATGAGTATGGGTATGAGTATGAGTATGAGTATGAGTATGAGTATGAGTATGAGTATGAGTATGAGTATGAGTATGAGTATGAGTATGAGTATGAGTATGAGTATGAGTATGATTATGAGTATGAGTGTGAGTATGAGTATGAGTATGAGTATAAGTATTAGTATGAGTATGAGTACGAGTATTAGTATGAGTATGAGTATGAGTATGAGTTTAAGTATGAGTCTGAGTACGAGTATGCGTATGAATATGAGTATGAGTATGAGTATGGGTATGAGTATGAGTATGAGTATGAGTATGAGTATGAGTATCAGTATGAGTATGAGTATGAGTATGAGTATGAGTATGAGTATGAGTATGATTATGAGTATGAGTATGAGTATGAGTATGAGTATGAGTATGAGTGTGAGTGCGAATGTGAGTATGAGTATGAGTATGTGCAAGAGTATGAGTATGTGTATGAGTATGAGTATGAGTATGAGTGTGAGTATGAGAATTAGTATGAGTATGTGTATGAGTATGAGTACGAGTATTAGTATGAGTATGAGTATGAGTATGAGTATGAGTATGAGTTTAAGTATGAGTCTGAGTACGAGTATGCGTATGAATATGAGTATGAGTATGAGTATGAGTATGGGTATGAGTATGAGTATGAGTATGAGTATGAGTATGAGTATGAGTATGAGTATGAGTATGAGTATGAGTATGAGTATGAGTATGAGTATGAGTATGAGTATGAGTATGAGTATGAGTATGAGTATGAGTATGAGTATGAGTATGAGTATGAGTATGAGTATGATTATGATTATGAGTATGAGTATGAGTATGAGTATGAGTATGAGTATAAGTATTAGTATGAGTATGAGTACGAGTATTAGTATGAGTATGAGTATGAGTATGAGTATGAGTTTAAGTATGAGTCTGAGTACGAGTATGCGTATGAATATGAGTATGAGTATGAGTATGAGTATGGGTATGAGTATGAGTATGAGTATGAGTATGAGTATGAGTATGAGTATGAGTATGAGTATGAGTATGAGTATAAGTATTAGTATGAGTATGAGTACGAGTATTAGTATGAGTATGAGTATGAGTATGAGTTTAAGTATGAGTATGAGTACGAGTATGCGTATGAATATGAGTATGAGTATGAGTATGAGTATGGGTATGAGTATGAGTATGAGTATGAGTATGAGTATGAGTATAAGTATGAGCATGAGCATGAGTATGAGTATGAGTATGAGTATGAGTATGAGTATGAGTAAGAGTATGAGTATGAGTATGAGTATGAGTATAAGTATGAGTATGAGTATGAGTATGAGTATGAGTATGAGTATAAGTATGAGTATGAGTATGAGTATGAGTATGAGTATGATTATGAGTATAAGTATTAGTATGAGTATGAGTTAGAGTATGAGTATGTGTATGAGTATGAGTATGAGTATGAGTATGTGTATGAGTATGAGTATGAGTTAGAGTATGAGTATGTGTATGAGTATGAGTATGAGTATGAGTATGAGTATGAGTATGAGTGTGAGTGTGAGTGCGAATGTGAGTATGAGGATGAGTATGAGTATGTGTATGAGTATGAGTATGAGTATGACTATGAGTATGAGTATGAGTATGAGTATGAGTATGAGTATGAGTATGAGTATGAGTATGAGTATGAGTATGAGTATGAGTATGACTATGAGTATGAGTATGACTATGTCTATGACTATGAGAATGAGTATGAGTATGAGTATGAGTATGAGTATGAGTATGAGTATGAGTGTGAGTATGAGTATGAGTATGAGTATGAGTATGAGTATGAGTATGAGTATGAGTATGAGAATGAGTATGAGTATGAGTATGAGTATAAGTATTAGTATGAGTATGAGTTAGAGTATGAGTATGTGTATGAGTATGAGTATGAGTATGAGTATGAGTATGAGTGTGAGTGTGAGTGCGAATGTGAGTATGAGTATGAGTATGGGTATGAGTATGAGTATGTGTATGAGTATGAGTATGAGTATGACTATGAGTATGAGTATGAGTATGAGTATGAGTATGAGTATGAGTATGAGTATGAGTATGAGTATGAGTATGAGTATGACTATGAGTATGAGTATGAGTATGAGTATGAGTATGAGTATGAGTATGAGTATGAGTATGAGTATGAGTATGAGTATGAGTATGAGTATGAGTATGAGTATGAGTATGACTATGAGTATGAGTATGACTATGACTATGACTATGAGAATGAGTATCAGTATGAGTATGAGTATGAGTATGAGTATGAGTGTGAGTATGAGTATGAGTATGAGTATGAGTATGAGTATGAGAATGAGTATGAGTATGAGTATGAGTATGAGTATGAGTATGAGTATGAGTATGAGTATAAGTATTAGTATGAGTATGAGTACGATTATTAGTATGAGTACGAGTATGAGTATGAGTATGAGTTTAAGTATGAGTATGGGTACGAGTATGCGTATGAATATGAGTATGAGTATGAGTATGAGTATAAGTATTAGTATGAGTATGAGTACGATTATTTGTATGAGTATGAGTATGAGTATGAGTATGAGTTTAAGTATGAGTATGAGTACGAGTATGCGTATGAATATGAGTATGAGTATGAGTATGACTATGACTATGATAATGAGAATGAGTATCAGTATGAGTATGAGTATGAGTATGAGTATGAGTGTGAGTATGAGTATGAGTATGAGTATGAGTATGAGTATGAGAATGAGTATGAGTATGAGTATGAGTATGAGTATGAGTATGAGTATGAGTATTAGTATGAGTATGAGTATGAGTATGAGTTTAAGTATGAGTATGAGTATGAGTATGTGTATGAGTATAAGTATGAGTATGAGTATGAGTATGAGTATGAGTATGAGTATGACTATGAGTATGAGTATGACTATGAGTATGAGTATGAGTATGAGTATGAGTATGAGTATGAGTATGACTATGAGTATGAGTATGACTATGTCTATGACTATGAGAATGAGTATGAGTATGAGTATGAGTATGAGTATGAGTATGAGTGTGAGTATGAGTATGAGTATGAGTATGAGTATGAGTATGAGTATGAGTATGAGTATGAGTATGAGTATAAGTATTAGTATGAGTATGAGTACGAGTATTAGTATGAGTATGAGTATGAGTATGAATTTAAGTATGAGTCTGAGTACGAGTATGCGTATGAATATGAGTATGAGTATGAGTATGAGTATGGGTATGAGTATGAGTATGAGTATGAGTATGAGTATGAGTATGAGTATGAGTATGAGTATGAGTATGAGTATGAGTATGAGTATGAGTATAAGTATTAGTATGAGTATGAGTACGAGTATTAGTATGAGTATGAGTATGAGTATGAGTTTAAGTATGAGTATGAGTACGAGTATGCGTATGAATATGAGTATGAGTATGAGTATGAGTATGTGTATGAGTATGAGTATGAGTTAGAGTATGAGTATGTGTATGAGTATGAGTATGAGTATGAGTATGAGTATGAGTATGAGTGTGAGTGTGAGTGCGAATGTGAGTATGAGGATGAGTATGAGTATGTGTATGAGTATGAGTATGAGTATGACTATGAGTATGAGTATGAGTATGAGTATGAGTATGAGTATGAGTATGAGTATGAGTATGACTATGAGTATGAGTATGACTATGTCTATGACTATGAGAATGAGTATGAGTATGAGTATGAGTATGAGTATGAGTATGAGTATGAGTACAAGTGTGAGTATGAGTATGAGTATGAGTATCAGTATGAGTATGAGTATGAGTATGAGTATGAGTATGAGTATGAGAATGAGTATGAGTATGAGTATGAGTATAAGTATTAGTATGAGTATGAGTTAGAGTATGAGTATGTGTATGAGTATGAGTATGAGTATGAGTATGAGTATGAGTGTGAGTGTGAGTGCGAATGTGAGTATGAGTATGAGTATGGGTATGAGTATGAGTATGTGTATGAGTATGAGTGTGAGTATGACTATGAGTATGAGTATGAGTATGAGTATGAGTATGAGTATGAGTATGAGTGTGAGTATGAGTATGAGTATGACTATGAGTATGAGTATGACTATGACTATGACTATGAGAATGAGTATCAGTATGAGTATGAGTATGAGTATGAGTATGATTGTGAGTATGAGTATGAGTATGAGTATGAGTATGAGTATGAGAATGAGTATGAGTATGAGTATGTGTATGAGTATGAGTATGAGTATGAGTATGAGTATGATTATGAGTATGAGTATGAGTATGAGTATGTGTATGAGTATGAGTATGAGTATGAGTATGAGTATGAGTGTGAGTGTGAGTGCGAATGTGAGTATGAGTATGAGTATGAGTATGAGTATGTGTATGAGTATGAGTATGAGTATGACTATGAGTATGAGTATGAGTATGAGTATGAGTATGAGTATGAGTATGAGTATGACTATGAGTATGAGTATGACTATGACTATGATAATGAGAATGAGTATCAGTATGAGTATGAGTATGAGTATGAGTATGAGTGTGAGTATGAGTATGAGTGTGAGTATGAGTATGAGAATGAGTATGAGTATGAGTATGAGTATGAGTATGAGTATGAGTATGAGTATGAGTATAAGTATTAGTATGAGTATGAGTACGATTATTAGTATGAGTATGAGTATGAGTATGAGTATGAGTTTATGTATGAGTATGAGTACGAGTATGCGTATGAATATGAGTATGAGTATGAGTATGAGTATAAGTATTAGTATGAGTATGAGTACGATTATTAGTATGAGTATGAGTATGAGTATGAGTATGACTATGAGTATGAGTATGACTATGTCTATGACTATGAGAATGAGTATGAGAATGAGTAGGGGTATGAGTATGAGTATGAGTATGAGTATGAGTGTGAGTATGAGTATGAGTATGAGTATGAGTATGAGTATGAGTATGAGTATGAGTATGAGTATGAGAATGAGTATGAGTATGAGTATGAGTATAAGTATTAGTATGAGTATGAGTTAGAGTATGAGTATGTGTATGAGTATGAGTATGAGTATGAGTATGAGTATGAGTGTGAGTGTGAGTGCGAATGTGAGTATGAGTATGAGTATGAGTATGAGTATGAGTATGAGTATGAGTATGAGTATGAGTATGACTATGAGTATGAGTATGAGTATGAGTATGAGTATGAGTATGAGTATGAGTATGAGTATGAGTATGAGTATGAGTATGACTATGAGTATGAGTATGACTATGACTATGACTATGAGAATGAGTATCAGTATGAGTATGAGTATGAGTATGAGTATGAGTGTGAGTATGAGTATGAGTATGAGTATGAGCATGAGTATGAGAATGAGTATGAGTATGAGTATGAGTATGAGTATGAGTATGAGTATGAGTATGAGGATAAGTATTAGTATGAGTATGAGTACGAGTATTAGTATGAGTATGAGTATGAGTATGAGTTTAAGTATGAGTCTGAGTACGAGTATGCGTATGAATATGAGTATGAGTATGAGTATGAGTATGGGTATGAGTATGAGTATGAGTATGAGTATGAGTATGAGTATGAGTATGAGTATGAGTATGAGTATGAGTATGAGTATTAGTATGAGTATGATTATGAGTATGAGTGTGAGTATGAGTATGAGTATGAGTATAAGTATTAGTATGAGTATGAGTACGAGTATTAGTATGAGTATGAGTATGAGTATGAGTATGAGTTTAAGTATGAGTCTGAGTACGAGTATGCGTATGAATATGAGTATGAGTATGAGTATGAGTATGGGTATGAGTATGACTATGAGTATGAGTATGACTATGACTATGACTATGAGAATGAGTATCAGTATGAGTATGAGTATGAGTATGAGTATGAGTGTGAGTATGAGTATGAGTATGAGTATGAGCATGAGTATGAGAATGAGTATGAGTATGAGTATGAGTATGAGTATGAGTATGAGTATGAGTATGAGGATAAGTATTAGTATGAGTATGAGTACGAGTATTAGTATGAGTATGAGTATGAGTATGAGTTTAAGTATGAGTCTGAGTACGAGTATGCGTATGAATATGAGTATGAGTATGAGTATGAGTATGGGTATGAGTATGAGTATGAGTATGAGTATGAGTATGAGTATGAGTATGAGTATGAGTATGAGTATGAGTATGAGTATTAGTATGAGTATGATTATGAGTATGAGTGTGAGTATGAGTATGAGTATGAGTATAAGTATTAGTATGAGTATGAGTACGAGTATTAGTATGAGTATGAGTATGAGTATGAGTATGAGTATGAGTATGAGTATGATTATGAGTATGAGTATGAGTATGAGTATGAGTATGAGTATGAGTATGAGTGTGAGTGCGAATGTGAGTATGAGTATGAGTATGTGCAAGAGTATGAGTATGTGTATGAGTATGAGTATGAGTATGAGTGTGAGTATGAGAATTAGTATGAGTATGTGTATGAGTATGAGTACGAGTATTAGTATGAGTATGAGTATGAGTATGAGTATGAGTATGAGTTTAAGTATGAGTCTGAGTACGAGTATGCGTATGAATATGAGTATGAGTATGAGTATGAGTATGGGTATGAGTATGAGTATGAGTATGAGTATGAGTATGAGTATGAGTATGAGTATGAGTATGAGTATGAGTATGAGTATGAGTATGAGTATGAGTATGAGTATGAGTATGAGTATGAGTATGAGTATGAGTATGAGTATGAGTATGAGTATGAGTATGAGTATGAGTACGAGTATGCGTATGAATATGAGTATGAGTATGAGTATGAGTATGGGTATGAGTATGAGTATGAGTATGAGTATGAGTATGAGTATGAGTATAAGTATGAGCATGAGCATGAGTATGAGTATGAGTATGAGTATGAGTATGAGTATGAGTAAGAGTATGAGTATGAGTATGAGTATGAGTATAAGTATGAGTATGAGTATGAGTATGAGTATGAGTATGAGTATGAGTATGAGTATAAGTATTAGTATGAGTATGAGTTAGAGTATGAGTATGTGTATGAGTATGAGTATGAGTATGAGTATGTGTATGAGTATGAGTATGAGTTAGAGTATGAGTATGTGTATGAGTATGAGTATGAGTATGAGTATGAGTATGAGTATGAGTGTGAGTGTGAGTGCGAATGTGAGTATGAGGATGAGTATGAGTATGTGTATGAGTATGAGTATGAGTATGACTATGAGTATGAGTATGAGTATGAGTATGAGTATGAGTATGAGTGTGAGTATGAGTATGAGTATGAGTATGAGTATGAGTATGAGTATGACTATGAGTATGAGTATGACTATGTCTATGACTATGAGAATGAGTATGAGTATGAGTATGAGTATGAGTATGAGTATGAGTGTGAGTATGAGTATGAGTATGAGTATGAGTATGAGTATGAGTATGAGTATGAGTATGAGAATGAGTATGAGTATGAGTATGAGTATAAGTATTAGTATGAGTATGAGTTAGAGTATGAGTATGTGTATGAGTATGAGTATGAGTATGAGTATGAGTATGAGTGTGAGTGTGAGTGCGAATGTGAGTATGAGTATGAGTATGGGTATGAGTATGAGTATGAGTATGTGTATGAGTATGAGTATGAGTATGAGTATGAGTATGAGTGTGAGTGCGAATGTGAGTATGAGTATGAGTATGAGTATGAGTATGAGTATGAGTATGAGTATGAGTATGAGTATGAGTATGAGTATGAGTATGAGTATGAGTATGAGTATGAGTATGAGTATGAGTATAAGTATTAGTATGAGTATGAGTACGAGTATTAGTATGAGTATGAGTATGAGTATGAGTTTAAGTATGAGTATGAGTACGAGTATGCGTATGAATATGAGTATGAGTATGAGTATGAGTATGAGTATGGGTATGAGTATGAGTATGAGTATGAGTATGAGTATAAGTATGAGCATGAGTATGAGTATGAGTGTGAGTATGAGTATGAGTATGAGTATGAGTATGAGTATGAGTATGACTATGAGTATGAGTATGACTATGTCTATGACTATGAGAATGAGTATGAGTATGAGTATGAGTATGAGTATGAGTATGAGTGTGAGTATGAGTATGAGTATGAGTATGAGTATGAGTATGAGTATGAGTATGAGTATGAGAATGAGTATGAGTATGAGTATGAGTATAAGTATTAGTATGAGTATGAGTTAGAGTATGAGTATGAGTATGAGTGTGAGTATGAGTATGAGTATGAGTGTGAGTATGAGTATGAGTATGAGTATGAGTATGAGTATGAGTATGAGTATGAGTATGAGAATGAGTATGAGTATGAGTATGAGTATAAGTATTAGTATGAGTATGAGTTAGAGTATGAGTATGAGTATGAGTGTGAGTATGAGTATGAGTATGAGTATGAGTATGAGTATGAGTATGACTATGAGTATGAGTATGACTATGTCTATGACTATGAGAATGAGTATGAGTATGAGTATGAGTATGAGTATGAGTATGAGTATGAGCATGAGCATGAGCATGAGTATGAGTATGAGTATGAGTATGAGTATGAGTATGAGTATGAGTATGAGTATGAGTATGAGTATGAGTATGAGTATGAGTATGAGTATGAGTATGAGTATGAGTATGAGTATAAGTATTAGTATGAGTATGAGTACGAGTATTAGTATGAGTATGAGTATGAGTATGAGTTTAAGTATGAGTATGAGTACGAGTATGCGTATGAATATGAGTATGAGTATGAGTATGAGTATGAGTATGGGTATGAGTATGAGTATGAGTATGAGTATGAGTATAAGTATGAGCATGAGCATGAGTATGAGTATGAGTATGAGCATGAGCATGAGCATGAGTATGAGTATGAGTATGAGTATGAGTATGAGTATGAGTATGAGTATGAGTATGAGTATGAGTATGAGTATGAGTATAAGTATTAGTATGAGTATGAGTACGAGTATTAGTATGAGTATGAGTATGAGTATGAGTTTAAGTATGAGTATGAGTACGAGTATGCGTATGAATATGAGTATGAGTATGAGTATGAGTATGAGTATGGGTATGAGTATGAGTATGAGTATGAGTATGAGTATGTGTATGAGTATAAGTATGAGTATGAGTATGAGTATGAGTATGAGTATGACTATGAGTATGAGTATGACTATGACTATGACTATGAGAATGAGTATGAGTATGAGTATGAGTATGAGTATGAGTATGAGTATGAGTATGAGTGTGAGTATGAGTATGAGTATGGGTATGAGTATGAGTATGAGTATGAGTTTAAGTATGAGCATGAGCATGAGTATGAGTATGAGTATGAGTATGAGTATGAGTGTGAGTATGAGTATGAGTATGAGTATGAGTATGAGTATGAGTATGAGTATGAGTATGTGTATGAGTATGAGTATGAGTATGACTATGTCTATGACTATGAGAATGAGTATGAGTATGAGTATGAGTATGAGTATGAGTATGAGTATGAGTATGAGTATGAGTATGAGTATGAGTATGAGTATGAGAATGAGTATGAGTATGAGTATGAGTATAAGTATTAGTATGAGTATGAGTTAGAGTATGAGTATGTGTATGAGTATGACTATGAGTATGAGTATGACTATGACTATGACTATGAGTATGAGTATGAGTATGAGTACGAGTATTAGTATGAGTATGAGTATGAGTATGAGTTTAAGTATGAGTATGAGTATGAGTATGTGTATGAGTATAAGTATGAGTATGAGTATGAGTATGAGTATGAGTATGAGTATGACTATGAGTATGAGTATGACTATGACTATGACTATGACTATGAGAATGAGTATGAGTATGAGTATTAGTATGAATATGAGTATGAGTATGAGTGTGAGTATGAGTATGAGTATGAGTATGAGTATGAGTATGAGTATGAGTATGAGTATGGGTATGAGTATGAGTATGAGTATGAGTTTAAGTATGAGCATGAGCATGAGTATGAGTATGAGTATGAGTATGAGTATGAGTGTGAGTATGAGTATGAGTATGAGTATGAGTATGAGTATGAGTATGAGTATGAGTATGTGTATGAGTATGAGTATGAGTTAGAGTATGAGTATGTGTATGAGTATGAGTATGAGTATGAGTATGAGTGTGAGTGTGAGTGCGAATGTGAGTATGAGGATGAGTATGAGTATGAGTATGTGTATGAGTATGAGTATGAGTATGACTATGAGTATGAGTATGAGTATGAGTATGAGTATGAGTATGAGTATGAGTATGACTATGAGTATGAGTATGACTATGTCTATGACTATGAGAATGAGTATGAGTATGAGTATGAGTATGAGTATGAGTGTGAGTATGAGTATGAGTATGAGTATGAGTATGAGTATGAGTATGAGTATGAGTATGAGTATGAGAATGAGTATGAGTATGAGTATGAGTATAAGTATTAGTATGAGTATGAGTTAGAGTATGAGTATGTGTATGAGTATGAGTATGAGTATGAGTATGAGTATGAGTATGAGAATGAGTATGAGTATGAGTATGAGTATAAGTATTAGTATGAGTATGAGTTAGAGTATGAGTATGTGTATGAGTATGAGTATGAGTATGAGTATGAGTATGAGTGTGAGTGTGAGTGCGAATGTGAGTATGAGTATGAGTATGGGTATGAGTATGAGTATGTGTATGAGTATGAGTGTGAGTATGACTATGAGTATGAGTATGAGTATGAGTATGAGTATGAGTATGAGTATGAGTGTGAGTATGAGTATGAGTATGACTATGAGTATGAGTATGACTATGACTATGACTATGAGAATGAGTATCAGTATGAGTATGAGTATGAGTATGAGTATGATTGTGAGTATGAGTATGAGTATGAGTATGAGTATGAGTATGAGAATGAGTATGAGTATGAGTATGTGTATGAGTATGAGTATGAGTATGAGTATGAGTATGATTATGAGTATGAGTATGAGTATGAGTATGTGTATGAGTATGAGTATGAGTATGAGTATGAGTATGAGTGTGAGTGTGAGTGCGAATGTGAGTATGAGTATGAGTATGAGTATGAGTATGTGTATGAGTATGAGTATGAGTATGACTATGAGTATGAGTATGAGTATGAGTATGAGTATGAGTATGAGTATGAGTATGAGTATGACTATGAGTATGAGTATGACTATGACTATGATAATGAGAATGAGTATCAGTATGAGTATGAGTATGAGTATGAGTATGAGTGTGAGTATGAGTATGAGTATGAGTATGAGTATGAGTATGAGAATGAGTATGAGTATGAGTATGAGTATGAGTATGAGTATGAGTATGAGTATGAGTATAAGTATTAGTATGAGTATGAGTACGATTATTAGTATGAGTATGAGTATGAGTATGAGTATGAGTTTATGTATGAGTATGAGTACGAGTATGCGTATGAATATGAGTATGAGTATGAGTATGAGTATAAGTATTAGTATGAGTATGAGTACGATTATTAGTATGAGTATGAGTATGAGTATGAGTATGACTATGAGTATGAGTATGACTATGTCTATGACTATGAGAATGAGTATGAGAATGAGTATGAGTATGAGTATGAGTATGAGTATGAGTATGAGTGTGAGTATGAGTATGAGTATGAGTATGAGTATGAGTATGAGTATGAGTATGAGTATGAGAATGAGTATGAGTATGAGTATGAGTATAAGTATTAGTATGAGTATGAGTTAGAGTATGAGTATGTGTATGAGTATGAGTATGAGTATGAGTATGAGTATGAGTGTGAGTGTGAGTGCGAATGTGAGTATGAGTATGAGTATGAGTATGAGTATGAGTATGAGTATGAGTATGAGTATGAGTATGACTATGAGTATGAGTATGAGTATGAGTATGAGTATGAGTATGAGTATGAGTATGAGTATGGGTATGAGTATGAGTATGAGTATGAGTATGAGTATGAGTATGAGTATGAGTATGAGTATGAGTATGAGTATGAGTATTAGTATGAGTATGATTATGAGTATGAGTGTGAGTATGAGTATGAGTATGAGTATAAGTATTAGTATGAGTATGAGTACGAGTATTAGTATGAGTATGAGTATGAGTATGAGTATGAGTTTAAGTATGAGTCTGAGTACGAGTATGCGTATGAATATGAGTATGAGTATGAGTATGAGTATGGGTATGAGTATGAGTATGAGTATGAGTATGAGTATGAGTATGAGTATCAGTATGAGTATGAGTATGAGTATGAGTATGAGTATGAGTATGAGTATGAGTATGATTATGAGTATGAGTATGAGTATGAGTATGAGTATGAGTATGAGTATGAGTGTGAGTGCGAATGTGAGTATGAGTATGAGTATGTGCAAGAGTATGAGTATGTGTATGAGTATGAGTATGAGTATGAGTGTGAGTATGAGAATTAGTATGAGTATGTGTATGAGTATGAGTACGAGTATTAGTATGAGTATGAGTATGAGTATGAGTATGAGTATGAGTTTAAGTATGAGTCTGAGTACGAGTATGCGTATGAATATGAGTATGAGTATGAGTATGAGTATGGGTATGAGTATGAGTATGAGTATGAGTATGAGTATGAGTATGAGTATGAGTATGAGTATGAGTATGAGTATGAGTATGAGTATGAGTATGAGTATGAGTATGAGTATGAGTATGAGTATGAGTATGAGTATGAGTATGAGTATGAGTATGAGTATGAGTACGAGTATGCGTATGAATATGAGTATGAGTATGAGTATGAGTATGGGTATGAGTATGAGTATGAGTATGAGTATGAGTATGAGTATGAGTATAAGTATGAGCATGAGCATGAGTATGAGTATGAGTATGAGTATGAGTATGAGTAAGAGTATGAGTATGAGTATGAGTATGAGTATAAGTATGAGTATGAGTATGAGTATGAGTATGAGTATGAGTATGAGTATGAGTATAAGTATTAGTATGAGTATGAGTTAGAGTATGAGTATGTGTATGAGTATGAGTATGAGTATGAGTATGTGTATGAGTATGAGTATGAGTTAGAGTATGAGTATGTGTATGAGTATGAGTATGAGTATGAGTATGAGTATGAGTATGAGTGTGAGTGTGAGTGCGAATGTGAGTATGAGGATGAGTATGAGTATGTGTATGAGTATGAGTATGAGTATGAGTATGAGTATGAGTATGAGTATGAGTATGAGTATGAGTGTGAGTATGAGTATGAGTATGAGTATGAGTATGAGTATGAGTATGACTATGAGTATGAGTATGACTATGTCTATGACTATGAGAATGAGTATGAGTATGAGTATGAGTATGAGTATGAGTATGAGTGTGAGTATGAGTATGAGTATGAGTATGAGTATGAGTATGAGTATGAGTATGAGTATGAGAATGAGTATGAGTATGAGTATGAGTATAAGTATTAGTATGAGTATGAGTTAGAGTATGAGTATGTGTATGAGTATGAGTATGAGTATGAGTATGAGTATGAGTGTGAGTGTGAGTGCGAATGTGAGTATGAGTATGAGTATGGGTATGAGTATGAGTATGAGTATGTGTATGAGTATGAGTATGAGTATGAGTATGAGTATGAGTGTGAGTGCGAATGTGAGTATGAGTATGAGTATGAGTATGAGTATGTGTATGAGTATGAGTATGAGTATGAGTATGAGTATGACTATGAGTATGAGGATGAGTATGAGTATGAGTATGAGTATGAGTATGAGTATGAGTATGAGTATGACTATGAGTATGAGTATGACTATGACTATGACTATGACTATGAGAATGAGTATGAGTATGAGTATTAGTATGAATATGAGTATGAGTATGAGTGTGAGTATGAGTATGAGTATGAGTATGAGTATGAGTATGAGTATGAGTATGAGTATGAGTATGTGTATGAGTATGAGTATGAGTATGAGTATGAGAATGAGTATGAGTATGAGTATGAGTATGAGTATGAGTATGAGCATGAGCATGAGCATGAGTATGAGTATGAGTATGAGTATGAGTATGAGTATGAGTATGAGTATGAGTATGAGTATGAGTATGAGTATGAGTATGAGTATGAGTATGAGTATGAGTATGAGTATGAGTATAAGTATTAGTATGAGTATGAGTACGAGTATTAGTATGAGTATGAGTATGAGTATGAGTTTAAGTATGAGTATGAGTACGAGTATGCGTATGAATATGAGTATGAGTATGAGTATGAGTATGAGTATGGGTATGAGTATGAGTATGAGTATGAGTATGAGTATAAGTATGAGCATGAGCATGAGTATGAGTATGAGTATGAGCATGAGCATGAGCATGAGTATGAGTATGAGTATGAGTATGAGTATGAGTATGAGTATGAGTATGAGTATGAGTATGAGTATGAGTATGAGTATAAGTATTAGTATGAGTATGAGTACGAGTATTAGTATGAGTATGAGTATGAGTATGAGTTTAAGTATGAGTATGAGTACGAGTATGCGTATGAATATGAGTATGAGTATGAGTATGAGTATGAGTATGGGTATGAGTATGAGTATGAGTATGAGTATGAGTATGTGTATGAGTATAAGTATGAGTATGAGTATGAGTATGAGTATGACTATGAGTATGAGTATGACTATGACTATGACTATGAGAATGAGTATGAGTATGAGTATGAGTATGAGTATGAGTATGAGTATGAGTGTGAGTATGAGTATGAGTATGGGTATGAGTATGAGTATGAGTATGAGTTTAAGTATGAGCATGAGCATGAGTATGAGTATGAGTATGAGTATGAGTATGAGTGTGAGTATGAGTATGAGTATGAGTATGAGTATGAGTATGAGTATGAGTATGAGTATGTGTATGAGTATGAGTATGAGTATGACTATGTCTATGACTATGAGAATGAGTATGAGTATGAGTATGAGTATGAGTATGAGTATGAGTATGAGTATGAGTATGAGTATGAGTATGAGTATGAGTATGAGAATGAGTATGAGTATGAGTATGAGTATAAGTATTAGTATGAGTATGAGTTAGAGTATGAGTATGTGTATGAGTATGACTATGAGTATGAGTATGACTATGACTATGACTATGAGTATGAGTATGAGTATGAGTACGAGTATTAGTATGAGTATGAGTATGAGTATGAGTTTAAGTATGAGTATGAGTATGAGTATGTGTATGAGTATAAGTATGAGTATGAGTATGAGTATGAGTATGAGTATGAGTATGACTATGAGTATGAGTATGACTATGACTATGACTATGACTATGAGAATGAGTATGAGTATGAGTATTAGTATGAATATGAGTATGAGTATGAGTGTGAGTATGAGTATGAGTATGAGTATGAGTATGAGTATGAGTATGAGTATGAGTATGGGTATGAGTATGAGTATGAGTATGAGTTTAAGTATGAGCATGAGCATGAGTATGAGTATGAGTATGAGTATGAGTATGAGTGTGAGTATGAGTATGAGTATGAGTATGAGTATGAGTATGAGTATGAGTATGAGTATGTGTATGAGTATGAGTATGAGTTAGAGTATGAGTATGTGTATGAGTATGAGTATGAGTATGAGTATGAGTGTGAGTGTGAGTGCGAATGTGAGTATGAGGATGAGTATGAGTATGAGTATGTGTATGAGTATGAGTATGAGTATGACTATGAGTATGAGTATGAGTATGAGTATGAGTATGAGTATGAGTATGAGTATGACTATGAGTATGAGTATGACTATGTCTATGACTATGAGAATGAGTATGAGTATGAGTATGAGTATGAGTATGAGTGTGAGTATGAGTATGAGTATGAGTATGAGTATGAGTATGAGTATGAGTATGAGTATGAGTATGAGTATGAGAATGAGTATGAGTATGAGTATGAGTATAAGTATTAGTATGAGTATGAGTTAGAGTATGAGTATGTGTATGAGTATGAGTATGAGTATGAGTATGAGTATGAGTGTGAGTGTGAGTGCGAATGTGAGTATGAGTATGAGTATGAGTATGAGTATGAGTATGTGTATGAGTATGAGTATGAGTATGAGTATGACTATGAGTATGAGTATGAGTATGAGTATGAGTATGAGTATGAGTATGAGTATGAGTATGAGTATGAGTATGAGTATGACTATGAGTATGAGTATGACTATGACTATGACTATGAGAATGAGTATCAGTATGAGTATGAGTATGAGTATGAGTATGAGTGTGAGTATGAGTATGAGTATGAGTATGAGTATGAGTATGAGAATGAGTATGAGTATGAGTATGAGTATGAGTATGAGTATGAGTATGAGTATGAGTATGAGTATAAGTATTAGTATGAGTATGAGTACGATTATTAGTATGAGTACGAGTATGAGTATGAGTATGAGTTTAAGTATGAGTATGGGTACGAGTATGCGTATGAATATGAGTATGAGTATGAGTATGAGTATATGTATTAGTATGAGTATGAGTACGATTATTTGTATGAGTATGAGTATGAGTATGAGTATGAGTTTAAGTATGAGTATGAGTACGAGTATGCGTATGAATATGAGTATGAGTATGAGTATGACTATGACTATGATAATGAGAATGAGTATCAGTATGAGTATGAGTATGAGTATGAGTATGAGTGTGAGTATGAGTATGAGTATGAGTATGAGTATGAGTATGAGTATGAGAATGAGTATGAGTATGAGTATGAGTATGAGTATGAGTATGAGTATGAGTATGAGTATGAGTATGAGTATGAGTATGAGTATGAGTATGAGTATGACTATGAGTATGAGTATGACTATGACTATGACTATGAGAATGAGTATCAGTATGAGTATGAGTATGAGTATGAGTATGAGTGTGAGTATGAGTATGAGTATGAGTATGAGTATGAGTATGAGAATGAGTATGAGTATGAGTATGAGTATGAGTATGAGTATGAGTATGAGTATGAGGATAAGTATTAGTATGAGTATGAGTACGAGTATTAGTATGAGTATGAGTATGAGTATGAGTTTAAGTATGAGTCTGAGTACGAGTATGCGTATGAATATGAGTATGAGTATGAGTATGAGTATGGGTATGAGTATGAGTATGAGTATGAGTATGAGTATGAGTATGAGTATGAGTATGAGTATGAGTATGAGTATGAGTATGAGTATGAGTATGAGTATGATTATGAGTATGAGTGTGAGTATGAGTATGAGTATGAGTATAAGTATTAGTATGAGTATGAGTACGAGTATTAGTATGAGTATGAGTATGAGTATGAGTTTAAGTATGAGTCTGAGTACGAGTATGCGTATGAATATGAGTATGAGTATGAGTATGGGTATGAGTATGAGTATGAGTATGAGTATGAGTATGAGTATCAGTATGAGTATGAGTATGAGTATGAGTATGAGTATGAGTATGAGTATGATTATGAGTATGAGTATGAGTATGAGTATGAGTATGAGTATGAGTGTGAGTGCGAATGTGAGTATGAGTATGAGTATGTGCAAGAGTATGAGTATGTGTATGAGTATGAGTATGAGTATGAGTGTGAGTATGAGAATTAGTATGAGTATGTGTATGAGTATGAGTACGAGTATTAGTATGAGTATGAGTATGAGTATGAGTATGAGTATGAGTTTAAGTATGAGTCTGAGTACGAGTATGCGTATGAATATGAGTATGAGTATGAGTATGAGTATGGGTATGAGTATGAGTATGAGTATGAGTATGAGTATGAGTATGAGTATGAGTATGAGTATGAGTATGAGTATGAGTATGAGTATGAGTATGAGTATGAGTATGAGTATGAGTATGAGTATGAGTATGAGTATGAGTATGAGTATGAGTATGAGTATGATTATGATTATGAGTATGAGTATGAGTATGAGTATGAGTATGAGTATAAGTATTAGTATGAGTATGAGTACGAGTATTAGTATGAGTATGAGTATGAGTATGAGTATGAGTTTAAGTATGAGTCTGAGTACGAGTATGCGTATGAATATGAGTATGAGTATGAGTATGAGTATGGGTATGAGTATGAGTATGAGTATGAGTATGAGTATGAGTATGAGTATGAGTATGAGTATGAGTATGAGTATAAGTATTAGTATGAGTATGAGTACGAGTATTAGTATGAGTATGAGTATGAGTATGAGTTTAAGTATGAGTATGAGTACGAGTATGCGTATGAATATGAGTATGAGTATGAGTATGAGTATGGGTATGAGTATGAGTATGAGTATGAGTATGAGTATGAGTATAAGTATGAGCATGAGCATGAGTATGAGTATGAGTATGAGTATGAGTATGAGTATGAGTAAGAGTATGAGTATGAGTATGAGTATGAGTATAAGTATGAGTATGAGTATGAGTATGAGTATGAGTATGATTATGAGTATAAGTATTAGTATGAGTATGAGTTAGAGTATGAGTATGTGTATGAGTATGAGTATGAGTATGAGTATGTGTATGAGTATGAGTATGAGTTAGAGTATGAGTATGTGTATGAGTATGAGTATGAGTATGAGTATGAGTATGAGTATGAGTATGAGTATGAGTGTGAGTGTGAGTGCGAATGTGAGTATGAGGATGAGTATGAGTATGTGTATGAGTATGAGTATGAGTATGACTATGAGTATGAGTATGAGTATGAGTATGAGTATGAGTATGAGTATGAGTATGAGTATGAGTATGAGTATGAGTATGAGTATGAGTATGACTATGAGTATGAGTATGACTATGTCTATGACTATGAGAATGAGTATGAGTATGAGTATGAGTATGAGTATGAGTATGAGTATGAGTGTGAGTATGAGTATGAGTATGAGTATGAGTATGAGTATGAGTATGAGTATGAGTATGAGAATGAGTATGAGTATGAGTATGAGTATAAGTATTAGTATGAGTATGAGTTAGAGTATGAGTATGTGTATGAGTATGAGTATGAGTATGAGTATGAGTATGAGTGTGAGTGTGAGTGCGAATGTGAGTATGAGTATGAGTATGGGTATGAGTATGAGTATGTGTATGAGTATGAGTATGAGTATGACTATGAGTATGAGTATGAGTATGAGTATGAGTATGAGTATGAGTATGAGTATGAGTATGAGTATGAGTATGACTATGAGTATGAGTATGAGTATGAGTATGAGTATGAGTATGAGTATGAGTATGAGTATGAGTATGAGTATGAGTATGAGTATGAGTATGAGTATGAGTATGAGTATGACTATGAGTATGAGTATGACTATGACTATGACTATGAGAATGAGTATCAGTATGAGTATGAGTATGAGTATGAGTATGAGTGTGAGTATGAGTATGAGTATGAGTATGAGTATGAGTATGAGAATGAGTATGAGTATGAGTATGAGTATGAGTATGAGTATGAGTATGAGTATGAGTATAAGTATTAGTATGAGTATGAGTACGATTATTAGTATGAGTACGAGTATGAGTATGAGTATGAGTTTAAGTATGAGTATGGGTACGAGTATGCGTATGAATATGAGTATGAGTATGAGTATGAGTATAAGTATTAGTATGAGTATGAGTACGATTATTTGTATGAGTATGAGTATGAGTATGAGTATGAGTTTAAGTATGAGTATGAGTACGAGTATGCGTATGAATATGAGTATGAGTATGAGTATGACTATGACTATGATAATGAGAATGAGTATCAGTATGAGTATGAGTATGAGTATGAGTATGAGTGTGAGTATGAGTATGAGTATGAGTATGAGTATGAGTATGAGAATGAGTATGAGTATGAGTATGAGTATGAGTATGAGTATGAGTATGAGTATTAGTATGAGTATGAGTATGAGTATGAGTTTAAGTATGAGTATGAGTATGAGTATGTGTATGAGTATAAGTATGAGTATGAGTATGAGTATGAGTATGAGTATGAGTATGACTATGAGTATGAGTATGACTATGACTATGACTATGACTATGAGAATGAGTATGAGTATGAGTATTAGTATGAATATGAGTATGAGTATGAGTGTGAGTATGAGTATGAGTATGAGTATGAGTATGAGTATGAGTATGAGTATGTGTATGAGTATGAGTATGAGTTAGAGTATGAGTATGTGTATGAGTATGAGTATGAGTATGAGTATGAGTGTGAGTGTGAGTGCGAATGTGAGTATGAGGATGAGTATGAGTATGAGTATGTGTATGAGTATGAGTATGAGTATGACTATGAGTATGAGTATGAGTATGAGTATGAGTATGAGTATGAGTATGACTATGAGTATGAGTATGACTATGTCTATGACTATGAGAATGAGTATGAGTATGAGTATGAGTATGAGTATGAGTATGAGTGTGAGTATGAGTATGAGTATGAGTATGAGTATGAGTATGAGTATGAGTATGAGTATGAGTATGAGTATAAGTATTAGTATGAGTATGAGTACGAGTATTAGTATGAGTATGAGTATGAGTATGAATTTAAGTATGAGTCTGAGTACGAGTATGCGTATGAATATGAGTATGAGTATGAGTATGAGTATGGGTATGAGTATGAGTATGAGTATGAGTATGAGTATAAGTATGAGTATGAGTATGAGTATGAGTATGAGTATGAGTATAAGTATTAGTATGAGTATGAGTACGAGTATTAGTATGAGTATGAGTATGAGTATGAGTTTAAGTATGAGTATGAGTACGAGTATGCGTATGAATATGAGTATGAGTATGAGTATGAGTATGTGTATGAGTATGAGTATGAGTTAGAGTATGAGTATGTGTATGAGTATGAGTATGAGTATGAGTATGAGTATGAGTATGAGTGTGAGTGTGAGTGCGAATGTGAGTATGAGGATGAGTATGAGTATGTGTATGAGTATGAGTATGAGTATGACTATGAGTATGAGTATGAGTATGAGTATGAGTATGAGTATGAGTATGAGTATGAGTATGACTATGAGTATGAGTATGACTATGTCTATGACTATGAGAATGAGTATGAGTATGAGTATGAGTATGAGTATGAGTATGAGTATGAGTACAAGTGTGAGTATGAGTATGAGTATGAGTATCAGTATGAGTATGAGTATGAGTATGAGTATGAGTATGAGTATGAGAATGAGTATGAGTATGAGTATGAGTATAAGTATTAGTATGAGTATGAGTTAGAGTATGAGTATGTGTATGAGTATGAGTATGAGTATGAGTATGAGTATGAGTGTGAGTGTGAGTGCGAATGTGAGTATGAGTATGAGTATGGGTATGAGTATGAGTATGTGTATGAGTATGAGTGTGAGTATGACTATGAGTATGAGTATGAGTATGAGTATGAGTATGAGTATGAGTATGAGTGTGAGTATGAGTATGAGTATGACTATGAGTATAAGTATGACTATGACTATGACTATGAGAATGAGTATCAGTATGAGTATGAGTATGAGTATGAGTATGATTGTGAGTATGAGTATGAGTATGAGTATGAGTATGAGTATGAGAATGAGTATGAGTATGAGTATGTGTATGAGTATGAGTATGAGTATGAGTATGAGTATGATTATGAGTATGAGTATGAGTATGAGTATGTGTATGAGTATGAGTATGAGTATGAGTATGAGTATGAGTGTGAGTGTGAGTGCGAATGTGAGTATGAGTATGAGTATGAGTATGAGTATGTGTATGAGTATGAGTATGAGTATGACTATGAGTATGAGTATGAGTATGAGTATGAGTATGAGTATGAGTATGAGTATGACTATGAGTATGAGTATGACTATGACTATGATAATGAGAATGAGTATCAGTATGAGTATGAGTATGAGTATGAGTATGAGTGTGAGTATGAGTATGAGTATGAGTATGAGTATGAGTATGAGAATGAGTATGAGTATGAGTATGAGTATGAGTATGAGTATGAGTATGAGTATGACTATAAGTATTAGTATGAGTATGAGTACGATTATTAGTATGAGTATGAGTATGAGTATGAGTATGAGTTTATGTATGAGTATGAGTACGAGTATGCGTATGAATATGAGTATGAGTATGAGTATGAGTATAAGTATTAGTATGAGTATGAGTACGATTATTAGTATGAGTATGAGTATGAGTATGAGTATGAGTTTAAGTATGAGTATGAGTACGAGTATGCGTATGAATATGAGTATGAGTATGAGTATGAGTATGAGTATGGGTATGAGTATGAGTATGAGTTTAAGTATGAGCATGAGCATGAGCATGAGTATGAGTATGAGTATGAGTATGAGTATGAGTGTGAGTATGAGTATGAGTATGAGTATGAGTATGAGTATGAGTATGAGTATGAGTATGAGTATGAGTATGTGTATGAGTATGAGTATGAGTTAGAGTATGAGTATGTGTATGAGTATGAGTATGAGTATGAGTATGAGTGTGAGTGTGAGTGCGAATGTGAGTATGAGGATGAGTATGAGTATGAGTATGTGTATGCGTATGAGTATGAGTATGACTATGAGTATGAGTATGAGTATGAGTATGAGTATGAGTATGAGTATGAGTATGAGTATGACTATGAGTATGAGTATGACTATGTCTATGACTATGAGAATGAGTATGAGTATGAGTATGAGTATGAGTATGAGTATGAGTGTGAGTATGAGTATGAGTATGAGTATGAGTATGAGTATGAGTATGAGTATGAGTATGAGAATGAGTATGAGTATGAGTATGAGTATAAGTATTAGTATGAGTATGAGTTAGAGTATGAGTATGTGTATGAGTATGAGTATGAGTATGAGTATGAGTATGAGTGTGAGTGTGAGTGCGAATGTGAGTATGAGTATGAGTATGAGTATGAGTATGAGTATGAGTATGAGTATGAGTATGAGTATGACTATGAGTATGAGTATGAGTATGAGTATGAGTATGAGTATGAGTATGAGTATGAGTATGAGTATGAGTATGAGTATGACTATGAGTATGAGTATGACTATGACTATGACTATGAGAATGAGTATCAGTATGAGTATGAGTATGAGTATGAGTATGAGTGTGAGTATGAGTATGAGTATGAGTATGAGCATGAGTATGAGAATGAGTATGAGTATGAGTATGAGTATGAGTATGAGTATGAGTATGAGTATGAGGATAAGTATTAGTATGAGTAAGAGTACGAGTATTAGTATGAGTATGAGTATGAGTATGAGTTTAAGTATGAGTCTGAGTACGAGTATGCGTATGAATATGAGTATGAGTATGAGTATGAGTATGGGTATGAGTATGAGTATGAGTATGAGTATGAGTATGAGTATGAGTATGAGTATGAGTATGAGTATGAGTATGAGTATGAGTATGAGTATGAGTATGATTATGAGTATGAGTGTGAGTATGAGTATGAGTATGAGTATAAGTATTAGTATGAGTATGAGTACGAGTATTAGTATGAGTATGAGTATGAGTATGAGTATGAGTTTAAGTATGAGTCTGAGTACGAGTATGCGTATGAATATGAGTATGAGTATGAGTATGAGTATGGGTATGAGTATGAGTATGAGTATGAGTATGAGTATGAGTATCAGTATGAGTATGAGTATGAGTATGAGTATGAGTATGAGTATGAGTATGAGTATGAGTATGATTATGAGTATGAGTATGAGTATGAGTATGAGTATGAGTATGAGTATGAGTGTGAGTGCGAATGTGAGTATGAGTATGAGTATGTGCAAGAGTATGAGTATGTGTATGAGTATGAGTATGAGTATGAGTGTGAGTATGAGAATTAGTATGAGTATGTGTATGAGTATGAGTACGAGTATTAGTATGAGTATGAGTATGAGTATGAGTATGAGTATGAGTTTAAGTATGAGTCTGAGTACGAGTATGCGTATGAATATGAGTATGAGTATGAGTATGAGTATGGGTATGAGTATGAGTATGAGTATGAGTATGAGTATGAGTATGAGTATGAGTATGAGTATGAGTATGAGTATGAGTATGAGTATGAGTATGAGTATGAGTATGAGTATGAGTATGAGTATGAGTATGAGTATGAGTATGAGTATGAGTATGAGTATGAGTATGAGTATGAGTATGATTTGATTATGAGTATGAGTATGAGTATGAGTATGAGTATGAGTATGAGTATGAGTATAAGTATTAGTATGAGTATGAGTACGAGTATTAGTATGAGTATGAGTACGAGTATGAGTATGAGTTTAAGTATGAGTCTGAGTACGAGTATGCGTATGAATATGAGTATGAGTATGAGTATGAGTATGGGTATGAGTATGAGTATGAGTATGAGTATGAGTATGAGTATGAGTATGAGTATGAGTATGAGTATGAGTATGAGTATGAGTATAAGTATTAGTATGAGTATGAGTACGAGTATTAGTATGAGTATGAGTATGAGTATGAGTTTAAGTATGAGTATGAGTACGAGTATGCGTATGAATATGAGTATGAGTATGAGTATGAGTATGGGTATGAGTATGAGTATGAGTATGAGTATGAGTATGAGTATAAGTATGAGTATGAGCATGAGCATGAGTATGAGTATGAGTATGAGTATGAGTATGAGTATGAGTAAGAGTATGAGTATGAGTATGAGTATGAGTATAAGTATGAGTATGAGTATGAGTATGAGTATGAGTATGAGTATGAGTATAAGTATTAGTATGAGTATGAGTTAGAGTATGAGTATGTGTATGAGTATGAGTATGAGTATGAGTATGAGTATGTGTATGAGTATGAGTATGAGTTAGAGTATGAGTATGTGTATGAGTATGAGTATGAGTATGAGTATGAGTATGAGTATGAGTGTGAGTGTGAGTGCGAATGTGAGTATGAGGATGAGTATGAGTATGTGTATGAGTATGAGTATGAGTATGACTATGAGTATGAGTATGAGTATGAGTATGAGTATGAGTATGAGTGTGAGTATGAGTATGAGTATGAGTATGAGTATGAGTATGAGTATGACTATGAGTATGAGTATGACTATGTCTATGACTATGAGAATGAGTATGAGTATGAGTATGAGTATGAGTATGAGTATGAGTGTGAGTATGAGTATGAGTATGAGTATGAGTATGAGTATGAGTATGAGTATGAGTATGAGTATGAGAATGAGTATGAGTATGAGTATGAGTATAAGTATTAGTATGAGTATGAGTTAGAGTATGAGTATGTGTATGAGTATGAGTATGAGTATGAGTATGAGTATGAGTGTGAGTGTGAGTGCGAATGTGAGTATGAGTATGAGTATGGGTATGAGTATGAGTATGTGTATGAGTATGAGTATGAGTATGACTATGAGTATGAGTATGAGTATGAGTATGAGTATGAGTATGAGTATGAGTATGAGTATGACTATGAGTATGAGAATGAGTATGAGTATGAGTATGAGTATGAGTATGAGTATGAGTATGAGTATGAGTATGAGTATGACTATGAGTATGAGTATGACTATGACTATGACTATGAGAATGAGTATCAGTATGAGTATGAGTATGAGTATGGGTATGAGTATGATTATGAGTATGAGTATGAGTATGAGTATGAGTATGAGTATGAGTATGAGTATGAGTATGAGTATGAATATGAGTATGAGTATGAGTATGAGTATGAGTATGAGTATGAGTATGAGTATGAGTATGAGTATGAGTATGAGTATGAGTATGATTATGATTATGAGTATGAGTATGAGTATGAGTATGAGTATGAGTATGAGTATGAGTATGAGTATAAGTATTAGTATGAGTATGAGTACGAGTATTAGTATGAGTATGAGTATGAGTATGAGTTTAAGTATGAGTCTGAGTACGAGTATGCGTATGAATATGAGTATGAGTATGAGTATGAGTATGGGTATGAGTATGAGTATGAGTATGAGTATGAGTATGAGTATGAGTATGAGTATGAGTATGAGTATGAGTATGAGTATGAGTATGAGTATAAGTATTAGTATGAGTATGAGTACGAGTATTAGTATGAGTATGAGTATGAGTATGAGTTTAAGTATGAGTATGAGTACGAGTATGCGTATGAATATGAGTATGAGTATGAGTATGAGTATGGGTATGAGTATGAGTATGAGTATGAGTATGAGTATAAGTATGAGCATGAGCATGAGTATGAGTATGAGTATGAGTATGAGTATGAGTATGAGTAAGAGTATGAGTATGAGTATGAGTATGAGTATAAGTATGAGTATGTGTATGAGTATGAGTATGAGTATGAGTATGAGTATAAGTATTAGTATGAGTATGAGTTAGAGTATGAGTATGTGTATGAGTATGAGTATGAGTATGAGTATGTGTATGAGTATGAGTATGAGTTAGAGTATGAGTATGTGTATGAGTATGAGTATGAGTATGACTATGAGTATGAGTATGACTATGTCTATGACTATGAGAATGAGTATGAGTATGAGTATGAGTATGAGTATGAGTGTGAGTATGAGTATGAGTATGAGTATGAGTATGAGTATGAGTATGAGTATGAGTATGAGTATGAGAATGAGTATGAGTATGAGTATGAGTATAAGTATTAGTATGAGTATGAGTTAGAGTATGAGTATGTGTATGAGTATGAGTATGAGTATGAGTATGAGTATGAGTGTGAGTGTGAGTGCGAATGTGAGTATGAGTATGAGTATGAGTATGAGTATGAGTATGTGTATGAGTATGAGTATGAGTATGAGTATGACTATGAGTATGAGTATGAGTATGAGTATGAGTATGAGTATGAGTATGAGTATGAGTATGAGTATGAGTATGACTATGAGTATGAGTATGACTATGACTATGACTATGAGAATGAGTATGAGTATGAGTATGAGTATGAGTATGAGTATGAGTATGAGTATGAGTGTGAGTATGAGTATGAGTATGAGTATGAGTATGAGTATGAGAATGAGTATGAGTATGAGTATGAGTATGAGTATGAGTATGAGTATAAGTATTAGTATGAGTATGAGTACGATTATTAGTATGAGTATGAGTATGAGTATGAGTTTAAGTATGAGTATGAGTACGAGTATGCGTATGAATATGAGTATGAGTATGAGTATGAGTATAAGTATTAGTATGAGTATGAGTACGATTATTTGTATGAGTATGAGTATGAGTATGAGTTTAAGTATGAGTATGAGTACGAGTATGCGTATGAATATGAGTATGAGTATGAGTATGGGTATGAGTATGAGTATGAGTATGAGTATGAGTTTAAGTATGAGCATGAGCATGAGCATGAGTATGAGTATGAGTATGAGTATGAGTATGAGTGTGAGTATGAGTATGAGTATGAGTATGAGTATGAGTATGAGTATGAGTATGAGTATGAGTATGTGTATGAGTATGAGTATGAGTTAGAGTATGAGTATGTGTATGAGTATGAGTATGAGTATGAGTATGAGTGTGAGTGTGAGTGCGAATGTGAGTATGAGGATGAGTATGAGTATGAGTATGTGTATGAGTATGAGTATGAGTATGACTATGAGTATGAGTATGAGTATGAGTATGAGTATGAGTATGAGTATGAGTATGAGTATGAGTATGACTATGAGTATGAGTATGACTATGTCTATGACTATGAGAATGAGTATGAGTATGAGTATGAGTATGAGTATGAGTGTGAGTATGAGTATGAGTATGAGTATGAGTATGAGTATGAGTATGAGTATGAGTATGAGAATGAGTATGAGTATGAGTATGAGTATAAGTATTAGTATGAGTATGAGTTAGAGTATGAGTATGTGTATGAGTATGAGTATGAGTATGAGTATGAGTATGAGTGTGAGTGTGAGTGCGAATGTGAGTATGAGTATGAGTATGAGTATGAGTATGAGTATGTGTATGAGTATGAGTATGAGTATGAGTATGAGTATGACTATGAGTATGAGTATGAGTATGAGTATGAGTATGAGTATGACTATGAGTATGAGAATGAGTATGAGTATGAGTATGAGTATGAGTATGAGTATGAGTATGAGTATGAGTATGAGTGTGAGTATGAGTATGAGTATGAGTATGAGTATGAGTATGAGTATGAGTATGAGTATGAGTATGAGTATGAGTATGAGTATGAGTATGAGTATGAGTGTGAGTATGAGTATGAGTATGAGTATGAGTATGAGTATGAGTATGAGTATGAGTATGAGTATGAGTACGAGTATGCGTATGAATAACAGTATGAGTATGAGTATGAGTATGGGTATGAGTATGAGTATGAGTATGAGTATGAGTATGAGTATAAGTATGAGCATGAGCATGAGTATGAGTATGAGTATGAGTATGAGTATGAGTATGAGTAAGAGTATGAGTATGAGTATGAGTATGAGTATAAGTATGAGTATGAGTATGAGTATGAGTATGAGTATGAGTATGAGTATGAGTATAAGTATTAGTATGAGTATGAGTTAGAGTATGAGTATGTGTATGAGTATGAGTATGAGTATGAGTATGTGTATGAGTATGAGTATGAGTTAGAGTATGAGTATGTGTATGAGTATGAGTATGAGTATGAGTATGAGTATGAGTATGAGTGTGAGTGTGAGTGCGAATGTGAGTATGAGGATGAGTATGAGTATGTGTATGAGTATGAGTATGAGTATGACTATGAGTATGAGTATGAGTATGAGTATGAGTATGAGTATGAGTGTGAGTATGAGTATGAGTATGAGTATGAGTATGAGTATGAGTATGACTATGAGTATGAGTATGACTATGTCTATGACTATGAGAATGAGTATGAGTATGAGTATGAGTATGAGTATGAGTATGAGTGTGAGTATGAGTATGAGTATGAGTATGAGTATGAGTATGAGTATGAGTATGAGTATGAGAATGAGTATGAGTATGAGTATGAGTATAAGTATTAGTATGAGTATGAGTTAGAGTATGAGTATGTGTATGAGTATGAGTATGAGTATGAGTATGAGTATGAGTGTGAGTGTGAGTGCGAATGTGAGTATGAGTATGAGTATGGGTATGAGTATGAGTATGAGTATGTGTATGAGTATGAGTATGAGTATGAGTATGAGTATGAGTGTGAGTGCGAATGTGAGTATGAGTATGAGTATGAGTATGAGTATGTGTATGAGTATGAGTATGAGTATGAGTATGAGTATGACTATGAGTATGAGGATGAGTATGAGTATGAGTATGAGTATGAGTATGAGTATGAGTATGAGTATGACTATGAGTATGAGTATGACTATGACTATGACTATGACTATGAGAATGAGTATGAGTATGAGTATTAGTATGAATATGAGTATGAGTATGAGTGTGAGTATGAGTATGAGTATGAGTATGAGTATGAGTATGAGTATGAGTATGAGTATGAGTATGTGTATGAGTATGAGTATGAGTATGAGTATGAGAATGAGTATGAGTATGAGTATGAGTATGAGTATGAGTATGAGCATGAGCATGAGCATGAGTATGAGTATGAGTATGAGTATGAGTATGAGTATGAGTATGAGTATGAGTATGAGTATGAGTATGAGTATGAGTATGAGTATGAGTATGAGTATGAGTATGAGTATAAGTATTAGTATGAGTATGAGTACGAGTATTAGTATGAGTATGAGTATGAGTATGAGTTTAAGTATGAGTATGAGTACGAGTATGCGTATGAATATGAGTATGAGTATGAGTATGAGTATGAGTATGGGTATGAGTATGAGTATGAGTATGAGTATGAGTATGACTATGAGTATGAGGATGAGTATGAGTATGAGTATGAGTATGAGTATGAGTATGAGTATGAGTATGACTATGAGTATGAGTATGACTATGACTATGACTATGACTATGAGAATGAGTATGAGTATGAGTATTAGTATGAATATGAGTATGAGTATGAGTGTGAGTGTGAGTATGAGTATGAGTATGAGTATTAGTATGAGTATGAGTTAGAGTATGAGTATGTGTATGAGTATGAGTATGAGTATGAGTATGAGTATGAGTGTGAGTGTGAGTGCGAATGTGAGTATGAGTATGAGTATGAGTATGAGTATGAGTATGTGTATGAGTATGAGTATGAGTATGAGTATGAGTATGACTATGAGTATGAGTATGAGTATGAGTATGAGTATGAGTATGACTATGAGTATGAGAATGAGTATGAGTATGAGTATGAGTATGAGTATGAGTATGAGTATGAGTATGAGTATGAGTGTGAGTATGAGTATGAGTATGAGTATGAGTATGAGTATGAGTATGAGTATGAGTATGAGTATGAGTATGAGTATGAGTATGAGTATGAGTATGAGTGTGAGTATGAGTATGAGTATGAGTATGAGTATGAGTATGAGTATGAGTATGAGTATGAGTATGAGTACGAGTATGCGTATGAATAACAGTATGAGTATGAGTATGAGTATGGGTATGAGTATGAGTATGAGTATGAGTATGAGTATGAGTATAAGTATGAGCATGAGCATGAGTATGAGTATGAGTATGAGTATGAGTATGAGTATGAGTAAGAGTATGAGTATGAGTATGAGTATGAGTATAAGTATGAGTATGAGTATGAGTATGAGTATGAGTATGAGTATGAGTATGAGTATAAGTATTAGTATGAGTATGAGTTAGAGTATGAGTATGTGTATGAGTATGAGTATGAGTATGAGTATGTGTATGAGTATGAGTATGAGTTAGAGTATGAGTATGTGTATGAGTATGAGTATGAGTATGAGTATGAGTATGAGTATGAGTGTGAGTGTGAGTGCGAATGTGAGTATGAGGATGAGTATGAGTATGTGTATGAGTATGAGTATGAGTATGACTATGAGTATGAGTATGAGTATGAGTATGAGTATGAGTATGAGTGTGAGTATGAGTATGAGTATGAGTATGAGTATGAGTATGAGTATGACTATGAGTATGAGTATGACTATGTCTATGACTATGAGAATGAGTATGAGTATGAGTATGAGTATGAGTATGAGTATGAGTGTGAGTATGAGTATGAGTATGAGTATGAGTATGAGTATGAGTATGAGTATGAGAATGAGTATGAGTATGAGTATGAGTATAAGTATTAGTATGAGTATGAGTTAGAGTATGAGTATGTGTATGAGTATGAGTATGAGTATGAGTATGAGTATGAGTGTGAGTGTGAGTGCGAATGTGAGTATGAGTATGAGTATGGGTATGAGTATGAGTATGAGTATGTGTATGAGTATGAGTATGAGTATGAGTATGAGTATGAGTGTGAGTGCGAATGTGAGTATGAGTATGAGTATGAGTATGAGTATGTGTATGAGTATGAGTATGAGTATGAGTATGAGTATGACTATGAGTATGAGGATGAGTATGAGTATGAGTATGAGTATGAGTATGAGTATGAGTATGAGTATGACTATGAGTATGAGTATGACTATGACTATGACTATGACTATGAGAATGAGTATGAGTATGAGTATTAGTATGAATATGAGTATGAGTATGAGTGTGAGTATGAGTATGAGTATGAGTATGAGTATGAGTATGAGTATGAGTATGAGTATGAGTATGTGTATGAGTATGAGTATGAGTATGAGTATGAGAATGAGTATGAGTATGAGTATGAGTATGAGTATGAGTATGAGCATGAGCATGAGCATGAGTATGAGTATGAGTATGAGTATGAGTATGAGTATGAGTATGAGTATGAGTATGAGTATGAGTATGAGTATGAGTATGAGTATGAGTATGAGTATGAGTATGAGTATAAGTATTAGTATGAGTATGAGTACGAGTATTAGTATGAGTATGAGTATGAGTATGAGTTTAAGTATGAGTATGAGTACGAGTATGCGTATGAATATGAGTATGAGTATGAGTATGAGTATGAGTATGGGTATGAGTATGAGTATGAGTATGAGTATGAGTATAAGTATGAGCATGAGCATGAGTATGAGTATGAGTATGAGCATGAGCATGAGCATGAGTATGAGTATGAGTATGAGTATGAGTATGAGTATGAGTATGAGTATGAGTATGAGTATGAGTATGAGTATGAGTATAAGTATTAGTATGAGTATGAGTACGAGTATTAGTATGAGTATGAGTATGAGTATGAGTTTAAGTATGAGTATGAGTACGAGTATGCGTATGAATATGAGTATGAGTATGAGTATGAGTATGAGTATGGGTATGAGTATGAGTATGAGTATGAGTATGAGTATGTGTATGAGTATAAGTATGAGTATGAGTATGAGTATGAGTATGACTATGAGTATGAGTATGACTATGACTATGACTATGAGAATGAGTATGAGTATGAGTATGAGTATGAGTATGAGTATGAGTATGAGTATGAGTATGAGTGTGAGTATGAGTATGAGTATGAGTATGAGTATGAGTGTGAGTGTGAGTGCGAATGTGAGTATGAGTATGAGTATGAGTATGAGTATGAGTATGAGTATGAGTATGTGTATGAGTATGAGTATGAGTATGACTATGAGTATGAGTATGAGTATGAGTATGAGTATGTGTATGAGTATGAGTATGACTATGAGTATGAGAATGAGTATGAGTATGAGTATGAGTATGAGTATGAGTATGAGTATGAGTATGAGTGTGAGTATGAGTATGAGTATGAGTATGAGTATGAGTATGAGTATGAGTATGAGTATGAGTATGAGTATGAGTATGAGAATGAGTATGAGTATGAGTATGAGTATAAGTATTAGTATGAGTATGAGTTAGAGTATGAGTATGTGTATGAGTATGACTATGAGTATGAGTATGACTATGACTATGACTATGAGTATGAGTATGAGTATGAGTACGAGTATTAGTATGAGTATGAGTATGAGTATGAGTTTAAGTATGAGTATGAGTATGAGTATGTGTATGAGTATAAGTATGAGTATGAGTATGAGTATGAGTATGAGTATGAGTATGACTATGAGTATGAGTATGACTATGACTATGACTATGACTATGAGAATGAGTATGAGTATGAGTATTAGTATGAATATGAGTATGAGTATGAGTGTGAGTATGAGTATGAGTATGAGTATGAGTATGAGTATGAGTATGAGTATGAGTATGGGTATGAGTATGAGTATGAGTATGAGTTTAAGTATGAGCATGAGCATGAGTATGAGTATGAGTATGAGTATGAGTATGAGTGTGAGTATGAGTATGAGTATGAGTATGAGTATGAGTATGAGTATGAGTATGTGTATGAGTATGAGTATGAGTTAGAGTATGAGTATGTGTATGAGTATGAGTATGAGTATGAGTATGAGTGTGAGTGTGAGTGCGAATGTGAGTATGAGGATGAGTATGAGTATGAGTATGTGTATGAGTATGAGTATGAGTATGACTATGAGTATGAGTATGAGTATGAGTATGAGTATGAGTATGAGTATGAGTATGACTATGAGTATGAGTATGACTATGTCTATGACTATGAGAATGAGTATGAGTATGAGTATGAGTATGAGTATGAGTGTGAGTATGAGTATGAGTATGAGTATGAGTATGAGTATGAGTATGAGTATGAGTATGAGTATGAGAATGAGTATGAGTATGAGTATGAGTATAAGTATTAGTATGAGTATGAGTTAGAGTATGAGTATGTGTATGAGTATGAGTATGAGTATGAGTATGAGTATGAGTGTGAGTGTGAGTGCGAATGTGAGTATGAGTATGAGTATGAGTATGAGTATGAGTATGTGTATGAGTATGAGTATGAGTATGAGTATGACTATGAGTATGAGTATGAGTATGAGTATGAGTATGAGTATGAGTATGAGTATGAGTATGAGTATGAGTATGAGTATGTGTATGAGTATGAGTATGAGTTAGAGTATGAGTATGTGTATGAGTATGAGTATGAGTATGAGTATGAGTGTGAGTGTGAGTGCGAATGTGAGTATGAGGATGAGTATGAGTATGAGTATGAGTATGAGTATGAGTATGAGTATGTGTATGAGTATGAGTATGAGTTAGAGTATGAGTATGTGTATGAGTATGAGTATGAGTATGAGTATGAGTGTGAGTGTGAGTGCGAATGTGAGTATGAGGATGAGTATGAGTATGAGTATGTGTATGAGTATGAGTATGAGTATGACTATGAGTATGAGTATGAGTATGAGTATGAGTATGAGTATGAGTATGAGTATGAGTATGAGTATGACTATGAGTATGAGTATGACTATGTCTATGACTATGAGAATGAGTATGAGTATGAGTATGAGTATGAGTATGAGTATGAGTATGAGTATGAGTATGAGAATGAGTATGAGTATGAGTATGAGTATAAGTATTAGTATGAGTATGAGTTAGAGTATGAGTATGTGTATGAGTATGAGTATGAGTATGAGTATGAGTATGAGTGTGAGTGTGAGTGCGAATGTGAGTATGAGTATGAGTATGAGTATGAGTATGAGTATGTGTATGAGTATGAGTATGAGTATGAGTATGAGTATGACTATGAGTATGAGTATGAGTATGAGTATGAGTATGAGTATGACTATGAGTATGAGAATGAGTATGAGTATGAGTATGAGTATGAGTATGAGTATGAGTATGAGTATGAGTATGAGTGTGAGTATGAGTATGAGTATGAGTATGAGTATGAGTATGAGTATGAGTATGAGTATGAGTATGAGTATGAGTATGAGTATGAGTATGAGTATGAGTGTGAGTATGAGTATGAGTATGAGTATGAGTATGAGTATGAGTATGAGTATGAGTATGAGTATGAGTATGAGTACGAGTATGCGTATGAATATGAGTATGAGTATGAGTATGAGTATGGGTATGAGTATGAGTATGAGTATGAGTATGAGTATGAGTATAAGTATGAGCATGAGCATGAGTATGAGTATGAGTATGAGTATGAGTATGAGTATGAGTAAGAGTATGAGTATGAGTATGAGTATGAGTATAAGTATGAGTATGAGTATGAGTATGAGTATGAGTATGAGTATGAGTATAAGTATTAGTATGAGTATGAGTTAGAGTATGAGTATGTGTATGAGTATGAGTATGAGTATGAGTATGTGTATGAGTATGAGTATGAGTTAGAGTATGAGTATGTGTATGAGTATGAGTATGAGTATGAGTATGAGTATGAGTATGAGTGTGAGTGTGAGTGCGAATGTGAGTATGAGGATGAGTATGAGTATGTGTATGAGTATGAGTATGAGTATGACTATGAGTATGAGTATGAGTATGAGTATGAGTATGAGTATGAGTGTGAGTATGAGTATGAGTATGAGTATGAGTATGAGTATGAGTATGACTATGAGTATGAGTATGACTATGTCTATGACTATGAGAATGAGTATGAGTATGAGTATGAGTATGAGTATGAGTATGAGTGTGAGTATGAGTATGAGTATGAGTATGAGTATGAGTATGAGTATGAGTATGAGAATGAGTATGAGTATGAGTATGAGTATAAGTATTAGTATGAGTATGAGTTAGAGTATGAGTATGTGTATGAGTATGAGTATGAGTATGAGTATGAGTATGAGTGTGAGTGTGAGTGCGAATGTGAGTATGAGTATGAGTATGGGTATGAGTATGAGTATGAGTATGTGTATGAGTATGAGTATGAGTATGAGTATGAGTATGAGTGTGAGTGCGAATGTGAGTATGAGTATGAGTATGAGTATGAGTATGTGTATGAGTATGAGTATGAGTATGAGTATGAGTATGACTATGAGTATGAGGATGAGTATGAGTATGAGTATGAGTATGAGTATGAGTATGAGTATGAGTATGACTATGAGTATGAGTATGACTATGACTATGACTATGACTATGAGAATGAGTATGAGTATGAGTATTAGTATGAATATGAGTATGAGTATGAGTGTGAGTATGAGTATGAGTATGAGTATGAGTATGAGTATGAGTATGAGTATGAGTATGAGTATGAGTATGTGTATGAGTATGAGTATGAGTATGAGTATGAGAATGAGTATGAGTATGAGTATGAGTATGAGTATGAGTATGAGCATGAGCATGAGCATGAGTATGAGTATGAGTATGAGTATGAGTATGAGTATGAGTATGAGTATGAGTATGAGTATGAGTATGAGTATGAGTATGAGTATGAGTATGAGTATGAGTATGAGTATAAGTATTAGTATGAGTATGAGTACGAGTATTAGTATGAGTATGAGTATGAGTATGAGTTTAAGTATGAGTATGAGTACGAGTATGCGTATGAATATGAGTATGAGTATGAGTATGAGTATGAGTATGGGTATGAGTATGAGTATGAGTATGAGTATGAGTATAAGTATGAGCATGAGCATGAGTATGAGTATGAGTATGAGCATGAGCATGAGCATGAGTATGAGTATGAGTATGAGTATGAGTATGAGTATGAGTATGAGTATGAGTATGAGTATGAGTATGAGTATGAGTATAAGTATTAGTATGAGTATGAGTACGAGTATTAGTATGAGTATGAGTATGAGTATGAGTTTAAGTATGAGTATGAGTACGAGTATGCGTATGAATATGAGTATGAGTATGAGTATGAGTATGAGTATGGGTATGAGTATGAGTATGAGTATGAGTATGAGTATGTGTATGAGTATAAGTATGAGTATGAGTATGAGTATGAGTATGACTATGAGTATGAGTATGACTATGACTATGACTATGAGAATGAGTATGAGTATGAGTATGAGTATGAGTATGAGTATGAGTATGAGTATGAGTGTGAGTATGAGTATGAGTATGAGTATGAGTATGAGTGTGAGTGTGAGTGCGAATGTGAGTATGAGTATGAGTATGAGTATGAGTATGAGTATGAGTATGAGTATGTGTATGAGTATGAGTATGAGTATGACTATGAGTATGAGTATGAGTATGAGTATGAGTATGAGTATGAGTATGAGTATGACTATGAGTATGAGAATGAGTATGAGTATGAGTATGAGTATGAGTATGAGTATGAGTATGAGTATGAGTATGAGTGTGAGTATGAGTATGAGTATGAGTATGAGTATGAGTATGAGTATGAGTATGAGTATGAGTATGAGTATGAGAATGAGTATGAGTATGAGTATGAGTATAAGTATTAGTATGAGTATGAGTTAGAGTATGAGTATGTGTATGAGTATGACTATGAGTATGAGTATGACTATGACTATGACTATGAGTATGAGTATGAGTATGAGTACGAGTATTAGTATGAGTATGAGTATGAGTATGAGTTTAAGTATGAGTATGAGTATGAGTATGTGTATGAGTATAAGTATGAGTATGAGTATGAGTATGAGTATGAGTATGACTATGAGTATGAGTATGACTATGACTATGACTATGACTATGAGAATGAGTATGAGTATGAGTATTAGTATGAATATGAGTATGAGTATGAGTGTGAGTATGAGTATGAGTATGAGTATGAGTATGAGTATGAGTATGAGTATGAGTATGGGTATGAGTATGAGTATGAGTATGAGTTTAAGTATGAGCATGAGCATGAGTATGAGTATGAGTATGAGTATGAGTATGAGTGTGAGTATGAGTATGAGTATGAGTATGAGTATGAGTATGAGTATGAGTATGTGTATGAGTATGAGTATGAGTTAGAGTATGAGTATGTGTATGAGTATGAGTATGAGTATGAGTATGAGTGTGAGTGTGAGTGCGAATGTGAGTATGAGGATGAGTATGAGTATGAGTATGTGTATGAGTATGAGTATGAGTATGACTATGAGTATGAGTATGAGTATGAGTATGAGTATGAGTATGAGTATGACTATGAGTATGAGTATGACTATGTCTATGACTATGAGAATGAGTATGAGTATGAGTATGAGTATGAGTATGAGTGTGAGTATGAGTATGAGTATGAGTATGAGTATGAGTATGAGTATGAGTATGAGTATGAGTATGAGAATGAGTATGAGTATGAGTATGAGTATAAGTATTAGTATGAGTATGAGTTAGAGTATGAGTATGTGTATGAGTATGAGTATGAGTATGAGTATGAGTATGAGTGTGAGTGTGAGTGCGAATGTGAGTATGAGTATGAGTATGAGTATGAGTATGAGTATGTGTATGAGTATGAGTATGAGTATGAGTATGACTATGAGTATGAGTATGAGTATGAGTATGAGTATGAGTATGAGTATGAGTATGAGTATGAGTATGAGTATGAGTATGTGTATGAGTATGAGTATGAGTTAGAGTATGAGTATGTGTATGAGTATGAGTATGAGTATGAGTATGAGTGTGAGTGTGAGTGCGAATGTGAGTATGAGGATGAGTATGAGTATGAGTATGAGTATGAGTATGAGTATGAGTATGTGTATGAGTATGAGTATGAGTTAGAGTATGAGTATGTGTATGAGTATGAGTATGAGTATGAGTATGAGTGTGAGTGTGAGTGCGAATGTGAGTATGAGGATGAGTATGAGTATGAGTATGTGTATGAGTATGAGTATGAGTATGACTATGAGTATGAGTATGAGTATGAGTATGAGTATGAGTATGAGTATGAGTATGAGTATGAGTATGACTATGAGTATGAGTATGACTATGTCTATGACTATGAGAATGAGTATGAGTATGAGTATGAGTATGAGTATGAGTGTGAGTATGAGTATGAGTATGAGTATGAGTATGAGTATGAGTATGAGTATGAGTATGAGAATGAGTATGAGTATGAGTATGAGTATAAGTATTAGTATGAGTATGAGTTAGAGTATGAGTATGTGTATGAGTATGAGTATGAGTATGAGTATGAGTATGAGTGTGAGTGTGAGTGCGAATGTGAGTATGAGTATGAGTATGAGTATGAGTATGAGTATGTGTATGAGTATGAGTATGAGTATGAGTATGAGTATGACTATGAGTATGAGTATGAGTATGAGTATGAGTATGAGTATGACTATGAGTATGAGAATGAGTATGAGTATGAGTATGAGTATGAGTATGAGTATGAGTATGAGTATGAGTATGAGTGTGAGTATGAGTATGAGTATGAGTATGAGTATGAGTATGAGTATGAGTATGAGTATGAGTATGAGAATGAGTATGAGTATGAGTATGAGTATAAGTATTAGTATGAGTATGAGTTAGAGTATGAGTATGTGTATGAGTATGAGTATGAGTATGAGTATGAGTATGAGTGTGAGTGTGAGTGCGAATGTGAGTATGAGTATGAGTATGGGTATGAGTATGAGTATGAGTATGTGTATGAGTATGAGTATGAGTATGAGTATGAGTATGAGTGTGAGTGCGAATGTGAGTATGAGTATGAGTATGGGTATGAGTATGAGTATGAGTATGTGTATGAGTATGAGTATGAGTATGAGTATGAGTATGAGTGTGAGTGCGAATGTGAGTATGAGTATGAGTATGAGTATGAGTATGTGTATGAGTATGAGTATGAGTATGAGTATGAGTATGACTATGAGTATGAGGATGAGTATGAGTATGAGTATGAGTATGAGTATGAGTATGAGTATGAGTATGACTATGAGTATGAGTATGACTATGACTATGACTATGACTATGAGAATGAGTATGAGTATGAGTATTAGTATGAATATGAGTATGAGTATGAGTGTGAGTATGAGTATGAGTATGAGTATGAGTATGAGTATGAGTATGAGTATGAGTATGAGTATGAGTATGAGTATGTGTATGAGTATGAGTATGAGTATGAGTATGAGAATGAGTATGAGTATGAGTATGAGTATGAGTATGAGTATGAGCATGAGCATGAGCATGAGTATGAGTATGAGTATGAGTATGAGTATGAGTATGAGTATGAGTATGAGTATGAGTATGAGTATGAGTATGAGTATGAGTATGAGTATGAGTATGAGTATGAGTATAAGTATTAGTATGAGTATGAGTACGAGTATTAGTATGAGTATGAGTATGAGTATGAGTTTAAGTATGAGTATGAGTACGAGTATGCGTATGAATATGAGTATGAGTATGAGTATGAGTATGAGTATGGGTATGAGTATGAGTATGAGTATGAGTATGAGTATAAGTATGAGCATGAGCATGAGTATGAGTATGAGTATGAGCATGAGCATGAGCATGAGTATGAGTATGAGTATGAGTATGAGTATGAGTATGAGTATGAGTATGAGTATGAGTATGAGTATGAGTATGAGTATAAGTATTAGTATGAGTATGAGTACGAGTATTAGTATGAGTATGAGTATGAGTATGAGTTTAAGTATGAGTATGAGTACGAGTATGCGTATGAATATGAGTATGAGTATGAGTATGAGTATGAGTATGGGTATGAGTATGAGTATGAGTATGAGTATGAGTATGTGTATGAGTATAAGTATGAGTATGAGTATGAGTATGAGTATGACTATGAGTATGAGTATGACTATGACTATGACTATGAGAATGAGTATGAGTATGAGTATGAGTATGAGTATGAGTATGAGTATGAGTATGAGTGTGAGTATGAGTATGAGTATGAGTATGAGTATGAGTGTGAGTGTGAGTGCGAATGTGAGTATGAGTATGAGTATGAGTATGAGTATGAGTATGAGTATGAGTATGTGTATGAGTATGAGTATGAGTATGACTATGAGTATGAGTATGAGTATGAGTATGTGTATGAGTATGAGTATGAGTTAGAGTATGAGTATGTGTATGAGTATGAGTATGAGTATGAGTATGAGTGTGAGTGTGAGTGCGAATGTGAGTATGAGGATGAGTATGAGTATGAGTATGAGTATGAGTATGAGTATGAGTATGTGTATGAGTATGAGTATGAGTTAGAGTATGAGTATGTGTATGAGTATGAGTATGAGTATGAGTATGAGTGTGAGTGTGAGTGCGAATGTGAGTATGAGGATGAGTATGAGTATGAGTATGTGTATGAGTATGAGTATGAGTATGACTATGAGTATGAGTATGAGTATGAGTATGAGTATGAGTATGAGTATGAGTATGAGTATGAGTATGACTATGAGTATGAGTATGACTATGTCTATGACTATGAGAATGAGTATGAGTATGAGTATGAGTATGAGTATGAGTATGAGTATGAGTATGAGTATGAGAATGAGTATGAGTATGAGTATGAGTATAAGTATTAGTATGAGTATGAGTTAGAGTATGAGTATGTGTATGAGTATGAGTATGAGTATGAGTATGAGTATGAGTGTGAGTGTGAGTGCGAATGTGAGTATGAGTATGAGTATGAGTATGAGTATGAGTATGTGTATGAGTATGAGTATGAGTATGAGTATGAGTATGACTATGAGTATGAGTATGAGTATGAGTATGAGTATGAGTATGACTATGAGTATGAGAATGAGTATGAGTATGAGTATGAGTATGAGTATGAGTATGAGTATGAGTATGAGTATGAGTGTGAGTATGAGTATGAGTATGAGTATGAGTATGAGTATGAGTATGAGTATGAGTATGAGTATGAGTATGAGTATGAGTATGAGTATGAGTATGAGTATGAGTGTGAGTATGAGTATGAGTATGAGTATGAGTATGAGTATGAGTATGAGTATGAGTATGAGTATGAGTATGAGTACGAGTATGCGTATGAATATGAGTATGAGTATGAGTATGGGTATGAGTATGAGTATGAGTATGAGTATGAGTATGAGTATAAGTATGAGCATGAGCATGAGTATGAGTATGAGTATGAGTATGAGTATGAGTATGAGTAAGAGTATGAGTATGAGTATGAGTATGAGTATAAGTATGAGTATGAGTATGAGTATGAGTATGAGTATGAGTATGAGTATAAGTATTAGTATGAGTATGAGTTAGAGTATGAGTATGTATATGAGTATGAGTATGAGTATGAGTATGTGTATGAGTATGAGTATGAGTTAGAGTATGAGTATGTGTATGAGTATGAGTATGAGTATGAGTATGAGTATGAGTATGAGTGTGAGTGTGAGTGCGAATGTGAGTATGAGGATGAGTATGAGTATGTGTATGAGTATGAGTATGAGTATGACTATGAGTATGAGTATGAGTATGAGTATGAGTATGAGTATGAGTGTGAGTATGAGTATGAGTATGAGTATGAGTATGAGTATGAGTATGAGTATGACTATGAGTATGAGTATGACTATGTCTATGACTATGAGAATGAGTATGAGTATGAGTATGAGTATGAGTATGAGTATGAGTGTGAGTATGAGTATGAGTATGAGTATGAGTATGAGTATGAGTATGAGTATGAGAATGAGTATGAGTATGAGTATGAGTATAAGTATTAGTATGAGTATGAGTTAGAGTATGAGTATGTGTATGAGTATGAGTATGAGTATGAGTATGAGTATGAGTGTGAGTGTGAGTGCGAATGTGAGTATGAGTATGAGTATGGGTATGAGTATGAGTATGAGTATGTGTATGAGTATGAGTATGAGTATGAGTATGAGTATGAGTGTGAGTGCGAATGTGAGTATGAGTATGAGTATGAGTATGAGTATGTGTATGAGTATGAGTATGAGTATGAGTATGAGTATGACTATGAGTATGAGGATGAGTATGAGTATGAGTATGAGTATGAGTATGAGTATGAGTATGAGTATGACTATGAGTATGAGTATGACTATGACTATGACTATGACTATGAGAATGAGTATGAGTATGAGTATTAGTATGAATATGAGTATGAGTATGAGTGTGAGTATGAGTATGAGTATGAGTATGAGTATGAGTATGAGTATGAGTATGAGTATGAGTATGAGTATGTGTATGAGTATGAGTATGAGTATGAGTATGAGAATGAGTATGAGTATGAGTATGAGTATGAGTATGAGTATGAGCATGAGCATGAGCATGAGTATGAGTATGAGTATGAGTATGAGTATGAGTATGAGTATGAGTATGAGTATGAGTATGAGTATGAGTATGAGTATGAGTATGAGTATGAGTATGAGTATGAGTATGAGTATAAGTATTAGTATGAGTATGAGTACGAGTATTAGTATGAGTATGAGTATGAGTATGAGTTTAAGTATGAGTATGAGTACGAGTATGCGTATGAATATGAGTATGAGTATGAGTATGAGTATGAGTATGGGTATGAGTATGAGTATGAGTATGAGTATGAGTATAAGTATGAGCATGAGCATGAGTATGAGTATGAGTATGAGCATGAGCATGAGCATGAGTATGAGTATGAGTATGAGTATGAGTATGAGTATGAGTATGAGTATGAGTATGAGTATGAGTATGAGTATGAGTATAAGTATTAGTATGAGTATGAGTACGAGTATTAGTATGAGTATGAGTATGAGTATGAGTTTAAGTATGAGTATGAGTACGAGTATGCGTATGAATATGAGTATGAGTATGAGTATGAGTATGAGTATGGGTATGAGTATGAGTATGAGTATGAGTATTAGTATGAATATGAGTATGAGTATGAGTGTGAGTATGAGTATGAGTATGAGTATGAGTATGAGTATGAGTATGAGTATGAGTATGAGTATGAGTATGAGTATGTGTATGAGTATGAGTATGAGTATGAGTATGAGAATGAGTATGAGTATGAGTATGAGTATGAGTATGAGTATGAGCATGAGCATGAGCATGAGTATGAGTATGAGTATGAGTATGAGTATGAGTATGAGTATGAGTATGAGTATGAGTATGAGTATGAGTATGAGTATGAGTATGAGTATGAGTATGAGTATGAGTATAAGTATTAGTATGAGTATGAGTACGAGTATTAGTATGAGTATGAGTATGAGTATGAGTTTAAGTATGAGTATGAGTACGAGTATGCGTATGAATATGAGTATGAGTATGAGTATGAGTATGAGTATGGGTATGAGTATGAGTATGAGTATGAGTATGAGTATAAGTATGAGCATGAGCATGAGTATGAGTATGAGTATGAGCATGAGCATGAGCATGAGTATGAGTATGAGTATGAGTATGAGTATGAGTATGAGTATGAGTATGAGTATGAGTATGAGTATGAGTATGAGTATAAGTATTAGTATGAGTATGAGTACGAGTATTAGTATGAGTATGAGTATGAGTATGAGTTTAAGTATGAGTATGAGTACGAGTATGCGTATGAATATGAGTATGAGTATGAGTATGAGTATGAGTATGGGTATGAGTATGAGTATGAGTATGAGTATGAGTATGACTATGACTATGAGAATGAGTATGAGTATGAGTATTAGTATGAATATGAGTATGAGTATGAGTGTGAGTATGAGTATGAGTATGAGTATGAGTATGAGTATGAGTATGAGTATGAGTATGGGTATGAGTATGAGTATGAGTATGAGTTTAAGTATGAGCATGAGCATGAGTATGAGTATGAGTATGAGTATGAGTATGAGTGTGAGTATGAGTATGAGTATGAGTATGAGTATGAGTATGAGTATGAGTATGTGTATGAGTATGAGTATGAGTTAGAGTATGAGTATGTGTATGAGTATGAGTATGAGTATGAGTATGAGTGTGAGTGTGAGTGCGAATGTGAGTATGAGGATGAGTATGAGTATGAGTATGTGTATGAGTATGAGTATGAGTATGACTATGAGTATGAGTATGAGTATGAGTATGAGTATGAGTATGAGTATGACTATGAGTATGAGTATGACTATGTCTATGACTATGAGAATGAGTATGAGTATGAGTATGAGTATGAGTATGAGTGTGAGTATGAGTATGAGTATGAGTATGAGTATGAGTATGAGTATGAGTATGAGTATGAGAATGAGTATGAGTATGAGTATGAGTATAAGTATTAGTATGAGTATGAGTTAGAGTATGAGTATGTGTATGAGTATGAGTATGAGTATGAGTATGAGTATGAGTGTGAGTGTGAGTGCGAATGTGAGTATGAGTATGAGTATGAGTATGAGTATGAGTATGTGTATGAGTATGAGTATGAGTATGAGTATGACTATGAGTATGAGTATGAGTATGAGTATGAGTATGAGTATGAGTATGAGTATGAGTATGAGTATGAGTATGAGTATGTGTATGAGTATGAGTATGAGTTAGAGTATGAGTATGTGTATGAGTATGAGTATGAGTATGAGTATGAGTGTGAGTGTGAGTGCGAATGTGAGTATGAGGATGAGTATGAGTATGAGTATGAGTATGAGTATGAGTATGAGTATGTGTATGAGTATGAGTATGAGTTAGAGTATGAGTATGTGTATGAGTATGAGTATGAGTATGAGTATGAGTGTGAGTGTGAGTGCGAATGTGAGTATGAGGATGAGTATGAGTATGAGTATGTGTATGAGTATGAGTATGAGTATGACTATGAGTATGAGTATGAGTATGAGTATGAGTATGAGTATGAGTATGAGTATGAGTATGAGTATGACTATGAGTATGAGTATGACTATGTCTATGACTATGAGAATGAGTATGAGTATGAGTATGAGTATGAGTATGAGTGTGAGTATGAGTATGAGTATGAGTATGAGTATGAGTATGAGTATGAGTATGAGTATGAGAATGAGTATGAGTATGAGTATGAGTATAAGTATTAGTATGAGTATGAGTTAGAGTATGAGTATGTGTATGAGTATGAGTATGAGTATGAGTATGAGTATGAGTGTGAGTGTGAGTGCGAATGTGAGTATGAGTATGAGTATGAGTATGAGTATGAGTATGTGTATGAGTATGAGTATGAGTATGAGTATGAGTATGACTATGAGTATGAGTATGAGTATGAGTATGAGTATGAGTATGACTATGAGTATGAGAATGAGTATGAGTATGAGTATGAGTATGAGTATGAGTATGAGTATGAGTATGAGTATGAGTGTGAGTATGAGTATGAGTATGAGTATGAGTATGAGTATGAGTATGAGTATGAGTATGAGTATGAGTATGAGTATGAGTATGAGTATGAGTATGAGTGTGAGTATGAGTATGAGTATGAGTATGAGTATGAGTATGAGTATGAGTATGAGTATGAGTATGAGTATGAGTACGAGTATGCGTATGAATATGAGTATGAGTATGAGTATGAGTATGGGTATGAGTATGAGTATGAGTATGAGTATGAGTATGAGTATAAGTATGAGCATGAGCATGAGTATGAGTATGAGTATGAGTATGAGTATGAGTATGAGTAAGAGTATGAGTATGAGTATGAGTATGAGTATAAGTATGAGTATGAGTATGAGTATGAGTATGAGTATGAGTATGAGTATAAGTATTAGTATGAGTATGAGTTAGAGTATGAGTATGTGTATGAGTATGAGTATGAGTATGAGTATGTGTATGAGTATGAGTATGAGTTAGAGTATGAGTATGTGTATGAGTATGAGTATGAGTATGAGTATGAGTATGAGTATGAGTGTGAGTGTGAGTGCGAATGTGAGTATGAGGATGAGTATGAGTATGTGTATGAGTATGAGTATGAGTATGACTATGAGTATGAGTATGAGTATGAGTATGAGTATGAGTATGAGTGTGAGTATGAGTATGAGTATGAGTATGAGTATGAGTATGAGTATGACTATGAGTATGAGTATGACTATGTCTATGACTATGAGAATGAGTATGAGTATGAGTATGAGTATGAGTATGAGTATGAGTGTGAGTATGAGTATGAGTATGAGTATGAGTATGAGTATGAGTATGAGTATGAGTATGAGAATGAGTATGAGTATGAGTATGAGTATAAGTATTAGTATGAGTATGAGTTAGAGTATGAGTATGTGTATGAGTATGAGTATGAGTATGAGTATGAGTATGAGTGTGAGTGTGAGTGCGAATGTGAGTATGAGTATGAGTATGGGTATGAGTATGAGTATGAGTATGTGTATGAGTATGAGTATGAGTATGAGTATGAGTATGAGTGTGAGTGCGAATGTGAGTATGAGTATGAGTATGGGTATGAGTATGAGTATGAGTATGTGTATGAGTATGAGTATGAGTATGAGTATGAGTATGAGTGTGAGTGCGAATGTGAGTATGAGTATGAGTATGAGTATGAGTATGTGTATGAGTATGAGTATGAGTATGAGTATGAGTATGACTATGAGTATGAGGATGAGTATGAGTATGAGTATGAGTATGAGTATGAGTATGAGTATGAGTATGACTATGAGTATGAGTATGACTATGACTATGACTATGACTATGAGAATGAGTATGAGTATGAGTATTAGTATGAATATGAGTATGAGTATGAGTGTGAGTATGAGTATGAGTATGAGTATGAGTATGAGTATGAGTATGAGTATGAGTATGAGTATGTGTATGAGTATGAGTATGAGTATGAGTATGAGAATGAGTATGAGTATGAGTATGAGTATGAGTATGAGTATGAGCATGAGCATGAGCATGAGTATGAGTATGAGTATGAGTATGAGTATGAGTATGAGTATGAGTATGAGTATGAGTATGAGTATGAGTATGAGTATGAGTATGAGTATGAGTATGTGTATGAGTATAAGTATTAGTATGAGTATGAGTACGAGTATTAGTATGAGTATGAGTATGAGTATGAGTTTAAGTATGAGTATGAGTACGAGTATGCGTATGAATATGAGTATGAGTATGAGTATGAGTATGAGTATGGGTATGAGTATGAGTATGAGTATGAGTATGAGTATAAGTATGAGCATGAGCATGAGTATGAGTATGAGTATGAGCATGAGCATGAGCATGAGTATGAGTATGAGTATGAGTATGAGTATGAGTATGAGTATGAGTATGAGTATGAGTATGAGTATGAGTATGAGTATAAGTATTAGTATGAGTATGAGTACGAGTATTAGTATGAGTATGAGTATGAGTATGAGTTTAAGTATGAGTATGAGTACGAGTATGCGTATGAATATGAGTATGAGTATGAGTATGAGTATGAGTATGGGTATGAGTATGAGTATGAGTATGAGTATGAGTATGTGTATGAGTATAAGTATGAGTATGAGTATGAGTATGAGTATGACTATGAGTATGAGTATGACTATGACTATGACTATGAGAATGAGTATGAGTATGAGTATGAGTATGAGTATGAGTATGAGTATGAGTATGAGTGTGAGTATGAGTATGAGTATGAGTATGAGTATGAGTGTGAGTGTGAGTGCGAATGTGAGTATGAGTATGAGTATGAGTATGAGTATGAGTATGAGTATGAGTATGTGTATGAGTATGAGTATGAGTATGACTATGAGTATGAGTATGAGTATGAGTATGAGTATGAGTATGAGTATGAGTATGACTATGAGTATGAGAATGAGTATGAGTATGAGTATGAGTATGAGTATGAGTATGAGTATGAGTATGAGTGTGAGTATGAGTATGAGTATGAGTATGAGTATGAGTATGAGTATGAGTATGAGTATGAGTATGAGTATGAGAATGAGTATGAGTATGAGTATGAGTATAAGTATTAGTATGAGTATGAGTTAGAGTATGAGTATGTGTATGAGTATGACTATGAGTATGAGTATGACTATGACTATGACTATGAGTATGAGTATGAGTATGAGTACGAGTATTAGTATGAGTATGAGTATGAGTATGAGTTTAAGTATGAGTATGAGTATGAGTATGTGTATGAGTATAAGTATGAGTATGAGTATGAGTATGAGTATGAGTATGAGTATGACTATGAGTATGAGTATGACTATGACTATGACTATGACTATGAGAATGAGTATGAGTATGAGTATTAGTATGAATATGAGTATGAGTATGAGTGTGAGTATGAGTATGAGTATGAGTATGAGTATGAGTATGAGTATGAGTATGAGTATGGGTATGAGTATGAGTATGAGTATGAGTTTAAGTATGAGCATGAGCATGAGTATGAGTATGAGTATGAGTATGAGTATGAGTGTGAGTATGAGTATGAGTATGAGTATGAGTATGAGTATGAGTATGAGTATGTGTATGAGTATGAGTATGAGTTAGAGTATGAGTATGTGTATGAGTATGAGTATGAGTATGAGTATGAGTGTGAGTGTGAGTGCGAATGTGAGTATGAGGATGAGTATGAGTATGAGTATGTGTATGAGTATGAGTATGAGTATGACTATGAGTATGAGTATGAGTATGAGTATGAGTATGAGTATGAGTATGACTATGAGTATGAGTATGACTATGTCTATGACTATGAGAATGAGTATGAGTATGAGTATGAGTATGAGTATGAGTGTGAGTATGAGTATGAGTATGAGTATGAGTATGAGTATGAGTATGAGTATGAGTATGAGTATGAGAATGAGTATGAGTATGAGTATGAGTATAAGTATTAGTATGAGTATGAGTTAGAGTATGAGTATGTGTATGAGTATGAGTATGAGTATGAGTATGAGTATGAGTGTGAGTGTGAGTGCGAATGTGAGTATGAGTATGAGTATGAGTATGAGTATGAGTATGTGTATGAGTATGAGTATGAGTATGAGTATGACTATGAGTATGAGTATGAGTATGAGTATGAGTATGAGTATGAGTATGAGTATGAGTATGAGTATGAGTATGAGTATGTGTATGAGTATGAGTATGAGTTAGAGTATGAGTATGTGTATGAGTATGAGTATGAGTATGAGTATGAGTGTGAGTGTGAGTGCGAATGTGAGTATGAGGATGAGTATGAGTATGAGTATGAGTATGAGTATGAGTATGAGTATGTGTATGAGTATGAGTATGAGTTAGAGTATGAGTATGTGTATGAGTATGAGTATGAGTATGAGTATGAGTGTGAGTGTGAGTGCGAATGTGAGTATGAGGATGAGTATGAGTATGAGTATGTGTATGAGTATGAGTATGAGTATGACTATGAGTATGAGTATGAGTATGAGTATGAGTATGAGTATGAGTATGAGTATGAGTATGAGTATGACTATGAGTATGAGTATGACTATGTCTATGACTATGAGAATGAGTATGAGTATGAGTATGAGTATGAGTATGAGTATGAGTATGAGTATGAGTATGAGAATGAGTATGAGTATGAGTATGAGTATAAGTATTAGTATGAGTATGAGTTAGAGTATGAGTATGTGTATGAGTATGAGTATGAGTATGAGTATGAGTATGAGTGTGAGTGTGAGTGCGAATGTGAGTATGAGTATGAGTATGAGTATGAGTATGAGTATGTGTATGAGTATGAGTATGAGTATGAGTATGAGTATGACTATGAGTATGAGTATGAGTATGAGTATGAGTATGAGTATGACTATGAGTATGAGAATGAGTATGAGTATGAGTATGAGTATGAGTATGAGTATGAGTATGAGTATGAGTATGAGTATGAGTGTGAGTATGAGTATGAGTATGAGTATGAGTATGAGTATGAGTATGAGTATGAGTATGAGTATGAGTATGAGTATGAGTATGAGTATGAGTATGAGTATGAGTGTGAGTATGAGTATGAGTATGAGTATGAGTATGAGTATGAGTATGAGTATGAGTATGAGTATGAGTATGAGTACGAGTATGCGTATGAATATGAGTATGAGTATGAGTATGAGTATGGGTATGAGTATGAGTATGAGTATGAGTATGAGTATGAGTATGAGTATAAGTATGAGCATGAGCATGAGTATGAGTATGAGTATGAGTATGAGTATGAGTATGAGTAAGAGTATGAGTATGAGTATGAGTATGAGTATAAGTATGAGTATGAGTATGAGTATGAGTATGAGTATGAGTATGAGTATAAGTATTAGTATGAGTATGAGTTAGAGTATGAGTATGTGTATGAGTATGAGTATGAGTATGAGTATGTGTATGAGTATGAGTATGAGTTAGAGTATGAGTATGTGTATGAGTATGAGTATGAGTATGAGTATGAGTATGAGTATGAGTGTGAGTGTGAGTGCGAATGTGAGTATGAGGATGAGTATGAGTATGTGTATGAGTATGAGTATGAGTATGACTATGAGTATGAGTATGAGTATGAGTATGAGTATGAGTATGAGTGTGAGTATGAGTATGAGTATGAGTATGAGTATGAGTATGAGTATGACTATGAGTATGAGTATGACTATGTCTATGACTATGAGAATGAGTATGAGTATGAGTATGAGTATGAGTATGAGTATGAGTGTGAGTATGAGTATGAGTATGAGTATGAGTATGAGTATGAGTATGAGTATGAGAATGAGTATGAGTATGAGTATGAGTATAAGTATTAGTATGAGTATGAGTTAGAGTATGAGTATGTGTATGAGTATGAGTATGAGTATGAGTATGAGTATGAGTGTGAGTGTGAGTGCGAATGTGAGTATGAGTATGAGTATGGGTATGAGTATGAGTATGAGTATGTGTATGAGGATGAGTATGAGTATGAGTATGAGTATGAGTGTGAGTGCGAATGTGAGTATGAGTATGAGTATGAGTATGAGTATGTGTATGAGTATGAGTATGAGTATGAGTATGAGTATGACTATGAGTATGAGGATGAGTATGAGTATGAGTATGAGTATGAGTATGAGTATGAGTATGAGTATGACTATGAGTATGAGTATGACTATGACTATGACTATGACTATGAGAATGAGTATGAGTATGAGTATTAGTATGAATATGAGTATGAGTATGAGTGTGAGTATGAGTATGAGTATGAGTATGAGTATGAGTATGAGTATGAGTATGAGTATGAGTATGAGTATGTGTATGAGTATGAGTATGAGTATGAGTATGAGAATGAGTATGAGTATGAGTATGAGTATGAGTATGAGTATGAGCATGAGCATGAGCATGAGTATGAGTATGAGTATGAGTATGAGTATGAGTATGAGTATGAGTATGAGTATGAGTATGAGTATGAGTATGAGTATGAGTATGAGTATGAGTATGAGTATAAGTATTAGTATGAGTATGAGTACGAGTATTAGTATGAGTATGAGTATGAGTATGAGTTTAAGTATGAGTATGAGTACGAGTATGCGTATGAATATGAGTATGAGTATGAGTATGAGTATGAGTATGGGTATGAGTATGAGTATGAGTATGAGTATGAGTATAAGTATGAGCATGAGCATGAGTATGAGTATGAGTATGAGCATGAGCATGAGCATGAGTATGAGTATGAGTATGAGTATGAGTATGAGTATGAGTATGAGTATGAGTATGAGTATGAGTATGAGTATGAGTATAAGTATTAGTATGAGTATGAGTACGAGTATTAGTATGAGTATGAGTATGAGTATGAGTTTAAGTATGAGTATGAGTACGAGTATGCGTATGAATATGAGTATGAGTATGAGTATGAGTATGAGTATGGGTATGAGTATGAGTATGAGTATGAGTATGAGTATGTGTATGAGTATAAGTATGAGTATGAGTATGAGTATGAGTATGACTATGAGTATGAGTATGACTATGACTATGACTATGAGAATGAGTATGAGTATGAGTATGAGTATGAGTATGAGTATGAGTATGAGTATGAGTGTGAGTATGAGTATGAGTATGAGTATGAGTATGAGTGTGAGTGTGAGTGCGAATGTGAGTATGAGTATGAGTATGAGTATGAGTATGAGTATGAGTATGAGTATGTGTATGAGTATGAGTATGAGTATGACTATGAGTATGAGTATGAGTATGAGTATGAGTATGAGTATGAGTATGAGTATGACTATGAGTATGAGAATGAGTATGAGTATGAGTATGAGTATGAGTATGAGTATGAGTATGAGTATGAGTATGAGTGTGAGTATGAGTATGAGTATGAGTATGAGTATGAGTATGAGTATGAGTATGAGTATGAGTATGAGTATGAGAATGAGTATGAGTATGAGTATGAGTATAAGTATTAGTATGAGTATGAGTTAGAGTATGAGTATGTGTATGAGTATGACTATGAGTATGAGTATGACTATGACTATGACTATGAGTATGAGTATGAGTATGAGTACGAGTATTAGTATGAGTATGAGTATGAGTATGAGTTTAAGTATGAGTATGAGTATGAGTATGTGTATGAGTATAAGTATGAGTATGAGTATGAGTATGAGTATGAGTATGAGTATGACTATGAGTATGAGTATGACTATGACTATGACTATGACTATGAGAATGAGTATGAGTATGAGTATTAGTATGAATATGAGTATGAGTATGAGTGTGAGTATGAGTATGAGTATGAGTATGAGTATGAGTATGAGTATGAGTATGAGTATGGGTATGAGTATGAGTATGAGTATGAGTTTAAGTATGAGCATGAGCATGAGTATGAGTATGAGTATGAGTATGAGTATGAGTGTGAGTATGAGTATGAGTATGAGTATGAGTATGAGTATGAGTATGAGTATGTGTATGAGTATGAGTATGAGTTAGAGTATGAGTATGTGTATGAGTATGAGTATGAGTATGAGTATGAGTGTGAGTGTGAGTGCGAATGTGAGTATGAGGATGAGTATGAGTATGAGTATGTGTATGAGTATGAGTATGAGTATGACTATGAGTATGAGTATGAGTATGAGTATGAGTATGAGTATGAGTATGACTATGAGTATGAGTATGACTATGTCTATGACTATGAGAATGAGTATGAGTATGAGTATGAGTATGAGTATGAGTGTGAGTATGAGTATGAGTATGAGTATGAGTATGAGTATGAGTATGAGTATGAGTATGAGTATGAGAATGAGTATGAGTATGAGTATGAGTATAAGTATTAGTATGAGTATGAGTTAGAGTATGAGTATGTGTATGAGTATGAGTATGAGTATGAGTATGAGTATGAGTGTGAGTGTGAGTGCGAATGTGAGTATGAGTATGAGTATGAGTATGAGTATGAGTATGTGTATGAGTATGAGTATGAGTATGAGTATGACTATGAGTATGAGTATGAGTATGAGTATGAGTATGAGTATGAGTATGAGTATGAGTATGAGTATGAGTATGAGTATGAGTATGTGTATGAGTATGAGTATGAGTTAGAGTATGAGTATGTGTATGAGTATGAGTATGAGTATGAGTATGAGTGTGAGTGTGAGTGCGAATGTGAGTATGAGGATGAGTATGAGTATGAGTATGAGTATGAGTATGAGTATGAGTATGTGTATGAGTATGAGTATGAGTTAGAGTATGAGTATGTGTATGAGTATGAGTATGAGTATGAGTATGAGTGTGAGTGTGAGTGCGAATGTGAGTATGAGGATGAGTATGAGTATGAGTATGTGTATGAGTATGAGTATGAGTATGACTATGAGTATGAGTATGAGTATGAGTATGAGTATGAGTATGAGTATGAGTATGAGTATGAGTATGACTATGAGTATGAGTATGACTATGTCTATGACTATGAGAATGAGTATGAGTATGAGTATGAGTATGAGTATGAGTGTGAGTATGAGTATGAGTATGAGTATGAGTATGAGTATGAGTATGAGTATGAGTATGAGAATGAGTATGAGTATGAGTATGAGTATAAGTATTAGTATGAGTATGAGTTAGAGTATGAGTATGTGTATGAGTATGAGTATGAGTATGAGTATGAGTATGAGTGTGAGTGTGAGTGCGAATGTGAGTATGAGTATGAGTATGAGTATGAGTATGAGTATGTGTATGAGTATGAGTATGAGTATGAGTATGAGTATGACTATGAGTATGAGTATGAGTATGAGTATGAGTATGAGTATGAGTATGACTATGAGTATGAGAATGAGTATGAGTATGAGTATGAGTATGAGTATGAGTATGAGTATGAGTATGAGTATGAGTGTGAGTATGAGTATGAGTATGAGTATGAGTATGAGTATGAGTATGAGTATGAGTATGAGTATGAGTATGAGTATGAGTATGAGTATGAGTATGAGTGTGAGTATGAGTATGAGTATGAGTATGAGTATGAGTATGAGTATGAGTATGAGTATGAGTATGAGTATGAGTACGAGTATGCGTATGAATATGAGTATGAGTATGAGTATGAGTATGGGTATGAGTATGAGTATGAGTATGAGTATGAGTATGAGTATAAGTATGAGCATGAGCATGAGTATGAGTATGAGTATGAGTATGAGTATGAGTATGAGTAAGAGTATGAGTATGAGTATGAGTATGAGTATAAGTATGAGTATGAGTATGAGTATGAGTATGAGTATGAGTATGAGTATAAGTATTAGTATGAGTATGAGTTAGAGTATGAGTATGTGTATGAGTATGAGTATGAGTATGAGTATGTGTATGAGTATGAGTATGAGTTAGAGTATGAGTATGTGTATGAGTATGAGTATGAGTATGAGTATGAGTATGAGTATGAGTGTGAGTGTGAGTGCGAATGTGAGTATGAGGATGAGTATGAGTATGTGTATGAGTATGAGTATGAGTATGACTATGAGTATGAGTATGAGTATGAGTATGAGTATGAGTATGAGTGTGAGTATGAGTATGAGTATGAGTATGAGTATGAGTATGAGTATGACTATGAGTATGAGTATGACTATGTCTATGACTATGAGAATGAGTATGAGTATGAGTATGAGTATGAGTATGAGTATGTGTGTGAGTATGAGTATGAGTATGAGTATGAGTATGAGTATGAGTATGAGTATGAGTATGAGAATGAGTATGAGTATGAGTATGAGTATAAGTATTAGTATGAGTATGAGTTAGAGTATGAGTATGTGTATGAGTATGAGTATGAGTATGAGTATGAGTATGAGTGTGAGTGTGAGTGCGAATGTGAGTATGAGTATGAGTATGGGTATGAGTATGAGTATGAGTATGTGTATGAGTATGAGTATGAGTATGAGTATGAGTATGAGTGTGAGTGCGAATGTGAGTATGAGTATGAGTATGAGTATGAGTATGTGTATGAGTATGAGTATGAGTATGAGTATGAGTATGACTATGAGTATGAGGATGAGTATGAGTATGAGTATGAGTATGAGTATGAGTATGAGTATGAGTATGACTATGAGTATGAGTATGACTATGACTATGACTATGACTATGAGAATGAGTATGAGTATGAGTATTAGTATGAATATGAGTATGAGTATGAGTGTGAGTATGAGTATGAGTATGAGTATGAGTATGAGTATGAGTATGAGTATGAGTATGAGTATGAGTATGTGTATGAGTATGAGTATGAGTATGAGTATGAGAATGAGTATGAGTATGAGTATGAGTATGAGTATGAGTATGAGCATGAGCATGAGCATGAGTATGAGTATGAGTATGAGTATGAGTATGAGTATGAGTATGAGTATGAGTATGAGTATGAGTATGAGTATGAGTATGAGTATGAGTATGAGTATGAGTATGAGTATAAGTATTAGTATGAGTATGAGTACGAGTATTAGTATGAGTATGAGTATGAGTATGAGTTTAAGTATGAGTATGAGTACGAGTATGCGTATGAATATGAGTATGAGTATGAGTATGAGTATGAGTATGGGTATGAGTATGAGTATGAGTATGAGTATGAGTATAAGTATGAGCATGAGCATGAGTATGAGTATGAGTATGAGCATGAGCATGAGCATGAGTATGAGTATGAGTATGAGTATGAGTATGAGTATGAGTATGAGTATGAGTATGAGTATGAGTATGAGTATGAGTATGAGTATGGGTATGAGTATGAGTATGAGTATGAGTTTAAGTATGAGCATGAGCATGAGTATGAGTATGAGTATGAGTATGAGTATGAGTGTGAGTATGAGTATGAGTATGAGTATGAGTATGAGTATGAGTATGAGTATGAGTATGTGTATGAGTATGAGTATGAGTTAGAGTATGAGTATGTGTATGAGTATGAGTATGAGTATGAGTATGAGTGTGAGTGTGAGTGCGAATGTGAGTATGAGGATGAGTATAAGTATGAGTATGTGTATGAGTATGAGTATGAGTATGACTATGAGTATGAGTATGAGTATGAGTATGAGTATGAGTATGTGTATGAGTATGAGTATGAGTTAGAGTATGAGTATGTGTATGAGTATGAGTATGAGTATGAGTATGAGTGTGAGTGTGAGTGCGAATGTGAGTATGAGGATGAGTATAAGTATGAGTATGTGTATGAGTATGAGTATGAGTATGACTATGAGTATGAGTATGAGTATGAGTATGAGTATGAGTATGAGTATGACTATGAGTATGAGTATGACTATGTCTATGACTATGAGAATGAGTATGAGTATGAGTATGAGTATGACTATGAGTATGAGTATGAGTATGAGTATGAGTATGAGTATGAGTATGAGTATGAGTATGAGTATGACTATGAGTATGAGTATGACTATGTCTATGACTATGAGAATGAGTATGAGTATGAGTATGAGTATGAGTATGAGTGTGAGTATGAGTATGAGTATGAGTATGAGTATGAGTATGAGTATGAGTATGAGTATGAGTATGAGAATGAGTATGAGTATGAGTATGAGTATAAGTATTAGTATGAGTATGAGTTAGAGTATGAGTATGTGTATGAGTATGAGTATGAGTATGAGTATGAGTATGAGTGTGAGTGTGAGTGCGAATGTGAGTATGAGTATGAGTATGAGTATGAGTATGAGTATGTGTATGAGTATGAGTATGAGTATGAGTATGAGTATGACTATGAGTATGAGTATGAGTATGAGTATGAGTATGAGTATGACTATGAGTATGAGAATGAGTATGAGTATGAGTATGAGTATGAGTATGAGTATGAGTATGAGTATGAGTATGAGTGTGAGTATGAGTATGAGTATGAGTATGAGTATGAGTATGAGTATGAGTATGAGTATGAGTATGAGTATGAGTATGAGTATGAGTATGAGTATGAGTGTGAGTATGAGTATGAGTATGAGTATGAGTATGAGTATGAGTATGAGTATGAGTATGAGTATGAGTATGAGTATGAGTACGAGTATGCGTATGAATATGAGTATGAGTATGAGTATGAGTATGGGTATGAGTATGAGTATGAGTATGAGTATGAGTATGAGTATAAGTATGAGCATGAGCATGAGTATGAGTATGAGTATGAGTATGAGTATGAGTATGAGTAAGAGTATGAGTATGAGTATGAGTATGAGTATAAGTATGAGTATGAGTATGAGTATGAGTATGAGTATGAGTATGAGTATGAGTATAAGTATTAGTATGAGTATGAGTTAGAGTATGAGTATGTGTATGAGTATGAGTATGAGTATGAGTATGTGTATGAGTATGAGTATGAGTTAGAGTATGAGTATGTGTATGAGTATGAGTATGAGTATGAGTATGAGTATGAGTATGAGTATGAGTGTGAGTGTGAGTGCGAATGTGAGTATGAGGATGAGTATGAGTATGTGTATGAGTATGAGTATGAGTATGACTATGAGTATGAGTATGAGTATGAGTATGAGTATGAGTATGAGTGTGAGTATGAGTATGAGTATGAGTATGAGTATGAGTATGAGTATGACTATGAGTATGAGTATGACTATGTCTATGACTATGAGAATGAGTATGAGTATGAGTATGAGTATGAGTATGAGTATGAGTGTGAGTATGAGTATGAGTATGAGTATGAGTATGAGTATGAGTATGAGTATGAGTATGAGAATGAGTATGAGTATGAGTATGAGTATAAGTATTAGTATGAGTATGAGTTAGAGTATGAGTATGTGTATGAGTATGAGTATGAGTATGAGTATGAGTATGAGTGTGAGTGTGAGTGCGAATGTGAGTATGAGTATGAGTATGGGTATGAGTATGAGTATGAGTATGTGTATGAGTATGAGTATGAGTATGAGTATGAGTATGAGTGTGAGTGCGAATGTGAGTATGAGTATGAGTATGAGTATGAGTATGTGTATGAGTATGAGTATGAGTATGAGTATGAGTATGACTATGAGTATGAGGATGAGTATGAGTATGAGTATGAGTATGAGTATGAGTATGAGTATGAGTATGACTATGAGTATGAGTATGACTATGACTATGACTATGACTATGAGAATGAGTATGAGTATGAGTATTAGTATGAATATGAGTATGAGTATGAGTGTGAGTATGAGTATGAGTATGAGTATGAGTATGAGTATGAGTATGAGTATGAGTATGAGTATGAGTATGTGTATGAGTATGAGTATGAGTATGAGTATGAGAATGAGTATGAGTATGAGTATGAGTATGAGTATGAGTATGAGCATGAGCATGAGCATGAGTATGAGTATGAGTATGAGTATGAGTATGAGTATGAGTATGAGTATGAGTATGAGTATGAGTATGAGTATGAGTATGAGTATGAGTATGAGTATGAGTATGAGTATAAGTATTAGTATGAGTATGAGTACGAGTATTAGTATGAGTATGAGTATGAGTATGAGTTTAAGTATGAGTATGAGTACGAGTATGCGTATGAATATGAGTATGAGTATGAGTATGAGTATGAGTATGGGTATGAGTATGAGTATGAGTATGAGTATGAGTATAAGTATGAGCATGAGCATGAGTATGAGTATGAGTATGAGCATGAGCATGAGCATGAGTATGAGTATGAGTATGAGTATGAGTATGAGTATGAGTATGAGTATGAGTATGAGTATGAGTATGAGTATGAGTATAAATATTAGTATGAGTATGAGTACGAGTATTAGTATGAGTATGAGTATGAGTATGAGTTTAAGTATGAGTATGAGTACGAGTATGCGTATGAATATGAGTATGAGTATGAGTATGAGTATGAGTATGGGTATGAGTATGAGTATGAGTATGAGTATGAGTATGTGTATGAGTATAAGTATGAGTATGAGTATGAGTATGAGTATGACTATGAGTATGAGTATGACTATGACTATGACTATGAGAATGAGTATGAGTATGAGTATGAGTATGAGTATGAGTATGAGTATGAGTATGAGTGTGAGTATGAGTATGAGTATGAGTATGAGTATGAGTGTGAGTGTGAGTGCGAATGTGAGTATGAGTATGAGTATGAGTATGAGTATGAGTATGAGTATGAGTATGTGTATGAGTATGAGTATGAGTATGACTATGAGTATGAGTATGAGTATGAGTATGAGTATGAGTATGAGTATGAGTATGACTATGAGTATGAGAATGAGTATGAGTATGAGTATGAGTATGAGTATGAGTATGAGTATGAGTATGAGTGTGAGTATGAGTATGAGTATGAGTATGAGTATGAGTATGAGTATGAGTATGAGTATGAGTATGAGTATGAGTATGAGAATGAGTATGAGTATGAGTATGAGTATAAGTATTAGTATGAGTATGAGTTAGAGTATGAGTATGTGTATGAGTATGACTATGAGTATGAGTATGACTATGACTATGACTATGAGTATGAGTATGAGTATGAGTACGAGTATTAGTATGAGTATGAGTATGAGTATGAGTTTAAGTATGAGTATGAGTATGAGTATGTGTATGAGTATAAGTATGAGTATGAGTATGAGTATGAGTATGAGTATGAGTATGACTATGAGTATGAGTATGACTATGACTATGACTATGACTATGAGAATGAGTATGAGTATGAGTATTAGTATGAATATGAGTATGAGTATGAGTGTGAGTATGAGTATGAGTATGAGTATGAGTATGAGTATGAGTATGAGTATGAGTATGGGTATGAGTATGAGTATGAGTATGAGTATGAGTTTAAGTATGAGCATGAGCATGAGTATGAGTATGAGTATGAGTATGAGTATGAGTATGAGTGTGAGTATGAGTATGAGTATGAGTATGAGTATGAGTATGAGTATGAGTATGAGTATGTGTATGAGTATGAGTATGAGTTAGAGTATGAGTATGTGTATGAGTATGAGTATGAGTATGAGTATGAGTGTGAGTGTGAGTGCGAATGTGAGTATGAGGATGAGTATGAGTATGAGTATGTGTATGAGTATGAGTATGAGTATGACTATGAGTATGAGTATGAGTATGAGTATGAGTATGAGTATGAGTATGACTATGAGTATGAGTATGAGTATGAGTATGAGTATGAGTATGAGTATGAGTATGAGTATGAGTATGAGTATGAGTATGAGTATGACTATGAGTATGAGTATGACTATGACTATGACTATGAGAATGAGTATCAGTATGAGTATGAGTATGAGTATGAGTATGAGTGTGAGTATGAGTATGAGTATGAGTATGAGTATGACTATGAGTATGAGTATGAGTATGAGTATGAGTATGAGTATGAGTATGACTATGAGTATGAGTATGAGTATGAGTATGAGTATGAGTATGAGTATGAGTATGAGTATGAGTATGAGTATGAGTATGAGTATGACTATGAGTATGAGTATGACTATGACTATGACTATGAGAATGAGTATCAGTATGAGTGTGAGTATGAGTATGAGTATGAGTATGAGTATGAGTATGAGTATGAGTATGAGTATGAGTATGAGAATGAGTATGAGTATGAGTATGAGTATAAATATTAGTATGAGTATGAGTTAGAGTATGAGTATGTGTATGAGTATGAGTATGAGTATGAGTATGAGTATGAGTGTGAGTGTGAGTGCGAATGTGAGTATGAGTATGAGTATGAGTATGAGTATGAGTATGTGTATGAGTATGAGTATGAGTATGAGTATGACTATGAGTATGAGTATGAGTATGAGTATGAGTATGAGTATGAGTATGAGTATGAGTATGAGTATGAGTATGAGTATGACTATGAGTATGAGTATGACTATGACTATGACTATGAGAATGAGTATCAGTATGAGTATGAGTATGAGTATGAGTATGAGTGTGAGTATGAGTATGAGTATGAGTATGAGTATGAGTATGAGAATGAGTATGAGTATGAGTATGAGTATGAGTATGAGTATGAGTATGAGTATGAGTATAAGTATTAGTATGAGTATGAGTACGATTATTAGTATGAGTACGAGTATGAGTATGAGTATGAGTGTGAGTATGAGTATGAGTATGAGTATGAGTATGAGAATGAGTATGAGTATGAGTATGAGTATGAGTATGAGTATGAGTATGAGTATGAGTATGAGTATGAGTATGAGTATGAGTATGAGTATGAGTATGACTATGAGTATGAGTATGACTATGACTATGACTATGAGAATGAGTATCAGTATGAGTATGAGTATGAGTATGAGTATGAGTGTGAGTATGAGTATGAGTATGAGTATGAGTATGAGTATGAGAATGAGTATGAGTATGAGTATGAGTATGAGTATGAGTATGAGTATGAGTATGAGGATAAGTATTAGTATGAGTATGAGTACGAGTATTAGTATGAGTATGAGTATGAGTATGAGTTTAAGTATGAGTCTGAGTACGAGTATGCGTATGAATATGAGTATGAGTATGAGTATGAGTATGGGTATGAGTATGAGTATGAGTATGAGTATGAGTATGAGTATGAGTATGAGTATGAGTATGAGTATGAGTATGAGTATGAGTATGAGTATGAGTATGATTATGAGTATGAGTGTGAGTATGAGTATGAGTATGAGTATAAGTATTAGTATGAGTATGAGTACGAGTATTAGTATGAGTATGAGTATGAGTATGAGTTTAAGTATGAGTCTGAGTACGAGTATGCGTATGAATATGAGTATGAGTATGAGTATGGGTATGAGTATGAGTATGAGTATGAGTATGAGTATGAGTATCAGTATGAGTATGAGTATGAGTATGAGTATGAGTATGAGTATGATTATGAGTATGAGTATGAGTATGAGTATGAGTATGAGTATGAGTGTGAGTGCGAATGTGAGTATGAGTATGAGTATGTGCAAGAGTATGAGTATGTGTATGAGTATGAGTATGAGTATGAGTGTGAGTATGAGAATTAGTATGAGTATGTGTATGAGTATGAGTACGAGTATTAGTATGAGTATGAGTATGAGTATGAGTATGAGTATGAGTTTAAGTATGAGTCTGAGTACGAGTATGCGTATGAATATGAGTATGAGTATGAGTATGAGTATGGGTATGAGTATGAGTATGAGTATGAGTATGAGTATGAGTATGAGTATGAGTATGAGTATGAGTATGAGTATGAGTATGAGTATGAGTATGAGTATGAGTATGAGTATGAGTATGAGTATGAGTATGAGTATGAGTATGAGTATGAGTATGACTATGAGTATGAGTATGACTATGACTATGACTATGAGAATGAGTATCAGTATGAGTGTGAGTATGAGTATGAGTATGAGTATGAGTATGAGTATGAGTATGAGTATGAGTATGAGTATGAGAATGAGTATGAGTATGAGTATAAGTATTAGTATGAGTATGAGTACGATTATTAGTATGAGTACGAGTATGAGTATGAGTATGAGTGTGAGTATGAGTATGAGTATGAGTATGAGTATGAGTATGAGAATGAGTATGAGTATGAGTATGAGTATGAGTATGAGTATGAGTATGAGTATGAGTATGAGTATGAGTATGAGTATGAGTATGAGTATGAGTATGACTATGAGTATGAGTATGACTATGACTATGACTATGAGAATGAGTATCAGTATGAGTATGAGTATGAGTATGAGTATGAGTGTGAGTATGAGTATGAGTATGAGTATGAGTATGAGTATGAGAATGAGTATGAGTATGAGTATGAGTATGAGTATGAGTATGAGTATGAGTATGGGTATGAGTATGAGTATGAGTATGAGTATGAGTATGAGTATGAGTATGAGTATGAGTATGAGTATGAGTATGAGTATGAGTATGAGTATGAGTATGATTATGAGTATGAGTGTGAGTATGAGTATGAGTATGAGTATAAGTATTAGTATGAGTATGAGTACGAGTATTAGTATGAGTATGAGTATGAGTATGAGTTTAAGTATGAGTCTGAGTACGAGTATGCGTATGAATATGAGTATGAGTATGAGTATGGGTATGAGTATGAGTATGAGTATGAGTATGAGTATGAGTATCAGTATGAGTATGAGTATGAGTATGAGTATGAGTATGAGTATGAGTATGATTATGAGTATGAGTATGAGTATGAGTATGAGTATGAGTATGAGTGTGAGTGCGAATGTGAGTATGAGTATGAGTATGTGCAAGAGTATGAGTATGTGTATGAGTATGAGTATGAGTATGAGTGTGAGTATGAGAATTAGTATGAGTATGTGTATGAGTATGAGTACGAGTATTAGTATGAGTATGAGTATGAGTATGAGTATGAGTATGAGTTTAAGTATGAGTCTGAGTACGAGTATGCGTATGAATATGAGTATGAGTATGAGTATGAGTATGGGTATGAGTATGAGTATGAGTATGAGTATGAGTATGAGTATGAGTATGAGTATGAGTATGAGTATGAGTATGAGTATGAGTATGAGTATGAGTATGAGTATGAGTATGAGTATGAGTATGAGTATGAGTATGAGTATGAGTATGAGTATGAGTATGAGTATGAGTATGATTATGATTATGAGTATGAGTATGAGTATGAGTATGAGTATGAGTATAAGTATTAGTATGAGTATGAGTACGAGTATTAGTATGAGTATGAGTATGAGTATGAGTTTAAGTATGAGTCTGAGTACGAGTATGCGTATGAATATGAGTATGAGTATGAGTATGAGTATGGGTATGAGTATGAGTATGAGTATGAGTATGAGTATGAGTATGAGTATGAGTATGAGTATGAGTATAAGTATTAGTATGAGTATGAGTACGAGTATTAGTATGAGTATGAGTATGAGTATGAGTTTAAGTATGAGTATGAGTACGAGTATGCGTATGAATATGAGTATGAGTATGAGTATGAGTATGGGTATGAGTATGAGTATGAGTATGAGTATGAGTATGAGTATAAGTATGAGCATGAGCATGAGTATGAGTATGAGTATGAGTATGAGTATGAGTATGAGTAAGAGTATGAGTATGAGTATGAGTATGAGTATAAGTATGAGTATGAGTATGAGTATGAGTATGAGTATGATTATGAGTATAAGTATTAGTATGAGTATGAGTTAGAGTATGAGAATGTGTATGAGTATGAGTATGAGTATGAGTATGAGTATGTGTATGAGTATGAGTATGAGTTAGAGTATGAGTATGTGTATGAGTATGAGTATGAGTATGAGTATGAGTATGAGTATGAGTGTGAGTGTGAGTGCGAATGTGAGTATGAGGATGAGTATGAGTATGTGTATGAGTATGAGTATGAGTATGACTATGAGTATGAGTATGAGTATGAGTATGAGTATGAGTATGAGTATGAGTATGAGTATGAGTATGAGTATGAGTATGAGTATGACTATGAGTATGAGTATGACTATGTCTATGACTATGAGAATGAGTATGAGTATGAGTATGAGTATGAGTATGAGTATGAGTATGAGTGTGAGTATGAGTATGAGTATGAGTATGAGTATGAGTATGAGTATGAGTATGAGTATGAGAATGAGTATGAGTATGAGTATGAGTATAAGTATTAGTATGAGTATGAGTTAGAGTATGAGTATGTGTATGAGTATGAGTATGAGTATGAGTATGAGTATGAGTGTGAGTGTGAGTGCGAATGTGAGTATGAGTATGAGTATGGGTATGAGTATGAGTATGTGTATGAGTATGAGTATGAGTATGACTATGAGTATGAGTATGAGTATGAGTATGAGTATGAGTATGAGTATGAGTATGAGTATGAGTATGAGTATGACTATGAGTATGAGTATGAGTATGAGTATGACTATGAGTATGAGAATGAGTATGAGTATGAGTATGAGTATGAGTATGAGTATGAGTATGAGTATGAGTGTGAGTATGAGTATGAGTATGAGTATGAGTATGAGTATGAGTATGAGTATGAGTATGAGTATGAGTATGAGTATGAGAATGAGTATGAGTATGAGTATGAGTATAAGTATTAGTATGAGTATGAGTTAGAGTATGAGTATGTGTATGAGTATGACTATGAGTATGAGTATGACTATGACTATGACTATGAGTATGAGTATGAGTATGAGTACGAGTATTAGTATGAGTATGAGTATGAGTATGAGTTTAAGTATGAGTATGAGTATGAGTATGTGTATGAGTATAAGTATGAGTATGAGTATGAGTATGAGTATGAGTATGAGTATGACTATGAGTATGAGTATGACTATGACTATGACTATGACTATGAGAATGAGTATGAGTATGAGTATTAGTATGAATATGAGTATGAGTATGAGTGTGAGTATGAGTATGAGTATGAGTATGAGTATGAGTATGAGTATGAGTATGAGTATGGGTATGAGTATGAGTATGAGTATGAGTATGAGTTTAAGTATGAGCATGAGCATGAGTATGAGTATGAGTATGAGTATGAGTATGAGTGTGAGTATGAGTATGAGTATGAGTATGAGTATGAGTATGAGTATGAGTATGAGTATGTGTATGAGTATGAGTATGAGTTAGAGTATGAGTATGTGTATGAGTATGAGTATGAGTATGAGTATGAGTGTGAGTGTGAGTGCGAATGTGAGTATGAGGATGAGTATGAGTATGAGTATGTGTATGAGTATGAGTATGAGTATGACTATGAGTATGAGTATGAGTATGAGTATGAGTATGAGTATGAGTATGACTATGAGTATGAGTATGAGTATGAGTATGAGTATGAGTATGAGTATGAGTATGAGTATGAGTATGAGTATGAGTATGAGTATGACTATGAGTATGAGTATGACTATGACTATGACTATGAGAATGAGTATCAGTATGAGTATGAGTATGAGTATGAGTATGAGTGTGAGTATGAGTATGAGTATGAGTATGAGTATGACTATGAGTATGAGTATGAGTATGAGTATGAGTATGAGTATGAGTATGACTATGAGTATGAGTATGAGTATGAGTATGAGTATGAGTATGAGTATGAGTATGAGTATGAGTATGAGTATGAGTATGAGTATGACTATGAGTATGAGTATGACTATGACTATGACTATGAGAATGAGTATCAGTATGAGTGTGAGTATGAGTATGAGTATGAGTATGAGTATGAGTATGAGTATGAGTATGAGTATGAGTATGAGAATGAGTATGAGTATGAGTATGAGTATAAATATTAGTATGAGTATGAGTTAGAGTATGAGTATGTGTATGAGTATGAGTATGAGTATGAGTATGAGTATGAGTGTGAGTGTGAGTGCGAATGTGAGTATGAGTATGAGTATGAGTATGAGTATGAGTATGTGTATGAGTATGAGTATGAGTATGAGTATGACTATGAGTATGAGTATGAGTATGAGTATGAGTATGAGTATGAGTATGAGTATGAGTATGAGTATGAGTATGAGTATGACTATGAGTATGAGTATGACTATGACTATGACTATGAGAATGAGTATCAGTATGAGTATGAGTATGAGTATGAGTATGAGTGTGAGTATGAGTATGAGTATGAGTATGAGTATGAGTATGAGAATGAGTATGAGTATGAGTATGAGTATGAGTATGAGTATGAGTATGAGTATGAGTATAAGTATTAGTATGAGTATGAGTACGATTATTAGTATGAGTACGAGTATGAGTATGAGTATGAGTGTGAGTATGAGTATGAGTATGAGTATGAGTATGAGAATGAGTATGAGTATGAGTATGAGTATGAGTATGAGTATGAGTATGAGTATGAGTATGAGTATGAGTATGAGTATGAGTATGAGTATGAGTATGACTATGAGTATGAGTATGACTATGACTATGACTATGAGAATGAGTATCAGTATGAGTATGAGTATGAGTATGAGTATGAGTGTGAGTATGAGTATGAGTATGAGTATGAGTATGAGTATGAGAATGAGTATGAGTATGAGTATGAGTATGAGTATGAGTATGAGTATGAGTATGAGGATAAGTATTAGTATGAGTATGAGTACGAGTATTAGTATGAGTATGAGTATGAGTATGAGTTTAAGTATGAGTCTGAGTACGAGTATGCGTATGAATATGAGTATGAGTATGAGTATGAGTATGGGTATGAGTATGAGTATGAGTATGAGTATGAGTATGAGTATGAGTATGAGTATGAGTATGAGTATGAGTATGAGTATGAGTATGAGTATGAGTATGATTATGAGTATGAGTGTGAGTATGAGTATGAGTATGAGTATAAGTATTAGTATGAGTATGAGTACGAGTATTAGTATGAGTATGAGTATGAGTATGAGTTTAAGTATGAGTCTGAGTACGAGTATGCGTATGAATATGAGTATGAGTATGAGTATGGGTATGAGTATGAGTATGAGTATGAGTATGAGTATGAGTATCAGTATGAGTATGAGTATGAGTATGAGTATGAGTATGAGTATGAGTATGATTATGAGTATGAGTATGAGTATGAGTATGAGTATGAGTATGAGTGTGAGTGCGAATGTGAGTATGAGTATGAGTATGTGCAAGAGTATGAGTATGTGTATGAGTATGAGTATGAGTATGAGTGTGAGTATGAGAATTAGTATGAGTATGTGTATGAGTATGAGTACGAGTATTAGTATGAGTATGAGTATGAGTATGAGTATGAGTATGAGTTTAAGTATGAGTCTGAGTACGAGTATGCGTATGAATATGAGTATGAGTATGAGTATGAGTATGGGTATGAGTATGAGTATGAGTATGAGTATGAGTATGAGTATGAGTATGAGTATGAGTATGAGTATGAGTATGAGTATGAGTATGAGTATGAGTATGAGTATGAGTATGAGTATGAGTATGAGTATGAGTATGAGTATGAGTATGAGTATGACTATGAGTATGAGTATGACTATGACTATGACTATGAGAATGAGTATCAGTATGAGTGTGAGTATGAGTATGAGTATGAGTATGAGTATGAGTATGAGTATGAGTATGAGTATGAGTATGAGAATGAGTATGAGTATGAGTATAAGTATTAGTATGAGTATGAGTACGATTATTAGTATGAGTACGAGTATGAGTATGAGTATGAGTGTGAGTATGAGTATGAGTATGAGTATGAGTATGAGTATGAGAATGAGTATGAGTATGAGTATGAGTATGAGTATGAGTATGAGTATGAGTATGAGTATGAGTATGAGTATGAGTATGAGTATGAGTATGAGTATGACTATGAGTATGAGTATGACTATGACTATGACTATGAGAATGAGTATCAGTATGAGTATGAGTATGAGTATGAGTATGAGTGTGAGTATGAGTATGAGTATGAGTATGAGTATGAGTATGAGAATGAGTATGAGTATGAGTATGAGTATGAGTATGAGTATGAGTATTAGTATGAGTATGAGTACGAGTATTAGTATGAGTATGAGTATGAGTATGAGTTTAAGTATGAGTCTGAGTACGAGTATGCGTATGAATATGAGTATGAGTATGAGTATGAGTATGGGTATGAGTATGAGTATGAGTATGAGTATGAGTATGAGTATGAGTATGAGTATGAGTATGAGTATGAGTATGAGTATGAGTATGAGTATGAGTATGATTATGAGTATGAGTGTGAGTATGAGTATGAGTATGAGTATAAGTATTAGTATGAGTATGAGTACGAGTATTAGTATGAGTATGAGTATGAGTATGAGTTTAAGTATGAGTCTGAGTACGAGTATGCGTATGAATATGAGTATGAGTATGAGTATGGGTATGAGTATGAGTATGAGTATGAGTATGAGTATGAGTATCAGTATGAGTATGAGTATGAGTATGAGTATGAGTATGAGTATGAGTATGATTATGAGTATGAGTATGAGTATGAGTATGAGTATGAGTATGAGTGTGAGTGCGAATGTGAGTATGAGTATGAGTATGTGCAAGAGTATGAGTATGTGTATGAGTATGAGTATGAGTATGAGTGTGAGTATGAGAATTAGTATGAGTATGTGTATGAGTATGAGTACGAGTATTAGTATGAGTATGAGTATGAGTATGAGTATGAGTATGAGTTTAAGTATGAGTCTGAGTACGAGTATGCGTATGAATATGAGTATGAGTATGAGTATGAGTATGGGTATGAGTATGAGTATGAGTATGAGTATGAGTATGAGTATGAGTATGAGTATGAGTATGAGTATGAGTATGAGTATGAGTATGAGTATGAGTATGAGTATGAGTATGAGTATGAGTATGAGTATGAGTATGAGTATGAGTATGAGTATGAGTATGAGTATGATTATGATTATGAGTATGAGTATGAGTATGAGTATGAGTATGAGTATAAGTATTAGTATGAGTATGAGTACGAGTATTAGTATGAGTATGAGTATGAGTATGAGTTTAAGTATGAGTCTGAGTACGAGTATGCGTATGAATATGAGTATGAGTATGAGTATGAGTATGGGTATGAGTATGAGTATGAGTATGAGTATGAGTATGAGTATGAGTATGAGTATGAGTATGAGTATGAGTATAAGTATTAGTATGAGTATGAGTACGAGTATTAGTATGAGTATGAGTATGAGTATGAGTTTAAGTATGAGTATGAGTACGAGTATGCGTATGAATATGAGTATGAGTATGAGTATGAGTATGGGTATGAGTATGAGTATGAGTATGAGTATGAGTATGAGTATAAGTATGAGCATGAGCATGAGTATGAGTATGAGTATGAGTATGAGTATGAGTATGAGTAAGAGTATGAGTATGAGTATGAGTATGAGTATAAGTATGAGTATGAGTATGAGTATGAGTATGAGTATGATTATGAGTATAAGTATTAGTATGAGTATGAGTTAGAGTATGAGAATGTGTATGAGTATGAGTATGAGTATGAGTATGAGTATGTGTATGAGTATGAGTATGAGTTAGAGTATGAGTATGTGTATGAGTATGAGTATGAGTATGAGTATGAGTATGAGTATGAGTATGAGTGTGAGTGCGAATGTGAGTATGAGGATGAGTATGAGTATGTGTATGAGTATGAGTATGAGTATGACTATGAGTATGAGTATGAGTATGAGTATGAGTATGAGTATGAGTATGAGTATGAGTATGAGTATGAGTATGAGTATGAGTATGACTATGAGTATGAGTATGACTATGTCTATGACTATGAGAATGAGTATGAGTATGAGTATGAGTATGAGTATGAGTATGAGTATGAGTGTGAGTATGAGTATGAGTATGAGTATGAGTATGAGTATGAGTATGAGTATGAGTATGAGAATGAGTATGAGTATGAGTATGAGTATAAGTATTAGTATGAGTATGAGTTAGAGTATGAGTATGTGTATGAGTATGAGTATGAGTATGAGTATGAGTATGAGTGTGAGTGTGAGTGCGAATGTGAGTATGAGTATGAGTATGGGTATGAGTATGAGTATGTGTATGAGTATGAGTATGAGTATGACTATGAGTATGAGTATGAGTATGAGTATGAGTATGAGTATGAGTATGAGTATGAGTATGAGTATGAGTATGACTATGAGTATGAGTATGAGTATGAGTATGAGTATGAGTATGAGTATGAGTATGAGTATGAGTATGAGTATGAGTATGAGTATGAGTATGAGTATGAGTATGAGTATGAGTATGACTATGAGTATGAGTATACTATGACTATGACTATGAGAATGAGTATCAGTATGAGTATGAGTATGAGTAGGGGTATGAGTATGAGTATGAGTATGAGTATTAGTATGAGTATGAGTACGAGTATTAGTATGAGTATGAGTATGAGTATGAGTTTAAGTATGAGTCTGAGTACGAGTATGCGTATGAATATGAGTATGAGTATGAGTATGGGTATGAGTATGAGTATGAGTATGAGTATGAGTATGAGTATCAGTATGAGTATGAGTATGAGTATGAGTATGAGTATGAGTATGAGTATGATTATGAGTATGAGTATGAGTATGAGTATGAGTATGAGTATGAGTGTGAGTGCGAATGTGAGTATGAGTATGAGTATGTGCAAGAGTATGAGTATGTGTATGAGTATGAGTATGAGTATGAGTGTGAGTATGAGAATTAGTATGAGTATGAGTATGACTATGAGTATGAGTATGACTATGTCTATGACTATGAGAATGAGTATGAGTATGAGTATGAGTATGAGTATGAGTATGAGTATGAGTGTGAGTATGAGTATGAGTATGAGTATGAGTATGAGTATGAGTATGAGTATGAGTATGAGTATGAGTATGAGTATGAGTATGAGTATGATTATGAGTATGAGTGTGAGTATGAGTATGAGTATGAGTATAAGTATTAGTATGAGTATGAGTACGAGTATTAGTATGAGTATGAGTATGAGTATGAGTTTAAGTATGAGTCTGAGTACGAGTATGCGTATGAATATGAGTATGAGTATGAGTATGGGTATGAGTATGAGTATGAGTATGAGTATGAGTATGAGTATGAGTATGAGTATGAGTATGAGTATGAGTATGAGTATGAGTATGATTATGAGTATGAGTGTGAGTATGAGTATGAGTATGAGTATAAGTATTAGTATGAGTATGAGTACGAGTATTAGTATGAGTATGAGTATGAGTATGAGTTTAAGTATGAGTCTGAGTACGAGTATGCGTATGAATATGAGTATGAGTATGAGTATGGGTATGAGTATGAGTATGAGTATGAGTATGAGTATGAGTATGAGTATGAGTATGAGTATGAGTATGAGTATGAGTATGACTATGAGTATGAGTATGACTATGTCTATGACTATGAGAATGAGTATGAGTATGAGTATGAGTATGAGTATGAGTATGAGTATGAGTGTGAGTATGAGTATGAGTATGAGTATGAGTATGAGTATGAGTATGAGTATGAGTATGAGTATGAGTATGAGTATGAGTATGAGTATGATTATGAGTATGAGTGTGAGTATGAGTATGAGTATGAGTATAAGTATTAGTATGAGTATGAGTACGAGTATTAGTATGAGTATGAGTATGAGTATGAGTTTAAGTATGAGTCTGAGTACGAGTATGCGTATGAATATGAGTATGAGTATGAGTATGGGTATGAGTATGAGTATGAGTATGAGTATGAGTATGAGTATCAGTATGAGTATGAGTATGAGTATGAGTATGAGTATGAGTATGAGTATGATTATGAGTATGAGTATGAGTATGAGTATGAGTATGAGTATGAGTGTGAGTGCGAATGTGAGTATGAGTATGAGTATGTGCAAGAGTATGAGTATGTGTATGAGTATGAGTATGAGTATGAGTGTGAGTATGAGAATTAGTATGAGTATGTGTATGAGTATGAGTACGAGTATTAGTATGAGTATGAGTATGAGTATGAGTATGAGTATGAGTTTAAGTATGAGTCTGAGTACGAGTATGCGTATGAATATGAGTATGAGTATGAGTATGAGTATGGGTATGAGTATGAGTATGAGTATGAGTATGAGTATGAGTATGAGTATGAGTATGAGTATGAGTATGAGTATGAGTATGAGTATGAGTATGAGTATGAGTATGAGTATGAGTATGAGTATGAGTATGAGTATGAGTATGAGTATGAGTATGAGTATGAGTATGATTATGATTATGAGTATGAGTATGAGTATGAGTATGAGTATGAGTATAAGTATTAGTATGAGTATGAGTACGAGTATTAGTATGAGTATGAGTATGAGTATGAGTTTAAGTATGAGTCTGAGTACGAGTATGCGTATGAATATGAGTATGAGTATGAGTATGAGTATGGGTATGAGTATGAGTATGAGTATGAGTATGAGTATGAGTATGAGTATGAGTATGAGTATGAGTATGAGTATAAGTATTAGTATGAGTATGAGTACGAGTATTAGTATGAGTATGAGTATGAGTATGAGTTTAAGTATGAGTATGAGTACGAGTATGCGTATGAATATGAGTATGAGTATGAGTATGAGTATGGGTATGAGTATGAGTATGAGTATGAGTATGAGTATGAGTATAAGTATGAGCATGAGCATGAGTATGAGTATGAGTATGAGTATGAGTATGAGTATGAGTAAGAGTATGAGTATGAGTATGAGTATGAGTATAAGTATGAGTATGAGTATGAGTATGAGTATGAGTATGATTATGAGTATAAGTATTAGTATGAGTATGAGTTAGAGTATGAGAATGTGTATGAGTATGAGTATGAGTATGAGTATGAGTATGTGTATGAGTATGAGTATGAGTTAGAGTATGAGTATGTGTATGAGTATGAGTATGAGTATGAGTATGAGTATGAGTATGAGTGTGAGTGTGAGTGCGAATGTGAGTATGAGGATGAGTATGAGTATGTGTATGAGTATGAGTATGAGTATGACTATGAGTATGAGTATGAGTATGAGTATGAGTATGAGTATGAGTATGAGTATGAGTATGAGTATGAGTATGAGTATGAGTATGACTATGAGTATGAGTATGACTATGTCTATGACTATGAGAATGAGTATGAGTATGAGTATGAGTATGAGTATGAGTATGAGTATGAGTGTGAGTATGAGTATGAGTATGAGTATGAGTATGAGTATGAGTATGAGTATGAGTATGAGAATGAGTATGAGTATGAGTATGAGTATAAGTATTAGTATGAGTATGAGTTAGAGTATGAGTATGTGTATGAGTATGAGTATGAGTATGAGTATGAGTATGAGTGTGAGTGTGAGTGCGAATGTGAGTATGAGTATGAGTATGGGTATGAGTATGAGTATGTGTATGAGTATGAGTATGAGTATGACTATGAGTATGAGTATGAGTATGAGTATGAGTATGAGTATGAGTATGAGTATGAGTATGAGTATGAGTATGAGTATGACTATGAGTATGAGTATGAGTATGAGTATGAGTATGAGTATGAGTATGAGTATGAGTATGAGTATGAGTATGAGTATGAGTATGAGTATGAGTATGAGTATGAGTATGACTATGAGTATGAGTATACTATGACTATGACTATGAGAATGAGTATCAGTATGAGTATGAGTATGAGTAGGGGTATGAGTATGAGTATGAGTATGAGTATGAGTATGAGTATGAGTATGAGTATGAGTATGAGTATGAGTATGAATATGAGTATGAGTATGAGTATGAGTATGAGTATGAGTATGAGTATGAGTATGAGTATGAGTATGAGTATGAGTATGAGTATGAGTATGAGTATGAGTATGATTATGATTATGAGTATGAGTATGAGTATGAGTATGAGTATGAGTATGAGTATAAGTATTAGTATGAGTATGAGTACGAGTATTAGTATGAGTATGAGTATGAGTATGAGTTTAAGTATGAGTCTGAGTACGAGTATGCGTATGAATATGAGTATGAGTATGAGTATGAGTATGGGTATGAGTATGAGTATGAGTATGAGTATGAGTATGAGTATGAGTATGAGTATGAGTATGAGTATGAGTATGAGTATAAGTATTAGTATGAGTATGAGTACGAGTATTAGTATGAGTATGAGTATGAGTATGAGTTTAAGTATGAGTATGAGTACGAGTATGCGTATGAATATGAGTATGAGTATGAGTATGAGTATGGGTATGAGTATGAGTATGAGTATGAGTATGACTATGAGTATGAGTATGACTATGTCTATGACTATGAGAATGAGTATGAGTATGAGTATGAGTATGAGTATGAGTATGAGTATGAGTATGAGTGTGAGTATGAGTATGAGTATGAGTATGAGTATGAGTATGAGTATGAGTATAAGAATGAGTATGAGTATGAGTATGAGTATGAGTATAAGTATTAGTATGAGTATGAGTTAGAGTATGAGTATGTGTATGAGTATGAGTATGAGTATGAGTATGAGTATGAGTGTGAGTGTGAGTGCGAATGTGAGTATGAGTATGAGTATGGGTATGAGTATGAGTATGTGTATGAGTATGAGTATGAGTATGACTATGAGTATGAGTATGAGTATGAGTATGAGTATGAGTATGAGTATGAGTATGAGTATGAGTATGAGTATGAGTATGAGTATGACTATGAGTATGAGTATGACTATGACTATGACTATGAGAATGAGTATCAGTATGAGTATGAGTATGAGTATGAGTATGAGTGTGAGTATGAGTATGAGTTTAAGTATGAGTCTGAGTACGAGTATGCGTATGAATATGAGTATGAGTATGAGTATGAGTATGGGTATGAGTATGAGTATGAGTATGAGTATGAGTATGAGTATGAGTATGAGTATGAGTATGAGTATGAGTATGAGTATGATTATGAGTATGAGTATGAGTATGAGTATGAGTATGAGTATAAGTATTAGTATGAGTATAAGTATTAGTATGAGTATGAGTACGAGTATTAGTATGAGTATGAGTATGAGTATGAGTATGAGTTTAAGTATGAGTCTGAGTACGAGTATGCGTATGAATATGAGTATGAGTATGAGTATGAGTATGGGTATGAGTATGAGTATGAGTATGAGTATGAGTATGAGTATGAGTATGAGTATGAGTATGAGTATGAGTATGAGTATGAGTATGAGTATGAGTATGAGTATGAGTATGAGTATGAGTATGAGTATGAGTATGAGTATGAGTGTGAGTGCGAATGTGAGTATGAGTATGAGTATGTGCAAGAGTATGAGTATGTGTATGAGTATGAGTATGAGTATGAGTGTGAGTATGAGAATTAGTATGAGTATGTGTATGAGTATGAGTACGAGTATTAGTATGAGTATGAGTATGAGTATGAGTATGAGTTTAAGTATGAGTCTGAGTACGAGTATGCGTATGAATATGAGTATGAGTATGAGTATGGGTATGAGTATGAGTATGAGTATGAGTATGAGTATGAGTATGAGTATGAGTATGAGTATGAGTATGAGTATGAGTATGAGTATGAGTATGATTATGAGTATGAGTATGAGTATGAGTATGAGTATGAGTATGAGTGTGAGTGCGAATGTGAGTATGAGTATGAGTATGTGCAAGAGTATGAGTATGTGTATGAGTATGAGTATGAGTATGAGTGTGAGTATGAGAATTAGTATGAGTATGTGTATGAGTATGAGTACGAGTATTAGTATGAGTATGAGTATGAGTATGAGTATGAGTTTAAGTATGAGTCTGAGTACGAGTATGCGTATGAATATGAGTATGAGTATGAGTATGAGTATGGGTATGAGTATGAGTATGAGTATGAGTATGAGTATGAGTATGAGTATGAGTATGAGTATGAGTATGAGTATGAGTATGAGTATGAGTATGAGTATGAGTATGAGTATGAGTATGAGTATGAGTATGAGTATGAGTATGATTATGATTATGAGTATGAGTATGAGTATGAGTATGAGTATGAGTATGAGTATGAGTATAAGTATTAGTATGAGTATGAGTACGAGTATTAGTATGAGTATGAGTATGAGTATGAGTTTAAGTATGAGTCTGAGTACGAGTATGCGTATGAATATGAGTATGAGTATGAGTATGAGTATGGGTATGAGTATGAGTATGAGTATGAGTATGAGTATGAGTATGAGTATGAGTATGAGTATGAGTATGAGTATGAGTATGAGTATGAGTATGAGTATGAGTATAAGTATTAGTATGAGTATGAGTACGAGTATTAGTATGAGTATGAGTATGAGTATGAGTTTAAGTATGAGTATGAGTACGAGTATGCGTATGAATATGAGTATGAGTATGAGTATGAGTATGGGTATGAGTATGAGTATGAGTATGAGTATGAGTATAAGTATGAGCATGAGCATGAGTATGAGTATGAGTATGAGTATGAGTATGAGTATGAGTAAGAGTATGAGTATGAGTATGAGTATGAGTATAAGTATGAGTATGAGTATGAGTATGAGTATGAGTATGAGTATGAGTATAAGTATTAGTATGAGTATGAGTTAGAGTATGAGTATGTGTATGAGTATGAGTATGAGTATGAGTATGTGTATGAGTATGAGTATGAGTTAGAGTATGAGTATGTGTATGAGTATGAGTATGAGTATGAGTATGAGTATGAGTATGAGTGTGAGTGTGAGTGCGAATGTGAGTATGAGGATGAGTATGAGTATGTGTATGAGTATGAGTATGAGTATGACTATGAGTATGAGTATGAGTATGAGTATGAGTATGAGTATGAGTATGAGTATGAGTATGACTATGAGTATGAGTATGACTATGTCTATGACTATGAGAATGAGTATGAGTATGAGTATGAGTATGAGTATGAGTATGAGTATGAGTGTGAGTATGAGTATGAGTATGAGTATGAGTATGAGTATGAGTATGAGAATGAGTATGAGTATGAGTATGAGTATAAGTATTAGTATGAGTATGAGTTAGAGTATGAGTATGTGTATGAGTATGAGTATGAGTATGAGTATGAGTATGAGTATTAGTATGAGTATGAGTATGAGTATGAGTTTAAGTATGAGTCTGAGTACGAGTATGCGTATGAATATGAGTATGAGTATGAGTATGAGTATGGGTATGAGTATGAGTATGAGTATGAGTATGAGTATGAGTATGAGTATGAGTATGAGTATGAGTATGAGTATGAGTATGAGTATGAGTATGAGTATGATTATGAGTATGAGTATGAGTATGAGTATGAGTGTGAGTGCGAATGTGAGTATGAGTATGAGTATGAGTATGAGTATGATTATGAGTATGAGTATGAGTATGAGTATGAGTGTGAGTGCGAATGTGAGTATGAGTATGAGTATGTGCAAGAGTATGAGTATGTGTATGAGTATGAGTATGAGTATGAGTGTGAGTATGAGAATTAGTATGAGTATGTGTATGAGTATGAGTACGAGTATTAGTATGAGTATGAGTATGAGTATGAGTATGAGTTTAAGTATGAGTCTGAGTACGAGTATGCGTATGAATATGAGTATGAGTATGAGTATGAGTATGAGTATGGGTATGAGTATGAGTATGAGTATGAGTATGAGTATGAGTATGAGTATGAGTATGAGTATGAGTATGAGTATGAGTATGAGTATGAGTATGAGTATGAGTATGAGTATGAGTATGAGTATGAGTATGAGTATGAGTATGAGTATGATTATGAGTATGAGTATGAGTATGAGTATGAGTATGAGTATGAGTATGAGTATGAGTATAAGTATTAGTATGAGTATGAGTACGAGTATTAGTATGAGTATGAGTATGAGTATGAGTTTAAGTATGAGTCTGAGTACGAGTATGCGTATGAATATGAGTATGAGTATGAGTATGAGTATGGGTATGAGTATGAGTATGAGTATGAGTATGAGTATGAGTATGAGTATGAGTATGAGTATGAGTATGAGTATGAGTATAAGTATTAGTATGAGTATGAGTACGAGTATTAGTATGAGTATGAGTATGAGTATGAGTTTAAGTATGAGTATGAGTACGAGTATGCGTATGAATATGAGTATGAGTATGAGTATGAGTATGGGTATGAATATGAGTATGAGTATGAGTATGAGTATAAGTATGAGCATGAGCATGAGTATGAGTATGAGTATGAGTATGAGTATGAGTAAGAGTATGAGTATGAGTATGAGTATGAGTATAAGTATGAGTATGAGTATGAGTATGAGTATGAGTATGAGTATAAGTATTAGTATGAGTATGAGTTAGAGTATGAGTATGTGTATGAGTATGAGTATGAGTATGAGTATGTGTATGAGTATGAGTATGAGTTAGAGTATGAGTATGTGTATGAGTATGAGTATGAGTATGAGTATGAGTATGAGTGTGAGTGTGAGTGCGAATGTGAGTATGAGGATGAGTATGAGTATGTGTATGAGTATGAGTATGAGTATGACTATGAGTATGAGTATGAGTATGAGTATGAGTATGAGTATGAGTATGAGTATGAGTATGAGTATGAGTATGACTATGAGTATGAGTATGACTATGTCTATGACTATGAGAATGAGTATGAGTATGAGTATGAGTATGAGTATGAGTATGAGTACGAGTGTGAGTATGAGTATGAGTATGAGTATGAGTATGAGTATGAGTATGAGTATGAGTATGAGTATGAGTATGAGTATGAGAATGAGTATGAGTATGAGTATGAGTATAAGTATTAGTATGAGTATGAGTTAGAGTATGAGTATGTGTATGAGTATGAGTATGAGTATGAGTATGAGTATGAGTATGAGTATGAGTATGAGTATGAGTATGAGTATGAGTATGAGTATAAGTATTAGTATGAGTATGAGTACGAGTATTAGTATGAGTATGAGTATGAGTATGAGTTTAAGTATGAGTATGAGTACGAGTATGCGTATGAATATGAGTATGAGTATGAGTATGAGTATGGGTATGAGTATGAGTATGAGTATGGGTATGAGTATAAGTATGAGCATGAGCATGAGTATGAGTATGAGTATGAGTATGAGTATGAGTATGAGTAAGAGTATGAGTATGAGTATGAGTATGAGTATAAGTATGAGTATGAGTATGAGTATGAGTACGAGTATGCGTATGAATATGAGTATGAGTATCAGTATGAGTATGGGTATGAGTATGAGTATGAGTATGAGTATAAGTATGAGCATGAGCATGAGTATGAGTATGAGTATGAGTATGAGTATGAGTATGAGTAAGAGTATGAGTATGAGTATGAGTATGAGTATGAGTATAAGTATGAGTATGAGTATGAGTATGAGTATGAGTATAAGTATTAGTATGAGTATGAGTTAGAGTATGAGTATGTGTATGAGTATGAGTATGAGTATGAGTATGTGTATGAGTATGAGTATGAGTTAGAGTATGAGTATGTGTATGAGTATGAGTATGAGTATGAGTATGAGTATGAGTATGAGTGTGAGTGTGAGTGCGAATGTGAGTATGAGGATGAGTATGAGTATGTGTATGAGTATGAGTATGAGTATGACTATGAGTATGAGTATGAGTATGAGTATGAGTATGAGTATGAGTATGAGTATGACTATGAGTATGAGTATGACTATGTCTATGACTATGAGAATGAGTATGAGTATGAGTATGAGTATGAGTATGAGTATGAGTGTGAGTGTGAGTGCGAATGTGAGTATGAGTATGAGTATGAGTATGAGTATGAGTATGTGTATGAGTATGAGTATGAGTATGACTATGAGTATGAGTATGAGTATGAGTATGAGTATGAGTATGAGTATGAGTATGAGTATGAGTATGAGTATGAGTATGACTATGAGTATGAGTATGACTATGACTATGACTATGAGAATGAGTATCAGTATGAGTATGAGTATGAGTATGAGTATGAGTGTGAGTATGAGTATGAGTATGAGTATGAGTATGAGTATGAGAATGAGTATGAGTATGAGTATGAGTATGAGTATGAGTATGAGTATGAGTATGAGTATGAGTATAAGTATTAGTATGAGTATGAGTACGATTATTAGTATGAGTATGAGTATGAGTATGAGTATGAGTTTAAGTATGAGTATGAGTACGAGTATGCGTATGAATATGAGTATGAGTATGAGTATGAGTATAAGTATTAGTATGAGTATGAGTACGATTATTTGTATGAGTATGAGTATGAGTATGAGTATGAGTTTAAGTATGAGTATGAGTACGAGTATGCGTATGAATATGAGTATGAGTATGAGTATGAGTATGGGTATGAGTATGAGTATGAGTATGAGTATGAGTTTAAGTATGAGCATGAGCATGAGCATGAGTATGAGTATGAGTATGAGTATGAGTATGAGTGTGAGTATGAGTATGAGTATGAGTATGAGTATGAGTATGAGTATGAGTATGAGTATGAGTATGTGTATGAGTATGAGTATGAGTTAGAGTATGAGTATGTGTATGAGTATGAGTATGTGTATGAGTATGAGTGTGAGTGTGAGTGCGAATGTGAGTATGAGGATGAGTATGAGTATGAGTATGTGTATGAGTATGAGTATGAGTATGACTATGAGTATGAGTATGAGTATGAGTATGAGTATGAGTATGAGTATGAGTATGAGTATGAGTATGAGTATGACTATGAGTATGAGTATGAGTATGAGTATGAGTATGAGTATGACTATGAGTATGAGTATGAGTATGAGTATGAGTATGAGTATGAGTATGAGTATGAGTATGAGTATGAGTATGAGTATGAGTATGAGTATGACTATGAGTATGAGTATGACTATGACTATGACTATGAGAATGAGTATCAGTATGAGTATGAGTATGAGTATGGGTATGAGTATGAGTATGAGTATGAGTATGAGTATGAGTATGAGTATGAGTATGAGTATGAGTATGAGTATGAGTATGAGTATGAGTATGAGTATGAGTATGAGTATGAGTATGAGTATGAGTATGAGTATGAGTATGAGTATGAGTATGATTATGATTATGAGTATGAGTATGAGTATGAGTATGAGGATGAGTATGAGTATGAGTATAAGTATTAGTATGAGTATGAGTACGAGTATTAGTATGAGTATGAGTATGAGTATGAGTTTAAGTATGAGTCTGAGTACGAGTATGCGTATGAATATGAGTATGAGTATGAGTATGAGTATGGGTATGAGTATGAGTATGAGTATGAGTATGAGTATGAGTATGAGTATGAGTATGAGTATGAGTATGAGTATGAGTATGAGTATAAGTATTAGTATGAGTATGAGTACGAGTATTAGTATGAGTATGAGTATGAGTATGAGTTTAAGTATGAGTATGAGTACGAGTATGCGTATGAATATGAGTATGAGTATCAGTATGAGTATGGGTATGAGTATGAGTATGAGTATGAGTATAAGTATGAGCATGAGCATGAGTATGAGTATGAGTATGAGTATGAGTATGAGTATGAGTAAGAGTATGAGTATGAGTATGAGTATGAGTATGAGTATAAGTATGAGTATGAGTATGAGTATGAGTATGAGTATAAGTATTAGTATGAGTATGAGTTAGAGTATGAGTATGTGTATGAGTATGAGTATGAGTATGAGTATGTGTATGAGTATGAGTATGAGTTAGAGTATGAGTATGTGTATGAGTATGAGTATGAGTATGAGTATGAGTATGAGTATGAGTGTGAGTGTGAGTGCGAATGTGAGTATGAGGATGAGTATGAGTATGTGTATGAGTATGAGTATGAGTATGACTATGAGTATGAGTATGAGTATGAGTATGAGTATGAGTATGAGTATGAGTATGACTATGAGTATGAGTATGACTATGTCTATGACTATGAGAATGAGTATGAGTATGAGTATGAGTATGAGTATGAGTATGAGTGTGAGTGTGAGTGCGAATGTGAGTATGAGTATGAGTATGAGTATGAGTATGAGTATGTGTATGAGTATGAGTATGAGTATGACTATGAGTATGAGTATGAGTATGAGTATGAGTATGAGTATGAGTATGAGTATGAGTATGAGTATGAGTATGAGTATGAGTATGACTATGAGTATGAGTATGACTATGACTATGACTATGAGAATGAGTATCAGTATGAGTATGAGTATGAGTATGAGTATGAGTGTGAGTATGAGTATGAGTATGAGTATGAGTATGAGTATGAGTATGAGTGTGAGTGTGAGTGCGAATGTGAGTATGAGGATGAGTATGAGTATGTGTATGAGTATGAGTATGAGTATGAGTATGACTATGAGTATGAGTATGAGTATGAGTATGAGTATGAGTATGAGTATGAGTATGAGTATGACTATGAGTATGAGTATGACTATGTCTATGACTATGAGAATGAGTATGAGTATGAGTATGAGTATGAGTATGAGTATGAGTATGAGTGTGAGTATGAGTATGAGTATGAGTATGAGTATGAGTATGAGTATGAGTATGAGAATGAGTATGAGTATGAGTATGAGTATAAGTATTAGTATGAGTATGAGTTAGAGTATGAGTATGTGTATGAGTATGAGTATGAGGATGAGTATGAGTATGAGTGTGAGTGTGAGTGCGAATGTGAGTATGAGTATGAGTATGGGTATGAGTATGAGTATGTGTATGAGTATGAGTATGAGTATGACTATGAGTATGAGTATGAGTATGAGTATGAGTATGAGTATGAGTATGAGTATGAGTATGAGTATGAGTATGAGTATGAGTATGAGTATGACTATGAGTATGAGTATGAGTATGAGTATGAGTATGAGTATGAGTATGAGTATGAGTATGAGTATGAGTATGAGTATGAGTATGACTATGAGTATGAGTATGACTATGACTATGACTATGAGAATGAGTATGAGTATGAGTATGGGTATGAGTATGAGTATGAGTATGAGTATGAGTATGAGTATGAGTATGAGTATGAGTATGAGTATGAGTATGAGTATGAGTATGAGTATGAGTATGAGTATGAGTATGAGTATGAGTATGAGTATGAGTATGAGTATGAGTATGAGTATGAGTATGAGTATGAGTATGAGTATGAGTATGATTATGATTATGAGTATGAGTATGAGTATGAGTATGAGTATGAGTATGAGTATGAGTATGAGTATGAGTATGAGTATGAGTATGAGTATGAGTATGAGTATGAGTATGAGTATGAGTATGAGTATGAGTATGAGTATGATTATGAGTATGAGTATGAGTATGAGTATGAGTATGAGTATAAGTATTAGTATGAGTATGAGTACGAGTATTAGTATGAGTATGAGTATGAGTATGAGTTTAAGTATGAGTCTGAGTACGAGTATGCGTATGAATATGAGTATGAGTATGAGTATGAGTATGGGTATGAGTATGAGTATGAGTATGAGTATGAGTATGAGTATGAGTATGAGTATGAGTATGAGTATGAGTATGAGTATGAGTATGATTATGAGTATGAGTATGAGTATGAGTATGAGTGTGAGTGCGAATGTGAGTATGAGTATGAGTATGTGCAAGAGTATGAGTATGTGTATGAGTATGAGTATGAGTATGAGTGTGAGTATGAGAATTAGTATGAGTATGTGTATGAGTATGAGTACGAGTATTAGTATGAGTATGAGTATGAGTATGAGTATGAGTTTAAGTATGAGTCTGAGTACGAGTATGCGTATGAATATGAGTATGAGTATGAGTATGAGTATGAGTATGGGTATGAGTATGAGTATGAGTATGAGTATGAGTATGAGTATGAGTATGAGTATGAGTATGAGTATGAGTATGAGTATGAGTATGAGTATGAGTATGAGTATGAGTATGAGTATGAGTATGAGTATGAGTATGAGTATGAGTATGAGTATGAGTATGATTATGAGTATGAGTATGAGTATGAGTATGAGTATGAGTATGAGTATGAGTATGAGTATGAGTATAAGTATAAGTATGAGCATGAGCATGAGTATGAGTATGAGTATGAGTATGAGTATGAGTAAGAGTATGAGTATGAGTATGAGTATGAGTATAAGTATGAGTATGAGTATGAGTATGAGTATGAGTATGAGTATAAGTATTAGTATGAGTATGAGTTAGAGTATGAGTATGTGTATGAGTATGAGTATGAGTATGAGTATGTGTATGAGTATGAGTATGAGTTAGAGTATGAGTATGTGTATGAGTATGAGTATGAGTATGAGTATGAGTATGAGTGTGAGTGTGAGTGCGAATGTGAGTATGAGGATGAGTATGAGTATGTGTATGAGTATGAGTATGAGTATGACTATGAGTATGAGTATGAGTATGAGTATGAGTATGAGTATGAGTATGAGTATGAGTATGACTATGAGTATGAGTATGACTATGTCTATGACTATGAGAATGAGTATGAGTATGAGTATGAGTATGAGTATGAGTATGAGTACGAGTGTGAGTATGAGTATGAGTATGAGTATGAGTATGAGTATGAGTATGAGTATGAGTATGAGTATGAGTATGAGTATGAGTATGAGAATGAGTATGAGTATGAGTATGAGTATAAGTATTAGTATGAGTATGAGTTAGAGTATGAGTATGTGTATGAGTATGAGTATGAGTATGAGTATGAGTATGAGTATGAGTATGAGTATGAGTATGAGTATGAGTATGAGTATGAGTATAAGTATTAGTATGAGTATGAGTACGAGTATTAGTATGAGTATGAGTATGAGTATGAGTTTAAGTATGAGTATGAGTACGAGTATGCGTATGAATATGAGTATGAGTATGAGTATGAGTATGAGTATGGGTATGAGTATGAGTATGAGTATGGGTATGAGTATAAGTATGAGCATGAGCATGAGTATGAGTATGAGTATGATTATGAGTATGAGTATGAGTATGAGTAAGAGTATGAGTATGAGTATGAGTATGAGTATAAGTATGAGTATGAGTATGAGTATGAGTATGAGTATGAGTATTAGTATAAGTATTAGTATGAGTATGAGTTAGATTATGAGTATGTGTATGAGTATGAGTATGAGTATGAGTATGTGTATGAGTATGAGTATGAGTTAGAGTATGAGTATGCGTATGAGTATGAGTATGAGTATGAGTATGAGTATGAGTATGAGTGTGAGTGTGAGTGCGAATGTGAGTATGAGGATGAGTATGAGTATGTGTATGAGTATGAGTATGAGTATGACTATGAGTATGAGTATGAGTATGAGTATGAGTATGAGTATGAGTATGAGTATGAGTATGACTATGAGTATGAGTATGACTATGTCTATGACTATGAGAATGAGTATGAGTATGAGTATGAGTATGAGTATGAGTATGAGTATGAGTGTGAGTATGAGTATGAGTATGAGTATGAGTATGAGTATGAGTATGAGTATGAGTATGAGTATGAGAATGAGTATGAGTATGAGTATGAGTATAAGTATTAGTATGAGTATGAGTTAGAGTATGAGTATGTGTATGAGTATGAGTATGAGTATGAGTATGAGTATGAGTGTGAGTGTGAGTGCGAATGTGAGTATGAGTATGAGTATGGGTATGAGTATGAGTATGTGTATGAGTATGAGTATGAGTATGACTATGAGTATGAGTATGAGTATGAGTATGAGTATGAGTATGAGTATGAGTATGAGTATGAGTATGAGTATGAGTATGAGTATGAGTATGACTATGAGTATGAGTATGAGTATGAGTATGAGTATGAGTATGAGTATGAGTATGAGTATGAGTATGAGTATGAGTATGAGTATGACTATGAGTATGAGTATGACTATGACTATGACTATGAGAATGAGTATCAGTATGAGTATGAGTATGAGTATGGGTATGAGTATGAGTATGAGTATGAGTATGAGTATGAGTATGAGTATGAGTATGAGTATGAGTATGAGTATGAGTATGAGTATGAGTATGAGTATGAGTATGAGTATGAGTATGAGTATGAGTATGAGTATGAGTATGAGTATGAGTATGAGTATGAGTATGAGTATGAGTATGATTATGATTATGAGTATGAGTATGAGTATGAGTATGAGTATGAGTATGAGTATGAGTATAAGTATTAGTATGAGTATGAGTACGAGTATTAGTATGAGTATGAGTATGAGTATGAGTTTAAGTATGAGTCTGAGTACGAGTATGCGTATGAATATGAGTATGAGTATGAGTATGAGTATGGGTATGAGTATGAGTATGAGTATGAGTATGAGTATGAGTATGAGTATGAGTATGAGTATGAGTATGAGTATGAGTATGAGTATAAGTATTAGTATGAGTATGAGTACGAGTATTAGTATGAGTATGAGTATGAGTATGAGTTTAAGTATGAGTATGAGTACGAGTATGCGTATGAATATGAGTATGAGTATCAGTATGAGTATGGGTATGAGTATGAGTATGAGTATGAGTATAAGTATGAGCATGAGCATGAGTATGAGTATGAGTATGAGTATGAGTATGAGTATGAGTAAGAGTATGAGTATGAGTATGAGTATGAGTATGAGTATAAGTATGAGTATGAGTATGAGTATGAGTATGAGTATAAGTATTAGTATGAGTATGAGTTAGAGTATGAGTATGTGTATGAGTATGAGTATGAGTATGAGTATGTGTATGAGTATGAGTATGAGTTAGAGTATGAGTATGTGTATGTGTATGAGTATGAGTATGAGTATGAGTATGAGTATGAGTATGAGTGTGAGTGTGAGTGCGAATGTGAGTATGAGGATGAGTTTGAGTATGTGTATGAGTATGAGTATGAGTATGACTATGAGTATGAGTATGAGTATGAGTATGAGTATGAGTATGAGTATGAGTATGACTATGAGTATGAGTATGACTATGTCTATGACTATGAGAATGAGTATGAGTATGAGTATGAGTATGAGTATGAGTATGAGTGTGAGTGTGAGTGCGAATGTGAGTATGAGTATGAGTATGAGTATGAGTATGAGTATGTGTATGAGTATGAGTATGAGTATGACTATGAGTATGAGTATGAGTATGAGTATGAGTATGAGTATGAGTATGAGTATGAGTATGAGTATGAGTATGAGTATGAGTATGACTATGAGTATGAGTATGACTATGACTATGACTATGAGAATGAGTATCAGTATGAGTATGAGTATGAGTATGAGTATGAGTGTGAGTATGAGTATGAGTATGAGTATGAGTATGAGTATGAGAATGAGTATGAGTATGAGTATGAGTATGAGTATGAGTATGAGTATGAGTATGAGTATAAGTATTAGTATGAGTATGAGTACGATTATTAGTATGAGTATGAGTATGAGTATGAGTATGAGTTTAAGTATGAGTATGAGTACGAGTATGCGTATGAATATGAGTATGAGTATGAGTATGAGTATAAGTATTAGTATGAGTATGAGTACGATTATTTGTATGAGTATGAGTATGAGTATGAGTATGAGTTTAAGTATGAGTATGAGTACGAGTATGCGTATGAATATGAGTATGAGTATGAGTATGAGTATGGGTATGAGTATGAGTATGAGTATGAGTATGAGTTTAAGTATGAGCATGAGCATGAGCATGAGTATGAGTATGAGTATGAGTATGAGTATGAGTGTGAGTATGAGTATGAGTATGAGTATGAGTATGAGTATGAGTATGAGTATGAGTATGAGTATGTGTATGAGTATGAGTATGAGTTAGAGTATGAGTATGTGTATGAGTATGAGTATGTGTATGAGTATGAGTGTGAGTGTGAGTGCGAATGTGAGTATGAGGATGAGTATGAGTATGAGTATGTGTATGAGTATGAGTATGAGTATGACTATGAGTATGAGTATGAGTATGAGTATGAGTATGAGTATGAGTATGAGTATGAGTATGAGTATGAGTATGACTATGAGTATGAGTATGACTATGTCTATGACTATGAGAATGAGTATGAGTATGAGTATGAGTATGAGTATGAGTGTGAGTATGAGTATGAGTATGAGTATGAGTATGAGTATGAGTATGAGTATGAGTATGAGTATGAGAATGAGTATGAGTATGAGTATGAGTATAAGTATTAGTATGAGTATGAGTATGAGTATGAGTATGACTATGAGTATGAGTATGACTATGACTATGACTATGAGAATGAGTATCAGTATGAGTATGAGTATGAGTATGAGTATGAGTGTGAGTATGAGTATGAGTATGAGTATGAGTATGAGTATGAGAATGAGTATGAGTATGAGTATGAGTATGAGTATGAGTATGAGTATGAGTATGAGGATAAGTATTAGTATGAGTATGAGTACGAGTATTAGTATGAGTATGAGTATGAGTATGAGTTTAAGTATGAGTCTGAGTACGAGTATGCGTATGAATATGAGTATGAGTATGAGTATGAGTATGGGTATGAGTATGAGTATGAGTATGAGTATGAGTATGAGTATGAGTATGAGTATGAGTATGAGTATGAGTATGAGTATGAGTATGAGTATGAGTATGATTATGATTATGAGTATGAGTATGAGTATGAGTATGAGTATGAGTATCAGTATGAGTATGAGTATGAGTATGAGTATGAGTATGACTATGAGTATGAGTATGACTATGACTATGACTATGAGAATGAGTATCAGTATGAGTATGAGTATGAGTATGAGTATGAGTGTGAGTATGAGTATGAGTATGAGTATGAGTATGAGTATGAGAATGAGTATGAGTATGAGTATGAGTATGAGTATGAGTATGAGTATGAGTATGAGTATGAGTATAAGTATTAGTATGAGTATGAGTACGATTATTAGTATGAGTATGAGTATGAGTATGAGTATGAGTTTAAGTATGAGTATGAGTACGAGTATGCGTATGAATATGAGTATGAGTATGAGTATGAGTATAAGTATTAGTATGAGTATGAGTACGATTATTTGTATGAGTATGAGTATGAGTATGAGTATGAGTTTAAGTATGAGTATGAGTACGAGTATGCGTATGAATATGAGTATGAGTATGAGTATGAGTATGGGTATGAGTATGAGTATGAGTATGAGTATGAGTTTAAGTATGAGCATGAGCATGAGCATGAGTATGATTATGAGTATGAGTATGAGTATGAGTGTGAGTATGAGTATGAGTATGAGTATGAGTATGAGTATGAGTATGAGTATGAGTATGAGTATGAGTATGTGTATGAGTATGAGTATGAGTTAGAGTATGAGTATGTGTATGAGTATGAGTATGTGTATGAGTATGAGTGTGAGTGTGAGTGCGAATGTGAGTATGAGGATGAGTATGAGTATGAGTATGTGTATGAGTATGAGTATGAGTATGACTATGAGTATGAGTATGAGTATGAGTATGAGTATGAGTGTGAGTATGAGTATGAGTATGAGTATGAGTATGAGTATGAGTATGAGTGTGAGTGTGAGTGCGAATGTGAGTATGAGGATGAGTATGAGTATGTGTATGAGTATGAGTATGAGTATGAGTATGACTATGAGTATGAGTATGAGTATGAGTATGAGTATGAGTATGAGTATGAGTATGAGTATGACTATGAGTATGAGTATGACTATGTCTATGACTATGAGAATGAGTATGAGTATGAGTATGAGTATGAGTATGAGTATGAGTATGAGTGTGAGTATGAGTATGAGTATGAGTATGAGTATGAGTATGAGTATGAGTATGAGAATGAGTATGAGTATGAGTATGAGTATAAGTATTAGTATGAGTATGAGTTAGAGTATGAGTATGTGTATGAGTATGAGTATGAGGATGAGTATGAGTATGAGTGTGAGTGTGAGTGCGAATGTGAGTATGAGTATGAGTATGGGTATGAGTATGAGTATGTGTATGAGTATGAGTATGAGTATGACTATGAGTATGAGTATGAGTATGAGTATGAGTATGAGTATGAGTATGAGTATGAGTATGAGTATGAGTATGAGTATGAGTATGACTATGAGTATGAGTATGAGTATGAGTATGAGTATGAGTATGAGTATGAGTATGAGTATGAGTATGAGTATGAGTATGAGTATGACTATGAGTATGAGTATGACTATGACTATGACTATGAGAATGAGTATGAGTATGAGTATGGGTATGAGTATGAGTATGAGTATGAGTATGAGTATGAGTATGAGTATGAGTATGAGTATGAGTATGAGTATGAGTATGAGTATGAGTATGAGTATGAGTATGAGTATGAGTATGAGTATGAGTATGAGTATGAGTATGAGTATGAGTATGAGTATGAGTATGAGTATGATTATGATTATGAGTATGAGTATGAGTATGAGTATGAGTATGAGTATGAGTATGAGTATGAGTATGAGTATGAGTATGAGTATGAGTATGAGTATGAGTATGAGTATGAGTATGAGTATGAGTATGATTATGAGTATGAGTATGAGTATGAGTATGAGTATGAGTATAAGTATTAGTATGAGTATGAGTACGAGTATTAGTATGAGTATGAGTATGAGTATGAGTTTAAGTATGAGTCTGAGTACGAGTATGCGTATGAATATGAGTATGAGTATGAGTATGAGTATGGGTATGAGTATGAGTATGAGTATGAGTATGAGTATGAGTATGAGTATGAGTATGAGTATGAGTATGAGTATGAGTATGAGTATGAGTATGAGTATGATTATGAGTATGAGTATGAGTATGAGTATGAGTGTGAGTGCGAATGTGAGTATGAGTATGAGTATGTGCAAGAGTATGAGTATGTGTATGAGTATGAGTATGAGTATGAGTGTGAGTATGAGAATTAGTATGAGTATGTGTATGAGTATGAGTACGAGTATTAGTATGAGTATGAGTATGAGTATGAGTATGAGTTTAAGTATGAGTCTGAGTACGAGTATGCGTATGAATATGAGTATGAGTATGAGTATGAGTATGAGTATGGGTATGAGTATGAGTATGAGTATGAGTATGAGTATGAGTATGAGTATGAGTATGAGTATGAGTATGAGTATGAGTATGAGTATGAGTATGAGTATGAGTATGAGTATGAGTATGAGTATGAGTATGAGTATGAGTATGAGTATGATTATGAGTATGAGTATGAGTATGAGTATGAGTATGAGTATGAGTATGAGTATGAGTATGAGTATAAGTATTAGTATGAGTATGAGTACGAGTATTAGTATGAGTATGAGTATGAGTATGAGTTTAAGTATGAGTCTGAGTACGAGTATGCGTATGAATATGAGTATGAGTATGAGTATGGGTATGGGTATGAGTATGAGTATGAGTATGAGTATGAGTATGAGTATGAGTATGAGTATGAGTATGAGTATGAGTATGAGTATAAGTATTAGTATGAGTATGAGTACGAGTATTAGTATGAGTATGAGTATGAGTATGAGTTTAAGTATGAGTATGAGTACGAGTATGCGTATGAATATGAGTATGAGTATGAGTATGAGTATGGGTATGAATATGAGTATGAGTATGAGTATGAGTATAAGTATGAGCATGAGCATGAGTATGAGTATGAGTATGAGTATGAGTATGAGTATGAGTAAGAGTATGAGTATGAGTATGAGTATGAGTATAAGTATGAGTATGAGTATGAGTATGAGTATGAGTATGAGTATAAGTATTAGTATGAGTATGAGTTAGAGTATGAGTATGTGTATGAGTATGAGTATGAGTATGAGTATGTGTATGAGTATGAGTATGAGTTAGAGTATGAGTATGTGTATGAGTATGAGTATGAGTATGAGTATGAGTATGAGTGTGAGTGTGAGTGCGAATGTGAGTATGAGGATGAGTATGAGTATGTGTATGAGTATGAGTATGAGTATGACTATGAGTATGAGTATGAGTATGAGTATGAGTATGAGTATGAGTATGAGTATGAGTATGAGTATGACTATGAGTATGAGTATGACTATGTCTATGACTATGAGAATGAGTATGAGTATGAGTATGAGTATGAGTATGAGTATGAGTACGAGTGTGAGTATGAGTATGAGTATGAGTATGAGTATGAGTATGAGTATGAGTATGAGTATGAGTATGAGTATGAGTATGAGTATGAGAATGAGTATGAGTATGAGTATGAGTATAAGTATTAGTATGAGTATGAGTTAGAGTATGAGTATGTGTATGAGTATGAGTATGAGTATGAGTATGAGTATGAGTATGAGTATGAGTATGAGTATGAGTATGAGTATGAGTATAAGTATTAGTATGAGTATGAGTACGAGTATTAGTATGAGTATGAGTATGAGTATGAGTTTAAGTATGAGTATGAGTACGAGTATGCGTATGAATATGAGTATGAGTATGAGTATGAGTATGAGTATGGGTATGAGTATGAGTATGAGTATGGGTATGAGTATAAGTATGAGCATGAGCATGAGTATGAGTATGAGTATGAGTATGAGTATGAGTATGAGTAAGAGTATGAGTATGAGTATGAGTATGAGTATAAGTATGAGTATGAGTATGAGTATGAGTATGAGTATGAGTATTAGTATAAGTATTAGTATGAGTATGAGTTAGATTATGAGTATGTGTATGAGTATGAGTATGAGTATGAGTATGTGTATGAGTATGAGTATGAGTTAGAGTATGAGTATGTGTATGAGTATGAGTATGAGTATGAGTATGAGTATGAGTATGAGTGTGAGTGTGAGTGCGAATGTGAGTATGAGGATGAGTATGAGTATGTGTATGAGTATGAGTATGAGTATGACTATGAGTATGAGTATGAGTATGAGTATGAGTATGAGTATGAGTATGAGTATGAGTATGACTATGAGTATGAGTATGACTATGTCTATGACTATGAGAATGAGTATGAGTATGAGTATGAGTATGAGTATGAGTATGAGTATGAGTGTGAGTATGAGTATGAGTATGAGTATGAGTATGAGTATGAGTATGAGTATGAGTATGAGTATGAGAATGAGTATGAGTATGAGTATGAGTATAAGTATTAGTATGAGTATGAGTTAGAGTATGAGTATGTGTATGAGTATGAGTATGAGTATGAGTATGAGTATGAGTGTGAGTGTGAGTGCGAATGTGAGTATGAGTATGAGTATGGGTATGAGTATGAGTATGTGTATGAGTATGAGTATGAGTATGACTATGAGTATGAGTATGAGTATGAGTATGAGTATGAGTATGAGTATGAGTATGAGTATGAGTATGAGTATGAGTATGAGTATGAGTATGACTATGAGTATGAGTATGAGTATGAGTATGAGTATGAGTATGAGTATGAGTATGAGTATGAGTATGAGTATGAGTATGAGTATGAGTATGACTATGAGTATGAGTATGACTATGACTATGACTATGAGAATGAGTATCAGTATGAGTATGAGTATGAGTATGGGTATGAGTATGAGTATGAGTATGAGTATGAGTATGAGTATGAGTATGAGTATGAGTATGAGTATGAGTATGAGTATGAGTATGAGTATGAGTATGAGTATGAGTATGAGTATGAGTATGAGTATGAGTATGAGTATGAGTATGAGTATGAGTATGAGTATGATTATGATTATGAGTATGAGTATGAGTATGAGTATGAGTATGAGTATGAGTATGAGTATAAGTATTAGTATGAGTATGAGTACGAGTATTAGTATGAGTATGAGTATGAGTATGAGTTTAAGTATGAGTCTGAGTACGAGTATGCGTATGAATATGAGTATGAGTATGAGTATGAGTATGGGTATGAGTATGAGTATGAGTATGAGTATGAGTATGAGTATGAGTATGAGTATGAGTATGAGTATGAGTATGAGTATGAGTATAAGTATTAGTATGAGTATGAGTACGAGTATTAGTATGAGTATGAGTATGAGTATGAGTTTAAGTATGAGTATGAGTACGAGTATGCGTATGAATATGAGTATGAGTATCAGTATGAGTATGGGTATGAGTATGAGTATGAGTATGAGTATAAGTATGAGCATGAGCATGAGTATGAGTATGAGTATGAGTATGAGTATGAGTATGAGTAAGAGTATGAGTATGAGTATGAGTATGAGTATGAGTATAAGTATGAGTATGAGTATGAGTATGAGTATGAGTATAAGTATTAGTATGAGTATGAGTTAGAGTATGAGTATGTGTATGAGTATGAGTATGAGTATGAGTATGTGTATGAGTATGAGTATGAGTTAGAGTATGAGTATGTGTATGAGTATGAGTATGAGTATGAGTATGAGTATGAGTATGAGTGTGAGTGTGAGTGCGAATGTGAGTATGAGGATGAGTATGAGTATGTGTATGAGTATGAGTATGAGTATGACTATGAGTATGAGTATGAGTATGAGTATGAGTATGAGTATGAGTATGAGTATGACTATGAGTATGAGTATGACTATGTCTATGACTATGAGAATGAGTATGAGTATGAGTATGAGTATGAGTATGAGTATGAGTGTGAGTGTGAGTGCGAATGTGAGTATGAGTATGAGTATGAGTATGAGTATGTGTATGAGTATGAGTATGAGTATGACTATGAGTATGAGTATGAGTATGAGTATGAGTATGAGTATGAGTATGAGTATGAGTATGAGTATGAGTATGAGTATGAGTATGACTATGAGTATGAGTATGACTATGACTATGACTATGAGAATGAGTATCAGTATGAGTATGAGTATGAGTATGAGTATGAGTGTGAGTATGAGTATGAGTATGAGTATGAGTATGAGTATGAGAATGAGTATGAGTATGAGTATGAGTATGAGTATGAGTATGAGTATGAGTATGAGTATAAGTATTAGTATGAGTATGAGTACGATTATTAGTATGAGTATGAGTATGAGTATGAGTATGAGTTTAAGTATGAGTATGAGTACGAGTATGCGTATGAATATGAGTATGAGTATGAGTATGAGTATAAGTATTAGTATGAGTATGAGTACGATTATTTGTATGAGTATGAGTATGAGTATGAGTATGAGTTTAAGTATGAGTATGAGTACGAGTATGCGTATGAATATGAGTATGAGTATGAGTATGAGTATGGGTATGAGTATGAGTATGAGTATGAGTATGAGTTTAAGTATGAGCATGAGCATGAGCATGAGTATGAGTATGAGTATGAGTATGAGTATGAGTGTGAGTATGAGTATGAGTATGAGTATGAGTATGAGTATGAGTATGAGTATGTGTATGAGTATGAGTATGAGTTAGAGTATGAGTATGTGTATGAGTATGAGTATGTGTATGAGTATGAGTGTGAGTGTGAGTGCGAATGTGAGTATGAGGATGAGTATGAGTATGAGTATGTGTATGAGTATGAGTATGAGTATGACTATGAGTATGAGTATGAGTATGAGTATGAGTATGAGTATGAGTATGAGTATGAGTATGAGTATGAGTATGACTATGAGTATGAGTATGACTATGTCTATGACTATGAGAATGAGTATGAGTATGAGTATGAGTATGAGTATGAGTGTGAGTATGAGTATGAGTATGAGTATGAGTATGAGTATGAGTATGAGTATGAGTATGAGTATGAGAATGAGTATGAGTATGAGTATGAGTATAAGTATTAGTATGAGTATGAGTATGAGTATGAGTATGACTATGAGTATGAGTATGACTATGACTATGACTATGAGAATGAGTATCAGTATGAGTATGAGTATGAGTATGAGTATGAGTGTGAGTATGAGTATGAGTATGAGTATGAGTATGAGTATGAGAATGAGTATGAGTATGAGTATGAGTATGAGTATGAGTATGAGTATGAGTATGAGGATAAGTATTAGTATGAGTATGAGTACGAGTATTAGTATGAGTATGAGTATGAGTATGAGTTTAAGTATGAGTCTGAGTACGAGTATGCGTATGAATATGAGTATGAGTATGAGTATGAGTATGGGTATGAGTATGAGTATGAGTATGAGTATGAGTATGAGTATGAGTATGAGTATGAGTATGAGTATGAGTATGAGTATGAGTATGAGTATGAGTATGATTATGAGTATGAGTATGAGTATGAGTATGAGTATGAGTATAAGTATGAGTATGAGTATGAGTATGAGTATGAGTATGACTATGAGTATGAGTATGACTATGACTATGACTATGAGAATGAGTATCAGTATGAGTATGAGTATGAGTATGAGTATGAGTGTGAGTATGAGTATGAGTATGAGTATGAGTATGAGTATGAGAATGAGTATGAGTATGAGTATGAGTATGAGTATGAGTATGAGTATGAGTATGAGTATGAGTATAAGTATTAGTATGAGTATGAGTACGATTATTAGTATGAGTATGAGTATGAGTATGAGTATGAGTTTAAGTATGAGTATGAGTACGAGTATGCGTATGAATATGAGTATGAGTATGAGTATGAGTATAAGTATTAGTATGAGTATGAGTACGATTATTTGTATGAGTATGAGTATGAGTATGAGTATGAGTTTAAGTATGAGTATGAGTACGAGTATGCGTATGAATATGAGTATGAGTATGAGTATGAGTATGGGTATGAGTATGAGTATGAGTATGAGTATGAGTTTAAGTATGAGCATGAGCATGAGCATGAGTATGATTATGAGTATGAGTATGAGTATGAGTGTGAGTATGAGTATGAGTATGAGTATGAGTATGAGTATGAGTATGAGTATGAGTATGAGTATGAGTATGAGTATGTGTATGAGTATGAGTATGAGTTAGAGTATGAGTATGTGTATGAGTATGAGTATGTGTATGAGTATGAGTGTGAGTGTGAGTGCGAATGTGAGTATGAGGATGAGTATGAGTATGAGTATGTGTATGAGTATGAGTATGAGTATGACTATGAGTATGAGTATGAGTATGAGTATGAGTATGAGTATGAGTATGAGTATGAGTATGAGTATGAGTATGAGTATGACTATGAGTATGAGTATGACTATGTCTATGACTATGAGAATGAGTATGAGTATGAGTATGAGTATGAGTATGAGTGTGAGTATGAGTATGAGTATGAGTATGAGTATGAGTATGAGTATGAGTATGAGTATGAGTATGAGAATGAGTATGAGTATGAGTATGAGTATAAGTATTAGTATGAGTATGAGTATGAGTATGAGTATGAGTATGACTATGAGTATGAGTATGACTATGACTATGACTATGAGAATGAGTATCAGTATGAGTATGAGTATGAGTATGAGTATGAGTGTGAGTATGAGTATGAGTATGAGTATGAGTATGAGTATGAGAATGAGTATGAGTATGAGTATGAGTATGAGTATGAGTATGAGTATGAGTATGAGGATAAGTATTAGTATGAGTATGAGTACGAGTATTAGTATGAGTATGAGTATGAGTATGAGTTTAAGTATGAGTCTGAGTACGAGTATGCGTATGAATATGAGTATGAGTATGAGTATGAGTATGGGTATGAGTATGAGTATGAGTATGAGTATGAGTATGAGTATGAGTATGAGTATGAGTATGAGTATGAGTATGAGTATGAGTATGAGTATGAGTATGAGTATGAGTATGATTATGAGTATGAGTATGAGTATGAGTATGAGTATAAGTATTAGTATGAGTATGAGTACGAGTATTAGTATGAGTATGAGTATGAGTATGAGTATGAGTATGAGTATGAGTATGAGTATGAGTATGAGTATGAGTATGATTATGAGTATGAGTATGAGTATGAGTATGAGTGTGAGTGCGAATGTGAGTATGAGTATGAGTATGTGCAAGAGTATGAGTATGTGTATGAGTATGAGTATGAGTATGAGTGTGAGTATGAGAATTAGTATGAGTATGTGTATGAGTATGAGTACGAGTATTAGTATGAGTATGAGTATGAGTATGAGTATGAGTTTAAGTATGAGTCTGAGTACGAGTATGCGTATGAATATGAGTATGAGTATGAGTATGAGTATGAGTATGGGTATGAGTATGAGTATGAGTATGAGTATGAGTATGAGTATGAGTATGAGTATGAGTATGAGTATGAGTATGAGTATGAGTATGAGTATGAGTATGAGTATGAGTATGAGTATGAGTATGAGTATGAGTATGAGTATGAGTATGATTATGAGTATGAGTATGAGTATGAGTATGAGTATGAGTATGAGTATGAGTATGAGTATGAGTATAAGTATTAGTATGAGTATGAGTACGAGTATTAGTATGAGTATGAGTATGAGTATGAGTTTAAGTATGAGTCTGAGTACGAGTATGCGTAAGAATATGAGTATGAGTATGAGTATGAGTATGGGTATGAGTATGAGTATGAGTATGAGTATGAGTATGAGTATGAGTATGAGTATGAGTATGAGTATGAGTATGAGTATAAGTATTAGTATGAGTATGAGTACGAGTATTAGTATGAGTATGAGTATGAGTATGAGTTTAAGTATGAGTATGAGTACGAGTATGCGTATGAATATGAGTATGAGTATGAGTATGAGTATGGGTATGAATATGAGTATGAGTATGAGTATGAGTATAAGTATGAGCATGAGCATGAGTATGAGTATGAGTATGAGTATGAGTATGAGTAAGAGTATGAGTATGAGTATGAGTATGAGTATAAGTATGAGTATGAGTATGAGTATGAGTATGAGTATGAGTATAAGTATTAGTATGAGTATGAGTTAGAGTATGAGTATGTGTATGAGTATGAGTATGAGTATGAGTATGTGTATGAGTATGAGTATGAGTTAGAGTATGAGTATGTGTATGAGTATGAGTATGAGTATGAGTATGAGTATGAGTATGAGTGTGAGTGTGAGTGCGAATGTGAGTATGAGGATGAGTATGAGTATGTGTATGAGTATGAGTATGAGTATGAGTATGAGTATGAGTATGAGTATGAGTATGAGTATGAGTATGAGTATGAGTATGAGTATGACTATGAGTATGAGTATGACTATGTCTATGACTATGAGAATGAGTATGAGTATGAGTATGAGTATGAGTATGAGTATGAGTACGAGTGTGAGTATGAGTATGAGTATGAGTATGAGTATGAGTATGAGTATGAGTATGAGTATGAGTATGAGTATGAGTATGAGAATGAGTATGAGTATGAGTATGAGTATAAGTATTAGTATGAGTATGAGTTAGAGTATGAGTATGTGTATGAGTATGAGTATGAGTATGAGTATGAGTATGAGTGTGAGTGTGAGTGCGAATGTGAGTATGAGTATGAGTATGGGTATGAGTATGAGTATGTGTATGAGTATGAGTGTGAGTATGACTATGAGTATGAGTATGAGTATGAGTATGAGTATGAGTATGAGTATGAGTATGAGTATGAGTATGAGTATGACTATGAGTATGAGTATGACTATGACTATGACTATGAGAATGAGTATCAGTATGAGTATGAGTATGAGTATGAGTATGAGTGTGAGTATGAGTATGAGTATGAGTATGAGTATGAGTATGAGAATGAGTATGAGTATGAGTATGAGTATGAGTATGAGTATGAGTATGAGTATGAGGATAAGTATTAGTATGAGTATGAGTACGAGTATTAGTATGAGTATGAGTATGAGTATGAGTTTAAGTATGAGTCTGAGTACGAGTATGCGTATGAAAATGAGTATGAGTATGAGTATGGGTATGAGTATGAGTATGAGTATGAGTATGAGTATGAGTATGAGTATGAGTATGAGTATGAGTATGATTATGAGTATGAGTATGAGTATGAGTATGTGTATGAGTATGAGTATGAGTATGAGTATGAGTATGAGTGTGAGTGTGAGTGCGAATGTGAGTATGAGTATGAGTATGAGTATGAGTATGAGTATGTGTATGAGTATGAGTATGAGTATGACTATGAGTATGAGTATGAGTATGAGTATGAGTATGAGTATGAGTATGAGTATGAGTATGAGTATGACTATGAGTATGAATATGACTATGACTATGACTATGAGAATGAGTATCAGTATGAGTATGAGTATGAGTATGAGTATGAGTGTGAGTATGAGTATGAGTATGAGTATGAGTATGAGTATGAGAATGAGTATGAGTATGAGTATGAGTATGAGTATGAGTATGAGTATGAGTATGAGTATGAGTATAAGTATTAGTATGAGTATGAGTACGATTATTAGTATGAGTATGAGTATGAGTATGAGTATGAGTTTATGTATGAGTATGAGTACGAGTATGCGTATGAATATGAGTATGAGTATGAGTATGAGTATAAGTATTAGTATGAGTATGAGTACGATTATTAGTATGAGTATGAGTATGAGTATGAGTTTAAGTATGAGTATGAGTACGAGTATGCGTATGAATATGAGTATGAGTATGAGTATGAGTATGGGTATGAGTATGAGTATGAGTATGAGTATGAGTATGAGTTTAAGTATGAGCATGAGCATGAGCATGAGCATGAGTATGAGTATGAGTATGAGTATGAGTATGAGTATGAGTGTGAGTATGAGTATGAGTATGAGTATGAGTATGAGTATGAGTATGAGTATGAGTATGAGTGTGAGTGTGAGTGCGAATGTGAGTATGAGTATGAGTATGGGTATGAGTATGAGTATGTGTATGAGTATGAGTGTGAGTATGACTATGAGTATGAGTATGAGTATGAGTATGAGTATGAGTATGAGTATGAGTATGAGTATGAGTATGAGTATGAGTATGACTATGAGTATGAGTATGACTATGACTATGACTATGAGAATGAGTATCAGTATGAGTATGAGTATGAGTATGAGTATGAGTATGAGTGTGAGTATGAGTATGAGTATGAGTATGAGTATGAGTATGAGAATGAGTATGAGTATGAGTATGAGTATGAGTATGAGTATGAGTATGAGTATGAGTATGAGTATGAGTATGAGTATGAGTATGAGTATGATTATGAGTATGAGTATGAGTATGAGTATGTGTATGAGTATGAGTATGAGTATGAGTATGAGTATGAGTGTGAGTGTGAGTGCGAATGTGAGTATGAGTATGAGTATGAGTATGAGTATGAGTATGTGTATGAGTATGAGTATGAGTATGACTATGAGTATGAGTATGAGTATGAGTATGAGTATGAGTATGAGTATGAGTATGAGTATGAGTGTGAGTATGAGTATGAGTATGAGTATGAGTATGAGTATGAGTATGAGTATGAGTATGAGTGTGAGTGTGAGTGCGAATGTGAGTATGAGTATGAGTATGGGTATGAGTATGAGTATGTGTATGAGTATGAGTGTGAGTATGACTATGAGTATGAGTATGAGTATGAGTATGAGTATGAGTATGAGTATGAGTATGAGTATGGGTATGAGTATGAGTATGAGTATGAGTATGAGTATGAGTTTAAGTATGAGCATGAGCATGAGCATGAGCATGAGTATGAGTATGAGTATGAGTATGAGTATGAGTATGAGTATGAGTATGAGTGTGAGTATGAGTATGAGTATGAGTATGAGTATGAGTATGAGTATGAGTATGAGTATGAGTATGAGTGTGAGTGTGAGTGCGAATGTGAGTATGAGTATGAGTATGGGTATGAGTATGAGTATGTGTATGAGTATGAGTGTGAGTATGACTATGAGTATGAGTATGAGTATGAGTATGAGTATGAGTATGAGTATGAGTATGAGTATGAGAATGAGTATGAGTATGAGTATGAGTATAAGTATTAGTATGAGTATGAGTTAGAGTATGAGTATGTGTATGAGTATGAGTATGAGTATGAGTATGAGTATGAGTATGAGTGTGAGTGTGAGTGCGAATGTGAGTATGAGTATGAGTATGGGTATGAGTATGAGTATGTGTATGAGTATGAGTGTGAGTATGACTATGAGTATGAGTATGAGTATGAGTATGAGTATGAGTATGAGTATGAGTATGAGTATGACTATGAGTATGAGTATGACTATGACTATGACTATGAGAATGAGTATCAGTATGAGTATGAGTATGAGTATGAGTATGAGTGTGAGTATGAGTATGAGTATGAGTATGAGTATGAGTATGAGAATGAGTATGAGTATGAGTATGAGTATGAGTATGAGTATGAGTATGAGTATGAGGATAAGTATTAGTATGAGTATGAGTACGAGTATTAGTATGAGTATGAGTATGAGTATGAGTTTAAGTATGAGTCTGAGTACGAGTATGCGTATGAAAATGAGTATGAGTATGAGTATGGGTATGAGTATGAGTATGAGTATGAGTATGAGTATGAGTATGAGTATGAGTATGAGTATGAGTATGATTATGAGTATGAGTATGAGTATGAGTATGTGTATGAGTATGAGTATGAGTATGAGTATGAGTATGAGTATGAGTGTGAGTGTGAGTGCGAATGTGAGTATGAGTATGAGTATGAGTATGAGTATGAGTATGTGTATGAGTATGAGTATGACTATGACTATGAGTATGAGTATGAGTATGAGTATGAGTATGAGTATGAGTATGAGTATGAGTATGACTATGAGTATGAATATGACTATGACTATGACTATGAGAATGAGTATCAGTATGAGTATGAGTATGAGTATGAGTATGAGTGTGAGTATGAGTATGAGTATGAGTATGAGTATGAGTATGAGAATGAGTATGAGTATGAGTATGAGTATGAGTATGAGTATGAGTATGAGTATGAGTATGAGTATGAGTATAAGTATTAGTATGAGTATGAGTACGATTATTAGTATGAGTATGAGTATGAGTATGAGTATGAGTTTATGTATGAGTATGAGTACGAGTATGCGTATGAATATGAGTATGAGTATGAGTATGAGTATAAGTATTAGTATGAGTATGAGTACGATTATTAGTATGAGTATGAGTATGAGTATGAGTATGAGTTTAAGTATGAGTATGAGTACGAGTATGCGTATGAATATGAGTATGAGTATGAGTATGAGTATGAGTATGGGTATGAGTATGAGTATGAGTATGAGTATGAGTATGAGTTTAAGTATGAGCATGAGCATGAGCATGAGCATGAGTATGAGTATGAGTATGAGTATGAGTATGAGTATGAGTGTGAGTATGAGTATGAGTATGAGTATGAGTATGAGTATGAGTATGAGTATGAGTATGAGTATGTGTATGAGTATGAGTATGAGTTAGAGTATGAGTATGTGTATGAGTATGAGTATGAGTATGAGTATGAGTATGAGTGTGAGTGTGAGTGCGAATGTGAGTATGAGGATGAGTATGAGTATGAGTATGTGTATGAGTATGAGTATGAGTATGACTATGAGTATGAGTATGAGTATGAGTATGAGTATGAGTATGAGTATGAGTATGACTATGAGTATGAGTATGACTATGTCTATGACTATGAGAATGAGTATGAGTATGAGTATGAGTATGAGTGTGAGTATGAGTATGAGTATGAGTATGAGTATGAGTATGAGTATGAGTATGAGAATGAGTATGAGTATGAGTATGAGTATAAGTATTAGTATGAGTATGAGTTAGAGTATGAGTATGTGTATGAGTATGAGTATGAGTATGAGTATGAGTATGAGTGTGAGTGTGAGTGCGAATGTGAGTATGAGTATGAGTATGAGTATGAGTATGAGTATGTGTATGAGTATGAGTATGAGTATGACTATGAGTATGAGTATGAGTATGAGTATGAGTATGAGTATGAGTATGAGTATGAGTATGAGTATGACTATGAGTATGAGTATGACTATGACTATGACTATGAGAATGAGTATCAGTATGAGTATGAGTATGAGTATGAGTATGAGTGTGAGTATGAGTATGAGTATGAGTATGGGTATGAGTATGAGAATGAGTATGAGTATGAGTATGAGTATGAGTATGAGTATGAGTATGAGTATGAGGATAAGTATTAGTATGAGTATGAGTACGAGTATTAGTATGAGTATGAGTATGAGTATGAGTTTAAGTATGAGTCTGAGTACGAGTATGCGTATGAATATGAGTATGAGTATGAGTATGAGTATGGGTATGAGTATGAGTATGAGTATGAGTATGAGTATGAGTATGAGTATGAGTATGAGTATGAGTATGAGTATGAGTATGAGTATGAGTATGAGTATGAGTATGATTATGAGTATGAGTGTGAGTATGAGTATGAGTATGAGTATAAGTATTAGTATGAGTATGAGTATGAGTATGAGTATGAGTATGAGTATGAGTATGAGTATGTGTATGAGTATGAGTATGAGTATGAGTATGAGTATGAGAATGAGTATGAGTATGAGTATGATTATGAGTATGAGTATGAGTATGAGTATGAGTATGAGTATGAGTATAAGTATTAGTATGAGTATAAGTATTAGTATGAGTATGAGTACGAGTATTAGTATGAGTATGAGTATGAGTATGAGTATGAGTTTAAGTATGTGTCTGAGTACGAGTATGCGTATGAATATGAGTATGAGTATGAGTATGAGTATGGGTATGAGTATGAGTATGAGTATGAGTATGAGTATGAGTATGAGTATGAGTATGAGTATGAGTATGAGTATGAGTATGATTATGAGTATGAGTATGAGTATGAGTATGAGTATGAGTGTGAGTGCGAATGCGAGTATGAGTATGAGTATGTGCAAGAGTATGAGTATGTGTATGAGTATGAGTATGAGTATGAGTGTGAGTATGAGAATTAGTATGAGTATGTGTATGAGTATGAGTATGAGTATGAGTATGAGTATGACTATGAGTATGAGTATGACTATGACTATGACTATGAGAATGAGTATCAGTATGAGTATGAGTATGAGTATGAGTATGAGTGTGAGTATGAGTATGAGTATGAGTATGAGTATGAGTATGAGTATGAGAATGAGTATGAGTATGAGTATGAGTATGAGTATGAGTATGAGTATGAGTATGAGGATAAGTATTAGTATGAGTATGAGTACGAGTATTAGTATGAGTATGAGTATGAGTATGAGTTTAAGTATGAGTCTGAGTACGAGTATGCGTATGAAAATGAGTATGAGTATGAGTATGAGTATGAGTATGAGTATGAGTATGAGTATGAGTATGAGTATGTGTATGAGTATGAGTATGAGTATGAGTATGAGTATGAGAATGAGTATGAGTATGAGTATGATTATGAGTATGAGTATGAGTGTGAGTATGAGTATGAGTATGAGTATAAGTATTAGTATGAGTATAAGTATTAGTATGAGTATGAGTACGAGTATTAGTATGAGTATGAGTATGAGTATGAGTATGAGTTTAAGTATGTGTCTGAGTACGAGTATGCGTATGAATATGAGTATGAGTATGAGTATGAGTATGGGTATGAGTATGAGTATGAGTATGAGTATGAGTATGAGTATGAGTATGAGTATGAGTATGAGTATGAGTATGAGTATGAGTATGATTATGAGTATGAGTATGAGTATGAGTATGAGTATGAGTATGAGTATGAGTTTAAGTATGTGTCTGAGTACGAGTATGCGTATGAATATGAGTATGAGTATGAGTATGAGTATGGGTATGAGTATGAGTATGAGTATGAGTATGAGTATGAGTATGAGTATGTGTATGAGTATGAGTATGAGTATGAGTATGAGTATGAGTATGAGTATGACTATGAGTATGAGTATGACTATGACTATGACTATGAGAATGAGTATCAGTATGAGTATGAGTATGAGTATGAGTATGAGTGTGAGTATGAGTATGAGTATGAGTATGAGTATGAGTATGAGAATGAGTATGAGTATGAGTATGAGTATGAGTATGAGTATGAGTATGAGTATGAGGATAAGTATTAGTATGAGTATGAGTACGAGTATTAGTATGAGTATGAGTATGAGTATGAGTTTAAGTATGAGTCTGAGTACGAGTATGCGTATGAAAATGAGTATGAGTATGAGTATGAGCATGAGCATGAGCATGAGTATGAGTATGAGTATGAGTATGAGTATGAGTATAAGTATGAGTATGAGTATGAGTATGAGTATGAGCATGAGCATGAGCATGAGTATGAGTATTAGTACGAGTATGAGTATGAGTATAAGTACTAGTATGAGTATGAGTACCAGTATTAGTATGAGTATGAGTATGAGTATGAGTTTAAGTATGAGTATGAGTATGAGTATGTGTATGAGTATGAGTATGAGTATGAGTATGTGAATAAGTATGAGAATGAGTATGAGTGTGAGTATGAGAATGAGTATGAGTATGTGTATGAGTATGAGTATGAGTATGAGTATGAGTATGAGTATGAGTATGAGTAAGAGTATGAGTATGAGTATGAGTATGAGTATAAGTATGAGTATGAGTATGAGTATGAGTATGAGTATGAGTATGAGTATAAGTATTAGTATGAGTATGAGTTAGAGTATGAGTATGTGTATGAGTATGAGTATGAGTATGAGTATGTGTATGAGTATGAGTATGAGTTAGAGTATGAGTATGTGTATGAGTATGAGTATGAGTATGAGTATGAGTATGAGTATGAGTGTGAGTGTGAGTGCGAATGTGAGTATGAGGATGAGTATGAGTATGTGTATGAGTATGAGTATGAGTATGACTATGAGTATGAGTATGAGTATGAGTATGAGTATGAGTATGAGTATGAGTATGACTATGAGTATGAGTATGACTATGTCTATGACTATGAGAATGAGTATGAGTATGAGTATGAGTATGAGTATGAGTATGAGTATGAGTGTGAGTATGAGTATGAGTATGAGTATGAGTATGAGTATGAGTATGAGTATGAGTATGAGAATGAGTATGAGTATGAGTATGAGTATAAGTATTAGTATGAGTATGAGTTAGAGTATGAGTATGTGTATGAGTATGAGTATGAGTATGAGTATGAGTATGAGTGTGAGTGTGAGTGCGAATGTGAGTATGAGTATGAGTATGGGTATGAGTATGAGTATGTGTATGAGTATGAGTATGAGTATGACTATGAGTATGAGTATGAGTATGAGTATGAGTATGAGTATGAGTATGAGTATGAGTATGAGTATGAGTATGAGTATGAGTATGACTATGAGTATGAGTATGAGTATGAGTATGAGTATGAGTATGAGTATGAGTATGAGTATGAGTATGAGTATGAGTATGACTATGAGTATGAGTATGACTATGACTATGACTATGAGAATGAGTATCAGTATGAGTATGAGTATGAGTATGGGTATGAGTATGAGTATGAGTATGAGTATGAGTATGAGTATGAGTATGAGTATGAGTATGAGTATGAGTATGAGTATGAGTATGAGTATGAGTATGAGTATGAGTATGAGTATGAGTATGAGTATGAGTATGAGTATGAGTATGAGTATGAGTATGATTATGATTATGAGTATGAGTATGAGTATGAGTATGAGTATGAGTATGAGTATGAGTATAAGTATTAGTATGAGTATGAGTACGAGTATTAGTATGAGTATGAGTATGAGTATGAGTTTAAGTATGAGTCTGAGTACGAGTATGCGTATGAATATGAGTATGAGTATGAGTATGAGTATGGGTATGAGTATGAGTATGAGTATGAGTATGAGTATGAGTATGAGTATGAGTATGAGTATGAGTATGAGTATGAGTATGAGTATAAGTATTAGTATGAGTATGAGTACGAGTATTAGTATGAGTATGAGTATGAGTATGAGTTTAAGTATGAGTATGAGTACGAGTATGCGTATGAATATGAGTATGAGTATCAGTATGAGTATGGGTATGAGTATGAGTATGAGTATGAGTATGAGTATAAGTATGAGCATGAGCATGAGTATGAGTATGAGTATGAGTATGAGTATGAGTATGAGTAAGAGTATAAGTATGAGTATGAGTATGAGTATGAGTATGAGTATGAGTATGAGTATAAGTATTAGTATGAGTATGAGTTAGAGTATGAGTATGTGTATGAGTATGAGTATGAGTATGAGTATGTGTATGAGTATGAGTATGAGTTAGAGTATGAGTATGTGTATGAGTATGAGTATGAGTATGAGTATGAGTATGAGTATGAGTGTGAGTGTGAGTGCGAATGTGAGTATGAGGATGAGTATGAGTATGTGTATGAGTATGAGTATGAGTATGACTATGAGTATGAGTATGAGTATGAGTATGAGTATGAGTATGAGTATGAGTATGAGTATGAGTATGAGTATAAGTATTAGTATGAGTATGAGTACGAGTATTAGTATGAGTATGAGTATGAGTATGAGTTTAAGTATGAGTATGAGTACGAGTATGCGTATGAATATGAGTATGAGTATCAGTATGAGTATGGGTATGAGTATGAGTATGAGTATGAGTATAAGTATGAGCATGAGCATGAGTATGAGTATGAGTATGAGTATGAGTATGAGTAAGAGTATGAGTATGAGTATGAGTATGAGTATAAGGATGAGTATGAGTATGAGTATGAGTATGAGTATGAGTATAAGTATTAGTATGAGTATGAGTTAGAGTATGAGTATGTGTATGAGTATGAGTATGAGTATGAGTATGTGTATGAGTATGAGTATGAGTATGAGTAAGAGTATGAGTATGAGTATGAGTATGAGTATAAGTATGAGTATGAGTATGAGTATGAGTATGAGTATGAGTATAAGTATTAGTATGAGTATGAGTTAGAGTATGAGTATGTGTATGAGTATGAGTATGAGTATGAGTATGTGTATGAGTATGAGTGTGAGTATGAGTATGAGTATGAGTATAAGTATTAGTATGAGTATGAGTATGAGTATGAGTATGAGTATGAGTATGAGTATGAGTATGAGTATGTGTATGAGTATGAGTATGAGTATGAGTATGAGTATGAGAATGAGTATGAGTATGAGTATGATTATGAGTATGAGTATGAGTATGAGTATGAGTATGAGTATGAGTATAAGTATTAGTATGAGTATAAGTATTAGTATGAGTATGAGTACGAGTATTAGTATGAGTATGAGTATGAGTATGAGTATGAGTTTAAGTATGTGTCTGAGTACGAGTATGCGTATGAATATGAGTATGAGTATGAGTATGAGTATGGGTATGAGTATGAGTATGAGTATGAGTATGAGTATGAGTATGAGTATGAGTATGAGTATGAGTATGAGTATGAGTATGAGTATGATTATGAGTATGAGTATGAGTATGAGTATGAGTATGAGTGTGAGTGCGAATGCGAGTATGAGTATGAGTATGTGCAAGAGTATGAGTATGTGTATGAGTATGAGTATGAGTATGAGTGTGAGTATGAGAATTAGTATGAGTATGTGTATGAGTATGAGTATGAGTATGAGTATGAGTATGACTATGAGTATGAGTATGACTATGACTATGACTATGAGAATGAGTATCAGTATGAGTATGAGTATGAGTATGAGTATGAGTGTGAGTATGAGTATGAGTATGAGTATGAGTATGAGTATGAGTATGAGAATGAGTATGAGTATGAGTATGAGTATGAGTATGAGTATGAGTATGAGTATGAGGATAAGTATTAGTATGAGTATGAGTACGAGTATTAGTATGAGTATGAGTATGAGTATGAGTTTAAGTATGAGTCTGAGTACGAGTATGCGTATGAAAATGAGTATGAGTATGAGTATGAGTATGAGTATGAGTATGAGTATGAGTATGAGTATGTGTATGAGTATGAGTATGAGTATGAGTATGAGTATGAGAATGAGTATGAGTATGAGTATGATTATGAGTATGAGTATGAGTATGAGTATGAGTATGAGTATAAGTATTAGTATGAGTATAAGTATTAGTATGAGTATGAGTACGAGTATTAGTATGAGTATGAGTATGAGTATGAGTATGAGTTTAAGTATGTGTCTGAGTACGAGTATGCGTATGAATATGAGTATGAGTATGAGTATGAGTATGGGTATGAGTATGAGTATGAGTATGAGTATGAGTATGAGTATGAGTATGAGTATGAGTATGAGTATGAGTATGAGTATGATTATGAGTATGAGTATGAGTATGAGTATGAGTATGAGTATGAGTATGAGTTTAAGTATGTGTCTGAGTACGAGTATGCGTATGAATATGAGTATGAGTATGAGTATGAGTATGGGTATGAGTATGAGTATGAGTATGAGTATGAGTATGAGTATGAGTATGTGTATGAGTATGAGTATGAGTATGAGTATGAGTATGAGTATGAGTATGACTATGAGTATGAGTATGACTATGACTATGACTATGAGAATGAGTATCAGTATGAGTATGAGTATGAGTATGAGTATGAGTGTGAGTATGAGTATGAGTATGAGTATGAGTATGAGTATGAGAATGAGTATGAGTATGAGTATGAGTATGAGTATGAGTATGAGTATGAGTATGAGGATAAGTATTAGTATGAGTATGAGTACGAGTATTAGTATGAGTATGAGTATGAGTATGAGTTTAAGTATGAGTCTGAGTACGAGTATGCGTATGAAAATGAGTATGAGTATGAGTATGAGCATGAGCATGAGCATGAGTATGAGTATGAGTATGAGTATGAGTATGAGTATAAGTATGAGTATGAGTATGAGTATGAGTATGAGCATGAGCATGAGCATGAGTATGAGTATTAGTACGAGTATGAGTATGAGTATAAGTACTAGTATGAGTATGAGTACCAGTATTAGTATGAGTATGAGTATGAGTATGAGTTTAAGTATGAGTATGAGTATGAGTATGTGTATGAGTATGAGTATGAGTATGAGTATGTGTATAAGTATGAGAATGAGTATGAGTGTGAGTATGAGAATGAGTATGAGTATGTGTATGAGTATGAGTATGAGTATGAGTATGAGTATGAGTATGAGTAAGAGTATGAGTATGAGTATGAGTATGAGTATAAGTATGAGTATGAGTATGAGTATGAGTATGAGTATGAGTATGAGTATAAGTATTAGTATGAGTATGAGTTAGAGTATGAGTATGTGTATGAGTATGAGTATGAGTATGAGTATGTGTATGAGTATGAGTATGAGTTAGAGTATGAGTATGTGTATGAGTATGAGTATGAGTATGAGTATGAGTATGAGTATGAGTATGAGTGTGAGTGTGAGTGCGAATGTGAGTATGAGGATGAGTATGAGTATGTGTATGAGTATGAGTATGAGTATGACTATGAGTATGAGTATGAGTATGAGTATGAGTATGAGTATGAGTATGAGTATGACTATGAGTATGAGTATGACTATGTCTATGACTATGAGAATGAGTATGAGTATGAGTATGAGTATGAGTATGAGTATGAGTGTGAGTATGAGTATGAGTATGAGTATGAGTATGAGTATGAGTATGAGTATGAGTATGAGAATGAGTATGAGTATGAGTATGAGTATAAGTATTAGTATGAGTATGAGTTAGAGTATGAGTATGTGTATGAGTATGAGTATGAGTATGAGTATGAGTATGAGTGTGAGTGTGAGTGCGAATGTGAGTATGAGTATGAGTATGGGTATGAGTATGAGTATGTGTATGAGTATGAGTATGAGTATGACTATGAGTATGAGTATGAGTATGAGTATGAGTATGAGTATGAGTATGAGTATGAGTATGTGTATGAGTATGAGTATGAGTATGACTATGAGTATGAGTATGAGTATGAGTATGAGTATGAGTATGAGTATGAGTATGAGTATGAGTATGACTATGAGTATGAATATGACTATGACTATGACTATGAGAATGAGTATCAGTATGAGTATGAGTATGAGTATGAGTATGAGTGTGAGTATGAGTATGAGTATGAGTATGAGTATGAGTATGAGAATGAGTATGAGTATGAGTATGAGTATGAGTATGAGTATGAGTATGAGTATGAGTATGAGTATAAGTATTAGTATGAGTATGAGTACGATTATTAGTATGAGTATGAGTATGAGTATGAGTATGAGTTTATGTATGAGTATGAGTACGAGTATGCGTATGAATATGAGTATGAGTATGAGTATGAGTATAAGTATTAGTATGAGTATGAGTACGATTATTAGTATGAGTATGAGTATGAGTATGAGTTTAAGTATGAGTATGAGTACGAGTATGCGTATGAATATGAGTATGAGTATGAGTATGAGTATGAGTATGGGTATGAGTATGAGTATGAGTATGAGTATGAGTATGAGTTTAAGTATGAGCATGAGCATGAGCATGAGCATGAGTATGAGTATGAGTATGAGTATGAGTATGAGTATGAGTGTGAGTATGAGTATGAGTATGAGTATGAGTATGAGTATGAGTATGAGTATGAGTATGAGTGTGAGTGTGAGTGCGAATGTGAGTATGAGTATGAGTATGGGTATGAGTATGAGTATGTGTATGAGTATGAGTGTGAGTATGACTATGAGTATGAGTATGAGTATGAGTATGAGTATGAGTATGAGTATGAGTATGAGTATGAGTATGAGTATGAGTATGACTATGAGTATGAGTATGACTATGACTATGACTATGAGAATGAGTATCAGTATGAGTATGAGTATGAGTATGAGTATGAGTATGAGTGTGAGTATGAGTATGAGTATGAGTATGAGTATGAGTATGAGAATGAGTATGAGTATGAGTATGAGTATGAGTATGAGTATGAGTATGAGTATGAGTATGAGTATGAGTATGAGTATGAGTATGAGTATGATTATGAGTATGAGTATGAGTATGAGTATGTGTATGAGTATGAGTATGAGTATGAGTATGAGTATGAGTGTGAGTGTGAGTGCGAATGTGAGTATGAGTATGAGTATGAGTATGAGTATGAGTATGTGTATGAGTATGAGTATGAGTATGACTATGAGTATGAGTATGAGTATGAGTATGAGTATGAGTATGAGTATGAGTATGAGTATGAGTGTGAGTATGAGTATGAGTATGAGTATGAGTATGAGTATGAGTATGAGTATGAGTATGAGTGTGAGTGTGAGTGCGAATGTGAGTATGAGTATGAGTATGGGTATGAGTATGAGTATGTGTATGAGTATGAGTGTGAGTATGACTATGAGTATGAGTATGAGTATGAGTATGAGTATGAGTATGAGTATGAGTATGAGTATGGGTATGAGTATGAGTATGAGTATGAGTATGAGTATGAGTTTAAGTATGAGCATGAGCATGAGCATGAGCATGAGTATGAGTATGAGTATGAGTATGAGTATGAGTATGAGTATGAGTATGAGTGTGAGTATGAGTATGAGTATGAGTATGAGTATGAGTATGAGTATGAGTATGAGTATGAGTATGAGTGTGAGTGTGAGTGCGAATGTGAGTATGAGTATGAGTATGGGTATGAGTATGAGTATGTGTATGAGTATGAGTGTGAGTATGACTATGAGTATGAGTATGAGTATGAGTATGAGTATGAGTATGAGTATGAGTATGAGTATGAGAATGAGTATGAGTATGAGTATGAGTATAAGTATTAGTATGAGTATGAGTTAGAGTATGAGTATGTGTATGAGTATGAGTATGAGTATGAGTATGAGTATGAGTATGAGTGTGAGTGTGAGTGCGAATGTGAGTATGAGTATGAGTATGGGTATGAGTATGAGTATGTGTATGAGTATGAGTGTGAGTATGACTATGAGTATGAGTATGAGTATGAGTATGAGTATGAGTATGAGTATGAGTATGAGTATGAGTATGAGTATGACTATGAGTATGAGTATGACTATGACTATGACTATGAGAATGAGTATCAGTATGAGTATGAGTATGAGTATGAGTATGAGTGTGAGTATGAGTATGAGTATGAGTATGAGTATGAGTATGAGAATGAGTATGAGTATGAGTATGAGTATGAGTATGAGTATGAGTATGAGTATGAGGATAAGTATTAGTATGAGTATGAGTACGAGTATTAGTATGAGTATGAGTATGAGTATGAGTTTAAGTATGAGTCTGAGTACGAGTATGCGTATGAAAATGAGTATGAGTATGAGTATGGGTATGAGTATGAGTATGAGTATGAGTATGAGTATGAGTATGAGTATGAGTATGAGTATGAGTATGATTATGAGTATGAGTATGAGTATGAGTATGTGTATGAGTATGAGTATGAGTATGAGTATGAGTATGAGTATGAGTGTGAGTGTGAGTGCGAATGTGAGTATGAGTATGAGTATGAGTATGAGTATGAGTATGTGTATGAGTATGAGTATGACTATGACTATGAGTATGAGTATGAGTATGAGTATGAGTATGAGTATGAGTATGAGTATGAGTATGACTATGAGTATGAATATGACTATGACTATGACTATGAGAATGAGTATCAGTATGAGTATGAGTATGAGTATGAGTATGAGTGTGAGTATGAGTATGAGTATGAGTATGAGTATGAGTATGAGAATGAGTATGAGTATGAGTATGAGTATGAGTATGAGTATGAGTATGAGTATGAGTATGAGTATAAGTATTAGTATGAGTATGAGTACGATTATTAGTATGAGTATGAGTATGAGTATGAGTATGAGTTTATGTATGAGTATGAGTACGAGTATGCGTATGAATATGAGTATGAGTATGAGTATGAGTATAAGTATTAGTATGAGTATGAGTACGATTATTAGTATGAGTATGAGTATGAGTATGAGTATGAGTTTAAGTATGAGTATGAGTACGAGTATGCGTATGAATATGAGTATGAGTATGAGTATGAGTATGAGTATGGGTATGAGTATGAGTATGAGTATGAGTATGAGTATGAGTTTAAGTATGAGCATGAGCATGAGCATGAGCATGAGTATGAGTATGAGTATGAGTATGAGTATGAGTATGAGTGTGAGTATGAGTATGAGTATGAGTATGAGTATGAGTATGAGTATGAGTATGAGTATGAGTATGAGTATGTGTATGAGTATGAGTATGAGTTAGAGTATGAGTATGTGTATGAGTATGAGTATGAGTATGAGTATGAGTATGAGTGTGAGTGTGAGTGCGAATGTGAGTATGAGGATGAGTATGAGTATGAGTATGTGTATGAGTATGAGTATGAGTATGACTATGAGTATGAGTATGAGTATGAGTATGAGTATGAGTATGAGTATGAGTATGACTATGAGTATGAGTATGACTATGTCTATGACTATGAGAATGAGTATGAGTATGAGTATGAGTATGAGTGTGAGTATGAGTATGAGTATGAGTATGAGTATGAGTATGAGTATGAGTATGAGAATGAGTATGAGTATGAGTATGAGTATAAGTATTAGTATGAGTATGAGTTAGAGTATGAGTATGTGTATGAGTATGAGTATGAGTATGAGTATGAGTATGAGTGTGAGTGTGAGTGCGAATGTGAGTATGAGTATGAGTATGAGTATGAGTATGAGTATGTGTATGAGTATGAGTATGAGTATGACTATGAGTATGAGTATGAGTATGAGTATGAGTATGAGTATGAGTATGAGTATGAGTATGAGTATGACTATGAGTATGAGTATGACTATGACTATGACTATGAGAATGAGTATCAGTATGAGTATGAGTATGAGTATGAGTATGAGTGTGAGTATGAGTATGAGTATGAGTATGGGTATGAGTATGAGAATGAGTATGAGTATGAGTATGAGTATGAGTATGAGTATGAGTATGAGTATGAGGATAAGTATTAGTATGAGTATGAGTACGAGTATTAGTATGAGTATGAGTATGAGTATGAGTTTAAGTATGAGTCTGAGTACGAGTATGCGTATGAATATGAGTATGAGTATGAGTATGAGTATGGGTATGAGTATGAGTATGAGTATGAGTATGAGTATGAGTATGAGTATGAGTATGAGTATGAGTATGAGTATGAGTATGAGTATGAGTATGAGTATGAGTATGATTATGAGTATGAGTGTGAGTATGAGTATGAGTATGAGTATAAGTATTAGTATGAGTATGAGTATGAGTATGAGTATGAGTATGAGTATGAGTATGAGTATGTGTATGAGTATGAGTATGAGTATGAGTATGAGTATGAGAATGAGTATGAGTATGAGTATGATTATGAGTATGAGTATGAGTATGAGTATGAGTATGAGTATGAGTATAAGTATTAGTATGAGTATAAGTATTAGTATGAGTATGAGTACGAGTATTAGTATGAGTATGAGTATGAGTATGAGTATGAGTTTAAGTATGTGTCTGAGTACGAGTATGCGTATGAATATGAGTATGAGTATGAGTATGAGTATGGGTATGAGTATGAGTATGAGTATGAGTATGAGTATGAGTATGAGTATGAGTATGAGTATGAGTATGAGTATGAGTATGATTATGAGTATGAGTATGAGTATGAGTATGAGTATGAGTGTGAGTGCGAATGCGAGTATGAGTATGAGTATGTGCAAGAGTATGAGTATGTGTATGAGTATGAGTATGAGTATGAGTGTGAGTATGAGAATTAGTATGAGTATGTGTATGAGTATGAGTATGAGTATGAGTATGAGTATGACTATGAGTATGAGTATGACTATGACTATGACTATGAGAATGAGTATCAGTATGAGTATGAGTATGAGTATGAGTATGAGTGTGAGTATGAGTATGAGTATGAGTATGAGTATGAGTATGAGTATGAGAATGAGTATGAGTATGAGTATGAGTATGAGTATGAGTATGAGTATGAGTATGAGGATAAGTATTAGTATGAGTATGAGTACGAGTATTAGTATGAGTATGAGTATGAGTATGAGTTTAAGTATGAGTCTGAGTACGAGTATGCGTATGAAAATGAGTATGAGTATGAGTATGAGTATGAGTATGAGTATGAGTATGAGTATGAGTATGTGTATGAGTATGAGTATGAGTATGAGTATGAGTATGAGAATGAGTATGAGTATGAGTATGATTATGAGTATGAGTATGAGTGTGAGTATGAGTATGAGTATGAGTATAAGTATTAGTATGAGTATAAGTATTAGTATGAGTATGAGTACGAGTATTAGTATGAGTATGAGTATGAGTATGAGTATGAGTTTAAGTATGTGTCTGAGTACGAGTATGCGTATGAATATGAGTATGAGTATGAGTATGAGTATGGGTATGAGTATGAGTATGAGTATGAGTATGAGTATGAGTATGAGTATGAGTATGAGTATGAGTATGAGTATGAGTATGAGTATGATTATGAGTATGAGTATGAGTATGAGTATGAGTATGAGTATGAGTATGAGTTTAAGTATGTGTCTGAGTACGAGTATGCGTATGAATATGAGTATGAGTATGAGTATGAGTATGGGTATGAGTATGAGTATGAGTATGAGTATGAGTATGAGTATGAGTATGTGTATGAGTATGAGTATGAGTATGAGTATGAGTATGAGTATGAGTATGACTATGAGTATGAGTATGACTATGACTATGACTATGAGAATGAGTATCAGTATGAGTATGAGTATGAGTATGAGTATGAGTGTGAGTATGAGTATGAGTATGAGTATGAGTATGAGTATGAGAATGAGTATGAGTATGAGTATGAGTATGAGTATGAGTATGAGTATGAGTATGAGGATAAGTATTAGTATGAGTATGAGTACGAGTATTAGTATGAGTATGAGTATGAGTATGAGTTTAAGTATGAGTCTGAGTACGAGTATGCGTATGAAAATGAGTATGAGTATGAGTATGAGCATGAGCATGAGCATGAGTATGAGTATGAGTATGAGTATGAGTATGAGTATAAGTATGAGTATGAGTATGAGTATGAGTATGAGCATGAGCATGAGCATGAGTATGAGTATTAGTACGAGTATGAGTATGAGTATAAGTACTAGTATGAGTATGAGTACCAGTATTAGTATGAGTATGAGTATGAGTATGAGTTTAAGTATGAGTATGAGTATGAGTATGTGTATGAGTATGAGTATGAGTATGAGTATGTGAATAAGTATGAGAATGAGTATGAGTGTGAGTATGAGAATGAGTATGAGTATGTGTATGAGTATGAGTATGAGTATGAGTATGAGTATGAGTATGAGTATGAGTAAGAGTATGAGTATGAGTATGAGTATGAGTATAAGTATGAGTATGAGTATGAGTATGAGTATGAGTATGAGTATGAGTATAAGTATTAGTATGAGTATGAGTTAGAGTATGAGTATGTGTATGAGTATGAGTATGAGTATGAGTATGTGTATGAGTATGAGTATGAGTTAGAGTATGAGTATGTGTATGAGTATGAGTATGAGTATGAGTATGAGTATGAGTATGAGTGTGAGTGTGAGTGCGAATGTGAGTATGAGGATGAGTATGAGTATGTGTATGAGTATGAGTATGAGTATGACTATGAGTATGAGTATGAGTATGAGTATGAGTATGAGTATGAGTATGAGTATGACTATGAGTATGAGTATGACTATGTCTATGACTATGAGAATGAGTATGAGTATGAGTATGAGTATGAGTATGAGTATGAGTATGAGTGTGAGTATGAGTATGAGTATGAGTATGAGTATGAGTATGAGTATGAGTATGAGTATGAGAATGAGTATGAGTATGAGTATGAGTATAAGTATTAGTATGAGTATGAGTTAGAGTATGAGTATGTGTATGAGTATGAGTATGAGTATGAGTATGAGTATGAGTGTGAGTGTGAGTGCGAATGTGAGTATGAGTATGAGTATGGGTATGAGTATGAGTATGTGTATGAGTATGAGTATGAGTATGACTATGAGTATGAGTATGAGTATGAGTATGAGTATGAGTATGAGTATGAGTATGAGTATGAGTATGAGTATGAGTATGACTATGAGTATGAGTATGAGTATGAGTATGAGTATGAGTATGAGTATGAGTATGAGTATGAGTATGAGTATGAGTATGACTATGAGTATGAGTATGACTATGACTATGACTATGAGAATGAGTATCAGTATGAGTATGAGTATGAGTATGGGTATGAGTATGAGTATGAGTATGAGTATGAGTATGAGTATGAGTATGAGTATGAGTATGAGTATGAGTATGAGTATGAGTATGAGTATGAGTATGAGTATGAGTATGAGTATGAGTATGAGTATGAGTATGAGTATGAGTATGAGTATGATTATGATTATGAGTATGAGTATGAGTATGAGTATGAGTATGAGTATGAGTATGAGTATAAGTATTAGTATGAGTATGAGTACGAGTATTAGTATGAGTATGAGTATGAGTATGAGTTTAAGTATGAGTCTGAGTACGAGTATGCGTATGAATATGAGTATGAGTATGAGTATGAGTATGGGTATGAGTATGAGTATGAGTATGAGTATGAGTATGAGTATGAGTATGAGTATGAGTATGAGTATGAGTATGAGTATGAGTATGAGTATAAGTATTAGTATGAGTATGAGTACGAGTATTAGTATGAGTATGAGTATGAGTATGAGTTTAAGTATGAGTATGAGTACGAGTATGCGTATGAATATGAGTATGAGTATCAGTATGAGTATGGGTATGAGTATGAGTATGAGTATGAGTATGAGTATAAGTATGAGCATGAGCATGAGTATGAGTATGAGTATGAGTATGAGTATGAGTATGAGTAAGAGTATAAGTATGAGTATGAGTATGAGTATGAGTATGAGTATGAGTATGAGTATAAGTATTAGTATGAGTATGAGTTAGAGTATGAGTATGTGTATGAGTATGAGTATGAGTATGAGTATGTGTATGAGTATGAGTATGAGTTAGAGTATGAGTATGTGTATGAGTATGAGTATGAGTATGAGTATGAGTATGAGTATGAGTGTGAGTGTGAGTGCGAATGTGAGTATGAGGATGAGTATGAGTATGTGTATGAGTATGAGTATGAGTATGACTATGAGTATGAGTATGAGTATGAGTATGAGTATGAGTATGAGTATGAGTATGAGTATGAGTATGAGTATAAGTATTAGTATGAGTATGAGTACGAGTATTAGTATGAGTATGAGTATGAGTATGAGTTTAAGTATGAGTATGAGTACGAGTATGCGTATGAATATGAGTATGAGTATCAGTATGAGTATGGGTATGAGTATGAGTATGAGTATGAGTATAAGTATGAGCATGAGCATGAGTATGAGTATGAGTATGAGTATGAGTATGAGTAAGAGTATGAGTATGAGTATGAGTATGAGTATAAGTATGAGTATGAGTATGAGTATGAGTATGAGTATGAGTATAAGTATTAGTATGAGTATGAGTTAGAGTATGAGTATGTGTATGAGTATGAGTATGAGTATGAGTATGTGTATGAGTATGAGTATGAGTATGAGTAAGAGTATGAGTATGAGTATGAGTATGAGTATAAGTATGAGTATGAGTATGAGTATGAGTATGAGTATGAGTATAAGTATTAGTATGAGTATGAGTTAGAGTATGAGTATGTGTATGAGTATGAGTATGAGTATGAGTATGTGTATGAGTATGAGTGTGAGTATGAGTATGAGTATGAGTATAAGTATTAGTATGAGTATGAGTATGAGTATGAGTATGAGTATGAGTATGAGTATGAGTATGAGTATGTGTATGAGTATGAGTATGAGTATGAGTATGAGTATGAGAATGAGTATGAGTATGAGTATGATTATGAGTATGAGTATGAGTATGAGTATGAGTATGAGTATGAGTATAAGTATTAGTATGAGTATAAGTATTAGTATGAGTATGAGTACGAGTATTAGTATGAGTATGAGTATGAGTATGAGTATGAGTTTAAGTATGTGTCTGAGTACGAGTATGCGTATGAATATGAGTATGAGTATGAGTATGAGTATGGGTATGAGTATGAGTATGAGTATGAGTATGAGTATGAGTATGAGTATGAGTATGAGTATGAGTATGAGTATGAGTATGATTATGAGTATGAGTATGAGTATGAGTATGAGTATGAGTGTGAGTGCGAATGCGAGTATGAGTATGAGTATGTGCAAGAGTATGAGTATGTGTATGAGTATGAGTATGAGTGTGAGTGTGAGTGCGAATGTGAGTATGAGGATGAGTATGAGTATGTGTATGAGTATGAGTATGAGTATGACTATGAGTATGAGTATGAGTATGAGTATGAGTATGAGTATGAGTATGAGTATGACTATGAGTATGAGTATGACTATGTCTATGACTATGAGAATGAGTATGAGTATGAGTATGAGTATGAGTATGAGTATGAGTGTGAGTATGAGTATGAGTATGAGTATGAGTATGAGTATGAGTATGAGTATGAGTATGAGAATGAGTATGAGTATGAGTATGAGTATAAGTATTAGTATGAGTATAAGTATGAGTATGAGTATGTGTATGAGTATGAGTATGAGTATGAGTATGAGTATGAGTGTGAGTGTGAGTGCGAATGTGAGTATGAGTATGAGTATGGGTATGAGTATGAGTATGTGTATGAGTATGAGTATGAGTATGACTATGAGTATGAGTATGAGTATGAGTATGAGTATGAGTATGAGTATGAGTATGAGTATGAGTATGAGTATGAGTATGACAATGAGTATGAGTATGAGTATGAGTATGAGTATGAGTATGAGTATGAGTATGAGTATGAGTATGAGTATGAGTATGACTATGAGTATGAGTATGACTATGACTATGACTATGAGAATGAGTATCAGTATGAGTATGAGTATGAGTATGGGTATGAGTATGAGTATGAGTATGAGTATGAGTATGAGTATGAGTATGAGTATGAGTATGAGTATGAGTATGAGTATGAGTATGAGTATGAGTATGAGTATGAGTATGAGTATGAGTATGAGTATGAGTATGAGTATGAGTATGAGTATGAGTATGAGTATGAGTATGATTATGATTATGAGTATGAGTATGAGTATGAGTATGAGTATGAGTATGAGTATGAGTATAAGTATTAGTATGAGTATGAGTACGAGTATTAGTATGAGTATGAGTATGAGTATGAGTTTAAGTATGAGTCTGAGTACGAGTATGCGTATGAATATGAGTATGAATATGAGTATGAGTATGGGTATGAGTATGAGTATGAGTATGAGTATGAGTATGAGTATGAGTATGAGTATGAGTATGAGTATGAGTATGAGTATAAGTATTAGTATGAGTATGAGTACGAGTATTAGTATGAGTATGAGTATGAGTATGAGTTTAAGTATGAGTATGAGTACGAGTATGCGTATGAATATGAGTATGAGTATCAGTATGAGTATGGGTATGAGTATGAGTATGAGTATGAGTATGAGTATAAGTATGAGCATGAGCATGAGTATGAGTATGAGTATGAGTATGAGTATGAGTATGAGTAAGAGTATAAGTATGAGTATGAGTATGAGTATGAGTATGAGTATGAGTATGAGTATAAGTATTAGTATGAGTATGAGTTAGAGTATGAGTATGTGTATGAGTATGAGTATGAGTATGAGTATGTGTATGAGTATGAGTATGAGTTAGAGTATGAGTATGTGTATGAGTATGAGTATGAGTATGAGTATGAGTATGAGTGTGAGTGTGAGTGCGAATGTGAGTATGAGGATGAGTATGAGTATGTGTATGAGTATGAGTATGAGTATGACTATGAGTATGAGTATGAGTATGAGTATGAGTATGAGTATGAGTATGAGTATGAGTATGAGTATGAGTATAAGTATTAGTATGAGTATGAGTACGAGTATTAGTATGAGTATGAGTATGAGTATGAGTTTAAGTTTGAGTATGAGTACGAGTATGCGTATGAATATGAGTATGAGTATCAGTATGAGTATGGGTATGAGTATGAGTATGAGTATGAGTATAAGTATGAGCATGAGCATGAGTATGAGTATGAGTATGAGTATGAGTATGAGTAAGAGTATGAGTATGAGTATGAGTATGAGTATAAGTATGAGTATGAGTATGAGTATGAGTATGAGTATGAGTATAAGTATTAGTATGAGTATGAGTTAGAGTATGAGTATGTGTATGAGTATGAGTATGAGTATGAGTATGTGTATGAGTATGAGTATGAGTTAGAGTATGAGTATGTGTATGAGTATGAGTATGAGTATGAGTATGAGTATGAGTATGAGTGTGAGTGTGAGTGCGAATGTGAGTATGAGGATGAGTATGAGTATGTGTATGAGTATGAGTATGAGTATGACTATGAGTATGAGTATGAGTATGAGTATGAGTATGAGTATGAGTATGAGTATGACTATGAGTATGAGTATGACTATGTCTATGACTATGAGAATGAGTATGAGTATGAGTATGAGTATGAGTATGAGTATGAGTGTGAGTGTGAGTGCGAATGTGAGTATGAGTATGAGTATGAGTATGAGTATGAGTATGTGTATGAGTATGAGTATGAGTATGACTATGAGTATGAGTATGAGTATGAGTATGAGTATGAGTATGAGTATGAGTATGAGTATGATTATGAGTATGAGTATGAGTATGAGTATGTGTATGAGTATGAGTATGAGTATGAGTATGAGTATGAGTGTGAGTGTGAGTGCGAATGTGAGTATGAGTATGAGTATGAGTATGAGTATGAGTATGTGTATGAGTATGAGTATGAGTATGACTATGAGTATGAGTATGAGTATGAGTATGAGTATGAGTATGAGTATGAGTATGAGTATGAGTGTGAGTATGAGTATGAGTATGAGTATGAGTATGAGTATGAGTATGAGTATGAGTATGAGTGTGAGTGTGAGTGCGAATGTGAGTATGAGTATGAGTATGGGTATGAGTATGAGTATGTGTATGAGTATGAGTGTGAGTATGACTATGAGTATGAGTATGAGTATGAGTATGAGTATGAGTATGAGTATGAGTATGAGTATGGGTATGAGTATGAGTATGAGTATGAGTATGAGTATGAGTTTAAGTATGAGCATGAGCATGAGCATGAGCATGAGTATGAGTATGAGTATGAGTATGAGTATGAGTATGAGTATGAGTATGAGTGTGAGTATGAGTATGAGTATGAGTATGAGTATGAGTATGAGTATGAGTATGAGTATGAGTATGAGTGTGAGTGTGAGTGCGAATGTGAGTATGAGTATGAGTATGGGTATGAGTATGAGTATGTGTATGAGTATGAGTGTGAGTATGACTATGAGTATGAGTATGAGTATGAGTATGAGTATGAGTATGAGTATGAGTATGAGTATGAGAATGAGTATGAGTATGAGTATGAGTATAAGTATTAGTATGAGTATGAGTTAGAGTATGAGTATGTGTATGAGTATGAGTATGAGTATGAGTATGAGTATGAGTATGAGTGTGAGTGTGAGTGCGAATGTGAGTATGAGTATGAGTATGGGTATGAGTATGAGTATGTGTATGAGTATGAGTGTGAGTATGACTATGAGTATGAGTATGAGTATGAGTATGAGTATGAGTATGAGTATGAGTATGAGTATGAGTATGAGTATGACTATGAGTATGAGTATGACTATGACTATGACTATGAGAATGAGTATCAGTATGAGTATGAGTATGAGTATGAGTATGAGTGTGAGTATGAGTATGAGTATGAGTATGAGTATGAGTATGAGAATGAGTATGAGTATGAGTATGAGTATGAGTATGAGTATGAGTATGAGTATGAGGATAAGTATTAGTATGAGTATGAGTACGAGTATTAGTATGAGTATGAGTATGAGTATGAGTTTAAGTATGAGTCTGAGTACGAGTATGCGTATGAAAATGAGTATGAGTATGAGTATGGGTATGAGTATGAGTATGAGTATGAGTATGAGTATGAGTATGAGTATGAGTATGAGTATGAGTATGAGTATGATTATGAGTATGAGTATGAGTATGAGTATGTATATGAGTATGAGTATGAGTATGAGTATGAGTATGAGTATGAGTATGAGTATGAGTATGAGTATGTGTATGAGTATGAGTATGAGTATGAGTATGAGTATGAGAATGAGTATGAGTATGAGTATGATTATGAGTATGAGTATGAGTATGAGTATGAGTATGAGTATGAGTATAAGTATTAGTATGAGTATAAGTATTAGTATGAGTATGAGTACGAGTATTAGTATGAGTATGAGTATGAGTATGAGTATGAGTTTAAGTATGTGTCTGAGTACGAGTATGCGTATGAATATGAGTATGAGTATGAGTATGAGTATGGGTATGAGTATGAGTATGAGTATGAGTATGAGTATGAGTATGAGTATGAGTATGAGTATGAGTATGAGTATGAGTATGATTATGAGTATGAGTATGAGTATGAGTATGAGTATGAGTGTGAGTGCGAATGCGAGTATGAGTATGAGTATGTGCAAGAGTATGAGTATGTGTATGAGTATGAGTATGAGTATGAGTGTGAGTATGAGAATTAGTATGAGTATGTGTATGAGTATGAGTATGAGTATGAGTATGAGTATGACTATGAGTATGAGTATGACTATGACTATGACTATGAGAATGAGTATCAGTATGAGTATGAGTATGAGTATGAGTATGAGTGTGAGTATGAGTATGAGTATGAGTATGAGTATGAGTATGAGTATGAGAATGAGTATGAGTATGAGTATGAGTATGAGTATGAGTATGAGTATGAGTATGAGGATAAGTATTAGTATGAGTATGAGTACGAGTATTAGTATGAGTATGAGTATGAGTATGAGTTTAAGTATGAGTCTGAGTACGAGTATGCGTATGAAAATGAGTATGAGTATGAGTATGAGTATGAGTATGAGTATGAGTATGAGTATGAGTATGAGTATGTGTATGAGTATGAGTATGAGTATGAGTATGAGTATGAGAATGAGTATGAGTATGAGTATGATTATGAGTATGAGTATGAGTGTGAGTATGAGTATGAGTATGAGTATAAGTATTAGTATGAGTATAAGTATTAGTATGAGTATGAGTACGAGTATTAGTATGAGTATGAGTATGAGTATGAGTATGAGTTTAAGTATGTGTCTGAGTACGAGTATGCGTATGAATATGAGTATGAGTATGAGTATGAGTATGGGTATGAGTATGAGTATGAGTATGAGTATGAGTATGAGTATGAGTATGAGTATGAGTATGAGTATGAGTATGAGTATGAGTATGATTATGAGTATGAGTATGAGTATGAGTATGAGTATGAGTATGAGTATGAGTTTAAGTATGTGTCTGAGTACGAGTATGCGTATGAATATGAGTATGAGTATGAGTATGAGTATGGGTATGAGTATGAGTATGAGTATGAGTATGAGTATGAGTATGAGTATGTGTATGAGTATGAGTATGAGTATGAGTATGAGTATGAGTATGAGTATGACTATGAGTATGAGTATGACTATGACTATGACTATGAGAATGAGTATCAGTATGAGTATGAGTATGAGTATGAGTATGAGTGTGAGTATGAGTATGAGTATGAGTATGAGTATGAGTATGAGAATGAGAATGAGTATGAGTATGAGTATGAGTATGAGTATGAGTATGAGTATGAGGATAAGTATTAGTATGAGTATGAGTACGAGTATTAGTATGAGTATGAGTATGAGTATGAGTTTAAGTATGAGTCTGAGTACGAGTATGCGTATGAAAATGAGTATGAGTATGAGTATGAGCATGAGCATGAGCATGAGTATGAGTATGAGTATGAGTATGAGTATGAGTATAAGTATGAGTATGAGTATGAGTATGAGTATGAGCATGAGCATGAGCATGAGTATGAGTATTAGTACGAGTATGAGTATGAGTATAAGTACTAGTATGAGTATGAGTACCAGTATTAGTATGAGTATGAGTATGAGTATGAGTTTAAGTATGAGTATGAGTATGAGTATGTGTATGAGTATGAGTATGAGTATGAGTATGTGAATAAGTATGAGAATGAGTATGAGTGTGAGTATGAGAATGAGTATGAGTATGTGTATGAGTATGAGTATGAGTATGAGTATGAGTATGAGTATGAGTATGAGTAAGAGTATGAGTATGAGTATGAGTATGAGTATAAGTATGAGTATGAGTATGAGTATGAGTATGAGTATGAGTATGAGTATAAGTATTAGTATGAGTATGAGTTAGAGTATGAGTATGTGTATGAGTATGAGTATGAGTATGAGTATGTGTATGAGTATGAGTATGAGTTAGAGTATGAGTATGTGTATGAGTATGAGTATGAGTATGAGTATGAGTATGAGTATGAGTGTGAGTGTGAGTGCGAATGTGAGTATGAGGATGAGTATGAGTATGTGTATGAGTATGAGTATGAGTATGACTATGAGTATGAGTATGAGTATGAGTATGAGTATGAGTATGAGTATGAGTATGACTATGAGTATGAGTATGACTATGTCTATGACTATGAGAATGAGTATGAGTATGAGTATGAGTATGAGTATGAGTATGAGTATGAGTGTGAGTATGAGTATGAGTATGAGTATGAGTATGAGTATGAGTATGAGTATGAGTATGAGAATGAGTATGAGTATGAGTATGAGTATAAGTATTAGTATGAGTATGAGTTAGAGTATGAGTATGTGTATGAGTATGAGTATGAGTATGAGTATGAGTATGAGTGTGAGTGTGAGTGCGAATGTGAGTATGAGTATGAGTATGGGTATGAGTATGAGTATGTGTATGAGTATGAGTATGAGTATGACTATGAGTATGAGTATGAGTATGAGTATGAGTATGAGTATGAGTATGAGTATGAGTATGAGTATGAGTATGAGTATGACTATGAGTATGAGTATGAGTATGAGTATGAGTATGAGTATGAGTATGAGTATGAGTATGAGTATGAGTATGAGTATGAGTATGACTATGAGTATGAGTATGACTATGACTATGACTATGAGAATGAGTATCAGTATGAGTATGAGTATGAGTATGGGTATGAGTATGAGTATGAGTATGAGTATGAGTATGAGTATGAGTATGAGTATGAGTATGAGTATGAGTATGAGTATGAGTATGAGTATGAGTATGAGTATGAGTATGAGTATGAGTATGAGGATGAGTATGAGTATGAGTATGAGTATGAGTATGAGTATGATTATGATTATGAGTATGAGTATGAGTATGAGTATGAGTATGAGTATGAGTATGAGTATAAGTATTAGTATGAGTATGAGTACGAGTATTAGTATGAGTATGAGTATGAGTATGAGTTTAAGTATGAGTCTGAGTACGAGTATGCGTATGAATATGAGTATGAGTATGAGTATGAGTATGGGTATGAGTATGAGTATGAGTATGAGTATGAGTATGAGTATGAGTATGAGTATGAGTATGAGTATGAGTATGAGTATGAGTATAAGTATTAGTATGAGTATGAGTACGAGTATTAGTATGAGTATGAGTATGAGTATGAGTTTAAGTATGAGTATGAGTACGAGTATGCGTATGAATATGAGTATGAGTATCAGTATGAGTATGGGTATGAGTATGAGTATGAGTATGAGTATGAGTATAAGTATGAGCATGAGCATGAGTATGAGTATGAGTATGAGTATGAGTATGAGTATGAGTAAGAGTATAAGTATGAGTATGAGTATGAGTATGAGTATGAGTATGAGTATGAGTATAAGTATTAGTATGAGTATGAGTTAGAGTATGAGTATGTGTATGAGTATGAGTATGAGTATGAGTATGTGTATGAGTATGAGTATGAGTTAGAGTATGAGTATGTGTATGAGTATGAGTATGAGTATGAGTATGAGTATGAGTATGAGTGTGAGTGTGAGTGCGAATGTGAGTATGAGGATGAGTATGAGTATGTGTATGAGTATGAGTATGAGTATGACTATGAGTATGAGTATGAGTATGAGTATGAGTATGAGTATGAGTATGAGTATGAGTATGAGTATGAGTATAAGTATTAGTATGAGTATGAGTACGAGTATTAGTATGAGTATGAGTATGAGTATGAGTTTAAGTATGAGTATGAGTACGAGTATGCGTATGAATATGAGTATGAGTATCAGTATGAGTATGGGTATGAGTATGAGTATGAGTATGAGTATAAGTATGAGCATGAGCATGAGTATGAGTATGAGTATGAGTATGAGTATGAGTAAGAGTATGAGTATGAGTATGAGTATGAGTATAAGTATGAGTATGAGTATGAGTATGAGTATGAGTATGAGTATAAGTATTAGTATGAGTATGAGTTAGAGTATGAGTATGTGTATGAGTATGAGTATGAGTATGAGTATGTGTATGAGTATGAGTATGAGTATGAGTAAGAGTATGAGTATGAGTATGAGTATGAGTATAAGTATGAGTATGAGTATGAGTATGAGTATGAGTATGAGTATAAGTATTAGTATGAGTATGAGTTAGAGTATGAGTATGTGTATGAGTATGAGTATGAGTATGAGTATGTGTATGAGTATGAGTGTGAGTATGAGTATGAGTATGAGTATAAGTATTAGTATGAGTATGAGTATGAGTATGAGTATGAGTATGAGTATGAGTATGAGTATGAGTATGTGTATGAGTATGAGTATGAGTATGAGTATGAGTATGAGAATGAGTATGAGTATGAGTATGATTATGAGTATGAGTATGAGTATGAGTATGAGTATGAGTATGAGTATAAGTATTAGTATGAGTATAAGTATTAGTATGAGTATGAGTACGAGTATTAGTATGAGTATGAGTATGAGTATGAGTATGAGTTTAAGTATGTGTCTGAGTACGAGTATGCGTATGAATATGAGTATGAGTATGAGTATGAGTATGGGTATGAGTATGAGTATGAGTATGAGTATGAGTATGAGTATGAGTATGAGTATGAGTATGAGTATGAGTATGAGTATGAGTATGATTATGAGTATGAGTATGAGTATGAGTATGAGTATGAGTATGAGTGTGAGTGCGAATGCGAGTATGAGTATGAGTATGTGCAAGAGTATGAGTATGTGTATGAGTATGAGTATGAGTATGAGTGTGAGTATGAGAATTAGTATGAGTATGTGTATGAGTATGAGTATGAGTATGAGTATGAGTATGACTATGAGTATGAGTATGACTATGACTATGACTATGAGAATGAGTATCAGTATGAGTATGAGTATGAGTATGAGTATGAGTGTGAGTATGAGTATGAGTATGAGTATGAGTATGAGTATGAGTATGAGAATGAGTATGAGTATGAGTATGAGTATGAGTATGAGTATGAGTATGAGTATGAGGATAAGTATTAGTATGAGTATGAGTACGAGTATTAGTATGAGTATGAGTATGAGTATGAGTTTAAGTATGAGTCTGAGTACGAGTATGCGTATGAAAATGAGTATGAGTATGAGTATGAGTATGAGTATGAGTATGAGTATGAGTATGAGTATGTGTATGAGTATGAGTATGAGTATGAGTATGAGTATGAGAATGAGTATGAGTATGAGTATGATTATGAGTATGAGTATGAGTATGAGTATGAGTATGAGTATGAGTATAAGTATTAGTATGAGTATAAGTATTAGTATGAGTATGAGTACGAGTATTAGTATGAGTATGAGTATGAGTATGAGTATGAGTTTAAGTATGTGTCTGAGTACGAGTATGCGTATGAATATGAGTATGAGTATGAGTATGAGTATGGGTATGAGTATGAGTATGAGTATGAGTATGAGTATGAGTATGAGTATGAGTATGAGTATGAGTATGAGTATGAGTATGAGTATGAGTATGATTATGAGTATGAGTATGAGTATGAGTATGAGTATGAGTATGAGTATGAGTTTAAGTATGTGTCTGAGTACGAGTATGCGTATGAATATGAGTATGAGTATGAGTATGAGTATGGGTATGAGTATGAGTATGAGTATGAGTATGAGTATGAGTATGAGTATGTGTATGAGTATGAGTATGAGTATGAGTATGAGTATGAGTATGAGTATGACTATGAGTATGAGTATGACTATGACTATGACTATGAGAATGAGTATCAGTATGAGTATGAGTATGAGTATGAGTATGAGTGTGAGTATGAGTATGAGTATGAGTATGAGTATGAGTATGAGAATGAGTATGAGTATGAGTATGAGTATGAGTATGAGTATGAGTATGAGTATGAGGATAAGTATTAGTATGAGTATGAGTACGAGTATTAGTATGAGTATGAGTATGAGTATGAGTTTAAGTATGAGTCTGAGTACGAGTATGCGTATGAAAATGAGTATGAGTATGAGTATGAGCATGAGCATGAGCATGAGTATGAGTATGAGTATGAGTATGAGTATGAGTATAAGTATGAGTATGAGTATGAGTATGAGTATGAGCATGAGCATGAGCATGAGTATGAGTATTAGTACGAGTATGAGTATGAGTATAAGTACTAGTATGAGTATGAGTACCAGTATTAGTATGAGTATGAGTATGAGTATGAGTTTAAGTATGAGTATGAGTATGAGTATGTGTATGAGTATGAGTATGAGTATGAGTATGTGTATAAGTATGAGAATGAGTATGAGTGTGAGTATGAGAATGAGTATGAGTATGTGTATGAGTATGAGTATGAGTATGAGTATGAGTATGAGTATGAGTAAGAGTATGAGTATGAGTATGAGTATGAGTATAAGTATGAGTATGAGTATGAGTATGAGTATGAGTATGAGTATAAGTATTAGTATGAGTATGAGTTAGAGTATGAGTATGTGTATGAGTATGAGTATGAGTATGAGTATGTGTATGAGTATGAGTATGAGTTAGAGTATGAGTATGTGTATGAGTATGAGTATGAGTATGAGTATGAGTATGAGTATGAGTATGAGTGTGAGTGTGAGTGCGAATGTGAGTATGAGGATGAGTATGAGTATGTGTATGAGTATGAGTATGAGTATGACTATGAGTATGAGTATGAGTATGAGTATGAGTATGAGTATGAGTATGAGTATGACTATGAGTATGAGTATGACTATGTCTATGACTATGAGAATGAGTATGAGTATGAGTATGAGTATGAGTATGAGTATGAGTGTGAGTATGAGTATGAGTATGAGTATGAGTATGAGTATGAGTATGAGTATGAGTATGAGAATGAGTATGAGTATGAGTATGAGTATAAGTATTAGTATGAGTATGAGTTAGAGTATGAGTATGTGTATGAGTATGAGTATGAGTATGAGTATGAGTGTGAGTGTGAGTGCGAATGTGAGTATGAGTATGAGTATGGGTATGAGTATGAGTATGTGTATGAGTATGAGTATGAGTATGACTATGAGTATGAGTATGAGTATGAGTATGAGTATGAGTATGAGTATGAGTATGAGTATGAGTATGAGTATGAGTATGACAATGAGTATGAGTATGAGTATGAGTATGAGTATAAGTATTAGTATGAGTATGAGTACGAGTATTAGTATGAGTATGAGTATGAGTATGAGTTTAAGTTTGAGTATGAGTACGAGTATGCGTATGAATATGAGTATGAGTATCAGTATGAGTATGGGTATGAGTATGAGTATGAGTATGAGTATAAGTATGAGCATGAGCATGAGTATGAGTATGAGTATGAGTATGAGTATGAGTAAGAGTATGAGTATGAGTATGAGTATGAGTATAAGTATGAGTATGAGTATGAGTATGAGTATGAGTATGAGTATAAGTATTAGTATGAGTATGAGTTAGAGTATGAGTATGTGTATGAGTATGAGTATGAGTATGAGTATGTGTATGAGTATGAGTATGAGTTAGAGTATGAGTATGTGTATGAGTATGAGTATGAGTATGAGTATGAGTATGAGTATGAGTATGAGTGTGAGTGTGAGTGCGAATGTGAGTATGAGGATGAGTATGAGTATGTGTATGAGTATGAGTATGAGTATGACTATGAGTATGAGTATGAGTATGAGTATGAGTATGAGTATGAGTATGAGTATGACTATGAGTATGAGTATGACTATGTCTATGACTATGAGAATGAGTATGAGTATGAGTATGAGTATGAGTATGAGTATGAGTGTGAGTGTGAGTGCGAATGTGAGTATGAGTATGAGTATGAGTATGAGTATGAGTATGTGTATGAGTATGAGTATGAGTATGACTATGAGTATGAGTATGAGTATGAGTATGAGTATGAGTATGAGTATGAGTATGAGTATGAGTATGAGTATGAGTATGAGTATGACTATGAGTATGAGTATGACTATGACTATGACTATGAGAATGAGTATCAGTATGAGTATGAGTATGAGTATGAGTATGAGTGTGAGTATGAGTATGAGTATGAGTATGAGTATGAGTATGAGTAAGAGTATGAGTATGAGTATGAGTATGAGTATGAGTATGAGTATGAGTATGAGTATGAGTATGAGTATGAGTATAAGTATTAGTATGAGTATGAGTTAGAGTATGAGTATGTGTATGAGTATGAGTATGAGTACGAGTATGCGTATGAATATGAGTATGAGTATGAGTATGAGTATAAGTATTAGTATGAGTATGAGTACGATTATTTGTATGAGTATGAGTATGAGTATGAGTATGAGTTTAAGTATGAGTATGAGTACGAGTATGCGTATGAATATGAGTATGAGTATGAGTATGAGTATGGGTATGAGTATGAGTATGAGTATGAGTATGAGTTTAAGTATGAGCATGAGCATGAGCATGAGTATGAGTATGAGTATGAGTATGAGTATGAGTGTGAGTATGAGTATGAGTATGAGTATGAGTATGAGTATGATTATGAGTATGAGTATGAGTATGTGTATGAGTATGAGTATGAGTTAGAGTATGAGTATGTGTATGAGTATGAGTATGTGTATGAGTATGAGTGTGAGTGTGAGTGCGAATGTGAGTATGAGGATGAGTATGAGTATGAGTATGTGTATGAGTATGAGTATGAGTATGACTATGAGTATGAGTATGAGTATGAGTATGAGTATGAGTATGAGTATGAGTATGAGTATGAGTATGAGTATGACTATGAGTATGAGTATGACTATGTCTATGACTATGAGAATGAGTATGAGTATGAGTATGAGTATGAGTATGAGTGTGAGTATGAGTATGAGTATGAGTATGAGTATGAGTATGAGTATGAGTATGAGTATGAGTATGAGAATGAGTATGAGTATGAGTATGAGTATAAGTATTAGTATGAGTATGAGTATGAGTATGAGTATGACTATGAGTATGAGTATGACTATGACTATGACTATGAGAATGAGTATCAGTATGAGTATGAGTATGAGTATGAGTATGAGTGTGAGTATGAGTATGAGTATGAGTATGAGTATGAGTATGAGAATGAGTATGAGTATGAGTATGAGTATGAGTATGAGTATGAGTATGAGTATGAGGATAAGTATTAGTATGAGTATGAGTACGAGTATTAGTATGAGTATGAGTATGAGTATGAGTTTAAGTATGAGTCTGAGTACGAGTATGCGTATGAATATGAGTATGAGTATGAGTATGAGTATGGGTATGAGTATGAGTATGAGTATGAGTATGAGTATGAGTATGAGTATGAGTATGAGTATGAGTATGAGTATGAGTATGAGTATGAGTATGAGTATGAGTATGATTATGAGTATGAGTATGAGTATGAGTATGAGTATAAGTATTAGTATGAGTATGAGTACGAGTATTAGTATGAGTATGAGTATGAGTATGAGTTTAAGTATGAGTCTGAGTACGAGTATGCGTATGAGTATGAGTATGAGTATGAGTATGAGTATGAGTATGAGTATGAGTATGAGGATAAGTATTAGTATGAGTATGAGTACGAGTATTAGTATGAGTATGAGTATGAGTATGAGTTTAAGTATGAGTCTGAGTACGAGTATGCGTATGAGTATGAGTATGAGTATGAGTATGAGTATGAGTGTGAGTGTGAGTGCGAATGTGAGTATGAGGATGAGTATGAGTATGTGTATGAGTATGAGTATGAGTATGAGTATGAGTATGAGTATGAGTATGAGTATGAGTATGAGTATGAGTATGAGTATGACTATGAGTATGAGTATGACTATGTCTATGACTATGAGAATGAGTATGAGTATGAGTATGAGTATGAGTATGAGTATGAGTGTGAGTGTGAGTGCGAATGTGAGTATGAGTATGAGTATGAGTATGAGTATGTGTATGAGTATGAGTATGAGTATGACTATGAGTATGAGTATGAGTATGAGTATGAGTATGAGTATGAGTATGAGTATGAGTATGAGTATGAGTATGAGTATGAGTATGACTATGAGTATGAGTATGACTATGACTATGACTATGAGAATGAGTATCAGTATGAGTATGAGTATGAGTATGAGTATGAGTGTGAGTATGAGTATGAGTATGAGTATGAGTATGAGTATGAGTATGAGAATGAGTATGAGTATGAGTATGAGTATGAGTATGAGTATGAGTATGAGTATGAGTATAAGTATTAGTATGAGTATGAGTACGATTATTAGTATGAGTATGAGTATGAGTATGAGTAAGAGTATAAGTATGAGTATGAGTATGAGTATGAGTATGAGTATGAGTATGAGTATAAGTATTAGTATGAGTATGAGTTAGAGTATGAGTATGTGTATGAGTATGAGTATGAGTATGAGTATGTGTATGAGTATGAGTATGAGTTAGAGTATGAGTATGTGTATGAGTATGAGTATGAGTATGAGTATGAGTATGAGTATGAGTGTGAGTGTGAGTGCGAATGTGAGTATGAGGATGAGTATGAGTATGTGTATGAGTATGAGTATGAGTATGACTATGAGTATGAGTATGAGTATGAGTATGAGTATGAGTATGAGTATGAGTATGAGTATGAGTATGAGTATAAGTATTAGTATGAGTATGAGTACGAGTATTAGTATGAGTATGAGTATGAGTATGAGTTTAAGTATGAGTATGAGTACGAGTATGCGTATGAATATGAGTATGAGTATCAGTATGAGTATGGGTATGAGTATGAGTATGAGTATGAGTATAAGTATGAGCATGAGCATGAGTATGAGTATGAGTATGAGTATGAGTATGAGTAAGAGTATGAGTATGAGTATGAGTATGAGTATAAGTATGAGTATGAGTATGAGTATGAGTATGAGTATGAGTATAAGTATTAGTATGAGTATGAGTTAGAGTATGAGTATGTGTATGAGTATGAGTATGAGTATGAGTATGTGTATGAGTATGAGTATGAGTATGAGTAAGAGTATGAGTATGAGTATGAGTATGAGTATAAGTATGAGTATGAGTATGAGTATGAGTATGAGTATGAGTATAAGTATTAGTATGAGTATGAGTTAGAGTATGAGTATGTGTATGAGTATGAGTATGAGTATGAGTATGTGTATGAGTATGAGTGTGAGTATGAGTATGAGTATGAGTATAAGTATTAGTATGAGTATGAGTATGAGTATGAGTATGAGTATGAGTATGAGTATGAGTATGAGTATGTGTATGAGTATGAGTATGAGTATGAGTATGAGTATGAGAATGAGTATGAGTATGAGTATGATTATGAGTATGAGTATGAGTATGAGTATGAGTATGAGTATGAGTATAAGTATTAGTATGAGTATAAGTATTAGTATGAGTATGAGTACGAGTATTAGTATGAGTATGAGTATGAGTATGAGTATGAGTTTAAGTATGTGTCTGAGTACGAGTATGCGTATGAATATGAGTATGAGTATGAGTATGAGTATGGGTATGAGTATGAGTATGAGTATGAGTATGAGTATGAGTATGAGTATGAGTATGAGTATGAGTATGAGTATGAGTATGATTATGAGTATGAGTATGAGTATGAGTATGAGTATGAGTGTGAGTGCGAATGCGAGTATGAGTATGAGTATGTGCAAGAGTATGAGTATGTGTATGAGTATGAGTATGAGTATGAGTGTGAGTATGAGAATTAGTATGAGTATGTGTATGAGTATGAGTATGAGTATGAGTATGAGTATGACTATGAGTATGAGTATGACTATGACTATGACTATGAGAATGAGTATCAGTATGAGTATGAGTATGAGTATGAGTATGAGTGTGAGTATGAGTATGAGTATGAGTATGAGTATGAGTATGAGTATGAGAATGAGTATGAGTATGAGTATGAGTATGAGTATGAGTATGAGTATGAGTATGAGGATAAGTATTAGTATGAGTATGAGTACGAGTATTAGTATGAGTATGAGTATGAGTATGAGTTTAAGTATGAGTCTGAGTACGAGTATGCGTATGAAAATGAGTATGAGTATGAGTATGAGTATGAGTATGAGTATGAGTATGAGTATGAGTATGTGTATGAGTATGAGTATGAGTATGAGTATGAGTATGAGAATGAGTATGAGTATGAGTATGATTATGAGTATGAGTATGAGTATGAGTATGAGTATGAGTATGAGTATAAGTATTAGTATGAGTATAAGTATTAGTATGAGTATGAGTACGAGTATTAGTATGAGTATGAGTATGAGTATGAGTATGAGTTTAAGTATGTGTCTGAGTACGAGTATGCGTATGAATATGAGTATGAGTATGAGTATGAGTATGGGTATGAGTATGAGTATGAGTATGAGTATGAGTATGAGTATGAGTATGAGTATGAGTATGAGTATGAGTATGAGTATGATTATGAGTATGAGTATGAGTATGAGTATGAGTATGAGTATGAGTATGAGTTTAAGTATGTGTCTGAGTACGAGTATGCGTATGAATATGAGTATGAGTATGAGTATGAGTATGGGTATGAGTATGAGTATGAGTATGAGTATGAGTATGAGTATGAGTATGTGTATGAGTATGAGTATGAGTATGAGTATGAGTATGAGTATGAGTATGACTATGAGTATGAGTATGACTATGACTATGACTATGAGAATGAGTATCAGTATGAGTATGAGTATGAGTATGAGTATGAGTGTGAGTATGAGTATGAGTATGAGTATGAGTATGAGTATGAGAATGAGTATGAGTATGAGTATGAGTATGAGTATGAGTATGAGTATGAGTATGAGGATAAGTATTAGTATGAGTATGAGTACGAGTATTAGTATGAGTATGAGTATGAGTATGAGTTTAAGTATGAGTCTGAGTACGAGTATGCGTATGAAAATGAGTATGAGTATGAGTATGAGCATGAGCATGAGCATGAGTATGAGTATGAGTATGAGTATGAGTATGAGTATAAGTATGAGTATGAGTATGAGTATGAGTATGAGCATGAGCATGAGCATGAGTATGAGTATTAGTACGAGTATGAGTATGAGTATAAGTACTAGTATGAGTATGAGTACCAGTATTAGTATGAGTATGAGTATGAGTATGAGTTTAAGTATGAGTATGAGTATGAGTATGTGTATGAGTATGAGTATGAGTATGAGTATGTGTATAAGTATGAGAATGAGTATGAGTGTGAGTATGAGAATGAGTATGAGTATGTGTATGAGTATGAGTATGAGTATGAGTATGAGTATGAGTATGAGTAAGAGTATGAGTATGAGTATGAGTATGAGTATAAGTATGAGTATGAGTATGAGTATGAGTATGAGTATGAGTATAAGTATTAGTATGAGTATGAGTTAGAGTATGAGTATGTGTATGAGTATGAGTATGAGTATGAGTATGTGTATGAGTATGAGTATGAGTTAGAGTATGAGTATGTGTATGAGTATGAGTATGAGTATGAGTATGAGTATGAGTATGAGTGTGAGTGTGAGTGCGAATGTGAGTATGAGGATGAGTATGAGTATGTGTATGAGTATGAGTATGAGTATGACTATGAGTATGAGTATGAGTATGAGTATGAGTATGAGTATGAGTATGAGTATGACTATGAGTATGAGTATGACTATGTCTATGACTATGAGAATGAGTATGAGTATGAGTATGAGTATGAGTATGAGTATGAGTGTGAGTATGAGTATGAGTATGAGTATGAGTATGAGTATGAGTATGAGTATGAGTATGAGAATGAGTATGAGTATGAGTATGAGTATAAGTATTAGTATGAGTATGAGTTAGAGTATGAGTATGTGTATGAGTATGAGTATGAGTATGAGTATGAGTATGAGTGTGAGTGTGAGTGCGAATGTGAGTATGAGTATGAGTATGGGTATGAGTATGAGTATGTGTATGAGTATGAGTATGAGTATGACTATGAGTATGAGTATGAGTATGAGTATGAGTATGAGTATGAGTATGAGTATGAGTATGAGTATGAGTATGAGTATGACAATGAGTATGAGTATGAGTATGAGTATGAGTATGAGTATGAGTATGAGTATGAGTATGAGTATGAGTATGAGTATGAGTATGACTATGAGTATGAGTATGACTATGACTATGACTATGAGAATGAGTATCAGTATGAGTATGAGTATGAGTATGGGTATGAGTATGAGTATGAGTATGAGTATGAGTATGAGTATGAGTATGAGTATGAGTATGAGTATGAGTATGAGTATGAGTATGAGTATGAGTATGAGTATGAGTATGAGTATGAGTATGAGTATGAGTATGAGTATGAGTATGAGTATGAGTATGAGTATGAGTATGAGTATGAGTATGATTATGATTATGAGTATGAGTATGAGTATGAGTATGAGTATGAGTATGAGTATAAGTATTAGTATGAGTATGAGTACGAGTATTAGTATGAGTATGAGTATGAGTATGAGTTTAAGTATGAGTCTGAGTACGAGTATGCGTATGAATATGAGTATGAATATGAGTATGAGTATGGGTATGAGTATGAGTATGAGTATGAGTATGAGTATGAGTATGAGTATGAGTATGAGTATGAGTATGAGTATGAGTATAAGTATTAGTATGAGTATGAGTACGAGTATTAGTATGAGTATGAGTATGAGTATGAGTTTAAGTATGAGTATGAGTACGAGTATGCGTATGAATATGAGTATGAGTATCAGTATGAGTATGGGTATGAGTATGAGTATGAGTATGAGTATGAGTATAAGTATGAGCATGAGCATGAGTATGAGTATGAGTATGAGTATGAGTATGAGTATGAGTAAGAGTATAAGTATGAGTATGAGTATGAGTATGAGTATGAGTATGAGTATGAGTATAAGTATTAGTATGAGTATGAGTTAGAGTATGAGTATGTGTATGAGTATGAGTATGAGTATGAGTATGTGTATGAGTATGAGTATGAGTTAGAGTATGAGTATGTGTATGAGTATGAGTATGAGTATGAGTATGAGTATGAGTATGAGTGTGAGTGTGAGTGCGAATGTGAGTATGAGGATGAGTATGAGTATGTGTATGAGTATGAGTATGAGTATGACTATGAGTATGAGTATGAGTATGAGTATGAGTATGAGTATGAGTATGAGTATGAGTATGAGTATGAGTATGAGTATAAGTATTAGTATGAGTATGAGTACGAGTATTAGTATGAGTATGAGTATGAGTATGAGTTTAAGTTTGAGTATGAGTACGAGTATGCGTATGAATATGAGTATGAGTATCAGTATGAGTATGGGTATGAGTATGAGTATGAGTATGAGTATAAGTATGAGCATGAGCATGAGTATGAGTATGAGTATGAGTATGAGTATGAGTAAGAGTATGAGTATGAGTATGAGTATGAGTATAAGTATGAGTATGAGTATGAGTATGAGTATGAGTATGAGTATAAGTATTAGTATGAGTATGAGTTAGAGTATGAGTATGTGTATGAGTATGAGTATGAGTATGAGTATGTGTATGAGTATGAGTATGAGTTAGAGTATGAGTATGTGTATGAGTATGAGTATGAGTATGAGTATGAGTATGAGTATGAGTATGAGTGTGAGTGTGAGTGCGAATGTGAGTATGAGGATGAGTATGAGTATGTGTATGAGTATGAGTATGAGTATGACTATGAGTATGAGTATGAGTATGAGTATGAGTATGAGTATGAGTATGAGTATGACTATGAGTATGAGTATGACTATGTCTATGACTATGAGAATGAGTATGAGTATGAGTATGAGTATGAGTATGAGTATGAGTGTGAGTGTGAGTGCGAATGTGAGTATGAGTATGAGTATGAGTATGAGTATGAGTATGTGTATGAGTATGAGTATGAGTATGACTATGAGTATGAGTATGAGTATGAGTATGAGTATGAGTATGAGTATGAGTATGAGTATGAGTATGAGTATGAGTATGAGTATGACTATGAGTATGAGTATGACTATGACTATGACTATGAGAATGAGTATCAGTATGAGTATGAGTATGAGTATGAGTATGAGTGTGAGTATGAGTATGAGTATGAGTATGAGTATGAGTATGAGAATGAGTATGAGTATGAGTATGAGTATGAGTATGAGTATGAGTATGAGTATGAGTATAAGTATTAGTATGAGTATGAGTACGATTATTAGTATGAGTATGAGTATGAGTATGAGTTTAAGTATGAGTATGAGTACGAGTATGCGTATGAATATGAGTATGAGTATGAGTATGAGTATAAGTATTAGTATGAGTATGAGTACGATTATTTGTATGAGTATGAGTATGAGTATGAGTATGAGTATGAGTATGAGTATAAGTATTAGTATGAGTATGAGTACGAGTATTAGTATGAGTATGAGTATGAGTATGAGTTTAAGTATGAGTATGAGTACGAGTATGCGTATGAATATGAGTATGAGTATCAGTATGAGTATGGGTATGAGTATGAGTATGAGTATGAGTATGAGTATGAGTATGAGTATGAGTATGAGTATGAGTATGAGTATGAGTATGAGTATGAGTATGAGTATGAGTATGAGTATGAGTATGAGTATGAGTATGAGTATGAGTATGAGTATGAGTATGAGTATGAGTATGAGTATGAGTATGAGTATGAGTATGATTATGATTATGAGTATGAGTATGAGTATGAGTATGAGTATGAGTATGAGTATGAGTATAAGTATTAGTATGAGTATGAGTACGAGTATTAGTATGAGTATGAGTATGAGTATGAGTTTAAGTATGAGTCTGAGTACGAGTATGCGTATGAATATGAGTATGAATATGAGTATGAGTATGGGTATGAGTATGAGTATGAGTATGAGTATGAGTATGAGTATGAGTATGAGTATGAGTATGAGTATGAGTATGAGTATAAGTATTAGTATGAGTATGAGTACGAGTATTAGTATGAGTATGAGTATGAGTATGAGTTTAAGTATGAGTATGAGTACGAGTATGCGTATGAATATGAGTATGAGTATCAGTATGAGTATGGGTATGAGTATGAGTATGAGTATGAGTATGAGTATAAGTATGAGCATGAGCATGAGTATGAGTATGAGTATGAGTATGAGTATGAGTATGAGTAAGAGTATAAGTATGAGTATGAGTATGAGTATGAGTATGAGTATGAGTATGAGTATAAGTATTAGTATGAGTATGAGTTAGAGTATGAGTATGTGTATGAGTATGAGTATGAGTATGAGTATGTGTATGAGTATGAGTATGAGTTAGAGTATGAGTATGTGTATGAGTATGAGTATGAGTATGAGTATGAGTATGAGTATGAGTGTGAGTGTGAGTGCGAATGTGAGTATGAGGATGAGTATGAGTATGTGTATGAGTATGAGTATGAGTATGACTATGAGTATGAGTATGAGTATGAGTATGAGTATGAGTATGAGTATGAGTATGAGTATGAGTATGAGTATGAGTATAAGTATTAGTATGAGTATGAGTACGAGTATTAGTATGAGTATGAGTATGAGTATGAGTTTAAGTTTGAGTATGAGTACGAGTATGCGTATGAATATGAGTATGAGTATCAGTATGAGTATGGGTATGAGTATGAGTATGAGTATGAGTATAAGTATGAGCATGAGCATGAGTATGAGTATGAGTATGAGTATGAGTATGAGTAAGAGTATGAGTATGAGTATGAGTATGAGTATAAGTATGAGTATGAGTATGAGTATGAGTATGAGTATGAGTATAAGTATTAGTATGAGTATGAGTTAGAGTATGAGTATGTGTATGAGTATGAGTATGAGTATGAGTATGTGTATGAGTATGAGTATGAGTTAGAGTATGAGTATGTGTATGAGTATGAGTATGAGTATGAGTATGAGTATGAGTATGAGTATGAGTGTGAGTGTGAGTGCGAATGTGAGTATGAGGATGAGTATGAGTATGTGTATGAGTATGAGTATGAGTATGACTATGAGTATGAGTATGAGTATGAGTATGAGTATGAGTATGAGTATGAGTATGACTATGAGTATGAGTATGACTATGTCTATGACTATGAGAATGAGTATGAGTATGAGTATGAGTATGAGTATGAGTATGAGTGTGAGTGTGAGTGCGAATGTGAGTATGAGTATGAGTATGAGTATGAGTATGAGTATGTGTATGAGTATGAGTATGAGTATGACTATGAGTATGAGTATGAGTATGAGTATGAGTATGAGTATGAGTATGAGTATGAGTATGAGTATGAGTATGAGTATGAGTATGACTATGAGTATGAGTATGACTATGACTATGACTATGAGAATGAGTATCAGTATGAGTATGAGTATGAGTATGAGTATGAGTGTGAGTATGAGTATGAGTATGAGTATGAGTATGAGTATGAGTAAGAGTATGAGTATGAGTATGAGTATGAGTATGAGTATGAGTATGAGTATGAGTATGAGTATGAGTATGAGTATAAGTATTAGTATGAGTATGAGTTAGAGTATGAGTATGTGTATGAGTATGAGTATGAGTACGAGTATGCGTATGAATATGAGTATGAGTATGAGTATGAGTATAAGTATTAGTATGAGTATGAGTACGATTATTTGTATGAGTATGAGTATGAGTATGAGTATGAGTTTAAGTATGAGTATGAGTACGAGTATGCGTATGAATATGAGTATGAGTATGAGTATGAGTATGGGTATGAGTATGAGTATGAGTATGAGTATGAGTTTAAGTATGAGCATGAGCATGAGCATGAGTATGAGTATGAGTATGAGTATGAGTATGAGTGTGAGTATGAGTATGAGTATGAGTATGAGTATGAGTATGATTATGAGTATGAGTATGAGTATGTGTATGAGTATGAGTATGAGTTAGAGTATGAGTATGTGTATGAGTATGAGTATGTGTATGAGTATGAGTGTGAGTGTGAGTGCGAATGTGAGTATGAGGATGAGTATGAGTATGAGTATGTGTATGAGTATGAGTATGAGTATGACTATGAGTATGAGTATGAGTATGAGTATGAGTATGAGTATGAGTATGAGTATGAGTATGAGTATGAGTATGACTATGAGTATGAGTATGACTATGTCTATGACTATGAGAATGAGTATGAGTATGAGTATGAGTATGAGTATGAGTGTGAGTATGAGTATGAGTATGAGTATGAGTATGAGTATGAGTATGAGTATGAGTATGAGTATGAGAATGAGTATGAGTATGAGTATGAGTATAAGTATTAGTATGAGTATGAGTATGAGTATGAGTATGACTATGAGTATGAGTATGACTATGACTATGACTATGAGAATGAGTATCAGTATGAGTATGAGTATGAGTATGAGTATGAGTGTGAGTATGAGTATGAGTATGAGTATGAGTATGAGTATGAGAATGAGTATGAGTATGAGTATGAGTATGAGTATGAGTATGAGTATGAGTATGAGGATAAGTATTAGTATGAGTATGAGTACGAGTATTAGTATGAGTATGAGTATGAGTATGAGTTTAAGTATGAGTCTGAGTACGAGTATGCGTATGAATATGAGTATGAGTATGAGTATGAGTATGGGTATGAGTATGAGTATGAGTATGAGTATGAGTATGAGTATGAGTATGAGTATGAGTATGAGTATGAGTATGAGTATGAGTATGAGTATGAGTATGAGTATGATTATGAGTATGAGTATGAGTATGAGTATGAGTATAAGTATTAGTATGAGTATGAGTACGAGTATTAGTATGAGTATGAGTATGAGTATGAGTTTAAGTATGAGTCTGAGTACGAGTATGCGTATGAGTATGAGTATGAGTATGAGTATGAGTATGAGTATGAGTATGAGTATGAGGATAAGTATTAGTATGAGTATGAGTACGAGTATTAGTATGAGTATGAGTATGAGTATGAGTTTAAGTATGAGTCTGAGTACGAGTATGCGTATGAGTATGAGTATGAGTATGAGTATGAGTATGAGTGTGAGTGTGAGTGCGAATGTGAGTATGAGGATGAGTATGAGTATGTGTATGAGTATGAGTATGAGTATGAGTATGAGTATGAGTATGAGTATGAGTATGAGTATGAGTATGAGTATGAGTATGACTATGAGTATGAGTATGACTATGTCTATGACTATGAGAATGAGTATGAGTATGAGTATGAGTATGAGTATGAGTATGAGTGTGAGTGTGAGTGCGAATGTGAGTATGAGTATGAGTATGAGTATGAGTATGTGTATGAGTATGAGTATGAGTATGACTATGAGTATGAGTATGAGTATGAGTATGAGTATGAGTATGAGTATGAGTATGAGTATGAGTATGAGTATGAGTATGAGTATGACTATGAGTATGAGTATGACTATGACTATGACTATGAGAATGAGTATCAGTATGAGTATGAGTATGAGTATGAGTATGAGTGTGAGTATGAGTATGAGTATGAGTATGAGTATGAGTATGAGTATGAGAATGAGTATGAGTATGAGTATGAGTATGAGTATGAGTATGAGTATGAGTATGAGTATAAGTATTAGTATGAGTATGAGTACGATTATTAGTATGAGTATGAGTATGAGTATGAGTAAGAGTATAAGTATGAGTATGAGTATGAGTATGAGTATGAGTATGAGTATGAGTATAAGTATTAGTATGAGTATGAGTTAGAGTATGAGTATGTGTATGAGTATGAGTATGAGTATGAGTATGTGTATGAGTATGAGTATGAGTTAGAGTATGAGTATGTGTATGAGTATGAGTATGAGTATGAGTATGAGTATGAGTATGAGTGTGAGTGTGAGTGCGAATGTGAGTATGAGGATGAGTATGAGTATGTGTATGAGTATGAGTATGAGTATGACTATGAGTATGAGTATGAGTATGAGTATGAGTATGAGTATGAGTATGAGTATGAGTATGAGTATGAGTATAAGTATTAGTATGAGTATGAGTACGAGTATTAGTATGAGTATGAGTATGAGTATGAGTTTAAGTATGAGTATGAGTACGAGTATGCGTATGAATATGAGTATGAGTATCAGTATGAGTATGGGTATGAGTATGAGTATGAGTATGAGTATAAGTATGAGCATGAGCATGAGTATGAGTATGAGTATGAGTATGAGTATGAGTAAGAGTATGAGTATGAGTATGAGTATGAGTATAAGTATGAGTATGAGTATGAGTATGAGTATGAGTATGAGTATAAGTATTAGTATGAGTATGAGTTAGAGTATGAGTATGTGTATGAGTATGAGTATGAGTATGAGTATGTGTATGAGTATGAGTATGAGTATGAGTAAGAGTATGAGTATGAGTATGAGTATGAGTATAAGTATGAGTATGAGTATGAGTATGAGTATGAGTATGAGTATAAGTATTAGTATGAGTATGAGTTAGAGTATGAGTATGTGTATGAGTATGAGTATGAGTATGAGTATGTGTATGAGTATGAGTGTGAGTATGAGTATGAGTATGAGTATAAGTATTAGTATGAGTATGAGTATGAGTATGAGTATGAGTATGAGTATGAGTATGAGTATGAGTATGTGTATGAGTATGAGTATGAGTATGAGTATGAGTATGAGAATGAGTATGAGTATGAGTATGATTATGAGTATGAGTATGAGTATGAGTATGAGTATGAGTATGAGTATAAGTATTAGTATGAGTATAAGTATTAGTATGAGTATGAGTACGAGTATTAGTATGAGTATGAGTATGAGTATGAGTATGAGTTTAAGTATGTGTCTGAGTACGAGTATGCGTATGAATATGAGTATGAGTATGAGTATGAGTATGGGTATGAGTATGAGTATGAGTATGAGTATGAGTATGAGTATGAGTATGAGTATGAGTATGAGTATGAGTATGAGTATGATTATGAGTATGAGTATGAGTATGAGTATGAGTATGAGTGTGAGTGCGAATGCGAGTATGAGTATGAGTATGTGCAAGAGTATGAGTATGTGTATGAGTATGAGTATGAGTATGAGTGTGAGTATGAGAATTAGTATGAGTATGTGTATGAGTATGAGTATGAGTATGAGTATGAGTATGACTATGAGTATGAGTATGACTATGACTATGACTATGAGAATGAGTATCAGTATGAGTATGAGTATGAGTATGAGTATGAGTGTGAGTATGAGTATGAGTATGAGTATGAGTATGAGTATGAGTATGAGAATGAGTATGAGTATGAGTATGAGTATGAGTATGAGTATGAGTATGAGTATGAGGATAAGTATTAGTATGAGTATGAGTACGAGTATTAGTATGAGTATGAGTATGAGTATGAGTTTAAGTATGAGTCTGAGTACGAGTATGCGTATGAAAATGAGTATGAGTATGAGTATGAGTATGAGTATGAGTATGAGTATGAGTATGAGTATGTGTATGAGTATGAGTATGAGTATGAGTATGAGTATGAGAATGAGTATGAGTATGAGTATGATTATGAGTATGAGTATGAGTATGAGTATGAGTATGAGTATGAGTATAAGTATTAGTATGAGTATAAGTATTAGTATGAGTATGAGTACGAGTATTAGTATGAGTATGAGTATGAGTATGAGTATGAGTTTAAGTATGTGTCTGAGTACGAGTATGCGTATGAATATGAGTATGAGTATGAGTATGAGTATGGGTATGAGTATGAGTATGAGTATGAGTATGAGTATGAGTATGAGTATGAGTATGAGTATGAGTATGAGTATGAGTATGAGTATGATTATGAGTATGAGTATGAGTATGAGTATGAGTATGAGTATGAGTATGAGTTTAAGTATGTGTCTGAGTACGAGTATGCGTATGAATATGAGTATGAGTATGAGTATGAGTATGGGTATGAGTATGAGTATGAGTATGAGTATGAGTATGAGTATGAGTATGTGTATGAGTATGAGTATGAGTATGAGTATGAGTATGAGTATGAGTATGACTATGAGTATGAGTATGACTATGACTATGACTATGAGAATGAGTATCAGTATGAGTATGAGTATGAGTATGAGTATGAGTGTGAGTATGAGTATGAGTATGAGTATGAGTATGAGTATGAGAATGAGTATGAGTATGAGTATGAGTATGAGTATGAGTATGAGTATGAGTATGAGGATAAGTATTAGTATGAGTATGAGTACGAGTATTAGTATGAGTATGAGTATGAGTATGAGTTTAAGTATGAGTCTGAGTACGAGTATGCGTATGAAAATGAGTATGAGTATGAGTATGAGCATGAGCATGAGCATGAGTATGAGTATGAGTATGAGTATGAGTATGAGTATAAGTATGAGTATGAGTATGAGTATGAGTATGAGCATGAGCATGAGCATGAGTATGAGTATTAGTACGAGTATGAGTATGAGTATAAGTACTAGTATGAGTATGAGTACCAGTATTAGTATGAGTATGAGTATGAGTATGAGTTTAAGTATGAGTATGAGTATGAGTATGTGTATGAGTATGAGTATGAGTATGAGTATGTGTATAAGTATGAGAATGAGTATGAGTGTGAGTATGAGAATGAGTATGAGTATGTGTATGAGTATGAGTATGAGTATGAGTATGAGTATGAGTATGAGTAAGAGTATGAGTATGAGTATGAGTATGAGTATAAGTATGAGTATGAGTATGAGTATGAGTATGAGTATGAGTATAAGTATTAGTATGAGTATGAGTTAGAGTATGAGTATGTGTATGAGTATGAGTATGAGTATGAGTATGTGTATGAGTATGAGTATGAGTTAGAGTATGAGTATGTGTATGAGTATGAGTATGAGTATGAGTATGAGTATGAGTATGAGTGTGAGTGTGAGTGCGAATGTGAGTATGAGGATGAGTATGAGTATGTGTATGAGTATGAGTATGAGTATGACTATGAGTATGAGTATGAGTATGAGTATGAGTATGAGTATGAGTATGAGTATGACTATGAGTATGAGTATGACTATGTCTATGACTATGAGAATGAGTATGAGTATGAGTATGAGTATGAGTATGAGTATGAGTGTGAGTATGAGTATGAGTATGAGTATGAGTATGAGTATGAGTATGAGTATGAGTATGAGAATGAGTATGAGTATGAGTATGAGTATAAGTATTAGTATGAGTATGAGTTAGAGTATGAGTATGTGTATGAGTATGAGTATGAGTATGAGTATGAGTATGAGTGTGAGTGTGAGTGCGAATGTGAGTATGAGTATGAGTATGGGTATGAGTATGAGTATGTGTATGAGTATGAGTATGAGTATGACTATGAGTATGAGTATGAGTATGAGTATGAGTATGAGTATGAGTATGAGTATGAGTATGAGTATGAGTATGAGTATGACAATGAGTATGAGTATGAGTATGAGTATGAGTATGAGTATGAGTATGAGTATGAGTATGAGTATGAGTATGAGTATGACTATGAGTATGAGTATGACTATGACTATGACTATGAGAATGAGTATCAGTATGAGTATGAGTATGAGTATGGGTATGAGTATGAGTATGAGTATGAGTATGAGTATGAGTATGAGTATGAGTATGAGTATGAGTATGAGTATGAGTATGAGTATGAGTATGAGTATGAGTATGAGTATGAGTATGAGTATGAGTATGAGTATGAGTATGAGTATGAGTATGAGTATGAGTATGAGTATGATTATGATTATGAGTATGAGTATGAGTATGAGTATGAGTATGAGTATGAGTATGAGTATAAGTATTAGTATGAGTATGAGTACGAGTATTAGTATGAGTATGAGTATGAGTATGAGTTTAAGTATGAGTCTGAGTACGAGTATGCGTATGAATATGAGTATGAATATGAGTATGAGTATGGGTATGAGTATGAGTATGAGTATGAGTATGAGTATGAGTATGAGTATGAGTATGAGTATGAGTATGAGTATGAGTATAAGTATTAGTATGAGTATGAGTACGAGTATTAGTATGAGTATGAGTATGAGTATGAGTTTAAGTATGAGTATGAGTACGAGTATGCGTATGAATATGAGTATGAGTATCAGTATGAGTATGGGTATGAGTATGAGTATGAGTATGAGTATGAGTATAAGTATGAGCATGAGCATGAGTATGAGTATGAGTATGAGTATGAGTATGAGTATGAGTAAGAGTATAAGTATGAGTATGAGTATGAGTATGAGTATGAGTATGAGTATGAGTATAAGTATTAGTATGAGTATGAGTTAGAGTATGAGTATGTGTATGAGTATGAGTATGAGTATGAGTATGTGTATGAGTATGAGTATGAGTTAGAGTATGAGTATGTGTATGAGTATGAGTATGAGTATGAGTATGAGTATGAGTATGAGTGTGAGTGTGAGTGCGAATGTGAGTATGAGGATGAGTATGAGTATGTGTATGAGTATGAGTATGAGTATGACTATGAGTATGAGTATGAGTATGAGTATGAGTATGAGTATGAGTATGAGTATGAGTATGAGTATGAGTATGAGTATAAGTATTAGTATGAGTATGAGTACGAGTATTAGTATGAGTATGAGTATGAGTATGAGTTTAAGTTTGAGTATGAGTACGAGTATGCGTATGAATATGAGTATGAGTATCAGTATGAGTATGGGTATGAGTATGAGTATGAGTATGAGTATAAGTATGAGCATGAGCATGAGTATGAGTATGAGTATGAGTATGAGTATGAGTAAGAGTATGAGTATGAGTATGAGTATGAGTATAAGTATGAGTATGAGTATGAGTATGAGTATGAGTATGAGTATAAGTATTAGTATGAGTATGAGTTAGAGTATGAGTATGTGTATGAGTATGAGTATGAGTATGAGTATGTGTATGAGTATGAGTATGAGTTAGAGTATGAGTATGTGTATGAGTATGAGTATGAGTATGAGTATGAGTATGAGTATGAGTATGAGTGTGAGTGTGAGTGCGAATGTGAGTATGAGGATGAGTATGAGTATGTGTATGAGTATGAGTATGAGTATGACTATGAGTATGAGTATGAGTATGAGTATGAGTATGAGTATGAGTATGAGTATGACTATGAGTATGAGTATGACTATGTCTATGACTATGAGAATGAGTATGAGTATGAGTATGAGTATGAGTATGAGTATGAGTGTGAGTGTGAGTGCGAATGTGAGTATGAGTATGAGTATGAGTATGAGTATGAGTATGTGTATGAGTATGAGTATGAGTATGACTATGAGTATGAGTATGAGTATGAGTATGAGTATGAGTATGAGTATGAGTATGAGTATGAGTATGAGTATGAGTATGAGTATGACTATGAGTATGAGTATGACTATGACTATGACTATGAGAATGAGTATCAGTATGAGTATGAGTATGAGTATGAGTATGAGTGTGAGTATGAGTATGAGTATGAGTATGAGTATGAGTATGAGAATGAGTATGAGTATGAGTATGAGTATGAGTATGAGTATGAGTATGAGTATGAGTATAAGTATTAGTATGAGTATGAGTACGATTATTAGTATGAGTATGAGTATGAGTATGAGTTTAAGTATGAGTATGAGTACGAGTATGCGTATGAATATGAGTATGAGTATGAGTATGAGTATAAGTATTAGTATGAGTATGAGTACGATTATTTGTATGAGTATGAGTATGAGTATGAGTATGAGTATGAGTATGAGTATAAGTATTAGTATGAGTATGAGTACGAGTATTAGTATGAGTATGAGTATGAGTATGAGTTTAAGTATGAGTATGAGTACGAGTATGCGTATGAATATGAGTATGAGTATCAGTATGAGTATGGGTATGAGTATGAGTATGAGTATGAGTATAAGTATGAGCATGAGCATGAGTATGAGTATGAGTATGAGTATGAGTATGAGTAAGAGTATGAGTATGAGTATGAGTATGAGTATAAGTATGAGTATGAGTATGAGTATGAGTATGAGTATGAGTATAAGTATTAGTATGAGTATGAGTTAGAGTATGAGTATGTGTATGAGTATGAGTATGAGTATGAGTATGTGTATGAGTATGAGTATGAGTATGAGTAAGAGTATGAGTATGAGTATGAGTATGAGTATAAGTATGAGTATGAGTATGAGTATGAGTATGAGTATGAGTATAAGTATTAGTATGAGTATGAGTTAGAGTATGAGTATGTGTATGAGTATGAGTATGAGTATGAGTATGTGTATGAGTATGAGTGTGAGTATGAGTATGAGTATGAGTATAAGTATTAGTATGAGTATGAGTATGAGTATGAGTATGAGTATGAGTATGAGTATGAGTATGAGTATGATTATGAGTATGAGTATGAGTATGAGTATGAGTATGAGTATGAGTATGAGTTTAAGTATGTGTCTGAGTACGAGTATGCGTATGAATATGAGTATGAGTATGAGTATGAGTATGGGTATGAGTATGAGTATGAGTATGAGTATGAGTATGAGTATGAGTATGTGTATGAGTATGAGTATGAGTATGAGTATGAGTATGAGTATGAGTATGACTATGAGTATGAGTATGACTATGACTATGACTATGAGAATGAGTATCAGTATGAGTATGAGTATGAGTATGAGTATGAGTGTGAGTATGAGTATGAGTATGAGTATGAGTATGAGTATGAGAATGAGTATGAGTATGAGTATGAGTATGAGTATGAGTATGAGTATGAGTATGAGGATAAGTATTAGTATGAGTATGAGTACGAGTATTAGTATGAGTATGAGTATGAGTATGAGTTTAAGTATGAGTCTGAGTACGAGTATGCGTATGAAAATGAGTATGAGTATGAGTATGAGCATGAGCATGAGCATGAGTATGAGTATGAGTATGAGTATGAGTATGAGTATAAGTATGAGTATGAGTATGAGTATGAGTATGAGCATGAGCATGAGCATGAGTATGAGTATTAGTACGAGTATGAGTATGAGTATAAGTACTAGTATGAGTATGAGTACCAGTATTAGTATGAGTATGAGTATGAGTATGAGTTTAAGTATGAGTATGAGTATGAGTATGTGTATGAGTATGAGTATGAGTATGAGTATGTGTATAAGTATGAGAATGAGTATGAGTGTGAGTATGAGAATGAGTATGAGTATGTGTATGAGTATGAGTATGAGTATGAGTATGAGTATGAGTATGAGTAAGAGTATGAGTATGAGTATGAGTATGAGTATAAGTATGAGTATGAGTATGAGTATGAGTATGAGTATGAGTATAAGTATTAGTATGAGTATGAGTTAGAGTATGAGTATGTGTATGAGTATGAGTATGAGTATGAGTATGTGTATGAGTATGAGTATGAGTTAGAGTATGAGTATGTGTATGAGTATGAGTATGAGTATGAGTATGAGTATGAGTATGAGTATGAGTGTGAGTGTGAGTGCGAATGTGAGTATGAGGATGAGTATGAGTATGTGTATGAGTATGAGTATGAGTATGACTATGAGTATGAGTATGAGTATGAGTATGAGTATGAGTATGAGTATGAGTATGACTATGAGTATGAGTATGACTATGTCTATGACTATGAGAATGAGTATGAGTATGAGTATGAGTATGAGTATGAGTATGAGTGTGAGTATGAGTATGAGTATGAGTATGAGTATGAGTATGAGTATGAGTATGAGTATGAGAATGAGTATGAGTATGAGTATGAGTATAAGTATTAGTATGAGTATGAGTTAGAGTATGAGTATGTGTATGAGTATGAGTATGAGTATGAGTATGAGTATGAGTGTGAGTGTGAGTGCGAATGTGAGTATGAGTATGAGTATGGGTATGAGTATGAGTATGTGTATGAGTATGAGTATGAGTATGACTATGAGTATGAGTATGAGTATGAGTATGAGTATGAGTATGAGTATGAGTATGAGTATGAGTATGAGTATGAGTATGACAATGAGTATGAGTATGAGTATGAGTATGAGTATGAGTATGAGTATGAGTATGAGTATGAGTATGAGTATGAGTATGACTATGAGTATGAGTATGACTATGACTATGACTATGAGAATGAGTATCAGTATGAGTATGAGTATGAGTATGGGTATGAGTATGAGTATGAGTATGAGTATGAGTATGAGTATGAGTATGAGTATGAGTATGAGTATGAGTATGAGTATGAGTATGAGTATGAGTATGAGTATGAGTATGAGTATGAGTATGAGTATGAGTATGAGTATGAGTATGAGTATGAGTATGAGTATGAGTATGATTATGATTATGAGTATGAGTATGAGTATGAGTATGAGTATGAGTATGAGTATGAGTATAAGTATTAGTATGAGTATGAGTACGAGTATTAGTATGAGTATGAGTATGAGTATGAGTTTAAGTATGAGTCTGAGTACGAGTATGCGTATGAATATGAGTATGAATATGAGTATGAGTATGGGTATGAGTATGAGTATGAGTATGAGTATGAGTATGAGTATGAGTATGAGTATGAGTATGAGTATGAGTATGACTATAAGTATTAGTATGAGTATGAGTACGAGTATTAGTATGAGTATGAGTATGAGTATGAGTTTAAGTATGAGTATGAGTACGAGTATGCGTATGAATATGAGTATGAGTATCAGTATGAGTATGGGTATGAGTATGAGTATGAGTATGAGTATGAGTATAAGTATGAGCATGAGCATGAGTATGAGTATGAGTATGAGTATGAGTATGAGTATGAGTAAGAGTATAAGTATGAGTATGAGTATGAGTATGAGTATGAGTATGAGTATGAGTATAAGTATTAGTATGAGTATGAGTTAGAGTATGAGTATGTGTATGAGTATGAGTATGAGTATGAGTATGTGTATGAGTATGAGTATGAGTTAGAGTATGAGTATGTGTATGAGTATGAGTATGAGTATGAGTATGAGTATGAGTATGAGTGTGAGTGTGAGTGCGAATGTGAGTATGAGGATGAGTATGAGTATGTGTATGAGTATGAGTATGAGTATGACTATGAGTATGAGTATGAGTATGAGTATGAGTATGAGTATGAGTATGAGTATGAGTATGAGTATGAGTATGAGTATAAGTATTAGTATGAGTATGAGTACGAGTATTAGTATGAGTATGAGTATGAGTATGAGTTTAAGTTTGAGTATGAGTACGAGTATGCGTATGAATATGAGTATGAGTATCAGTATGAGTATGGGTATGAGTATGAGTATGAGTATGAGTATAAGTATGAGCATGAGCATGAGTATGAGTATGAGTATGAGTATGAGTATGAGTAAGAGTATGAGTATGAGTATGAGTATGAGTATAAGTATGAGTATGAGTATGAGTATGAGTATGAGTATGAGTATAAGTATTAGTATGAGTATGAGTTAGAGTATGAGTATGTGTATGAGTATGAGTATGAGTATGAGTATGTGTATGAGTATGAGTATGAGTTAGAGTATGAGTATGTGTATGAGTATGAGTATGAGTATGAGTATGAGTATGAGTATGAGTATGAGTGTGAGTGTGAGTGCGAATGTGAGTATGAGGATGAGTATGAGTATGTGTATGAGTATGAGTATGAGTATGACTATGAGTATGAGTATGAGTATGAGTATGAGTATGAGTATGAGTATGAGTATGACTATGAGTATGAGTATGACTATGTCTATGACTATGAGAATGAGTATGAGTATGAGTATGAGTATGAGTATGAGTATGAGTGTGAGTGTGAGTGCGAATGTGAGTATGAGTATGAGTATGAGTATGAGTATGAGTATGTGTATGAGTATGAGTATGACTATGAGTATGAGTATGAGTATGAGTATGAGTATGAGTATGAGTATGAGTATGAGTATGAGTATGAGTATGAGTATGAGTATGACTATGAGTATGAGTATGACTATGACTATGACTATGAGAATGAGTATCAGTATGAGTATGAGTATGAGTATGAGTATGAGTGTGAGTATGAGTATGAGTATGAGTATGAGTATGAGTATGAGTAAGAGTATGAGTATGAGTATGAGTATGAGTATGAGTATGAGTATGAGTATGAGTATGAGTATGAGTATGAGTATAAGTATTAGTATGAGTATGAGTTAGAGTATGAGTATGTGTATGAGTATGAGTATGAGTACGAGTATGCGTATGAATATGAGTATGAGTATGAGTATGAGTATAAGTATTAGTATGAGTATGAGTACGATTATTTGTATGAGTATGAGTATGAGTATGAGTATGAGTTTAAGTATGAGTATGAGTACGAGTATGCGTATGAATATGAGTATGAGTATGAGTATGAGTATGGGTATGAGTATGAGTATGAGTATGAGTATGAGTTTAAGTATGAGCATGAGCATGAGCATGAGTATGAGTATGAGTATGAGTATGAGTATGAGTGTGAGTATGAGTATGAGTATGAGTATGAGTATGAGTATGATTATGAGTATGAGTATGAGTATGTGTATGAGTATGAGTATGAGTTAGAGTATGAGTATGTGTATGAGTATGAGTATGTGTATGAGTATGAGTGTGAGTGTGAGTGCGAATGTGAGTATGAGGATGAGTATGAGTATGAGTATGTGTATGAGTATGAGTATGAGTATGACTATGAGTATGAGTATGAGTATGAGTATGAGTATGAGTATGAGTATGAGTATGAGTATGAGTATGAGTATGACTATGAGTATGAGTATGACTATGTCTATGACTATGAGAATGAGTATGAGTATGAGTATGAGTATGAGTATGAGTGTGAGTATGAGTATGAGTATGAGTATGAGTATGAGTATGAGTATGAGTATGAGTATGAGTATGAGAATGAGTATGAGTATGAGTATGAGTATAAGTATTAGTATGAGTATGAGTATGAGTATGAGTATGACTATGAGTATGAGTATGACTATGACTATGACTATGAGAATGAGTATCAGTATGAGTATGAGTATGAGTATGAGTATGAGTGTGAGTATGAGTATGAGTATGAGTATGAGTATGAGTATGAGAATGAGTATGAGTATGAGTATGAGTATGAGTATGAGTATGAGTATGAGTATGAGGATAAGTATTAGTATGAGTATGAGTACGAGTATTAGTATGAGTATGAGTATGAGTTTAAGTATGAGTCTGAGTACGAGTATGCGTATGAATATGAGTATGAGTATGAGTATGAGTATGGGTATGAGTATGAGTATGAGTATGAGTATGAGTATGAGTATGAGTATGAGTATGAGTATGAGTATGAGTATGAGTATGAGTATGAGTATGAGTATGAGTATGATTATGAGTATGAGTATGAGTATGAGTATGAGTATAAGTATTAGTATGAGTATGAGTACGAGTATTAGTATGAGTATGAGTATGAGTATGAGTTTAAGTATGAGTCTGAGTACGAGTATGCGTATGAGTATGAGTATGAGTATGAGTATGAGTATGAGTATGAGTATGAGTATGAGGATAAGTATTAGTATGAGTATGAGTACGAGTATTAGTATGAGTATGAGTATGAGTATGAGTTTAAGTATGAGTCTGAGTACGAGTATGCGTATGAGTATGAGTATGAGTATGAGTATGAGTATGAGTGTGAGTGTGAGTGCGAATGTGAGTATGAGGATGAGTATGAGTATGTGTATGAGTATGAGTATGAGTATGAGTATGAGTATGAGTATGAGTATGAGTATGAGTATGAGTATGAGTATGAGTATGACTATGAGTATGAGTATGACTATGTCTATGACTATGAGAATGAGTATGAGTATGAGTATGAGTATGAGTATGAGTATGAGTGTGAGTGTGAGTGCGAATGTGAGTATGAGTATGAGTATGAGTATGAGTATGTGTATGAGTATGAGTATGAGTATGACTATGAGTATGAGTATGAGTATGAGTATGAGTATGAGTATGAGTATGAGTATGAGTATGAGTATGAGTATGAGTATGAGTATGACTATGAGTATGAGTATGACTATGACTATGACTATGAGAATGAGTATCAGTATGAGTATGAGTATGAGTATGAGTATGAGTGTGAGTATGAGTATGAGTATGAGTATGAGTATGAGTATGAGTATGAGAATGAGTATGAGTATGAGTATGAGTATGAGTATGAGTATGAGTATGAGTATGAGTATAAGTATTAGTATGAGTATGAGTACGATTATTAGTATGAGTATGAGTATGAGTATGAGTATGCGTATGAATATGAGTATGAGTATCAGTATGAGTATGGGTATGAGTATGAGTATGAGTATGAGTATGAGTATAAGTATGAGCATGAGCATGAGTATGAGTATGAGTATGAGTATGAGTATGAGTATGAGTAAGAGTATAAGTATGAGTATGAGTATGAGTATGAGTATGAGTATGAGTATGAGTATAAGTATGAGCATGAGCATGAGTATGAGTATGAGTATGAGTATGAGTATGAGTATGAGTAAGAGTATAAGTATGAGTATGAGTATGAGTATGAGTATGAGTATGAGTATGAGTATAAGTATTAGTATGAGTATGAGTTAGAGTATGAGTATGTGTATGAGTATGAGTATGAGTATGAGTATGTGTATGAGTATGAGTATGAGTTAGAGTATGAGTATGTGTATGAGTATGAGTATGAGTATGAGTATGAGTATGAGTATGAGTGTGAGTGTGAGTGCGAATGTGAGTATGAGGATGAGTATGAGTATGTGTATGAGTATGAGTATGAGTATGACTATGAGTATGAGTATGAGTATGAGTATGAGTATGAGTATGAGTATGAGTATGAGTATGAGTATGAGTATAAGTATTAGTATGAGTATGAGTACGAGTATTAGTATGAGTATGAGTATGAGTATGAGTTTAAGTATGAGTATGAGTACGAGTATGCGTATGAATATGAGTATGAGTATCAGTATGAGTATGGGTATGAGTATGAGTATGAGTATGAGTATAAGTATGAGCATGAGCATGAGTATGAGTATGAGTATGAGTATGAGTATGAGTAAGAGTATGAGTATGAGTATGAGTATGAGTATAAGTATGAGTATGAGTATGAGTATGAGTATGAGTATGAGTATAAGTATTAGTATGAGTATGAGTTAGAGTATGAGTATGTGTATGAGTATGAGTATGAGTATGAGTATGTGTATGAGTATGAGTATGAGTATGAGTAAGAGTATGAGTATGAGTATGAGTATGAGTATAAGTATGAGTATGAGTATGAGTATGAGTATGAGTATGAGTATAAGTATTAGTATGAGTATGAGTTAGAGTATGAGTATGTGTATGAGTATGAGTATGAGTATGAGTATGTGTATGAGTATGAGTGTGAGTATGAGTATGAGTATGAGTATAAGTATTAGTATGAGTATGAGTATGAGTATGAGTATGAGTATGAGTATGAGTATGAGTATGAGTATGTGTATGAGTATGAGTATGAGTATGAGTATGAGTATGAGAATGAGTATGAGTATGAGTATGATTATGAGTATGAGTATGAGTATGAGTATGAGTATGAGTATGAGTATAAGTATTAGTATGAGTATAAGTATTAGTATGAGTATGAGTACGAGTATTAGTATGAGTATGAGTATGAGTATGAGTATGAGTTTAAGTATGTGTCTGAGTACGAGTATGCGTATGAATATGAGTATGAGTATGAGTATGAGTATGGGTATGAGTATGAGTATGAGTATGAGTATGAGTATGAGTATGAGTATGAGTATGAGTATGAGTATGAGTATGAGTATGATTATGAGTATGAGTATGAGTATGAGTATGAGTATGAGTGTGAGTGCGAATGCGAGTATGAGTATGAGTATGTGCAAGAGTATGAGTATGTGTATGAGTATGAGTATGAGTATGAGTGTGAGTATGAGAATTAGTATGAGTATGTGTATGAGTATGAGTATGAGTATGAGTATGAGTATGACTATGAGTATGAGTATGACTATGACTATGACTATGAGAATGAGTATCAGTATGAGTATGAGTATGAGTATGAGTATGAGTGTGAGTATGAGTATGAGTATGAGTATGAGTATGAGTATGAGTATGAGAATGAGTATGAGTATGAGTATGAGTATGAGTATGAGTATGAGTATGAGTATGAGGATAAGTATTAGTATGAGTATGAGTACGAGTATTAGTATGAGTATGAGTATGAGTATGAGTTTAAGTATGAGTCTGAGTACGAGTATGCGTATGAAAATGAGTATGAGTATGAGTATGAGTATGAGTATGAGTATGAGTATGAGTATGAGTATGTGTATGAGTATGAGTATGAGTATGAGTATGAGTATGAGAATGAGTATGAGTATGAGTATGATTATGAGTATGAGTATGAGTATGAGTATGAGTATGAGTATGAGTATAAGTATTAGTATGAGTATAAGTATTAGTATGAGTATGAGTACGAGTATTAGTATGAGTATGAGTATGAGTATGAGTATGAGTTTAAGTATGTGTCTGAGTACGAGTATGCGTATGAATATGAGTATGAGTATGAGTATGAGTATGGGTATGAGTATGAGTATGAGTATGAGTATGAGTATGAGTATGAGTATGAGTATGAGTATGAGTATGAGTATGAGTATGAGTATGATTATGAGTATGAGTATGAGTATGAGTATGAGTATGAGTATGAGTATGAGTTTAAGTATGTGTCTGAGTACGAGTATGCGTATGAATATGAGTATGAGTATGAGTATGAGTATGGGTATGAGTATGAGTATGAGTATGAGTATGAGTATGAGTATGAGTATGTGTATGAGTATGAGTATGAGTATGAGTATGAGTATGAGTATGAGTATGACTATGAGTATGAGTATGACTATGACTATGACTATGAGAATGAGTATCAGTATGAGTATGAGTATGAGTATGAGTATGAGTGTGAGTATGAGTATGAGTATGAGTATGAGTATGAGTATGAGAATGAGTATGAGTATGAGTATGAGTATGAGTATGAGTATGAGTATGAGTATGAGGATAAGTATTAGTATGAGTATGAGTACGAGTATTAGTATGAGTATGAGTATGAGTATGAGTTTAAGTATGAGTCTGAGTACGAGTATGCGTATGAAAATGAGTATGAGTATGAGTATGAGCATGAGCATGAGCATGAGTATGAGTATGAGTATGAGTATGAGTATGAGTATAAGTATGAGTATGAGTATGAGTATGAGTATGAGCATGAGCATGAGCATGAGTATGAGTATTAGTACGAGTATGAGTATGAGTATAAGTACTAGTATGAGTATGAGTACCAGTATTAGTATGAGTATGAGTATGAGTATGAGTTTAAGTATGAGTATGAGTATGAGTATGTGTATGAGTATGAGTATGAGTATGAGTATGTGTATAAGTATGAGAATGAGTATGAGTGTGAGTATGAGAATGAGTATGAGTATGTGTATGAGTATGAGTATGAGTATGAGTATGAGTATGAGTATGAGTAAGAGTATGAGTATGAGTATGAGTATGAGTATAAGTATGAGTATGAGTATGAGTATGAGTATGAGTATGAGTATAAGTATTAGTATGAGTATGAGTTAGAGTATGAGTATGTGTATGAGTATGAGTATGAGTATGAGTATGTGTATGAGTATGAGTATGAGTTAGAGTATGAGTATGTGTATGAGTATGAGTATGAGTATGAGTATGAGTATGAGTATGAGTGTGAGTGTGAGTGCGAATGTGAGTATGAGGATGAGTATGAGTATGTGTATGAGTATGAGTATGAGTATGACTATGAGTATGAGTATGAGTATGAGTATGAGTATGAGTATGAGTATGAGTATGACTATGAGTATGAGTATGACTATGTCTATGACTATGAGAATGAGTATGAGTATGAGTATGAGTATGAGTATGAGTATGAGTGTGAGTATGAGTATGAGTATGAGTATGAGTATGAGTATGAGTATGAGTATGAGTATGAGAATGAGTATGAGTATGAGTATGAGTATAAGTATTAGTATGAGTATGAGTTAGAGTATGAGTATGTGTATGAGTATGAGTATGAGTATGAGTATGAGTATGAGTGTGAGTGTGAGTGCGAATGTGAGTATGAGTATGAGTATGGGTATGAGTATGAGTATGTGTATGAGTATGAGTATGAGTATGACTATGAGTATGAGTATGAGTATGAGTATGAGTATGAGTATGAGTATGAGTATGAGTATGAGTATGAGTATGAGTATGACAATGAGTATGAGTATGAGTATGAGTATGAGTATGAGTATGAGTATGAGTATGAGTATGAGTATGAGTATGAGTATGACTATGAGTATGAGTATGACTATGACTATGACTATGAGAATGAGTATCAGTATGAGTATGAGTATGAGTATGAGTATGGGTATGAGTATGAGTATGAGTATGAGTATGAGTATGAGTATGAGTATGAGTATGAGTATGAGTATGAGTATGAGTATGAGTATGAGTATGAGTATGAGTATGAGTATGAGTATGAGTATGAGTATGAGTATGAGTATGAGTATGAGTATGAGTATGAGTATGATTATGATTATGAGTATGAGTATGAGTATGAGTATGAGTATGAGTATGAGTATGAGTATAAGTATTAGTATGAGTATGAGTACGAGTATTAGTATGAGTATGAGTATGAGTATGAGTTTAAGTATGAGTCTGAGTACGAGTATGCGTATGAATATGAGTATGAATATGAGTATGAGTATGGGTATGAGTATGAGTATGAGTATGAGTATGAGTATGAGTATGAGTATGAGTATGAGTATGAGTATGAGTATGAGTATAAGTATTAGTATGAGTATGAGTACGAGTATTAGTATGAGTATGAGTATGAGTATGAGTTTAAGTATGAGTATGAGTACGAGTATGCGTATGAATATGAGTATGAGTATCAGTATGAGTATGGGTATGAGTATGAGTATGAGTATGAGTATGAGTATAAGTATGAGCATGAGCATGAGTATGAGTATGAGTATGAGTATGAGTATGAGTATGAGTATGAGTAAGAGTATAAGTATGAGTATGAGTATGAGTATGAGTATGAGTATGAGTATGAGTATAAGTATTAGTATGAGTATGAGTTAGAGTATGAGTATGTGTATGAGTATGAGTATGAGTATGAGTATGTGTATGAGTATGAGTATGAGTTAGAGTATGAGTATGTGTATGAGTATGAGTATGAGTATGAGTATGAGTATGAGTATGAGTGTGAGTGTGAGTGCGAATGTGAGTATGAGGATGAGTATGAGTATGTGTATGAGTATGAGTATGAGTATGACTATGAGTATGAGTATGAGTATGAGTATGAGTATGAGTATGAGTATGAGTATGAGTATGAGTATGAGTATGAGTATAAGTATTAGTATGAGTATGAGTACGAGTATTAGTATGAGTATGAGTATGAGTATGAGTTTAAGTTTGAGTATGAGTACGAGTATGCGTATGAATATGAGTATGAGTATCAGTATGAGTATGGGTATGAGTATGAGTATGAGTATGAGTATAAGTATGAGCATGAGCATGAGTATGAGTATGAGTATGAGTATGAGTATGAGTAAGAGTATGAGTATGAGTATGAGTATGAGTATAAGTATGAGTATGAGTATGAGTATGAGTATGAGTATGAGTATAAGTATTAGTATGAGTATGAGTTAGAGTATGAGTATGTGTATGAGTATGAGTATGAGTATGAGTATGTGTATGAGTATGAGTATGAGTTAGAGTATGAGTATGTGTATGAGTATGAGTATGAGTATGAGTATGAGTATGAGTATGAGTATGAGTGTGAGTGTGAGTGCGAATGTGAGTATGAGGATGAGTATGAGTATGTGTATGAGTATGAGTATGAGTATGACTATGAGTATGAGTATGAGTATGAGTATGAGTATGAGTATGAGTATGAGTATGACTATGAGTATGAGTATGACTATGTCTATGACTATGAGAATGAGTATGAGTATGAGTATGAGTATGAGTATGAGTATGAGTGTGAGTGTGAGTGCGAATGTGAGTATGAGTATGAGTATGAGTATGAGTATGAGTATGTGTATGAGTATGAGTATGAGTATGACTATGAGTATGAGTATGAGTATGAGTATGAGTATGAGTATGAGTATGAGTATGAGTATGAGTATGAGTATGAGTATGAGTATGACTATGAGTATGAGTATGACTATGACTATGACTATGAGAATGAGTATCAGTATGAGTATGAGTATGAGTATGAGTATGAGTGTGAGTATGAGTATGAGTATGAGTATGAGTATGAGTATGAGAATGAGTATGAGTATGAGTATGAGTATGAGTATGAGTATGAGTATGAGTATGAGTATAAGTATTAGTATGAGTATGAGTACGATTATTAGTATGAGTATGAGTATGAGTATGAGTTTAAGTATGAGTATGAGTACGAGTATGCGTATGAATATGAGTATGAGTATGAGTATGAGTATAAGTATTAGTATGAGTATGAGTACGATTATTTGTATGAGTATGAGTATGAGTATGAGTATGAGTATGAGTATGAGTATAAGTATTAGTATGAGTATGAGTACGAGTATTAGTATGAGTATGAGTATGAGTATGAGTTTAAGTATGAGTATGAGTACGAGTATGCGTATGAATATGAGTATGAGTATCAGTATGAGTATGGGTATGAGTATGAGTATGAGTATGAGTATAAGTATGAGCATGAGCATGAGTATGAGTATGAGTATGAGTATGAGTATGAGTAAGAGTATGAGTATGAGTATGAGTATGAGTATAAGTATGAGTATGAGTATGAGTATGAGTATGAGTATGAGTATAAGTATTAGTATGAGTATGAGTTAGAGTATGAGTATGTGTATGAGTATGAGTATGAGTATGAGTATGTGTATGAGTATGAGTATGAGTATGAGTAAGAGTATGAGTATGAGTATGAGTATGAGTATAAGTATGAGTATGAGTATGAGTATGAGTATGAGTATGAGTATAAGTATTAGTATGAGTATGAGTTAGAGTATGAGTATGTGTATGAGTATGAGTATGAGTATGAGTATGTGTATGAGTATGAGTGTGAGTATGAGTATGAGTATGAGTATAAGTATTAGTATGAGTATGAGTATGAGTATGAGTATGAGTATGAGTATGAGTATGAGTATGAGTATGTGTATGAGTATGAGTATGAGTATGAGTATGAGTATGAGAATGAGTATGAGTATGAGTATGATTATGAGTATGAGTATGAGTATGAGTATGAGTATGAGTATGAGTATAAGTATTAGTATGAGTATAAGTATTAGTATGAGTATGAGTACGAGTATTAGTATGAGTATGAGTATGAGTATGAGTATGAGTTTAAGTATGTGTCTGAGTACGAGTATGCGTATGAATATGAGTATGAGTATGAGTATGAGTATGGGTATGAGTATGAGTATGAGTATGAGTATGAGTATGAGTATGAGTATGAGTATGAGTATGAGTATGAGTATGAGTATGATTATGAGTATGAGTATGAGTATGAGTATGAGTATGAGTATGAGTGTGAGTGCGAATGCGAGTATGAGTATGAGTATGTGCAAGAGTATGAGTATGTGTATGAGTATGAGTATGAGTATGAGTGTGAGTATGAGAATTAGTATGAGTATGTGTATGAGTATGAGTATGAGTATGAGTATGAGTATGACTATGAGTATGAGTATGACTATGACTATGACTATGAGAATGAGTATCAGTATGAGTATGAGTATGAGTATGAGTATGAGTGTGAGTATGAGTATGAGTATGAGTATGAGTATGAGTATGAGTATGAGAATGAGTATGAGTATGAGTATGAGTATGAGTATGAGTATGAGTATGAGTATGAGGATAAGTATTAGTATGAGTATGAGTACGAGTATTAGTATGAGTATGAGTATGAGTATGAGTTTAAGTATGAGTCTGAGTACGAGTATGCGTATGAAAATGAGTATGAGTATGAGTATGAGTATGAGTATGAGTATGAGTATGAGTATGAGTATGTGTATGAGTATGAGTATGAGTATGAGTATGAGTATGAGAATGAGTATGAGTATGAGTATGATTATGAGTATGAGTATGAGTATGAGTATGAGTATGAGTATGAGTATAAGTATTAGTATGAGTATAAGTATTAGTATGAGTATGAGTACGAGTATTAGTATGAGTATGAGTATGAGTATGAGTATGAGTTTAAGTATGTGTCTGAGTACGAGTATGCGTATGAATATGAGTATGAGTATGAGTATGAGTATGGGTATGAGTATGAGTATGAGTATGAGTATGAGTATGAGTATGAGTATGAGTATGAGTATGAGTATGAGTATGAGTATGAGTATGATTATGAGTATGAGTATGAGTATGAGTATGAGTATGAGTATGAGTATGAGTTTAAGTATGTGTCTGAGTACGAGTATGCGTATGAATATGAGTATGAGTATGAGTATGAGTATGGGTATGAGTATGAGTATGAGTATGAGTATGAGTATGAGTATGAGTATGTGTATGAGTATGAGTATGAGTATGAGTATGAGTATGAGTATGAGTATGACTATGAGTATGAGTATGACTATGACTATGACTATGAGAATGAGTATCAGTATGAGTATGAGTATGAGTATGAGTATGAGTGTGAGTATGAGTATGAGTATGAGTATGAGTATGAGTATGAGAATGAGTATGAGTATGAGTATGAGTATGAGTATGAGTATGAGTATGAGTATGAGTATGAGGATAAGTATTAGTATGAGTATGAGTACGAGTATTAGTATGAGTATGAGTATGAGTATGAGTTTAAGTATGAGTCTGAGTACGAGTATGCGTATGAAAATGAGTATGAGTATGAGTATGAGCATGAGCATGAGCATGAGTATGAGTATGAGTATGAGTATGAGTATGAGTATAAGTATGAGTATGAGTATGAGTATGAGTATGAGCATGAGCATGAGCATGAGTATGAGTATTAGTACGAGTATGAGTATGAGTATAAGTACTAGTATGAGTATGAGTACCAGTATTAGTATGAGTATGAGTATGAGTATGAGTTTAAGTATGAGTATGAGTATGAGTATGTGTATGAGTATGAGTATGAGTATGAGTATGTGTATAAGTATGAGAATGAGTATGAGTGTGAGTATGAGAATGAGTATGAGTATGTGTATGAGTATGAGTATGAGTATGAGTATGAGTATGAGTATGAGTAAGAGTATGAGTATGAGTATGAGTATGAGTATAAGTATGAGTATGAGTATGAGTATGAGTATGAGTATGAGTATAAGTATTAGTATGAGTATGAGTTAGAGTATGAGTATGTGTATGAGTATGAGTATGAGTATGAGTATGTGTATGAGTATGAGTATGAGTTAGAGTATGAGTATGTGTATGAGTATGAGTATGAGTATGAGTATGAGTATGAGTATGAGTATGAGTGTGAGTGTGAGTGCGAATGTGAGTATGAGGATGAGTATGAGTATGTGTATGAGTATGAGTATGAGTATGACTATGAGTATGAGTATGAGTATGAGTATGAGTATGAGTATGAGTATGAGTATGACTATGAGTATGAGTATGACTATGTCTATGACTATGAGAATGAGTATGAGTATGAGTATGAGTATGAGTATGAGTATGAGTGTGAGTATGAGTATGAGTATGAGTATGAGTATGAGTATGAGTATGAGTATGAGTATGAGAATGAGTATGAGTATGAGTATGAGTATAAGTATTAGTATGAGTATGAGTTAGAGTATGAGTATGTGTATGAGTATGAGTATGAGTATGAGTATGAGTATGAGTGTGAGTGTGAGTGCGAATGTGAGTATGAGTATGAGTATGGGTATGAGTATGAGTATGTGTATGAGTATGAGTATGAGTATGACTATGAGTATGAGTATGAGTATGAGTATGAGTATGAGTATGAGTATGAGTATGAGTATGAGTATGAGTATGAGTATGACAATGAGTATGAGTATGAGTATGAGTATGAGTATGAGTATGAGTATGAGTATGAGTATGAGTATGAGTATGAGTATGACTATGAGTATGAGTATGACTATGACTATGACTATGAGAATGAGTATCAGTATGAGTATGAGTATGAGTATGGGTATGAGTATGAGTATGAGTATGAGTATGAGTATGAGTATGAGTATGAGTATGAGTATGAGTATGAGTATGAGTATGAGTATGAGTATGAGTATGAGTATGAGTATGAGTATGAGTATGAGTATGAGTATGAGTATGAGTATGAGTATGAGTATGAGTATGAGTATGATTATGATTATGAGTATGAGTATGAGTATGAGTATGAGTATGAGTATGAGTATGAGTATAAGTATTAGTATGAGTATGAGTACGAGTATTAGTATGAGTATGAGTATGAGTATGAGTTTAAGTATGAGTCTGAGTACGAGTATGCGTATGAATATGAGTATGAATATGAGTATGAGTATGGGTATGAGTATGAGTATGAGTATGAGTATGAGTATGAGTATGAGTATGAGTATGAGTATGAGTATGAGTATGAGTATGAGTATAAGTATTAGTATGAGTATGAGTACGAGTATTAGTATGAGTATGAGTATGAGTATGAGTTTAAGTATGAGTATGAGTACGAGTATGCGTATGAATATGAGTATGAGTATCAGTATGAGTATGGGTATGAGTATGAGTATGAGTATGAGTATGAGTATAAGTATGAGCATGAGCATGAGTATGAGTATGAGTATGAGTATGAGTATGAGTATGAGTAAGAGTATAAGTATGAGTATGAGTATGAGTATGAGTATGAGTATGAGTATGAGTATAAGTATTAGTATGAGTATGAGTTAGAGTATGAGTATGTGTATGAGTATGAGTATGAGTATGAGTATGTGTATGAGTATGAGTATGAGTTAGAGTATGAGTATGTGTATGAGTATGAGTATGAGTATGAGTATGAGTATGAGTATGAGTGTGAGTGTGAGTGCGAATGTGAGTATGAGGATGAGTATGAGTATGTGTATGAGTATGAGTATGAGTATGACTATGAGTATGAGTATGAGTATGAGTATGAGTATGAGTATGAGTATGAGTATGAGTATGAGTATGAGTATGAGTATAAGTATTAGTATGAGTATGAGTACGAGTATTAGTATGAGTATGAGTATGAGTATGAGTTTAAGTTTGAGTATGAGTACGAGTATGCGTATGAATATGAGTATGAGTATCAGTATGAGTATGGGTATGAGTATGAGTATGAGTATGAGTATAAGTATGAGCATGAGCATGAGTATGAGTATGAGTATGAGTATGAGTATGAGTAAGAGTATGAGTATGAGTATGAGTATGAGTATAAGTATGAGTATGAGTATGAGTATGAGTATGAGTATGAGTATAAGTATTAGTATGAGTATGAGTTAGAGTATGAGTATGTGTATGAGTATGAGTATGAGTATGAGTATGTGTATGAGTATGAGTATGAGTTAGAGTATGAGTATGTGTATGAGTATGAGTATGAGTATGAGTATGAGTATGAGTATGAGTATGAGTGTGAGTGTGAGTGCGAATGTGAGTATGAGGATGAGTATGAGTATGTGTATGAGTATGAGTATGAGTATGACTATGAGTATGAGTATGAGTATGAGTATGAGTATGAGTATGAGTATGAGTATGACTATGAGTATGAGTATGACTATGTCTATGACTATGAGAATGAGTATGAGTATGAGTATGAGTATGAGTATGAGTATGAGTGTGAGTGTGAGTGCGAATGTGAGTATGAGTATGAGTATGAGTATGAGTATGAGTATGTGTATGAGTATGAGTATGAGTATGACTATGAGTATGAGTATGAGTATGAGTATGAGTATGAGTATGAGTATGAGTATGAGTATGAGTATGAGTATGAGTATGAGTATGACTATGAGTATGAGTATGACTATGACTATGACTATGAGAATGAGTATCAGTATGAGTATGAGTATGAGTATGAGTATGAGTGTGAGTATGAGTATGAGTATGAGTATGAGTATGAGTATGAGTAAGAGTATGAGTATGAGTATGAGTATGAGTATGAGTATGAGTATGAGTATGAGTATGAGTATGAGTATGAGTATAAGTATTAGTATGAGTATGAGTTAGAGTATGAGTATGTGTATGAGTATGAGTATGAGTACGAGTATGCGTATGAATATGAGTATGAGTATGAGTATGAGTATAAGTATTAGTATGAGTATGAGTACGATTATTTGTATGAGTATGAGTATGAGTATGAGTATGAGTTTAAGTATGAGTATGAGTACGAGTATGCGTATGAATATGAGTATGAGTATGAGTATGAGTATGGGTATGAGTATGAGTATGAGTATGAGTATGAGTTTAAGTATGAGCATGAGCATGAGCATGAGTATGAGTATGAGTATGAGTATGAGTATGAGTGTGAGTATGAGTATGAGTATGAGTATGAGTATGAGTATGATTATGAGTATGAGTATGAGTATGTGTATGAGTATGAGTATGAGTTAGAGTATGAGTATGTGTATGAGTATGAGTATGTGTATGAGTATGAGTGTGAGTGTGAGTGCGAATGTGAGTATGAGGATGAGTATGAGTATGAGTATGTGTATGAGTATGAGTATGAGTATGACTATGAGTATGAGTATGAGTATGAGTATGAGTATGAGTATGAGTATGAGTATGAGTATGAGTATGAGTATGACTATGAGTATGAGTATGACTATGTCTATGACTATGAGAATGAGTATGAGTATGAGTATGAGTATGAGTATGAGTGTGAGTATGAGTATGAGTATGAGTATGAGTATGAGTATGAGTATGAGTATGAGTATGAGTATGAGAATGAGTATGAGTATGAGTATGAGTATAAGTATTAGTATGAGTATGAGTATGAGTATGAGTATGACTATGAGTATGAGTATGACTATGACTATGACTATGAGAATGAGTATCAGTATGAGTATGAGTATGAGTATGAGTATGAGTGTGAGTATGAGTATGAGTATGAGTATGAGTATGAGTATGAGAATGAGTATGAGTATGAGTATGAGTATGAGTATGAGTATGAGTATGAGTATGAGGATAAGTATTAGTATGAGTATGAGTACGAGTATTAGTATGAGTATGAGTATGAGTATGAGTTTAAGTATGAGTCTGAGTACGAGTATGCGTATGAATATGAGTATGAGTATGAGTATGAGTATGGGTATGAGTATGAGTATGAGTATGAGTATGAGTATGAGTATGAGTATGAGTATGAGTATGAGTATGAGTATGAGTATGAGTATGAGTATGAGTATGAGTATGAGTATGATTATGAGTATGAGTATGAGTATGAGTATGAGTATAAGTATTAGTATGAGTATGAGTACGAGTATTAGTATGAGTATGAGTATGAGTATGAGTTTAAGTATGAGTCTGAGTACGAGTATGCGTATGAGTATGAGTATGAGTATGAGTATGAGTATGAGTATGAGTATGAGTATGAGGATAAGTATTAGTATGAGTATGAGTACGAGTATTAGTATGAGTATGAGTATGAGTATGAGTTTAAGTATGAGTCTGAGTACGAGTATGCGTATGAGTATGAGTATGAGTATGAGTATGAGTATGAGTGTGAGTGTGAGTGCGAATGTGAGTATGAGGATGAGTATGAGTATGTGTATGAGTATGAGTATGAGTATGAGTATGAGTATGAGTATGAGTATGAGTATGAGTATGAGTATGAGTATGAGTATGACTATGAGTATGAGTATGACTATGTCTATGACTATGAGAATGAGTATGAGTATGAGTATGAGTATGAGTATGAGTATGAGTGTGAGTGTGAGTGCGAATGTGAGTATGAGTATGAGTATGAGTATGAGTATGTGTATGAGTATGAGTATGAGTATGACTATGAGTATGAGTATGAGTATGAGTATGAGTATGAGTATGAGTATGAGTATGAGTATGAGTATGAGTATGAGTATGAGTATGACTATGAGTATGAGTATGACTATGACTATGACTATGAGAATGAGTATCAGTATGAGTATGAGTATGAGTATGAGTATGAGTGTGAGTATGAGTATGAGTATGAGTATGAGTATGAGTATGAGTATGAGAATGAGTATGAGTATGAGTATGAGTATGAGTATGAGTATGAGTATGAGTATGAGTATAAGTATTAGTATGAGTATGAGTACGATTATTAGTATGAGTATGAGTATGAGTATGAGTATGCGTATGAATATGAGTATGAGTATCAGTATGAGTATGGGTATGAGTATGAGTATGAGTATGAGTATGAGTATAAGTATGAGCATGAGCATGAGTATGAGTATGAGTATGAGTATGAGTATGAGTATGAGTAAGAGTATAAGTATGAGTATGAGTATGAGTATGAGTATGAGTATGAGTATGAGTATAAGTATGAGCATGAGCATGAGTATGAGTATGAGTATGAGTATGAGTATGAGTATGAGTAAGAGTATAAGTATGAGTATGAGTATGAGTATGAGTATGAGTATGAGTATGAGTATAAGTATTAGTATGAGTATGAGTTAGAGTATGAGTATGTGTATGAGTATGAGTATGAGTATGAGTATGTGTATGAGTATGAGTATGAGTTAGAGTATGAGTATGTGTATGAGTATGAGTATGAGTATGAGTATGAGTATGAGTATGAGTGTGAGTGTGAGTGCGAATGTGAGTATGAGGATGAGTATGAGTATGTGTATGAGTATGAGTATGAGTATGACTATGAGTATGAGTATGAGTATGAGTATGAGTATGAGTATGAGTATGAGTATGAGTATGAGTATGAGTATAAGTATTAGTATGAGTATGAGTACGAGTATTAGTATGAGTATGAGTATGAGTATGAGTTTAAGTATGAGTATGAGTACGAGTATGCGTATGAATATGAGTATGAGTATCAGTATGAGTATGGGTATGAGTATGAGTATGAGTATGAGTATAAGTATGAGCATGAGCATGAGTATGAGTATGAGTATGAGTATGAGTATGAGTAAGAGTATGAGTATGAGTATGAGTATGAGTATAAGTATGAGTATGAGTATGAGTATGAGTAAGAGTATGAGTATGAGTATGAGTATGAGTATAAGTATGAGTATGAGTATGAGTATGAGTATGAGTATGAGTATAAGTATTAGTATGAGTATGAGTTAGAGTATGAGTATGTGTATGAGTATGAGTATGAGTATGAGTATGTGTATGAGTATGAGTGTGAGTATGAGTATGAGTATGAGTATAAGTATTAGTATGAGTATGAGTATGAGTATGAGTATGAGTATGAGTATGAGTATGAGTATGAGTATGTGTATGAGTATGAGTATGAGTATGAGTATGAGTATGAGAATGAGTATGAGTATGAGTATGATTATGAGTATGAGTATGAGTATGAGTATGAGTATGAGTATGAGTATAAGTATTAGTATGAGTATAAGTATTAGTATGAGTATGAGTACGAGTATTAGTATGAGTATGAGTATGAGTATGAGTATGAGTTTAAGTATGTGTCTGAGTACGAGTATGCGTATGAATATGAGTATGAGTATGAGTATGAGTATGGGTATGAGTATGAGTATGAGTATGAGTATGAGTATGAGTATGAGTATGAGTATGAGTATGAGTATGAGTATGAGTATGAGTATGATTATGAGTATGAGTATGAGTATGAGTATGAGTATGAGTATGAGTGTGAGTGCGAATGCGAGTATGAGTATGAGTATGTGCAAGAGTATGAGTATGTGTATGAGTATGAGTATGAGTATGAGTGTGAGTATGAGAATTAGTATGAGTATGTGTATGAGTATGAGTATGAGTATGAGTATGAGTATGACTATGAGTATGAGTATGACTATGACTATGACTATGAGAATGAGTATCAGTATGAGTATGAGTATGAGTATGAGTATGAGTGTGAGTATGAGTATGAGTATGAGTATGAGTATGAGTATGAGTATGAGAATGAGTATGAGTATGAGTATGAGTATGAGTATGAGTATGAGTATGAGTATGAGGATAAGTATTAGTATGAGTATGAGTACGAGTATTAGTATGAGTATGAGTATGAGTATGAGTTTAAGTATGAGTCTGAGTACGAGTATGCGTATGAAAATGAGTATGAGTATGAGTATGAGTATGAGTATGAGTATGAGTATGAGTATGAGTATGTGTATGAGTATGAGTATGAGTATGAGTATGAGTATGAGAATGAGTATGAGTATGAGTATGATTATGAGTATGAGTATGAGTATGAGTATGAGTATGAGTATGAGTATAAGTATTAGTATGAGTATAAGTATTAGTATGAGTATGAGTACGAGTATTAGTATGAGTATGAGTATGAGTATGAGTATGAGTATGAGTTTAAGTATGTGTCTGAGTACGAGTATGCGTATGAATATGAGTATGAGTATGAGTATGAGTATGGGTATGAGTATGAGTATGAGTATGAGTATGAGTATGAGTATGAGTATGAGTATGAGTATGAGTATGAGTATGAGTATGAGTATGATTATGAGTATGAGTATGAGTATGAGTATGAGTATGAGTATGAGTATGAGTTTAAGTATGTGTCTGAGTACGAGTATGCGTATGAATATGAGTATGAGTATGAGTATGAGTATGGGTATGAGTATGAGTATGAGTATGAGTATGAGTATGAGTATGAGTATGTGTATGAGTATGAGTATGAGTATGAGTATGAGTATGAGTATGAGTATGACTATGAGTATGAGTATGACTATGACTATGACTATGAGAATGAGTATCAGTATGAGTATGAGTATGAGTATGAGTATGAGTGTGAGTATGAGTATGAGTATGAGTATGAGTATGAGTATGAGAATGAGTATGAGTATGAGTATGAGTATGAGTATGAGTATGAGTATGAGTATGAGGATAAGTATTAGTATGAGTATGAGTACGAGTATTAGTATGAGTATGAGTATGAGTATGAGTTTAAGTATGAGTCTGAGTACGAGTATGCGTATGAAAATGAGTATGAGTATGAGTATGAGCATGAGCATGAGCATGAGTATGAGTATGAGTATGAGTATGAGTATGAGTATAAGTATGAGTATGAGTATGAGTATGAGTATGAGCATGAGCATGAGCATGAGTATGAGTATTAGTACGAGTATGAGTATGAGTATAAGTACTAGTATGAGTATGAGTACCAGTATTAGTATGAGTATGAGTATGAGTATGAGTTTAAGTATGAGTATGAGTATGAGTATGTGTATGAGTATGAGTATGAGTATGAGTATGTGTATAAGTATGAGAATGAGTATGATTGTGAGTATGAGAATGAGTATGAGTATGTGTATGAGTATGAGTATGAGTATGAGTATGAGTATGAGTATGAGTAAGAGTATGAGTATGAGTATGAGTATGAGTATAAGTATGAGTATGAGTATGAGTATGAGTATGAGTATGAGTATAAGTATTAGTATGAGTATGAGTTAGAGTATGAGTATGTGTATGAGTATGAGTATGAGTATGAGTATGTGTATGAGTATGAGTATGAGTTAGAGTATGAGTATGTGTATGAGTATGAGTATGAGTATGAGTATGAGTATGAGTATGAGTATGAGTGTGAGTGTGAGTGCGAATGTGAGTATGAGGATGAGTATGAGTATGTGTATGAGTATGAGTATGAGTATGACTATGAGTATGAGTATGAGTATGAGTATGAGTATGAGTATGAGTATGAGTATGACTATGAGTATGAGTATGACTATGTCTATGACTATGAGAATGAGTATGAGTATGAGTATGAGTATGAGTATGAGTATGAGTGTGAGTATGAGTATGAGTATGAGTATGAGTATGAGTATGAGTATGAGTATGAGTATGAGAATGAGTATGAGTATGAGTATGAGTATAAGTATTAGTATGAGTATGAGTTAGAGTATGAGTATGTGTATGAGTATGAGTATGAGTATGAGTATGAGTATGAGTGTGAGTGTGAGTGCGAATGTGAGTATGAGTATGAGTATGGGTATGAGTATGAGTATGTGTATGAGTATGAGTATGAGTATGACTATGAGTATGAGTATGAGTATGAGTATGAGTATGAGTATGAGTATGAGTATGAGTATGAGTATGAGTATGAGTATGACAATGAGTATGAGTATGAGTATGAGTATGAGTATGAGTATGAGTATGAGTATGAGTATGAGTATGAGTATGAGTATGACTATGAGTATGAGTATGACTATGACTATGACTATGAGAATGAGTATCAGTATGAGTATGAGTATGAGTATGGGTATGAGTATGAGTATGAGTATGAGTATGAGTATGAGTATGAGTATGAGTATGAGTATGAGTATGAGTATGAGTATGAGTATGAGTATGAGTATGAGTATGAGTATGAGTATGAGTATGAGTATGAGTATGAGTATGAGTATGAGTATGAGTATGAGTATGAGTATGATTATGATTATGAGTATGAGTATGAGTATGAGTATGAGTATGAGTATGAGTATGAGTATAAGTATTAGTATGAGTATGAGTACGAGTATTAGTATGAGTATGAGTATGAGTATGAGTTTAAGTATGAGTCTGAGTACGAGTATGCGTATGAATATGAGTATGAATATGAGTATGAGTATGGGTATGAGTATGAGTATGAGTATGAGTATGAGTATGAGTATGAGTATGAGTATGAGTATGAGTATGAGTATGAGTATGAGTATAAGTATTAGTATGAGTATGAGTACGAGTATTAGTATGAGTATGAGTATGAGTATGAGTTTAAGTATGAGTATGAGTACGAGTATGCGTATGAATATGAGTATGAGTATCAGTATGAGTATGGGTATGAGTATGAGTATGAGTATGAGTATGAGTATAAGTATGAGCATGAGCATGAGTATGAGTATGAGTATGAGTATGAGTATGAGTATGAGTAAGAGTATAAGTATGAGTATGAGTATGAGTATGAGTATGAGTATGAGTATGAGTATAAGTATTAGTATGAGTATGAGTTAGAGTATGAGTATGTGTATGAGTATGAGTATGAGTATGAGTATGTGTATGAGTATGAGTATGAGTTAGAGTATGAGTATGTGTATGAGTATGAGTATGAGTATGAGTATGAGTATGAGTATGAGTGTGAGTGTGAGTGCGAATGTGAGTATGAGGATGAGTATGAGTATGTGTATGAGTATGAGTATGAGTATGACTATGAGTATGAGTATGAGTATGAGTATGAGTATGAGTATGAGTATGAGTATGAGTATGAGTATGAGTATGAGTATAAGTATTAGTATGAGTATGAGTACGAGTATTAGTATGAGTATGAGTATGAGTATGAGTTTAAGTTTGAGTATGAGTACGAGTATGCGTATGAATATGAGTATGAGTATCAGTATGAGTATGGGTATGAGTATGAGTATGAGTATGAGTATAAGTATGAGCATGAGCATGAGTATGAGTATGAGTATGAGTATGAGTATGAGTAAGAGTATGAGTATGAGTATGAGTATGAGTATAAGTATGAGTATGAGTATGAGTATGAGTATGAGTATGAGTATAAGTATTAGTATGAGTATGAGTTAGAGTATGAGTATGTGTATGAGTATGAGTATGAGTATGAGTATGTGTATGAGTATGAGTATGAGTTAGAGTATGAGTATGTGTATGAGTATGAGTATGAGTATGAGTATGAGTATGAGTATGAGTATGAGTGTGAGTGTGAGTGCGAATGTGAGTATGAGGATGAGTATGAGTATGTGTATGAGTATGAGTATGAGTATGACTATGAGTATGAGTATGAGTATGAGTATGAGTATGAGTATGAGTATGAGTATGACTATGAGTATGAGTATGACTATGTCTATGACTATGAGAATGAGTATGAGTATGAGTATGAGTATGAGTATGAGTATGAGTGTGAGTGTGAGTGCGAATGTGAGTATGAGTATGAGTATGAGTATGAGTATGAGTATGTGTATGAGTATGAGTATGAGTATGACTATGAGTATGAGTATGAGTATGAGTATGAGTATGAGTATGAGTATGAGTATGAGTATGAGTATGAGTATGAGTATGAGTATGACTATGAGTATGAGTATGACTATGACTATGACTATGAGAATGAGTATCAGTATGAGTATGAGTATGAGTATGAGTATGAGTGTGAGTATGAGTATGAGTATGAGTATGAGTATGAGTATGAGTAAGAGTATGAGTATGAGTATGAGTATGAGTATGAGTATGAGTATGAGTATGAGTATGAGTATGAGTATGAGTATGAGTATAAGTATTAGTATGAGTATGAGTTAGAGTATGAGTATGTGTATGAGTATGAGTATGAGTACGAGTATGCGTATGAATATGAGTATGAGTATGAGTATGAGTATAAGTATTAGTATGAGTATGAGTACGATTATTTGTATGAGTATGAGTATGAGTATGAGTATGAGTTTAAGTATGAGTATGAGTACGAGTATGCGTATGAATATGAGTATGAGTATGAGTATGAGTATGGGTATGAGTATGAGTATGAGTATGAGTATGAGTTTAAGTATGAGCATGAGCATGAGCATGAGTATGAGTATGAGTATGAGTATGAGTATGAGTGTGAGTATGAGTATGAGTATGAGTATGAGTATGAGTATGATTATGAGTATGAGTATGAGTATGTGTATGAGTATGAGTATGAGTTAGAGTATGAGTATGTGTATGAGTATGAGTATGTGTATGAGTATGAGTGTGAGTGTGAGTGCGAATGTGAGTATGAGGATGAGTATGAGTATGAGTATGTGTATGAGTATGAGTATGAGTATGACTATGAGTATGAGTATGAGTATGAGTATGAGTATGAGTATGAGTATGAGTATGAGTATGAGTATGAGTATGACTATGAGTATGAGTATGACTATGTCTATGACTATGAGAATGAGTATGAGTATGAGTATGAGTATGAGTATGAGTGTGAGTATGAGTATGAGTATGAGTATGAGTATGAGTATGAGTATGAGTATGAGTATGAGTATGAGAATGAGTATGAGTATGAGTATGAGTATAAGTATTAGTATGAGTATGAGTATGAGTATGAGTATGACTATGAGTATGAGTATGACTATGACTATGACTATGAGAATGAGTATCAGTATGAGTATGAGTATGAGTATGAGTATGAGTGTGAGTATGAGTATGAGTATGAGTATGAGTATGAGTATGAGAATGAGTATGAGTATGAGTATGAGTATGAGTATGAGTATGAGTATGAGTATGAGGATAAGTATTAGTATGAGTATGAGTACGAGTATTAGTATGAGTATGAGTATGAGTATGAGTTTAAGTATGAGTCTGAGTACGAGTATGCGTATGAATATGAGTATGAGTATGAGTATGAGTATGGGTATGAGTATGAGTATGAGTATGAGTATGAGTATGAGTATGAGTATGAGTATGAGTATGAGTATGAGTATGAGTATGAGTATGAGTATGAGTATGAGTATGAGTATGATTATGAGTATGAGTATGAGTATGAGTATGAGTATAAGTATTAGTATGAGTATGAGTACGAGTATTAGTATGAGTATGAGTATGAGTATGAGTTTAAGTATGAGTCTGAGTACGAGTATGCGTATGAGTATGAGTATGAGTATGAGTATGAGTATGAGTATGAGTATGAGTATGAGGATAAGTATTAGTATGAGTATGAGTACGAGTATTAGTATGAGTATGAGTATGAGTATGAGTTTAAGTATGAGTCTGAGTACGAGTATGCGTATGAGTATGAGTATGAGTATGAGTATGAGTATGAGTGTGAGTGTGAGTGCGAATGTGAGTATGAGGATGAGTATGAGTATGTGTATGAGTATGAGTATGAGTATGAGTATGAGTATGAGTATGAGTATGAGTATGAGTATGAGTATGAGTATGAGTATGACTATGAGTATGAGTATGACTATGTCTATGACTATGAGAATGAGTATGAGTATGAGTATGAGTATGAGTATGAGTATGAGTGTGAGTGTGAGTGCGAATGTGAGTATGAGTATGAGTATGAGTATGAGTATGTGTATGAGTATGAGTATGAGTATGACTATGAGTATGAGTATGAGTATGAGTATGAGTATGAGTATGAGTATGAGTATGAGTATGAGTATGAGTATGAGTATGAGTATGACTATGAGTATGAGTATGACTATGACTATGACTATGAGAATGAGTATCAGTATGAGTATGAGTATGAGTATGAGTATGAGTGTGAGTATGAGTATGAGTATGAGTATGAGTATGAGTATGAGTATGAGAATGAGTATGAGTATGAGTATGAGTATGAGTATGAGTATGAGTATGAGTATGAGTATAAGTATTAGTATGAGTATGAGTACGATTATTAGTATGAGTATGAGTATGAGTATGAGTATGCGTATGAATATGAGTATGAGTATCAGTATGAGTATGGGTATGAGTATGAGTATGAGTATGAGTATGAGTATAAGTATGAGCATGAGCATGAGTATGAGTATGAGTATGAGTATGAGTATGAGTATGAGTATGAGTAAGAGTATAAGTATGAGTATGAGTATGAGTATGAGTATGAGTATGAGTATGAGTATAAGTATGAGCATGAGCATGAGTATGAGTATGAGTATGAGTATGAGTATGAGTATGAGTAAGAGTATAAGTATGAGTATGAGTATGAGTATGAGTATGAGTATGAGTATGAGTATAAGTATTAGTATGAGTATGAGTTAGAGTATGAGTATGTGTATGAGTATGAGTATGAGTATGAGTATGTGTATGAGTATGAGTATGAGTTAGAGTATGAGTATGTGTATGAGTATGAGTATGAGTATGAGTATGAGTATGAGTATGAGTGTGAGTGTGAGTGCGAATGTGAGTATGAGGATGAGTATGAGTATGTGTATGAGTATGAGTATGAGTATGACTATGAGTATGAGTATGAGTATGAGTATGAGTATGAGTATGAGTATGAGTATGAGTATGAGTATGAGTATAAGTATTAGTATGAGTATGAGTACGAGTATTAGTATGAGTATGAGTATGAGTATGAGTTTAAGTATGAGTATGAGTACGAGTATGCGTATGAATATGAGTATGAGTATCAGTATGAGTATGGGTATGAGTATGAGTATGAGTATGAGTATAAGTATGAGCATGAGCATGAGTATGAGTATGAGTATGAGTATGAGTATGAGTATGAGTAAGAGTATGAGTATGAGTATGAGTATGAGTATAAGTATGAGTATGAGTATGAGTATGAGTATGAGTATGAGTATAAGTATTAGTATGAGTATGAGTTAGAGTATGAGTATGTGTATGAGTATGAGTATGAGTATGAGTATGTGTATGAGTATGAGTATGAGTATGAGTAAGAGTATGAGTATGAGTATGAGTATGAGTATAAGTATGAGTATGAGTATGAGTATGAGTATGAGTATGAGTATAAGTATTAGTATGAGTATGAGTTAGAGTATGAGTATGTGTATGAGTATGAGTATGAGTATGAGTATGTGTATGAGTATGAGTGTGAGTATGAGTATGAGTATGAGTATAAGTATTAGTATGAGTATGAGTATGAGTATGAGTATGAGTATGAGTATGAGTATGAGTATGAGTATGTGTATGAGTATGAGTATGAGTATGAGTATGAGTATGAGAATGAGTATGAGTATGAGTATGATTATGAGTATGAGTATGAGTATGAGTATGAGTATGAGTATGAGTATAAGTATTAGTATGAGTATAAGTATTAGTATGAGTATGAGTACGAGTATTAGTATGAGTATGAGTATGAGTATGAGTATGAGTTTAAGTATGTGTCTGAGTACGAGTATGCGTATGAATATGAGTATGAGTATGAGTATGAGTATGGGTATGAGTATGAGTATGAGTATGAGTATGAGTATGAGTATGAGTATGAGTATGAGTATGAGTATGAGTATGAGTATGATTATGAGTATGAGTATGAGTATGAGTATGAGTATGAGTGTGAGTGCGAATGCGAGTATGAGTATGAGTATGTGCAAGAGTATGAGTATGTGTATGAGTATGAGTATGAGTATGAGTGTGAGTATGAGAATTAGTATGAGTATGTGTATGAGTATGAGTATGAGTATGAGTATGAGTATGACTATGAGTATGAGTATGACTATGACTATGACTATGAGAATGAGTATCAGTATGAGTATGAGTATGAGTATGAGTATGAGTGTGAGTATGAGTATGAGTATGAGTATGAGTATGAGTATGAGTATGAGAATGAGTATGAGTATGAGTATGAGTATGAGTATGAGTATGAGTATGAGTATGAGGATAAGTATTAGTATGAGTATGAGTACGAGTATTAGTATGAGTATGAGTATGAGTATGAGTTTAAGTATGAGTCTGAGTACGAGTATGCGTATGAAAATGAGTATGAGTATGAGTATGAGTATGAGTATGAGTATGAGTATGAGTATGAGTATGTGTATGAGTATGAGTATGAGTATGAGTATGAGTATGAGAATGAGTATGAGTATGAGTATGATTATGAGTATGAGTATGAGTATGAGTATGAGTATGAGTATGAGTATAAGTATTAGTATGAGTATAAGTATTAGTATGAGTATGAGTACGAGTATTAGTATGAGTATGAGTATGAGTATGAGTATGAGTTTAAGTATGTGTCTGAGTACGAGTATGCGTATGAATATGAGTATGAGTATGAGTATGAGTATGGGTATGAGTATGAGTATGAGTATGAGTATGAGTATGAGTATGAGTATGAGTATGAGTATGAGTATGAGTATGAGTATGAGTATGATTATGAGTATGAGTATGAGTATGAGTATGAGTATGAGTATGAGTATGAGTTTAAGTATGTGTCTGAGTACGAGTATGCGTATGAATATGAGTATGAGTATGAGTATGAGTATGGGTATGAGTATGAGTATGAGTATGAGTATGAGTATGAGTATGAGTATGTGTATGAGTATGAGTATGAGTATGAGTATGAGTATGAGTATGAGTATGACTATGAGTATGAGTATGACTATGACTATGACTATGAGAATGAGTATCAGTATGAGTATGAGTATGAGTATGAGTATGAGTGTGAGTATGAGTATGAGTATGAGTATGAGTATGAGTATGAGAATGAGTATGAGTATGAGTATGAGTATGAGTATGAGTATGAGTATGAGTATGAGGATAAGTATTAGTATGAGTATGAGTACGAGTATTAGTATGAGTATGAGTATGAGTATGAGTTTAAGTATGAGTCTGAGTACGAGTATGCGTATGAAAATGAGTATGAGTATGAGTATGAGCATGAGCATGAGCATGAGTATGAGTATGAGTATGAGTATGAGTATGAGTATAAGTATGAGTATGAGTATGAGTATGAGTATGAGCATGAGCATGAGCATGAGTATGAGTATTAGTACGAGTATGAGTATGAGTATAAGTACTAGTATGAGTATGAGTACCAGTATTAGTATGAGTATGAGTATGAGTATGAGTTTAAGTATGAGTATGAGTATGAGTATGTGTATGAGTATGAGTATGAGTATGAGTATGTGTATAAGTATGAGAATGAGTATGAGTGTGAGTATGAGAATGAGTATGAGTATGTGTATGAGTATGAGTATGAGTATGAGTATGAGTATGAGTATGAGTAAGAGTATGAGTATGAGTATGAGTATGAGTATAAGTATGAGTATGAGTATGAGTATGAGTATGAGTATGAGTATAAGTATTAGTATGAGTATGAGTTAGAGTATGAGTATGTGTATGAGTATGAGTATGAGTATGAGTATGTGTATGAGTATGAGTATGAGTTAGAGTATGAGTATGTGTATGAGTATGAGTATGAGTATGAGTATGAGTATGAGTATGAGTGTGAGTGTGAGTGCGAATGTGAGTATGAGGATGAGTATGAGTATGTGTATGAGTATGAGTATGAGTATGACTATGAGTATGAGTATGAGTATGAGTATGAGTATGAGTATGAGTATGAGTATGACTATGAGTATGAGTATGACTATGTCTATGACTATGAGAATGAGTATGAGTATGAGTATGAGTATGAGTATGAGTATGAGTGTGAGTATGAGTATGAGTATGAGTATGAGTATGAGTATGAGTATGAGTATGAGTATGAGTATAAGTATTAGTATGAGTATGAGTTAGAGTATGAGTATGTGTATGAGTATGAGTATGAGTATGAGTATGAGTATGAGTGTGAGTGTGAGTGCGAATGTGAGTATGAGTATGAGTATGGGTATGAGTATGAGTATGTGTATGAGTATGAGTATGAGTATGACTATGAGTATGAGTATGAGTATGAGTATGAGTATGAGTATGAGTATGAGTATGAGTATGAGTATGAGTATGAGTATGACAATGAGTATGAGTATGAGTATGAGTATGAGTATGAGTATGAGTATGAGTATGAGTATGAGTATGAGTATGAGTATGACTATGAGTATGAGTATGACTATGACTATGACTATGAGAATGAGTATCAGTATGAGTATGAGTATGAGTATGGGTATGAGTATGAGTATGAGTATGAGTATGAGTATGAGTATGAGTATGAGTATGAGTATGAGTATGAGTATGAGTATGAGTATGAGTATGAGTATGAGTATGAGTATGAGTATGAGTATGAGTATGAGTATGAGTATGAGTATGAGTATGAGTATGAGTATGAGTATGATTATGATTATGAGTATGAGTATGAGTATGAGTATGAGTATGAGTATGAGTATGAGTATAAGTATTAGTATGAGTATGAGTACGAGTATTAGTATGAGTATGAGTATGAGTATGAGTTTAAGTATGAGTCTGAGTACGAGTATGCGTATGAATATGAGTATGAATATGAGTATGAGTATGGGTATGAGTATGAGTATGAGTATGAGTATGAGTATGAGTATGAGTATGAGTATGAGTATGAGTATGAGTATGAGTATAAGTATTAGTATGAGTATGAGTACGAGTATTAGTATGAGTATGAGTATGAGTATGAGTTTAAGTATGAGTATGAGTACGAGTATGCGTATGAATATGAGTATGAGTATCAGTATGAGTATGGGTATGAGTATGAGTATGAGTATGAGTATGAGTATAAGTATGAGCATGAGCATGAGTATGAGTATGAGTATGAGTATGAGTATGAGTATGAGTAAGAGTATAAGTATGAGTATGAGTATGAGTATGAGTATGAGTATGAGTATGAGTATAAGTATTAGTATGAGTATGAGTTAGAGTATGAGTATGTGTATGAGTATGAGTATGAGTATGAGTATGTGTATGAGTATGAGTATGAGTTAGAGTATGAGTATGTGTATGAGTATGAGTATGAGTATGAGTATGAGTATGAGTATGAGTGTGAGTGTGAGTGCGAATGTGAGTATGAGGATGAGTATGAGTATGTGTATGAGTATGAGTATGAGTATGACTATGAGTATGAGTATGAGTATGAGTATGAGTATGAGTATGAGTATGAGTATGAGTATGAGTATGAGTATGAGTATAAGTATTAGTATGAGTATGAGTACGAGTATTAGTATGAGTATGAGTATGAGTATGAGTTTAAGTTTGAGTATGAGTACGAGTATGCGTATGAATATGAGTATGAGTATCAGTATGAGTATGGGTATGAGTATGAGTATGAGTATGAGTATAAGTATGAGCATGAGCATGAGTATGAGTATGAGTATGAGTATGAGTATGAGTAAGAGTATGAGTATGAGTATGAGTATGAGTATAAGTATGAGTATGAGTATGAGTATGAGTATGAGTATGAGTATAAGTATTAGTATGAGTATGAGTTAGAGTATGAGTATGTGTATGAGTATGAGTATGAGTATGAGTATGTGTATGAGTATGAGTATGAGTTAGAGTATGAGTATGTGTATGAGTATGAGTATGAGTATGAGTATGAGTATGAGTATGAGTATGAGTGTGAGTGTGAGTGCGAATGTGAGTATGAGGATGAGTATGAGTATGTGTATGAGTATGAGTATGAGTATGACTATTAGTATGAGTATGAGTATGAGTATGAGTATGAGTATGAGTATGAGTATGACTATGAGTATGAGTATGACTATGTCTATGACTATGAGAATGAGTATGAGTATGAGTATGAGTATGAGTATGAGTATGAGTGTGAGTGTGAGTGCGAATGTGAGTATGAGTATGAGTATGAGTATGAGTATGAGTATGTGTATGAGTATGAGTATGAGTATGACTATGAGTATGAGTATGAGTATGAGTATGAGTATGAGTATGAGTATGAGTATGAGTATGAGTATGAGTATGAGTATGAGTATGACTATGAGTATGAGTATGACTATGACTATGACTATGAGAATGAGTATCAGTATGAGTATGAGTATGAGTATGAGTATGAGTGTGAGTATGAGTATGAGTATGAGTATGAGTATGAGTATGAGAATGAGTATGAGTATGAGTATGAGTATGAGTATGAGTATGAGTATGAGTATGAGTATAAGTATTAGTATGAGTATGAGTACGATTATTAGTATGAGTATGAGTATGAGTATGAGTTTAAGTATGAGTATGAGTACGAGTATGCGTATGAATATGAGTATGAGTATGTGTATGAGTATAAGTATTAGTATGAGTATGAGTACGATTATTTGTATGAGTATGAGTATGAGTATGAGTATGAGTATGAGTTTAAGTATGAGTATGAGTACGAGTATGCGTATGAATATGAGTATGAGTATGAGTATGAGTATGGGTATGAGTATGAGTATGAGTATGAGTATGAGTTTAAGTATGAGCATGAGCATGAGCATGAGTATGAGTATGAGTATGAGTATGAGTATGAGTGTGAGTATGAGTATGAGTATGAGTATGAGTATGAGTATGATTATGAGTATGAGTATGAGTATGTGTATGAGTATGAGTATGAGTTAGAGTATGAGTATGTGTATGAGTATGAGTATGTGTATGAGTATGAGTGTGAGTGTGAGTGCGAATGTGAGTATGAGGATGAGTATGAGTATGAGTATGTGTATGAGTATGAGTATGAGTATGACTATGAGTATGAGTATGAGTATGAGTATGAGTATGAGTATGAGTATGAGTATGAGTATGAGTATGAGTATGACTATGAGTATGAGTATGACTATGTCTATGACTATGAGAATGAGTATGAGTATGAGTATGAGTATGAGTATGAGTGTGAGTATGAGTATGAGTATGAGTATGAGTATGAGTATGAGTATGAGTATGAGTATGAGTATGAGAATGAGTATGAGTATGAGTATGAGTATAAGTATTAGTATGAGTATGAGTATGAGTATGAGTATGACTATGAGTATGAGTATGACTATGACTATGACTATGAGAATGAGTATCAGTATGAGTATGAGTATGAGTATGAGTATGAGTGTGAGTATGAGTATGAGTATGAGTATGAGTATGAGTATGAGAATGAGTATGAGTATGAGTATGAGTATGAGTATGAGTATGAGTATGAGTATGAGGATAAGTATTAGTATGAGTATGAGTACGAGTATTAGTATGAGTATGAGTATGAGTATGAGTTTAAGTATGAGTCTGAGTACGAGTATGCGTATGAATATGAGTATGAGTATGAGTATGAGTATGGGTATGAGTATGAGTATGAGTATGAGTATGAGTATGAGTATGAGTATGAGTATGAGTATGAGTATGAGTATGAGTATGAGTATGAGTATGAGTATGAGTATGATTATGAGTATGAGTATGAGTATGAGTATGAGTATAAGTATTAGTATGAGTATGAGTACGAGTATTAGTATGAGTATGAGTATGAGTATGAGTTTAAGTATGAGTCTGAGTACGAGTATGCGTATGAGTATGAGTATGAGTATGAGTATGAGTATGAGTATGAGTATGAGTATGAGGATAAGTATTAGTATGAGTATGAGTACGAGTATTAGTATGAGTATGAGTATGAGTATGAGTTTAAGTATGAGTCTGAGTACGAGTATGCGTATGAGTATGAGTATGAGTATGAGTATGAGTATGAGTGTGAGTGTGAGTGCGAATGTGAGTATGAGGATGAGTATGAGTATGTGTATGAGTATGAGTATTAGTATGAGTATGAGTATGAGTATGAGTATGAGTATGAGTATGAGTATGAGTATGAGTATGACTATGAGTATGAGTATGACTATGTCTATGACTATGAGAATGAGTATGAGTATGAGTATGAGTATGAGTATGAGTATGAGTGTGAGTGTGAGTGCGAATGTGAGTATGAGTATGAGTATGAGTATGAGTATGTGTATGAGTATGAGTATGAGTATGACTATGAGTATGAGTATGAGTATGAGTATGAGTATGAGTATGAGTATGAGTATGAGTATGAGTATGAGTATGAGTATGAGTATGACTATGAGTATGAGTATGACTATGACTATGACTATGAGAATGAGTATCAGTATGAGTATGAGTATGAGTATGAGTATGAGTGTGAGTATGAGTATGAGTATGAGTATGAGTATGAGTATGAGTATGAGAATGAGTATGAGTATGAGTATGAGTATGAGTATGAGTATGAGTATGAGTATGAGTATAAGTATTAGTATGAGTATGAGTACGATTATTAGTATGAGTATGAGTATGAGTATGAGTTTAAGTATGAGTATGAGTACGAGTATGCGTATGAATATGAGTATGAGTATGAGTATGAGTATAAGTATTAGTATGAGTATGAGTACGATTATTTGTATGAGTATGAGTATGAGTATGAGTATGAGTTTAAGTATGAGTATGAGTACGAGTATGCGTATGAATATGAGTATGAGTATGAGTATGAGTATGGGTATGAGTATGAGTATGAGTATGAGTATGAGTTTAAGTATGAGCATGAGCATGAGCATGAGTATGAGTATGAGTATGAGTATGAGTATGAGTGTGAGTATGAGTATGAGTATGAGTATGAGTATGAGTATGAGTATGAGTATGAGTATGAGTATGTGTATGAGTATGAGTATGAGTTAGAGTATGAGTATGTGTATGAGTATGAGTATGTGTATGAGTATGAGTGTGAGTGTGAGTGCGAATGTGAGTATGAGGATGAGTATGAGTATGAGTATGTGTATGAGTATGAGTATGAGTATGACTATGAGTATGAGTATGAGTATGAGTATGAGTATGAGTATGAGTATGAGTATGAGTATGAGTATGAGTATGAGTATGAGTATGACTATGAGTATGAGTATGACTATGTCTATGACTATGAGAATGAGTATGAGTATGAGTATGAGTATGAGTATGAGTGTGAGTATGAGTATGAGTATGAGTATGAGTATGAGTATGAGTATGAGTATGAGTATGAGAATGAGTATGAGTATGAGTATGAGTATAAGTATTAGTATGAGTATGAGTATGAGTATGAGTATGACTATGAGTATGAGTATGACTATGACTATGACTATGAGAATGAGTATCAGTAAGAGTATGAGTATGAGTATGAGTATGAGTGTGAGTATGAGTATGAGTATGAGTATGAGTATGAGTATGAGAATGAGTATGAGTATGAGTATGAGTATGAGTACGAGTATTAGTATGAGTATGAGTATGAGTATGAGTTTAAGTATGAGTCTGAGTACGAGTATGCGTATGAATATGAGTATGAGTATGAGTATGAGTATGGGTATGAGTATGAGTATGAGTATGAGTATGAGTATGAGTATGAGTATGAGTATGAGTATGAGTATGAGTATGAGTATGAGTATGAGTATGAGTATGAGTATGATTATGAGTATGAGTATGAGTATGAGTATGAGTATGAGTATAAGTATTAGTATGAGTATGAGTACGAGTATTAGTATGAGTATGAGTATGAGTATGAGTTTAAGTATGAGTCTGAGTACGAGTATGCGTATGAATATGAGTATGAGTATGAGTATGAGTATGGGTATGAGTATGAGTATGAGTATGAGTATGAGTATGAGTATGAGTATGAGTATGAGTATGAGTATGAGTATGAGTATGAGTATGAGTATGAGTATGATTATGAGTATGAGTATGAGTATGAGTATGAGTGTGAGTGCGAATGTGAGTATGAGTATGAGTATGTGCAAGAGTATGAGTATGTGTATGAGTATGAGTATGAGTATGAGTGTGAGTATGAGAATTAGTATGAGTATGTGTATGAGTATGAGTACGAGTATTAGTATGAGTATGAGTATGAGTATGAGTATGAGTTTAAGTATGAGTCTGAGTACGAGTATGCGTATGAATATGAGTATGAGTATGAGTATGAGTATGAGTATGGGTATGAGTATGAGTATGAGTATGAGTATGAGTATGAGTATGAGTATGAGTATGAGTATGAGGATAAGTATTAGTATGAGTATGAGTACGAGTATTAGTATGAGTATGAGTATGAGTATGAGTTTAAGTATGAGTCTGAGTACGAGTATGCGTATGAATATGAGTATGAGTATGAGTATGAGTATGGGTATGAGTATGAGTATGAGTATGAGTATGAGTATGAGTATGAGTATGAGTATGAGTATGAGTATGAGTATGAGTATGAGTATGAGTATGAGTATGAGTATGATTATGAGTATGAGTATGAGTATGAGTATGAGTATGAGTATAAGTATTAGTATGAGTATGAGTACGAGTATTAGTATGAGTATGAGTATGAGTATGAGTTTAAGTATGAGTCTGAGTACGAGTATGCGTATGAATATGAGTATGAGTATGAGTATGAGTATGGGTATGAGTATGAGTATGAGTATGAGTATGAGTATGAGTATGAGTATGAGTATGAGTATGAGTATGACTATGACTATGACTATGAGAATGAGTATCAGTATGAGTATGAGTATGAGTATGAGTATGAGTGTGAGTATGAGTATGAGTATGAGTATGAGTATGAGTATGAGAATGAGTATGAGTATGAGTATGAGTATGAGTATGAGTATGAGTATGAGTATGAGGATAAGTATTAGTATGAGTATGAGTACGAGTATTAGTATGAGTATGAGTATGAGTATGAGTTTAAGTATGAGTCTGAGTACGAGTATGCGTATGAAAATGAGTATGAGTATGAGTATGGGTATGAGTATGAGTATGAGTATGAGTATGAGTATGAGTATGAGTATGAGTATGAGTATGAGTATGAGTATGAGTATGATTATGAGTATGAGTATGAGTATGAGTATGTGTATGAGTATGAGTATGAGTATGAGTATGAGTGTGAGTGTGAGTGCGAATGTGAGTATGAGTATGAGTATGAGTATGAGTATGAGTATGTGTATGAGTATGAGTATGAGTATGACTATGAGTATGAGTATGAGTATGAGTATGAGTATGAGTATGAGTATGAGTATGAGTATGACTATGAGTATGAATATGACTATGACTATGACTATGAGAATGAGTATCAGTATGAGTATGAGTATGAGTATGAGTATGAGTGTGAGTATGAGTATGAGTATGAGTATGAGTATGAGTATGAGAATGAGTATGAGTATGAGTATGAGTATGAGTATGAGTATGAGTATGAGTATGAGTATGAGTATAAGTATTAGTATGAGTATGAGTACGATTATTAGTATGAGTATGAGTATGAGTATGAGTATGAGTTTATGTATGAGTATGAGTACGAGTATGCGTATGAATATGAGTATGAGTATGAGTATGAGTATAAGTATTAGTATGAGTATGAGTACGATTATTAGTATGAGTATGAGTATGAGTATGAGTATGAGTTTAAGTATGAGTATGAGTACGAGTATGCGTATGAATATGAGTATGAGTATGAGTATGAGTATGAGTATGGGTATGAGTATGAGTATGAGTATGAGTATGAGTATGAGTTTAAGTATGAGCATGAGCATGAGCATGAGCATGAGTATGAGTATGAGTATGAGTATGAGTATGAGTGTGAGTATGAGTATGAGTATGAGTATGAGTATGAGTATGAGTATGAGTATGAGTATGAGTGTGAGTGTGAGTGCGAATGTGAGTATGAGTATGAGTATGGGTATGAGTATGAGTATGTGTATGAGTATGAGTGTGAGTATGACTATGAGTATGAGTATGAGTATGAGTATGAGTATGAGTATGAGTATGAGTATGAGTATGAGTATGAGTATGAGTATGAGTATGACTATGAGTATGAGTATGACTATGACTATGACTATGAGAATGAGTATCAGTATGAGTATGAGTATGAGTATGAGTATGAGTGTGAGTATGAGTATGAGTATGAGTATGAGTATGAGTATGAAAATGAGTATGAGTATGAGTATGAGTATGAGTATGAGTATGAGTATGAGTATGAGTATGAGTATGAGTATGAGTATGAGTATGAGTATGATTATGAGTATGAGTATGAGTATGAGTATGTGTATGAGTATGAGTATGAGTATGAGTATGAGTATGAGTGTGAGTGTGAGTGCGAATGTGAGTATGAGTATGAGTATGAGTATGAGTATGAGTATGAGTGTGAGTGTGAGTGCGAATGTGAGTATGAGTATGAGTATGGGTATGAGTATGAGTATGTGTATGAGTATGAGTGTGAGTATGACTATGAGTATGAGTATGAGTATGAGTATGAGTATGAGTATGAGTATGAGTATGGGTATGAGTATGAGTATGAGTATGAGTATGAGTATGAGTTTAAGTATGAGCATGAGCATGAACATGAGCATGAGTATGAGTATGAGTATGAGTATGAGTATGAGTATGAGTGTGAGTATGAGTATGAGTATGAGTATGAGTATGAGTATGAGTATGAGTATGAGTATGAGTGTGAGTGTGAGTGCGAATGTGAGTATGAGTATGAGTATGGGTATGAGTATGAGTATGTGTATGAGTATGAGTGTGAGTATGACTATGAGTATGAGTATGAGTATGAGTATGAGTATGAGTATGAGTATGAGTATGAGTATGAGAATGAGTATGAGTATGAGTATGAGTATAAGTATTAGTATGAGTATGAGTTAGAGTATGAGTATGTGTATGAGTATGAGTATGAGTATGAGTATGAGTATGAGTATGAGTGTAAGTGTGAGTGCGAATGTGAGTATGAGTATGAGTATGGGTATGAGTATGAGTATGTGTATGAGTATGAGTGTGAGTATGACTATGAGTATGAGTATGAGTATGAGTATGAGTATGAGTATGAGTATGAGTATGAGTATGAGTATGAGTATGACTATGAGTATGAGTATGACTATGACTATGACTATGAGAATGAGTATCAGTATGAGTATGAGTATGAGTATGAGTATGAGTGTGAGTATGAGTATGAGTATGAGTATGAGTATGAGTATGAGAATGAGTATGAGTATGAGTATGAGTATGAGTATGAGTATGAGTATGAGTATGAGGATAAGTATTAGTATGAGTATGAGTACGAGTATTAGTATGAGTATGAGTATGAGTATGAGTTTAAGTATGAGTCTGAGTACGAGTATGCGTATGAAAATGAGTATGAGTATGAGTATGGGTATGAGTATGAGTATGAGTATGAGTATGAGTATGAGTATGAGTATGAGTATGAGTATGAGTATGAGTATGATTATGAGTATGAGTATGAGTATGAGTATGTGTATGAGTATGAGTATGAGTATGAGTATGAGTATGAGTGTGAGTGTGAGTGCGAATGTGACTATGAGTATGAGTATGAGTATGAGTATGAGTATGTGTATGAGTATGAGTATGAGTATGACTATGAGTATGAGTATGAGTATGAGTATGAGTATGAGTATGAGTATGAGTATGAGTATGACTATGAGTATGAATATGACTATGACTATGACTATGAGAATGAGTATCAGTATGAGTATGAGTATGAGTATGAGTATGAGTGTGAGTATGAGTATGAGTATGAGTATGAGTATGAGTATGAGAATGAGTATGAGTATGAGTATGAGTATGAGTATGAGTATGAGTATGAGTATGAGTATGAGTATAAGTATTAGTATGAGTATGAGTACGATTATTAGTATGAGTATGAGTATGAGTATGAGTATGAGTTTATGTATGAGTATGAGTACGAGTATGCGTATGAATATGAGTATGAGTATGAGTATGAGTATAAGTATTAGTATGAGTATGAGTACGATTATTAGTATGAGTATGAGTATGAGTATGAGTATGAGTTTAAGTATGAGTATGAGTACGAGTATGCGTATGAATATGAGTATGAGTATGAGTATGAGTATGAGTATGGGTATGAGTATGAGTATGAGTATGAGTATGAGTATGAGTTTAAGTATGAGCATGAGCATGAGCATGAGCATGAGTATGAGTATGAGTATGAGTATGAGTATGAGTATGAGTGTGAGTATGAGTATGAGTATGAGTATGAGTATGAGTATGAGTATGAGTATGAGTATGAGTATGAGTATGTGTATGAGTATGAGTATGAGTTAGAGTATGAGTATGTGTTTGAGTATGAGTATGAGTATGAGTATGAGTATGAGTGTGAGTGTGAGTGCGAATGTGAGTATGAGGATGAGTATGAGTATGAGTATGTGTATGAGTATGAGTATGAGTATGACTATGAGTATGAGTATGAGTATGAGTATGAGTATGAGTATGAGTATGAGTATGACTATGAGTATGAGTATGACTATGTCTATGACTATGAGAATGAGTATGAGTATGAGTATGAGAATGAGTGTGAGTATGAGTATGAGTATGAGTATGAGTATGAGTATGAGTATGAGTATGAGAATGAGTATGAGTATGAGTATGAGTATAAGTATTAGTATGAGTATGAGTTAGAGTATGAGTATGTGTATGAGTATGAGTATGAGTATGAGTATGAGTATGAGTGTGAGTGTGAGTGCGAATGTGAGTATGAGTATGAGTATGAGTATGAGTATGAGTATGTGTATGAGTATGAGTATGAGTATGACTATGAGTATGAGTATGAGTATGAGTATGAGTATGAGTATGAGTATGAGTATGAGTATGACTATGAGTATGAGTATGACTATGACTATGACTATGAGAATGAGTATCAGTATGAGTATGAGTATGAGTATGAGTATGAGTGTGAGTATGAGTATGAGTATGAGTATGGGTATGAGTATGAGAATGAGTATGAGTATGAGTATGAGTATGAGTATGAGTATGAGTATGAGTATGAGGATAAGTATTAGTATGAGTATGAGTACGAGTATTAGTATGAGTATGAGTATGAGTATGAGTTTAAGTATGAGTCTGAGTACGAGTATGCGTATGAATATGAGTATGAGTATGAGTATGAGTATGGGTATGAGTATGAGTATGAGTATGAGTATGAGTATGAGTATGAGTATGAGTATGAGTATGAGTATGAGTATGAGTATGAGTATGAGTATGAGTATGAGTATAAGTATTAGTATGAGTATGAGTACGATTATTAGTATGAGTATGAGTATGAGTATGAGTATGAGTTTATGTATGAGTATGAGTACGAGTATGCGTATGAATATGAGTATGAGTATGAGTATGAGTATAAGTATTAGTATGAGTATGAGTACGATTATTAGTATGAGTATGAGTATGAGTATGAGTATGAGTATGAGTATGAGTATGATTATGAGTATGAGTATGAGTATGAGTATGTGTATGAGTATGAGTATGAGTATGAGTATGAGTATGAGTGTGAGTGTGAGTGCGAATGTGACTATGAGTATGAGTATGAGTATGAGTATGAGTATGAGTATGTGTATGAGTATGAGTATGAGTATGACTATGAGTATGAGTATGAGTATGAGTATGAGTATGAGTATGAGTATGAGTATGAGTATGACTATGAGTATGAATATGACTATGACTATGACTATGAGAATGAGTATCAGTATGAGTATGAGTATGAGTATGAGTATGAGTGTGAGTATGAGTATGAGTATGAGTATGAGTATGAGTATGAGAATGAGTATGAGTATGAGTATGAGTATGAGTATGAGTATGAGTATGAGTATGAGTATGAGTATAAGTATTAGTATGAGTATGAGTACGATTATTAGTATGAGTATGAGTATGAGTATGAGTATGAGTTTATGTATGAGTATGAGTACGAGTATGCGTATGAATATGAGTATGAGTATGAGTATGAGTATAAGTATTAGTATGAGTATGAGTACGATTATTAGTATGAGTATGAGTATGAGTATGAGTATGAGTTTAAGTATGAGTATGAGTACGAGTATGCGTATGAATATGAGTATGAGTATGAGTATGAGTATGAGTATGGGTATGAGTATGAGTATGAGTATGAGTATGAGTATGAGTTTAAGTATGAGCATGAGCATGAGCATGAGCATGAGTATGAGTATGAGTATGAGTATGAGTATGAGTATGAGTGTGAGTATGAGTATGAGTATGAGTATGAGTATGAGTATGAGTATGAGTATGAGTATGAGTATGAGTATGTGTATGAGTATGAGTATGAGTTAGAGTATGAGTATGTGTTTGAGTATGAGTATGAGTATGAGTATGAGTATGAGTGTGAGTGTGAGTGCGAATGTGAGTATGAGGATGAGTATGAGTATGAGTATGTGTATGAGTATGAGTATGAGTATGACTATGAGTATGAGTATGAGTATGAGTATGAGTATGAGTATGAGTATGAGTATGACTATGAGTATGAGTATGACTATGTCTATGACTATGAGAATGAGTATGAGTATGAGTATGAGAATGAGTGTGAGTATGAGTATGAGTATGAGTATGAGTATGAGTATGAGTATGAGTATGAGAATGAGTATGAGTATGAGTATGAGTATAAGTATTAGTATGAGTATGAGTTAGAGTATGAGTATGTGTATGAGTATGAGTATGAGTATGAGTATGAGTATGAGTGTGAGTGTGAGTGCGAATGTGAGTATGAGTATGAGTATGAGTATGAGTATGAGTATGTGTATGAGTATGAGTATGAGTATGACTATGAGTATGAGTATGTGTATGAGTATGAGTATGAGTATGAGTATGAGTATGAGTATGAGTATGACTATGAGTATGAGTATGACTATGACTATGACTATGAGAATGAGTATCAGTATGAGTATGAGTATGAGTATGAGTATGAGTGTGAGTATGAGTATGAGTATGAGTATGGGTATGAGTATGAGAATGAGTATGAGTATGAGTATGAGTATGAGTATGAGTATGAGTATGAGTATGAGGATAAGTATTAGTATGAGTATGAGTACGAGTATTAGTATGAGTATGAGTATGAGTATGAGTTTAAGTATGAGTCTGAGTACGAGTATGCGTATGAATATGAGTATGAGTATGAGTATGAGTATGGGTATGAGTATGAGTATGAGTATGAGTATGAGTATGAGTATGAGTATGAGTATGAGTATGAGTATGAGTATGAGTATGAGTATGAGTATGAGTATGAGTATGAGTATGAGTATGAGTTTAAGTATGTGTCTGAGTACGAGTATGCGTATGAATATGAGTATGAGTATGAGTATGAGTATGGGTATGAGTATGAGTATGAGTATGAGTATGAGTATGAGTATGAGTATGAGTATGAGTATGAGTATGAGTATGAGTATGAGTATGAGTATGATTATGAGTATGAGTATGAGTATGAGTATGAGTATGAGTATGAGTATGAGTTTAAGTATGTGTCTGAGTACGAGTATGCGTATGAATATGAGTATGAGTATGAGTATGAGTATGGGTATGAGTATGAGTATGAGTATGAGTATGAGTATGAGTATGAGTATGAGTATGAGTATGAGTATGAGTATGAGTATGAGTATGAGTATGAGTATGAGTATGAGTATGATTATGAGTATGAGTATGAGTATGAGTATGAGTATGAGTGTGAGTGCGAATGTGAGTATGAGTATGAGTATGTGCAAGAGTATGAGTATGTGTATGAGTATGAGTATGAGTATGAGTGTGAGTATGAGAATTAGTATGAGTATGTGTATGAGTATGAGTATGAGTATGAGTATGAGTATGACTATGAGTATGAGTATGACTATGACTATGACTATGAGAATGAGTATCAGTATGAGTATGAGTATGAGTATGAGTATGAGTGTGAGTATGAGTATGAGTATGAGTATGAGTATGAGTATGAGAATGAGTATGAGTATGAGTATGAGTATGAGTATGAGTATGAGTATGAGTATGAGGATAAGTATTAGTATGAGTATGAGTACGAGTATTAGTATGAGTATGAGTATGAGTATGAGTTTAAGTATGAGTCTGAGTACGAGTATGCGTATGAAAATGAGTATGAGTATGAGTATGGGTATGAGTATGAGAATGAGTATGACTATGAGTATGAGTATGACTATGACTATGACTATGAGAATGAGTATGAGTATGAGTATTAGTATGAATATGAGTATGAGTATGAGTGTGAGTATGAGTATGAGTATGAGTATGAGTATGAGTATGTGTATGAGTATGAGTATGAGTATGAGTATGAGTATGAGAATGAGTATGAGTATGAGTATGAGTATGAGTATGAGTATGAGTATGAGCATGAGCATGAGCATGAGTATGAGTATGAGTATGAGTATGAGTATGAGTATAAGTATGAGTATGAGTATGAGTATGAGTATGAGCATGAGCATGAGCATGAGTATGAGTATGAGTATGAGTATGACTATGAGTATGAGTATGACTATGACTATGACTATGAGAATGAGTATCAGTATGAGTATGAGTATGAGTATGGGTATGAGTATGAGTATGAGTATGAGTATGAGTATGAGTATGAGTATGAGTATGAGTATGAGTATGAGTATGAGTATGAGTATGAGTATGAGTATGAGTATGAGTATGAGTATGAGTATGAGTATGAGTATGAGTATGAGTATGAGTATGAGTATGAGTATGAGTATGATTATGATTATGAGTATGAGTATGAGTATGAGTATGAGTATGAGTATGAGTATGAGTATAAGTATTAGTATGAGTATGAGTACGAGTATTAGTATGAGTATGAGTATGAGTATGAGTTTAAGTATGAGTCTGAGTACGAGTATGCGTATGAATATGAGTATGAATATGAGTATGAGTATGGGTATGAGTATGAGTATGAGTATGAGTATGAGTATGAGTATGAGTATGAGTATGAGTATGAGTATGAGTATGAGTATAAGTATTAGTATGAGTATGAGTACGAGTATTAGTATGAGTATGAGTATGAGTATGAGTTTAAGTATGAGTATGAGTACGAGTATGCGTATGAATATGAGTATGAGTATCAGTATGAGTATGGGTATGAGTATGAGTATGAGTATGAGTATGAGTATAAGTATGAGCATGAGCATGAGTATGAGTATGAGTATGAGTATGAGTATGAGTATGAGTAAGAGTATAAGTATGAGTATGAGTATGAGTATGAGTATGAGTATGAGTATGAGTATAAGTATTAGTATGAGTATGAGTTAGAGTATGAGTATGTGTATGAGTATGAGTATGAGTATGAGTATGTGTATGAGTATGAGTATGAGTTAGAGTATGAGTATGTGTATGAGTATGAGTATGAGTATGAGTATGAGTATGAGTATGAGTGTGAGTGTGAGTGCGAATGTGAGTATGAGGATGAGTATGAGTATGTGTATGAGTATGAGTATGAGTATGACTATGAGTATGAGTATGAGTATGAGTATGAGTATGAGTATGAGTATGAGTATGAGTATGAGTATGAGTATAAGTATTAGTATGAGTATGAGTACGAGTATTAGTATGAGTATGAGTATGAGTATGAGTTTAAGTTTGAGTATGAGTACGAGTATGCGTATGAATATGAGTATGAGTATCAGTATGAGTATGGGTATGAGTATGAGTATGAGTATGAGTATAAGTATGAGCATGAGCATGAGTATGAGTATGAGTATGAGTATGAGTATGAGTAAGAGTATGAGTATGAGTATGAGTATGAGTATAAGTATGAGTATGAGTATGAGTATGAGTATGAGTATGAGTATAAGTATTAGTATGAGTATGAGTTAGAGTATGAGGATGTGTATGAGTATGAGTATGAGTATGAGTATGTGTATGAGTATGAGTATGAGTTAGAGTATGAGTATGTGTATGAGTATGAGTATGAGTATGAGTATGAGTATGAGTATGAGTGTGAGTGTGAGTGCGAATGTGAGTATGAGGATGAGTATGAGTATGTGTATGAGTATGAGTATGAGTATGACTATGAGTATGAGTATGAGTATGAGTATGAGTATGAGTATGAGTATGAGTATGACTATGAGTATGAGTATGACTATGTCTATGACTATGAGAATGAGTATGAGTATGAGTATGAGTATGAGTATGAGTATGAGTATGAGTGTGAGTGTGAGTGCGAATGTGAGTATGAGTATGAGTATGAGTATGAGTATGAGTATGTGTATGAGTATGAGTATGAGTATTACTATGAGTATGAGTATGAGTATGAGTATGAGTATGAGTATGAGTATGAGTATGAGTATGAGTATGAGTATGACTATGAGTATGAGTATGACTATGACTATGACTATGAGAATGAGTATCAGTATGAGTATGAGTATGAGTATGAGTATGAGTGTGAGTATGAGTATGAGTATGAGTATGAGTATGAGTATGAGAATGAGTATGAGTATGAGTATGAGTATGAGTATGAGTATGAGTATGAGTATGAGTATGAGTATAAGTATTAGTATGAGTATGAGTACGATTATTAGTATGAGTATGAGTATGAGTATGAGTTTAAGTATGAGTATGAGTACGAGTATGCGTATGAATATGAGTATGAGTATGAGTATGAGTATAAGTATTAGTATGAGTATGAGTACGATTATTTGTATGAGTATGAGTATGAGTATGAGTATGAGTTTAAGTATGAGTATGAGTACGAGTATGCGTATGAATATGAGTATGAGTATGAGTATGAGTATGGGTATGAGTATGAGTATGAGTATGAGTATGAGTTTAAGTATGAGCATGAGCATGAGCATGAGTATGAGTATGAGTATGAGTATGAGTATGAGTGTGAGTATGAGTATGAGTATGAGTATGAGTATGAGTATGATTATGAGTATGAGTATGAGTATGTGTATGAGTATGAGTATGAGTTAGAGTATGAGTATGTGTATGAGTATGAGTATGTGTATGAGTATGAGTGTGAGTGTGAGTGCGAATGTGAGTATGAGGATGAGTATGAGTATGAGTATGTGTATGAGTATGAGTATGAGTATGACTATGAGTATGAGTATGAGTATGAGTATGAGTATGAGTATGAGTATGAGTATGAGTATGAGTATGAGTATGACTATGAGTATGAGTATGACTATGTCTATGACTATGAGAATGAGTATGAGTATGAGTATGAGTATGAGTATGAGTGTGAGTATGAGTATGAGTATGAGTATGAGTATGAGTATGAGTATGAGTATGAGTATGAGTATGAGAATGAGTATGAGTATGAGTATGAGTATAAGTATTAGTATGAGTATGAGTATGAGTATGAGTATGACTATGAGTATGAGTATGACTATGACTATGACTATGAGAATGAGTATCAGTATGAGTATGAGTATGAGTATGAGTATGAGTGTGAGTATGAGTTAGAGTATGAGTATGTGTATGAGTATGAGTATGAGTATGAGTATGTGTATGATTATGAGTATGAGTTAGAGTATGAGTATGTGTATGAGTATGAGTATGAGTATGAGTATGAGTATGAGTATGAGTGTGAGTGTGAGTGCGAATGTGAGTATGAGGATGAGTATGAGTATGTGTATGAGTATGAGTATGAGTATGACTATGAGTATGAGTATGAGTATGAGTATGAGTATGAGTATGAGTATGAGTATGACTATGAGTATGAGTATGACTATGTCTATGACTATGAGAATGAGTATGAGTATGAGTATGAGTATGAGTATGAGTATGAGTGTGAGTGTGAGTGCGAATGTGAGTATGAGTATGAGTATGAGTATGAGTATGAGTATGTGTATGAGTATGAGTATGAGTATGACTATGAGTATGAGTATGAGTATGAGTATGAGTATGAGTATGAGTATGAGTATGAGTATGAGTATGAGTATGAGTATGAGTATGACTATGAGTATGAGTATGACTATGACTATGACTATGAGAATGAGTATCAGTATGAGTATGAGTATGAGTATGAGTATGAGTGTGAGTATGAGTATGAGTATGAGTATGAGTATGAGTATGAGAATGAGTATGAGTATGAGTATGAGTATGAGTATGAGTATGAGTATGAGTATGAGTATGAGTATAAGTATTAGTATGAGTATGAGTACGATTATTAGTATGAGTATGAGTATGAGTATGAGTTTAAGTATGAGTATGAGTACGAGTATGCGTATGAATATGAGTATGAGTATGAGTATGAGTATAAGTATTAGTATGAGTATGAGTACGATTATTTGTATGAGTATGAGTATGAGTATGAGTATGAGTTTAAGTATGAGTATGAGTACGAGTATGCGTATGAATATGAGTATGAGTATGAGTATGAGTATGGGTATGAGTATGAGTATGAGTATGAGTATGAGTTTAAGTATGAGCATGAGCATGAGCATGAGTATGAGTATGAGTATGAGTATGAGTATGAGTGTGAGTATGAGTATGAGTATGAGTATGAGTATGAGTATGATTATGAGTATGAGTATGAGTATGTGTATGAGTATGAGTATGAGTTAGAGTATGAGTATGTGTATGAGTATGAGTATGTGTATGAGTATGAGTGTGAGTGTGAGTGCGAATGTGAGTACGAGGATGAGTATGAGTATGAGTATGTGTATGAGTATGAGTATGAGTATGACTATGAGTATGAGTATGAGTATGAGTATGAGTATGAGTATGAGTATGAGTATGAGTATGAGTATGAGTATGACTATGAGTATGAGTATGACTATGTCTATGACTATGAGAATGAGTATGAGTATGAGTATGAGTATGAGTATGAGTGTGAGTATGAGTATGAGTATGAGTATGAGTATGAGTATGAGTATGAGTATGAGTATGAGTATGAGAATGAGTATGAGTATGAGTATGAGTATAAGTATTAGTATGAGTATGAGTATGAGTATGAGTATGACTATGAGTATGAGTATGACTATGACTATGACTATGAGAATGAGTATCAGTATGAGTATGAGTATGAGTATGAGTATGAGTGTGAGTATGAGTATGAGTATGAGTATGAGTATGAGTATGAGAATGAGTATGAGTATGAGTATGAGTATGAGTATGAGTATGAGTATGAGTATGAGGATAAGTATTAGTATGAGTATGAGTACGAGTATTAGTATGAGTATGAGTATGAGTATGAGTTTAAGTATGAGTCTGAGTACGAGTATGCGTATGAATATGAGTATGAGTATGAGTATGAGTATGGGTATGAGTATGAGTATGAGTATGAGTATGAGTATGAGTATGAGTATGAGTATGAGTATGAGTATGAGTATGAGTATGAGTATGAGTATGAGTATGAGTATGATTATGAGTATGAGTATGAGTATGAGTATGAGTATGAGTATAAGTATTAGTATGAGTATGAGTACGAGTATTAGTATGAGTATGAGTATGAGTATGAGTTTAAGTATGAGTCTGAGTACGAGTATGCGTATGAGTATGAGTATGAGTATGAGTATGAGTATGAGTATGAGTATGAGTATGAGGATAAGTATTAGTATGAGTATGAGTACGAGTATTAGTATGAGTATGAGTATGAGTATGAGTTTAAGTATGAGTCTGAGTACGAGTATGCGTATGAGTATGAGTATGAGTATGAGTATGAGTATGAGTATGAGTGTGAGTGTGAGTGCGAATGTGAGTATGAGGATGAGTATGAGTATGTGTATGAGTATGAGTATGAGTATGAGTATGAGTATGAGTATGAGTATGAGTATGAGTATGAGTATGAGTATGAGTATGACTATGAGTATGAGTATGACTATGTCTATGACTATGAGAATGAGTATGAGTATGAGTATGAGTATGAGTATGAGTATGAGTGTGAGTGTGAGTGCGAATGTGAGTATGAGTATGAGTATGAGTATGAGTATGAGTATGTGTATGAGTATGAGTATGAGTATGACTATGAGTATGAGTATGAGTATGAGTATGAGTATGAGTATGAGTATGAGTATGAGTATGAGTATGAGTATGAGTATGACTATGAGTATGAGTATGACTATGACTATGACTATGAGAATGAGTATCAGTATGAGTATGAGTATGAGTATGAGTATGAGTGTGAGTATGAGTATGAGTATGAGTATGAGTATGAGTATGAGTATGAGAATGAGTATGAGTATGAGTATGAGTATGAGTATGAGTATGAGTATGAGTATGAGTATAAGTATTAGTATGAGTATGAGTACGATTATTAGTATGAGTATGAGTATGAGTATGAGTTTAAGTATGAGTATGAGTACGAGTATGCGTATGAATATGAGTATGAGTATGAGTATGAGTATAAGTATTAGTATGAGTATGAGTACGATTATTTGTATGAGTATGAGTATGAGTATGAGTATGAGTTTAAGTATGAGTATGAGTACGAGTATGCGTATGAATATGAGTATGAGTATGAGTATGAGTATGAGTATGGGTATGAGTATGAGTATGAGTATGAGTATGAGTTTAAGTATGAGCATGAGCATGAGCATGAGTATGAGTATGAGTATGAGTATGAGTATGAGTGTGAGTATGAGTATGAGTATGAGTATGAGTATGAGTATGAGTATGAGTATGAGTATGAGTATGTGTATGAGTATGAGTATGAGTTAGAGTATGAGTATGTGTATGAGTATGAGTATGTGTATGAGTATGAGTGTGAGTGTGAGTGCGAATGTGAGTATGAGGATGAGTATGAGTATGAGTATGTGTATGAGTATGAGTATGAGTATGACTATGAGTATGAGTATGAGTATGAGTATGAGTATGAGTATGAGTATGAGTATGAGTATGAGTATGAGTATGACTATGAGTATGAGTATGACTATGTCTATGACTATGAGAATGAGTATGAGTATGAGTATGAGTATGAGTATGAGTGTGAGTATGAGTATGAGTATGAGTATGAGTATGAGTATGAGTATGAGTATGAGTATGAGAATGAGTATGAGTATGAGTATGAGTATAAGTATTAGTATGAGTATGAGTATGAGTATGAGTATGACTATGAGTATGAGTATGACTATGACTATGACTATGAGAATGAGTATCAGTATGAGTATGAGTATGAGTATGAGTATGAGTGTGAGTATGAGTATGAGTATGAGTATGAGTATGAGTATGAGAATGAGTATGAGTATGAGTATGAGTATGAGTACGAGTATTAGTATGAGTATGAGTATGAGTATGAGTTTAAGTATGAGTCTGAGTACGAGTATGCGTATGAATATGAGTATGAGTATGAGTATGAGTATGGGTATGAGTATGAGTATGAGTATGAGTATGAGTATGAGTATGAGTATGAGTATGAGTATGAGTATGAGTATGAGTATGAGTATGAGTATGAGTATGAGTATGATTATGAGTATGAGTATGAGTATGAGTATGAGTATGAGTATAAGTATTAGTATGAGTATGAGTACGAGTATTAGTATGAGTATGAGTATGAGTATGAGTTTAAGTATGAGTCTGAGTACGAGTATGCGTATGAATATGAGTATGAGTATGAGTATGAGTATGGGTATGAGTATGAGTATGAGTATGAGTATGAGTATGAGTATGAGTATGAGTATGAGTATGAGTATGAGTATGAGTATGAGTATGAGTATGAGTATGATTATGAGTATGAGTATGAGTATGAGTATGAGTGTGAGTGCGAATGTGAGTATGAGTATGAGTATGTGCAAGAGTATGAGTATGTGTATGAGTATGAGTATGAGTATGAGTGTGAGTATGAGAATTAGTATGAGTATGTGTATGAGTATGAGTACGAGTATTAGTATGAGTATGAGTATGAGTATGAGTATGAGTTTAAGTATGAGTCTGAGTACGAGTATGCGTATGAATATGAGTATGAGTATGAGTATGAGTATGAGTATGGGTATGAGTATGAGTATGAGTATGAGTATGAGTATGAGTATGAGTATGAGTATGAGTATGAGTATGAGGATAAGTATTAGTATGAGTATGAGTACGAGTATTAGTATGAGTATGAGTATGAGTATGAGTTTAAGTATGAGTCTGAGTACGAGTATGCGTATGAATATGAGTATGAGTATGAGTATGAGTATGGGTATGAGTATGAGTATGAGTATGAGTATGAGTATGAGTATGAGTATGAGTATGAGTATGAGTATGAGTATGAGTATGAGTATGAGTATGAGTATGAGTATGATTATGAGTATGAGTATGAGTATGAGTATGAGTATGAGTATAAGTATTAGTATGAGTATGAGTACGAGTATTAGTATGAGTATGAGTATGAGTATGAGTTTAAGTATGAGTCTGAGTACGAGTATGCGTATGAATATGAGTATGAGTATGAGTATGAGTATGGGTATGAGTATGAGTATGAGTATGAGTATGAGTATGAGTATGAGTATGTGTATGAGTATGAGTATGAGTATGAGTATGAGTATGATGATAAGTATTAGTATGAGTATGAGTACGAGTATTAGTATGAGTATGAGTATGAGTATGAGTTTAAGTATGAGTCTGAGTACGAGTATGCGTATGAAAATGAGTATGAGTATGAGTATGGGTATGAGTATGAGTATGAGTATGAGTATGAGTATGAGTATGAGTATGAGTATGAGTATGAGTATGATTATGAGTATGAGTATGAGTATGAGTATGTGTATGAGTATGAGTATGAGTATGAGTATGAGTATGAGTGTGAGTGTGAGTGCGAATGTGAGTATGAGTATGAGTATGAGTATGAGTATGAGTATGTGTATGAGTATGAGTATGAGTATGACTATGAGTATGAGTATGAGTATGAGTATGAGTATGAGTATGAGTATGAGTATGAGTATGAGTATGAGTATGATTATGAGTATGAGTATGAGTATGAGTATGAGTATGAGTATAAGTATTAGTATGAGTATGAGTACGAGTATTAGTATGAGTATGAGTATGAGTATGAGTTTAAGTATGAGTCTGAGTACGAGTATGCGTATGAGTATGAGTATGAGTATGAGTATGAGTATGAGTATGAGTATGAGTATGAGGATAAGTATTAGTATGAGTATGAGTACGAGTATTAGTATGAGTATGAGTATGAGTATGAGTTTAAGTATGAGTCTGAGTACGAGTATGCGTATGAGTATGAGTATGAGTATGAGTATGAGTATGAGTATGAGTGTGAGTGTGAGTGCGAATGTGAGTATGAGGATGAGTATGAGTATGTGTATGAGTATGAGTATGAGTATGAGTATGAGTATGAGTATGAGTATGAGTATGAGTATGAGTATGAGTATGAGTATGAGTATGACTATGAGTATGAGTATGACTATGTCTATGACTATGAGAATGAGTATGAGTATGAGTATGAGTATGAGTATGAGTATGAGTGTGAGTGTGAGTGCGAATGTGAGTATGAGTATGAGTATGAGTATGAGTATGAGTATGTGTATGAGTATGAGTATGAGTATGACTATGAGTATGAGTATGAGTATGAGTATGAGTATGAGTATGAGTATGAGTATGAGTATGAGTATGAGTATGAGTATGAGTATGACTATGAGTATGAGTATGACTATGACTATGACTATGAGAATGAGTATCAGTATGAGTATGAGTATGAGTATGAGTATGAGTGTGAGTATGAGTATGAGTATGAGTATGAGTATGAGTATGAGTATGAGAATGAGTATGAGTATGAGTATGAGTATGAGTATGAGTATGAGTATGAGTATGAGTATAAGTATTAGTATGAGTATGAGTACGATTATTAGTATGAGTATGAGTATGAGTATGAGTTTAAGTATGAGTATGAGTACGAGTATGCGTATGAATATGAGTATGAGTATGAGTATGAGTATAAGTATTAGTATGAGTATGAGTACGATTATTTGTATGAGTATGAGTATGAGTATGAGTATGAGTTTAAGTATGAGTATGAGTACGAGTATGCGTATGAATATGAGTATGAGTATGAGTATGAGTATGGGTATGAGTATGAGTATGAGTATGAGTATGAGTTTAAGTATGAGCATGAGCATGAGCATGAGTATGAGTATGAGTATGAGTATGAGTATGAGTGTGAGTATGAGTATGAGTATGAGTATGAGTATGAGTATGAGTATGAGTATGAGTATGAGTATGTGTATGAGTATGAGTATGAGTTAGAGTATGAGTATGTGTATGAGTATGAGTATGTGTATGAGTATGAGTGTGAGTGTGAGTGCGAATGTGAGTATGAGGATGAGTATGAGTATGAGTATGTGTATGAGTATGAGTATGAGTATGACTATGAGTATGAGTATGAGTATGAGTATGAGTATGAGTATGAGTATGAGTATGAGTATGAGTATGAGTATGACTATGAGTATGAGTATGACTATGTCTATGACTATGAGAATGAGTATGAGTATGAGTATGAGTATGAGTATGAGTGTGAGTATGAGTATGAGTATGAGTATGAGTATGAGTATGAGTATGAGTATGAGTATGAGAATGAGTATGAGTATGAGTATGAGTATAAGTATTAGTATGAGTATGAGTATGAGTATGAGTATGACTATGAGTATGAGTATGACTATGACTATGACTATGAGAATGAGTATCAGTATGAGTATGAGTATGAGTATGAGTATGAGTGTGAGTATGAGTATGAGTATGAGTATGAGTATGAGTATGAGAATGAGTATGAGTATGAGTATGAGTATGAGTACGAGTATTAGTATGAGTATGAGTATGAGTTTAAGTATGAGTCTGAGTACGAGTATGCGTATGAATATGAGTATGAGTATGAGTATGAGTATGGGTATGAGTATGAGTATGAGTATGAGTATGAGTATGAGTATGAGTATGAGTATGAGTATGAGTATGAGTATGAGTATGAGTATGAGTATGAGTATGAGTATGAGTATGATTATGAGTATGATTATGAGTATGAGTATGAGTATGAGTATAAGTATTAGTATGAGTATGAGTACGAGTATTAGTATGAGTATGAGTATGAGTATGAGTTTAAGTATGAGTCTGAGTACGAGTATGCGTATGAATATGAGTATGAGTATGAGTATGAGTATGGGTATGAGTATGAGTATGAGTATGAGTATGAGTATGAGTATGAGTATGAGTATGAGTATGAGTATGAGTATGAGTATGAGTATGAGTATGAGTATGATTATGAGTATGAGTATGAGTATGAGTATGAGTGTGAGTGCGAATGTGAGTATGAGTATGAGTATGTGCAAGAGTATGAGTATGTGTATGAGTATGAGTATGAGTATGAGTGTGAGTATGAGAATTAGTATGAGTATGTGTATGAGTATGAGTACGAGTATTAGTATGAGTATGAGTATGAGTATGAGTATGAGTTTAAGTATGAGTCTGAGTACGAGTATGCGTATGAATATGAGTATGAGTATGAGTATGAGTATGAGTATGGGTATGAGTATGAGTATGAGTATGAGTATGAGTATGAGTATGAGTATGAGTATGAGTATGAGTATGAGGATAAGTATTAGTATGAGTATGAGTACGAGTATTAGTATGAGTATGAGTATGAGTATGAGTTTAAGTATGAGTCTGAGTACGAGTATGCGTATGAATATGAGTATGAGTATGAGTATGAGTATGGGTATGAGTATGAGTATGAGTATGAGTATGAGTATGAGTATGAGTATGAGTATGAGTATGAGTATGAGTATGAGTATGAGTATGAGTATGAGTATGAGTATGATTATGAGTATGAGTATGAGTATGAGTATGAGTATGAGTATAAGTATTAGTATGAGTATGAGTACGAGTATTAGTATGAGTATGAGTATGAGTATGAGTTTAAGTATGAGTCTGAGTACGAGTATGCGTATGAATATGAGTATGAGTATGAGTATGAGTATGGGTATGAGTATGAGTATGAGTATGAGTATGAGTATGAGTATGAGTATGAGTATGAGTATGAGTATGAGTATGAGTATGAGTATGAGGATAAGTATTAGTATGAGTATGAGTACGAGTATTAGTATGAGTATGAGTATGAGTATGAGTTTAAGTATGAGTCTGAGTACGAGTATGCGTATGAAAATGAGTATGAGTATGAGTATGGGTATGAGTATGAGTATGAGTATGAGTATGAGTATGAGTATGAGTATGAGTATGAGTATGATTATGAGTATGAGTATGAGTATGAGTATGTGTATGAGTATGAGTATGAGTATGAGTATGAGTATGAGTGTGAGTGTGAGTGCGAATGTGAGTATGAGTATGAGTATGAGTATGAGTATGAGTATGTGTATGAGTATGAGTATGAGTATGACTATGAGTATGAGTATGAGTATGAGTATGAGTATGAGTATGAGTATGAGTATGAGTATGACTATGAGTATGAATATGACTATGACTATGACTATGAGAATGAGTATCAGTATGAGTATGAGTATGAGTATGAGTATGAGTGTGAGTATGAGTATGAGTATGAGTATGAGTATGAGTATGAGAATGAGTATGAGTATGAGTATGAGTATGAGTATGAGTATGAGTATGAGTATGAGTATGAGTATAAGTATTAGTATGAGTATGAGTACGATTATTAGTATGAGTATGAGTATGAGTATGAGTATGAGTTTATGTATGAGTATGAGTACGAGTATGCGTATGAATATGAGTATGAGTATGAGTATGAGTATAAGTATTAGTATGAGTATGAGTACGATTATTAGTATGAGTATGAGTATGAGTATGAGTATGAGTTTAAGTATGAGTATGAGTACGAGTATGCGTATGAATATGAGTATGAGTATGAGTATGAGTATGAGTATGGGTATGAGTATGAGTATGAGTATGAGTATGAGTATGAGTTTAAGTATGAGCATGAGCATGAGCATGAGCATGAGTATGAGTATGAGTATGAGTATGAGTATGAGTATGAGTGTGAGTATGAGTATGAGTATGAGTATGAGTATGAGTATGAGTATGAGTATGAGTATGAGTGTGAGTGTGAGTGCGAATGTGAGTATGAGTATGAGTATGGGTATGAGTATGAGTATGTGTATGAGTATGAGTGTGAGTATGACTATGAGTATGAGTATGAGTATGAGTATGAGTATGAGTATGAGTATGAGTATGAGTATGAGTATGAGTATGAGTATGAGTATGAGTATGACTATGAGTATGAGTATGACTATGACTATGACTATGAGAATGAGTATCAGTATGAGTATGAGTATGAGTATGAGTATGAGTGTGAGTATGAGTATGAGTATGAGTATGAGTATGAGTATGAAAATGAGTATGAGTATGAGTATGAGTATGAGTATGAGTATGAGTATGAGTATGAGTATGAGTATGAGTATGAGTATGAGTATGAGTATGATTATGAGTATGAGTATGAGTATGAGTATGTGTATGAGTATGAGTATGAGTATGAGTATGAGTATGAGTATGAGTGTGAGTGTGAGTGCGAATGTGAGTATGAGTATGAGTATGAGTATGAGTATGAGTATGAGTGTGAGTGTGAGTGCGAATGTGAGTATGAGTATGAGTATGGGTATGAGTATGAGTATGTGTATGAGTATGAGTGTGAGTATGACTATGAGTATGAGTATGAGTATGGGTATGAGTATGAGTATGAGTATGAGTATGGGTATGAGTATGAGTATGAGTATGAGTATGAGTATGAGTTTAAGTATGAGCATGAGCATGAACATGAGCATGAGTATGAGTATGAGTATGAGTATGAGTATGAGTATGAGTGTGAGTATGAGTATGAGTATGAGTATGAGTATGAGTATGAGTATGAGTATGAGTATGAGTGTGAGTGTGAGTGCGAATGTGAGTATGAGTATGAGTATGGGTATGAGTATGAGTATGTGTATGAGTATGAGTGTGAGTATGACTATGAGTATGAGTATGAGTATGAGTATGAGTATGAGTATGAGTATGAGTATGAGTATGAGAATGAGTATGAGTATGAGTATGAGTATAAGTATTAGTATGAGTATGAGTTAGAGTATGAGTATGTGTATGAGTATGAGTATGAGTATGAGTATGAGTATGAGTGTGAGTGTGAGTGCGAATGTGAGTATGAGTATGAGTATGGGTATGAGTATGAGTATGTGTATGAGTATGAGTGTGAGTATGACTATGAGTATGAGTATGAGTATGAGTATGAGTATGAGTATGAGTATGAGTATGAGTATGAGTATGAGTATGACTATGAGTATGAGTATGACTATGACTATGACTATGAGAATGAGTATCAGTATGAGTATGAGTATGAGTATGAGTATGAGTGTGAGTATGAGTATGAGTATGAGTATGAGTATGAGTATGAGAATGAGTATGAGTATGAGTATGAGTATGAGTATGAGTATGAGTATGAGTATGAGGATAAGTATTAGTATGAGTATGAGTACGAGTATTAGTATGAGTATGAGTATGAGTATGAGTTTAAGTATGAGTCTGAGTACGAGTATGCGTATGAAAATGAGTATGAGTATGAGTATGGGTATGAGTATGAGTATGAGTATGAGTATGAGTATGAGTATGAGTATGAGTATGGGTATGAGTATGAGTATGATTATGAGTATGAGTATGAGTATGAGTATGTGTATGAGTATGAGTATGAGTATGAGTATGAGTATGAGTGTGAGTGTGAGTGCGAATGTGAGTATGAGTATGAGTATGAGTATGAGTATGAGTATGTGTATGAGTATGAGTATGAGTATGACTATGAGTATGAGTATGAGTATGAGTATGAGTATGAGTATGAGTATGAGTATGAGTATGACTATGAGTATGAATATGACTATGACTATGACTATGAGAATGAGTATCAGTATGAGTATGAGTATGAGTATGAGTATGAGTGTGAGTATGAGTATGAGTATGTGTATGAGTATGAGTATGAGTATGACTATGAGTATGAGTATGAGTATGAGTATGAGTATGAGTATGAGTATGAGTATGAGTATGACTATGAGTATGAATATGACTATGACTATGACTATGAGAATGAGTATCAGTATGAGTATGAGTATGAGTATGAGTATGAGTATGAGTATGATTATGAGTATGAGTATGAGTATGAGTATGAGTATGAGTATAAGTATTAGTATGAGTATGAGTACGAGTATTAGTATGAGTATGAGTATGAGTATGAGTTTAAGTATGAGTCTGAGTACGAGTATGCGTATGAGTATGAGTATGAGTATGAGTATGAGTATGAGTATGAGTATGAGTATGAGGATAAGTATTAGTATGAGTATGAGTACGAGTATTAGTATGAGTATGAGTATGAGTATGAGTTTAAGTATGAGTCTGAGTACGAGTATGCGTATGAGTATGAGTATGAGTATGAGTATGAGTATGAGTATGAGTGTGAGTGTGAGTGCGAATGTGAGTATGAGGATGAGTATGAGTATGTGTATGAGTATGAGTATGAGTATGAGTATGAGTATGAGTATGAGTATGAGTATGAGTATGAGTATGAGTATGAGTATGACTATGAGTATGAGTATGACTATGTCTATGACTATGAGAATGAGTATGAGTATGAGTATGAGTATGAGTATGAGTATGAGTGTGAGTGTGAGTGCGAATGTGAGTATGAGTATGAGTATGAGTATGAGTATGAGTATGTGTATGAGTATGAGTATGAGTATGACTATGAGTATGAGTATGAGTATGAGTATGAGTATGAGTATGAGTATGAGTATGAGTATGAGTATGAGTATGAGTATGAGTATGACTATGAGTATGAGTATGACTATGACTATGACTATGAGAATGAGTATCAGTATGAGTATGAGTATGAGTATGAGTATGAGTGTGAGTATGAGTATGAGTATGAGTATGAGTATGAGTATGAGTATGAGAATGAGTATGAGTATGAGTATGAGTATGAGTATGAGTATGAGTATGAGTATGAGTATAAGTATTAGTATGAGTATGAGTACGATTATTAGTATGAGTATGAGTATGAGTATGAGTTTAAGTATGAGTATGAGTACGAGTATGCGTATGAATATGAGTATGAGTATGAGTATGAGTATAAGTATTAGTATGAGTATGAGTACGATTATTTGTATGAGTATGAGTATGAGTATGAGTATGAGTTTAAGTATGAGTATGAGTACGAGTATGCGTATGAATATGAGTATGAGTATGAGTATGAGTATGGGTATGAGTATGAGTATGAGTATGAGTATGAGTTTAAGTATGAGCATGAGCATGAGCATGAGTATGAGTATGAGTATGAGTATGAGTATGAGTGTGAGTATGAGTATGAGTATGAGTATGAGTATGAGTATGAGTATGAGTATGAGTATGAGTATGTGTATGAGTATGAGTATGAGTTAGAGTATGAGTATGTGTATGAGTATGAGTATGTGTATGAGTATGAGTGTGAGTGTGAGTGCGAATGTGAGTATGAGGATGAGTATGAGTATGAGTATGTGTATGAGTATGAGTATGAGTATGACTATGAGTATGAGTATGAGTATGAGTATGAGTATGAGTATGAGTATGAGTATGAGTATGAGTATGAGTATGACTATGAGTATGAGTATGACTATGTCTATGACTATGAGAATGAGTATGAGTATGAGTATGAGTATGAGTATGAGTGTGAGTATGAGTATGAGTATGAGTATGAGTATGAGTATGAGTATGAGTATGAGTATGAGAATGAGTATGAGTATGAGTATGAGTATAAGTATTAGTATGAGTATGAGTATGAGTATGAGTATGACTATGAGTATGAGTATGACTATGACTATGACTATGAGAATGAGTATCAGTATGAGTATGAGTATGAGTATGAGTATGAGTGTGAGTATGAGTATGAGTATGAGTATGAGTATGAGTATGAGAATGAGTATGAGTATGAGTATGAGTATGAGTACGAGTATTAGTATGAGTATGAGTATGAGTATGAGTTTAAGTATGAGTCTGAGTACGAGTATGCGTATGAATATGAGTATGAGTATGAGTATGAGTATGGGTATGAGTATGAGTATGAGTATGAGTATGAGTATGAGTATGAGTATGAGTATGAGTATGAGTATGAGTATGAGTATGAGTATGAGTATGAGTATGAGTATGAGTATGAGTATGATTATGAGTATGATTATGAGTATGAGTATGAGTATGAGTATAAGTATTAGTATGAGTATGAGTACGAGTATTAGTATGAGTATGAGTATGAGTATGAGTTTAAGTATGAGTCTGAGTACGAGTATGCGTATGAATATGAGTATGAGTATGAGTATGAGTATGGGTATGAGTATGAGTATGAGTATGAGTATGAGTATGAGTATGAGTATGAGTATGAGTATGAGTATGAGTATGAGTATGAGTATGAGTATGAGTATGATTATGAGTATGAGTATGAGTATGAGTATGAGTGTGAGTGCGAATGTGAGTATGAGTATGAGTATGTGCAAGAGTATGAGTATGTGTATGAGTATGAGTATGAGTATGAGTGTGAGTATGAGAATTAGTATGAGTATGTGTATGAGTATGAGTACGAGTATTAGTATGAGTATGAGTATGAGTATGAGTATGAGTTTAAGTATGAGTCTGAGTACGAGTATGCGTATGAATATGAGTATGAGTATGAGTATGAGTATGAGTATGGGTATGAGTATGAGTATGAGTATGAGTATGAGTATGAGTATGAGTATGAGTATGAGTATGAGTATGAGGATAAGTATTAGTATGAGTATGAGTACGAGTATTAGTATGAGTATGAGTATGAGTATGAGTTTAAGTATGAGTCTGAGTACGAGTATGCGTATGAATATGAGTATGAGTATGAGTATGAGTATGGGTATGAGTATGAGTATGAGTATGAGTATGAGTATGAGTATGAGTATGAGTATGAGTATGAGTATGAGTATGAGTATGAGTATGAGTATGAGTATGAGTATGATTATGAGTATGAGTATGAGTATGAGTATGAGTATGAGTATAAGTATTAGTATGAGTATGAGTACGAGTATTAGTATGAGTATGAGTATGAGTATGAGTTTAAGTATGAGTCTGAGTACGAGTATGCGTATGAATATGAGTATGAGTATGAGTATGAGTATGGGTATGAGTATGAGTATGAGTATGAGTATGAGTATGAGTATGAGTATGAGTATGAGTATGAGTATGAGTATGAGTATGAGTATGAGGATAAGTATTAGTATGAGTATGAGTACGAGTATTAGTATGAGTATGAGTATGAGTATGAGTTTAAGTATGAGTCTGAGTACGAGTATGCGTATGAAAATGAGTATGAGTATGAGTATGGGTATGAGTATGAGTATGAGTATGAGTATGAGTATGAGTATGAGTATGAGTATGAGTATGATTATGAGTATGAGTATGAGTATGAGTATGTGTATGAGTATGAGTATGAGTATGAGTATGAGTATGAGTGTGAGTGTGAGTGCGAATGTGAGTATGAGTATGAGTATGAGTATGAGTATGAGTATGTGTATGAGTATGAGTATGAGTATGACTATGAGTATGAGTATGAGTATGAGTATGAGTATGAGTATGAGTATGAGTATGAGTATGACTATGAGTATGAATATGACTATGACTATGACTATGAGAATGAGTATCAGTATGAGTATGAGTATGAGTATGAGTATGAGTGTGAGTATGAGTATGAGTATGAGTATGAGTATGAGTATGAGAATGAGTATGAGTATGAGTATGAGTATGAGTATGAGTATGAGTATGAGTATGAGTATGAGTATAAGTATTAGTATGAGTATGAGTACGATTATTAGTATGAGTATGAGTATGAGTATGAGTATGAGTTTATGTATGAGTATGAGTACGAGTATGCGTATGAATATGAGTATGAGTATGAGTATGAGTATAAGTATTAGTATGAGTATGAGTACGATTATTAGTATGAGTATGAGTATGAGTATGAGTATGAGTTTAAGTATGAGTATGAGTACGAGTATGCGTATGAATATGAGTATGAGTATGAGTATGAGTATGAGTATGGGTATGAGTATGAGTATGAGTATGAGTATGAGTATGAGTTTAAGTATGAGCATGAGCATGAGCATGAGCATGAGTATGAGTATGAGTATGAGTATGAGTATGAGTATGAGTGTGAGTATGAGTATGAGTATGAGTATGAGTATGAGTATGAGTATGAGTATGAGTATGAGTGTGAGTGTGAGTGCGAATGTGAGTATGAGTATGAGTATGGGTATGAGTATGAGTATGTGTATGAGTATGAGTGTGAGTATGACTATGAGTATGAGTATGAGTATGAGTATGAGTATGAGTATGAGTATGAGTATGAGTATGAGTATGAGTATGAGTATGAGTATGACTATGAGTATGAGTATGACTATGACTATGACTATGAGAATGAGTATCAGTATGAGTATGAGTATGAGTATGAGTATGAGTGTGAGTATGAGTATGAGTATGAGTATGAGTATGAGTATGAAAATGAGTATGAGTATGAGTATGAGTATGAGTATGAGTATGAGTATGAGTATGAGTATGAGTATGAGTATGAGTATGAGTATGAGTATGATTATGAGTATGAGTATGAGTATGAGTATGTGTATGAGTATGAGTATGAGTATGAGTATGAGTATGAGTATGAGTGTGAGTGTGAGTGCGAATGTGAGTATGAGTATGAGTATGAGTATGAGTATGAGTATGAGTGTGAGTGTGAGTGCGAATGTGAGTATGAGTATGAGTATGGGTATGAGTATGAGTATGTGTATGAGTATGAGTGTGAGTATGACTATGAGTATGAGTATGAGTATGGGTATGAGTATGAGTATGAGTATGAGTATGGGTATGAGTATGAGTATGAGTATGAGTATGAGTATGAGTTTAAGTATGAGCATGAGCATGAACATGAGCATGAGTATGAGTATGAGTATGAGTATGAGTATGAGTATGAGTGTGAGTATGAGTATGAGTATGAGTATGAGTATGAGTATGAGTATGAGTATGAGTATGAGTGTGAGTGTGAGTGCGAATGTGAGTATGAGTATGAGTATGGGTATGAGTATGAGTATGTGTATGAGTATGAGTGTGAGTATGACTATGAGTATGAGTATGAGTATGAGTATGAGTATGAGTATGAGTATGAGTATGAGTATGAGAATGAGTATGAGTATGAGTATGAGTATAAGTATTAGTATGAGTATGAGTTAGAGTATGAGTATGTGTATGAGTATGAGTATGAGTATGAGTATGAGTATGAGTGTGAGTGTGAGTGCGAATGTGAGTATGAGTATGAGTATGGGTATGAGTATGAGTATGTGTATGAGTATGAGTGTGAGTATGACTATGAGTATGAGTATGAGTATGAGTATGAGTATGAGTATGAGTATGAGTATGAGTATGAGTATGAGTATGACTATGAGTATGAGTATGACTATGACTATGACTATGAGAATGAGTATCAGTATGAGTATGAGTATGAGTATGAGTATGAGTGTGAGTATGAGTATGAGTATGAGTATGAGTATGAGTATGAGAATGAGTATGAGTATGAGTATGAGTATGAGTATGAGTATGAGTATGAGTATGAGGATAAGTATTAGTATGAGTATGAGTACGAGTATTAGTATGAGTATGAGTATGAGTATGAGTTTAAGTATGAGTCTGAGTACGAGTATGCGTATGAAAATGAGTATGAGTATGAGTATGGGTATGAGTATGAGTATGAGTATGAGTATGAGTATGAGTATGAGTATGAGTATGGGTATGAGTATGAGTATGATTATGAGTATGAGTATGAGTATGAGTATGTGTATGAGTATGAGTATGAGTATGAGTATGAGTATGAGTGTGAGTGTGAGTGCGAATGTGAGTATGAGTATGAGTATGAGTATGAGTATGAGTATGTGTATGAGTATGAGTATGAGTATGACTATGAGTATGAGTATGAGTATGAGTATGAGTATGAGTATGAGTATGAGTATGAGTATGACTATGAGTATGAATATGACTATGACTATGACTATGAGAATGAGTATCAGTATGAGTATGAGTATGAGTATGAGTATGAGTGTGAGTATGAGTATGAGTATGAGTATGAGTATGAGTATGAGAATGAGTATGAGTATGAGTATGAGTATGAGTATGAGTATGAGTATGAGTATGAGTATGAGTATAAGTATTAGTATGAGTATGAGTACGATTATTAGTATGAGTATGAGTATGAGTATGAGTATGAGTTTATGTATGAGTATGAGTACGAGTATGCGTATGAATATGAGTATGAGTATGAGTATGAGTATAAGTATTAGTATGAGTATGAGTACGATTATTAGTATGAGTATGAGTATGAGTATGAGTATGAGTTTAAGTATGAGTATGAGTACGAGTATGCGTATGAATATGAGTATGAGTATGAGTATGAGTATGAGTATGGGTATGAGTATGAGTATGAGTATGAGTATGAGTATGAGTTTAAGTATGAGCATGAGCATGAGCATGAGCATGAGTATGAGTATGAGTATGAGTATGAGTATGAGTATGAGTGTGAGTATGAGTATGAGTATGAGTATGAGTATGAGTATGAGTATGAGTATGAGTATGAGTATGAGTATGTGTATGAGTATGAGTATGAGTTAGAGTATGAGTATGTGTATGAGTATGAGTATGAGTATGAGTATGAGTATGAGTGTGAGTGTGAGTGCGAATGTGAGTATGAGGATGAGTATGAGTATGAGTATGTGTATGAGTATGAGTATGAGTATGACTATGAGTATGAGTATGAGTATGAGTATGAGTATGAGTATGAGTATGAGTATGACTATGAGTATGAGTATGACTATGTCTATGACTATGAGAATGAGTATGAGTATGAGTATGAGAATGAGTGTGAGTATGAGTATGAGTATGAGTACGAGTATGAGTATGAGTATGAGTATGAGAATGAGTATGAGTATGAGTATGAGTATAAGTATTAGTATGAGTATGAGTTAGAGTATGAGTATGTGTATGAGTATGAGTATGAGTATGAGTATGAGTATGAGTGTGAGTGTGAGTGCGAATGTGAGTATGAGTATGAGTATGAGTATGAGTATGAGTATGTGTATGAGTATGAGTATGAGTATGACTATGAGTATGAGTATGAGTATGAGTATGAGTATGAGTATGAGTATGAGTATGAGTATGAGTATGACTATGAGTATGAGTATGACTATGACTATGACTATGAGAATGAGTATCAGTATGAGTATGAGTATGAGTATGAGTATGAGTGTGAGTATGAGTATGAGTATGAGTATGGGTATGAGTATGAGAATGAGTATGAGTATGAGTATGAGTATGAGTATGAGTATGAGTATGAGTATGAGGATAAGTATTAGTATGAGTATGAGTACGAGTATTAGTATGAGTATGAGTATGAGTATGAGTTTAAGTATGAGTCTGAGTACGAGTATGCGTATGAATATGAGTATGAGTATGAGTATGAGTATGGGTATGAGTATGAGTATGAGTATGAGTATGAGTATGAGTATGAGTATGAGTATGAGTATGAGTATGAGTATGAGTATGAGTATGAGTATGAGTATGAGTATGAGTATGAGTATGAGTATGAGTTTAAGTATGTGTCTGAGTACGAGTATGCGTATGAATATGAGTATGAGTATGAGTATGAGTATGGGTATGAGTATGAGTATGAGTATGAGTATGAGTATGAGTATGAGTATGAGTATGAGTATGAGTATGAGTATGAGTATGAGTATGAGTATGAGTATGATTATGAGTATGAGTATGAGTATGAGTATGAGTATGAGTATGAGTATGAGTTTAAGTATGTGTCTGAGTACGAGTATGCGTATGAATATGAGTATGAGTATGAGTATGAGTATGGGTATGAGTATGAGTATGAGTATGAGTATGAGTATGAGTATGAGTATGAGTATGAGTATGAGTATGAGTATGAGTATGAGTATGAGTATGAGTATGAGTATGAGTATGAGTATGATTATGAGTATGAGTATGAGTATGAGTATGAGTATGAGTGTGAGTGCGAATGTGAGTATGAGTATGAGTATGTGCAAGAGTATGAGTATGTGTATGAGTATGAGTATGAGTATGAGTGTGAGTATGAGAATTAGTATGAGTATGTGTATGAGTATGAGTATGAGTATGAGTATGAGTATGACTATGAGTATGAGTATGACTATGACTATGACTATGAGAATGAGTATCAGTATGAGTATGAGTATGAGTATGAGTATGAGTGTGAGTATGAGTATGAGTATGAGTATGAGTATGAGTATGAGAATGAGTATGAGTATGAGTATGAGTATGAGTATGAGTATGAGTATGAGTATGAGGATAAGTATTAGTATGAGTATGAGTACGAGTATTAGTATGAGTATGAGTATGAGTATGAGTTTAAGTATGAGTCTGAGTACGAGTATGCGTATGAAAATGAGTATGAGTATGAGTATGGGTATGAGTATGAGTATGAGTATGACTATGAGTATGAGTATGACTATGACTATGACTATGAGAATGAGTATGAGTATGAGTATTAGTATGAATATGAGTATGAGTATGAGTGTGAGTATGAGTATGAGTATGAGTATGAGTATGAGTATGTGTATGAGTATGAGTATGAGTATGAGTATGAGTATGAGAATGAGTATGAGTATGAGTATGAGTATGAGTATGAGTATGAGTATGAGTATGAGTATGAGTATGAGTATGACTATGAGTATGAGTATGACTATGACTATGACTATGAGAATGAGTATCAGTATGAGTATGAGTATGAGTATGAGTATGAGTGTGAGTATGAGTATGAGTATGAGTATGAGTATGAGTATGAGTATGAGAATGAGTATGAGTATGAGTATGAGTATGAGTATGAGTATGAGTATGAGTATGAGTATAAGTATTAGTATGAGTATGAGTACGATTATTAGTATGAGTATGAGTATGAGTATGAGTTTAAGTATGAGTATGAGTACGAGTATGCGTATGAATATGAGTATGAGTATGAGTATGAGTATAAGTATTAGTATGAGTATGAGTACGATTATTTGTATGAGTATGAGTATGAGTATGAGTATGAGTTTAAGTATGAGTATGAGTACGAGTATGCGTATGAATATGAGTATGAGTATGAGTATGAGTATGGGTATGAGTATGAGTATGAGTATGAGTATGAGTTTAAGTATGAGCATGAGCATGAGCATGAGTATGAGTATGAGTATGAGTATGAGTATGAGTGTGAGTATGAGTATGAGTATGAGTATGAGTATGAGTATGAGTATGAGTATGAGTATGAGTATGTGTATGAGTATGAGTATGAGTTAGAGTATGAGTATGTGTATGAGTATGAGTATGTGTATGAGTATGAGTGTGAGTGTGAGTGCGAATGTGAGTATGAGGATGAGTATGAGTATGAGTATGTGTATGAGTATGAGTATGAGTATGACTATGAGTATGAGTATGAGTATGAGTATGAGTATGAGTATGAGTATGAGTATGAGTATGAGTATGAGTATGACTATGAGTATGAGTATGACTATGTCTATGACTATGAGAATGAGTATGAGTATGAGTATGAGTATGAGTATGAGTGTGAGTATGAGTATGAGTATGAGTATGAGTATGAGTATGAGTATGAGTATGAGTATGAGAATGAGTATGAGTATGAGTATGAGTATAAGTATTAGTATGAGTATGAGTATGAGTATGAGTATGACTATGAGTATGAGTATGACTATGACTATGACTATGAGAATGAGTATCAGTATGAGTATGAGTATGAGTATGAGTATGAGTGTGAGTATGAGTATGAGTATGAGTATGAGTATGAGTATGAGAATGAGTATGAGTATGAGTATGAGTATGAGTACGAGTATTAGTATGAGTATGAGTATGAGTATGAGTTTAAGTATGAGTCTGAGTACGAGTATGCGTATGAATATGAGTATGAGTATGAGTATGAGTATGGGTATGAGTATGAGTATGAGTATGAGTATGAGTATGAGTATGAGTATGAGTATGAGTATGAGTATGAGTATGAGTATGAGTATGAGTATGAGTATGAGTATGAGTATGATTATGAGTATGATTATGAGTATGAGTATGAGTATGAGTATAAGTATTAGTATGAGTATGAGTACGAGTATTAGTATGAGTATGAGTATGAGTATGAGTTTAAGTATGAGTCTGAGTACGAGTATGCGTATGAATATGAGTATGAGTATGAGTATGAGTATGGGTATGAGTATGAGTATGAGTATGAGTATGAGTATGAGTATGAGTATGAGTATGAGTATGAGTATGAGTATGAGTATGAGTATGAGTATGAGTATGATTATGAGTATGAGTATGAGTATGAGTATGAGTGTGAGTGCGAATGTGAGTATGAGTATGAGTATGTGCAAGAGTATGAGTATGTGTATGAGTATGAGTATGAGTATGAGTGTGAGTATGAGAATTAGTATGAGTATGTGTATGAGTATGAGTACGAGTATTAGTATGAGTATGAGTATGAGTATGAGTATGAGTTTAAGTATGAGTCTGAGTACGAGTATGCGTATGAATATGAGTATGAGTATGAGTATGAGTATGAGTATGGGTATGAGTATGAGTATGAGTATGAGTATGAGTATGAGTATGAGTATGAGTATGAGTATGAGTATGAGGATAAGTATTAGTATGAGTATGAGTACGAGTATTAGTATGAGTATGAGTATGAGTATGAGTTTAAGTATGAGTCTGAGTACGAGTATGCGTATGAATATGAGTATGAGTATGAGTATGAGTATGGGTATGAGTATGAGTATGAGTATGAGTATGAGTATGAGTATGAGTATGAGTATGAGTATGAGTATGAGTATGAGTATGAGTATGAGTATGAGTATGATTATGAGTATGAGTATGAGTATGAGTATGAGTATGAGTATAAGTATTAGTATGAGTATGAGTACGAGTATTAGTATGAGTATGAGTATGAGTATGAGTTTAAGTATGAGTCTGAGTACGAGTATGCGTATGAATATGAGTATGAGTATGAGTATGAGTATGGGTATGAGTATGAGTATGAGTATGAGTATGAGTATGAGTATGAGTATGAGTATGAGTATGAGTATGAGTATGAGTATGAGTATGAGGATAAGTATTAGTATGAGTATGAGTACGAGTATTAGTATGAGTATGAGTATGAGTATGAGTTTAAGTATGAGTCTGAGTACGAGTATGCGTATGAAAATGAGTATGAGTATGAGTATGGGTATGAGTATGAGTATGAGTATGAGTATGAGTATGAGTATGAGTATGAGTATGAGTATGATTATGAGTATGAGTATGAGTATGAGTATGTGTATGAGTATGAGTATGAGTATGAGTATGAGTATGAGTGTGAGTGTGAGTGCGAATGTGAGTATGAGTATGAGTATGAGTATGAGTATGAGTATGTGTATGAGTATGAGTATGAGTATGACTATGAGTATGAGTATGAGTATGAGTATGAGTATGAGTATGAGTATGAGTATGAGTATGACTATGAGTATGAATATGACTATGACTATGACTATGAGAATGAGTATCAGTATGAGTATGAGTATGAGTATGAGTATGAGTGTGAGTATGAGTATGAGTATGAGTATGAGTATGAGTATGAGAATGAGTATGAGTATGAGTATGAGTATGAGTATGAGTATGAGTATGAGTATGAGTATGAGTATAAGTATTAGTATGAGTATGAGTACGATTATTAGTATGAGTATGAGTATGAGTATGAGTATGAGTTTATGTATGAGTATGAGTACGAGTATGCGTATGAATATGAGTATGAGTATGAGTATGAGTATAAGTATTAGTATGAGTATGAGTACGATTATTAGTATGAGTATGAGTATGAGTATGAGTATGAGTTTAAGTATGAGTATGAGTACGAGTATGCGTATGAATATGAGTATGAGTATGAGTATGAGTATGAGTATGGGTATGAGTATGAGTATGAGTATGAGTATGAGTATGAGTTTAAGTATGAGCATGAGCATGAGCATGAGCATGAGTATGAGTATGAGTATGAGTATGAGTATGAGTATGAGTGTGAGTATGAGTATGAGTATGAGTATGAGTATGAGTATGAGTATGAGTATGAGTATGAGTGTGAGTGTGAGTGCGAATGTGAGTATGAGTATGAGTATGGGTATGAGTATGAGTATGTGTATGAGTATGAGTGTGAGTATGACTATGAGTATGAGTATGAGTATGAGTATGAGTATGAGTATGAGTATGAGTATGAGTATGAGTATGAGTATGAGTATGAGTATGACTATGAGTATGAGTATGACTATGACTATGACTATGAGAATGAGTATCAGTATGAGTATGAGTATGAGTATGAGTATGAGTGTGAGTATGAGTATGAGTATGAGTATGAGTATGAGTATGAAAATGAGTATGAGTATGAGTATGAGTATGAGTATGAGTATGAGTATGAGTATGAGTATGAGTATGAGTATGAGTATGAGTATGATTATGAGTATGAGTATGAGTATGAGTATGTGTATGAGTATGAGTATGAGTATGAGTATGAGTATGAGTATGAGTGTGAGTGTGAGTGCGAATGTGAGTATGAGTATGAGTATGAGTATGAGTATGAGTATGAGTGTGAGTGTGAGTGCGAATGTGAGTATGAGTATGAGTATGGGTATGAGTATGAGTATGTGTATGAGTATGAGTGTGAGTATGACTATGAGTATGAGTATGAGTATGGGTATGAGTATGAGTATGAGTATGAGTATGGGTATGAGTATGAGTATGAGTATGAGTATGAGTATGAGTTTAAGTATGAGCATGAGCATGAACATGAGCATGAGTATGAGTATGAGTATGAGTATGAGTATGAGTATGAGTGTGAGTATGAGTATGAGTATGAGTATGAGTATGAGTATGAGTATGAGTATGAGTATGAGTGTGAGTGTGAGTGCGAATGTGAGTATGAGTATGAGTATGGGTATGAGTATGAGTATGTGTATGAGTATGAGTGTGAGTATGACTATGAGTATGAGTATGAGTATGAGTATGAGTATGAGTATGAGTATGAGTATGAGTATGAGAATGAGTATGAGTATGAGTATGAGTATAAGTATTAGTATGAGTATGAGTTAGAGTATGAGTATGTGTATGAGTATGAGTATGAGTATGAGTATGAGTATGAGTGTGAGTGTGAGTGCGAATGTGAGTATGAGTATGAGTATGGGTATGAGTATGAGTATGTGTATGAGTATGAGTGTGAGTATGACTATGAGTATGAGTATGAGTATGAGTATGAGTATGAGTATGAGTATGAGTATGAGTATGAGTATGAGTATGACTATGAGTATGAGTATGACTATGACTATGACTATGAGAATGAGTATCAGTATGAGTATGAGTATGAGTATGAGTATGAGTGTGAGTATGAGTATGAGTATGAGTATGAGTATGAGTATGAGAATGAGTATGAGTATGAGTATGAGTATGAGTATGAGTATGAGTATGAGTATGAGGATAAGTATTAGTATGAGTATGAGTACGAGTATTAGTATGAGTATGAGTATGAGTATGAGTTTAAGTATGAGTCTGAGTACGAGTATGCGTATGAAAATGAGTATGAGTATGAGTATGGGTATGAGTATGAGTATGAGTATGAGTATGAGTATGAGTATGAGTATGAGTATGGGTATGAGTATGAGTATGATTATGAGTATGAGTATGAGTATGAGTATGTGTATGAGTATGAGTATGAGTATGAGTATGAGTATGAGTGTGAGTGTGAGTGCGAATGTGAGTATGAGTATGAGTATGAGTATGAGTATGAGTATGTGTATGAGTATGAGTATGAGTATGACTATGAGTATGAGTATGAGTATGAGTATGAGTATGAGTATGAGTATGAGTATGAGTATGACTATGAGTATGAATATGACTATGACTATGACTATGAGAATGAGTATCAGTATGAGTATGAGTATGAGTATGAGTATGAGTGTGAGTATGAGTATGAGTATGAGTATGAGTATGAGTATGAGAATGAGTATGAGTATGAGTATGAGTATGAGTATGAGTATGAGTATGAGTATGAGTATGAGTATAAGTATTAGTATGAGTATGAGTACGATTATTAGTATGAGTATGAGTATGAGTATGAGTATGAGTTTATGTATGAGTATGAGTACGAGTATGCGTATGAATATGAGTATGAGTATGAGTATGAGTATAAGTATTAGTATGAGTATGAGTACGATTATTAGTATGAGTATGAGTATGAGTATGAGTATGAGTTTAAGTATGAGTATGAGTACGAGTATGCGTATGAATATGAGTATGAGTATGAGTATGAGTATGAGTATGGGTATGAGTATGAGTATGAGTATGAGTATGAGTATGAGTTTAAGTATGAGCATGAGCATGAGCATGAGCATGAGTATGAGTATGAGTATGAGTATGAGTATGAGTATGAGTGTGAGTATGAGTATGAGTATGAGTATGAGTATGAGTATGAGTATGAGTATGAGTATGAGTATGAGTATGTGTATGAGTATGAGTATGAGTTAGAGTATGAGTATGTGTATGAGTATGAGTATGAGTATGAGTATGAGTATGAGTGTGAGTGTGAGTGCGAATGTGAGTATGAGGATGAGTATGAGTATGAGTATGTGTATGAGTATGAGTATGAGTATGACTATGAGTATGAGTATGAGTATGAGTATGAGTATGAGTATGAGTATGAGTATGACTATGAGTATGAGTATGACTATGTCTATGACTATGAGAATGAGTATGAGTATGAGTATGAGAATGAGTGTGAGTATGAGTATGAGTATGAGTACGAGTATGAGTATGAGTATGAGTATGAGAATGAGTATGAGTATGAGTATGAGTATAAGTATTAGTATGAGTATGAGTTAGAGTATGAGTATGTGTATGAGTATGAGTATGAGTATGAGTATGAGTATGAGTGTGAGTGTGAGTGCGAATGTGAGTATGAGTATGAGTATGAGTATGAGTATGAGTATGTGTATGAGTATGAGTATGAGTATGACTATGAGTATGAGTATGAGTATGAGTATGAGTATGAGTATGAGTATGAGTATGAGTATGAGTATGACTATGAGTATGAGTATGACTATGACTATGACTATGAGAATGAGTATCAGTATGAGTATGAGTATGAGTATGAGTATGAGTGTGAGTATGAGTATGAGTATGAGTATGGGTATGAGTATGAGAATGAGTATGAGTATGAGTATGAGTATGAGTATGAGTATGAGTATGAGTATGAGGATAAGTATTAGTATGAGTATGAGTACGAGTATTAGTATGAGTATGAGTATGAGTATGAGTTTAAGTATGAGTCTGAGTACGAGTATGCGTATGAATATGAGTATGAGTATGAGTATGAGTATGGGTATGAGTATGAGTATGAGTATGAGTATGAGTATGAGTATGAGTATGAGTATGAGTATGAGTATGAGTATGAGTATGAGTATGAGTATGAGTATGAGTATGAGTATGAGTATGAGTATGAGTTTAAGTATGTGTCTGAGTACGAGTATGCGTATGAATATGAGTATGAGTATGAGTATGAGTATGGGTATGAGTATGAGTATGAGTATGAGTATGAGTATGAGTATGAGTATGAGTATGAGTATGAGTATGAGTATGAGTATGAGTATGAGTATGAGTATGATTATGAGTATGAGTATGAGTATGAGTATGAGTATGAGTATGAGTATGAGTTTAAGTATGTGTCTGAGTACGAGTATGCGTATGAATATGAGTATGAGTATGAGTATGAGTATGGGTATGAGTATGAGTATGAGTATGAGTATGAGTATGAGTATGAGTATGAGTATGAGTATGAGTATGAGTATGAGTATGAGTATGAGTATGAGTATGAGTATGAGTATGATTATGAGTATGAGTATGAGTATGAGTATGAGTATGAGTGTGAGTGCGAATGTGAGTATGAGTATGAGTATGTGCAAGAGTATGAGTATGTGTATGAGTATGAGTATGAGTATGAGTGTGAGTATGAGAATTAGTATGAGTATGTGTATGAGTATGAGTATGAGTATGAGTATGACTATGAGTATGAGTATGACTATGACTATGACTATGAGAATGAGTATCAGTATGAGTATGAGTATGAGTATGAGTATGAGTGTGAGTATGAGTATGAGTATGAGTATGAGTATGAGTATGAGAATGAGTATGAGTATGAGTATGAGTATGAGTATGAGTATGAGTATGAGTATGAGGATAAGTATTAGTATGAGTATGAGTACGAGTATTAGTATGAGTATGAGTATGAGTATGAGTTTAAGTATGAGTCTGAGTACGAGTATGCGTATGAAAATGAGTATGAGTATGAGTATGGGTATGAGTATGAGTATGAGTATGACTATGAGTATGAGTATGACTATGACTATGACTATGAGAATGAGTATGAGTATGAGTATTAGTATGAATATGAGTATGAGTATGAGTGTGAGTATGAGTATGAGTATGAGTATGAGTATGAGTATGTGTATGAGTATGAGTATGAGTATGAGTATGAGTATGAGAATGAGTATGAGTATGAGTATGAGTATGAGTATGAGTATGAGTATGAGCATGAGCATGAGCATGAGTATGAGTATGAGTATGAGTATGAGTATGAGTATAAGTATGAGTATGAGTATGAGTATGAGTATGAGCATGAGCATGAGCATGAGTATGAGTATTAGTACGAGTATGAGTATGAGTATAAGTACTAGTATGAGTATGAGTACCAGTATTAGTATGAGTATGAGTATGAGTATGAGTTTAAGTATGAGTATGAGTATGAGTATGAGTATGTGTATGAGTATGAGTATGAGTATGAGTATGTGTATAAGTATGAGAATGAGTATGAGTGTGAGTATGAGAATGAGTATGAGTATGTGTATGAGTATGAGTATGAGTATGAGTATGAGTATGAGTATGAGTATGAGTAAGAGTATGAGTATGAGTATGAGTATGAGTATAAGTATGAGTATGAGTATGAGTATGAGTATGAGTATGAGTATGAGTATAAGTATTAGTATGAGTATGAGTTAGAGTATGAGTATGTGTATGAGTATGAGTATGAGTATGAGTATGTGTATGAGTATGAGTATGAGTTAGAGTATGAGTATGTGTATGAGTATGAGTATGAGTATGAGTATGAGTGTGAGTGTGAGTGCGAATGTGAGTATGAGGATGAGTATGAGTATGTGTATGAGTATGAGTATGAGTATGACTATGAGTATGAGTATGACTATGACTATGACTATGAGAATGAGTATCAGTATGAGTATGAGTATGAGTATGGGTATGAGTATGAGTATGAGTATGAGTATGAGTATGAGTATGAGTATGAGTATGAGTATGAGTATGAGTATGAGTATGAGTATGAGTATGAGTATGAGTATGAGTATGAGTATGAGTATGAGTATGAGTATGAGTATGAGTATGAGTATGAGTATGAGTATGAGTATGAGTATGATTATGATTATGAGTATGAGTATGAGTATGAGTATGAGTATGAGTATGAGTATGAGTATAAGTATTAGTATGAGTATGAGTACGAGTATTAGTATGAGTATGAGTATGAGTATGAGTTTAAGTATGAGTCTGAGTACGAGTATGCGTATGAATATGAGTATGAGTATGAGTATGAGTATGGGTATGAGTATGAGTATGAGTATGAGTATGAGTATGAGTATGAGTATGAGTATGAGTATGAGTATGAGTATGAGTATAAGTATTAGTATGAGTATGAGTACGAGTATTAGTATGAGTATGAGTATGAGTATGAGTTTAAGTATGAGTATGAGTACGAGTATGCGTATGAATATGAGTATGAGTATCAGTATGAGTATGGGTATGAGTATGAGTATGAGTATGAGTATGAGTATAAGTATGAGCATGAGCATGAGTATGAGTATGAGTATGAGTATGAGTATGAGTATGAGTAAGAGTATAAGTATGAGTATGAGTATGAGTATGAGTATGAGTATGAGTATGAGTATGAGTATAAGTATTAGTATGAGTATGAGTTAGAGTATGAGTATGTGTATGAGTATGAGTATGAGTATGAGTATGTGTATGAGTATGAGTATGAGTTAGAGTATGAGTATGTGTATGAGTATGAGTATGAGTATGAGTATGAGTATGAGTATGAGTGTGAGTGTGAGTGCGAATGTGAGTATGAGGATGAGTATGAGTATGTGTATGAGTATGAGTATGAGTATGACTATGAGTATGAGTATGAGTATGAGTATGAGTATGAGTATGAGTATGAGTATGAGTATGAGTATGAGTATAAGTATTAGTATGAGTATGAGTACGAGTATTAGTATGAGTATGAGTATGAGTATGAGTTTAAGTATGAGTATGAGTACGAGTATGCGTATGAATATGAGTATGAGTATCAGTATGAGTATGGGTATGAGTATGAGTATGATTATGAGTATAAGTATGAGCATGAGCATGAGTATGAGTATGAGTATGAGTATGAGTATGAGTAAGAGTATGAGTATGAGTATGAGTATGAGTATAAGTATGAGTATGAGTATGAGTATGAGTATGAGTATGAGTATAAGTATTAGTATGAGTATGAGTTAGAGTATGAGTATGTGTATGAGTATGAGTATGAGTATGAGTATGTGTATGAGTATGAGTATGAGTTAGAGTATGAGTATGTGTATGAGTATGAGTATGAGTATGAGTATGAGTATGAGTATGAGTGTGAGTGTGAGTGCGAATGTGAGTATGAGGATGAGTATGAGTATGTGTATGAGTATGAGTATGAGTATGACTATGAGTATGAGTATGAGTATGAGTATGAGTATGAGTATGAGTATGAGTATGACTATGAGTATGAGTATGACTATGTCTATGACTATGAGAATGAGTATGAGTATGAGTATGAGTATGAGTATGAGTATGAGTGTGAGTGTGAGTGCGAATGTGAGTATGAGTATGAGTATGAGTATGAGTATGAGTATGTGTATGAGTATGAGTATGAGTATGACTATGAGTATGAGTATGAGTATGAGTATGAGTATGAGTATGAGTATGAGTATGAGTATGAGTATGAGTATGACTATGAGTATGAGTATGACTATGACTATGACTATGAGAATGAGTATCAGTATGAGTATGAGTATGAGTATGAGTATGAGTGTGAGTATGAGTATGAGTATGAGTATGAGTATGAGTATGAGAATGAGTATGAGTATGAGTATGAGTATGAGTATGAGTATGAGTATGAGTATGAGTATAAGTATTAGTATGAGTATGAGTACGATTATTAGTATGAGTATGAGTATGAGTATGAGTTTAAGTATGAGTATGAGTACGAGTATGCGTATGAATATGAGTATGAGTATGAGTATGAGTATAAGTATTAGTATGAGTATGAGTACGATTATTTGTATGAGTATGAGTATGAGTATGAGTATGAGTTTAAGTATGAGTATGAGTACGAGTATGCGTATGAATATGAGTATGAGTATGAGTATGAGTATGGGTATGAGTATGAGTATGAGTATGAGTATGAGTTTAAGTATGAGCATGAGCATGAGCATGAGTATGAGTATGAGTATGAGTATGAGTATGAGTGTGAGTATGAGTATGAGTATGAGTATGAGTATGAGAATGAGTATGAGTATGAGTATGAGTATAAGTATTAGTATGAGTATGAGTATGAGTATGAGTATGACTATGAGTATGAGTATGACTATGACTATGACTATGAGAATGAGTATCAGTATGAGTATGAGTATGAGTATGAGTATGAGTGTGAGTATGAGTATGAGTATGAGTATGAGTATGAGTATGAGAATGAGTATGAGTATGAGTATGAGTATGAGTATGAGTATGAGTATGAGTATGAGGATAAGTATTAGTATGAGTATGAGTACGAGTATTAGTATGAGTATGAGTATGAGTATGAGTTTAAGTATGAGTCTGAGTACGAGTATGCGTATGAATATGAGTATGAGTATGAGTATGAGTATGGGTATGAGTATGAGTATGAGTATGAGTATGAGTATGAGTATGAGTATGAGTATGAGTATGAGTATGAGTATGAGTATGAGTATGAGTATGAGTATGTGTATGAGTATGAGTATGAGTATGAGTATGAGTATGAGTATGAGTATGAGTAAGAGTATGAGTATGAGTATGAGTATGAGTATAAGTATGAGTATGAGTATGAGTATGAGTATGAGTATGAGTATGAGTATAAGTATTAGTATGAGTATGAGTTAGAGTATGAGTATGTGTATGAGTATGAGTATGAGTATGAGTATGTGTATGAGTATGAGTATGAGTTAGAGTATGAGTATGTGTATGAGTATGAGTATGAGTATGAGTATGAGTGTGAGTGTGAGTGCGAATGTGAGTATGAGGATGAGTATGAGTATGTGTATGAGTATGAGTATGAGTATGACTATGAGTATGAGTATGAGTATGACTATGACTATGACTATGAGAATGAGTATCAGTATGAGTATGAGTATGAGTATGGGTATGAGTATGAGTATGAGTATGAGTATGAGTATGAGTATGAGTATGAGTATGAGTATGAGTATGAGTATGAGTATGAGTATGAGTATGAGTATGAGTATGAGTATGAGTATGAGTATGAGTATGAGTATGAGTATGAGTATGAGTATGAGTATGAGTATGAGTATGAGTATGAGTATGATTATGATTATGAGTATGAGTATGAGTATGAGTATGAGTATGAGTATGAGTATGAGTATAAGTATTAGTATGAGTATGAGTACGAGTATTAGTATGAGTATGAGTATGAGTATGAGTTTAAGTATGAGTCTGAGTACGAGTATGCGTATGAATATGAGTATGAGTATGAGTATGAGTATGGGTATGAGTATGAGTATGAGTATGAGTATGAGTATGAGTATGAGTATGAGTATGAGTATGAGTATGAGTATGAGTATAAGTATTAGTATGAGTATGAGTACGAGTATTAGTATGAGTATGAGTATGAGTATGAGTTTAAGTATGAGTATGAGTACGAGTATGCGTATGAATATGAGTATGAGTATCAGTATGAGTATGGGTATGAGTATGAGTATGAGTATGAGTATGAGTATAAGTATGAGCATGAGCATGAGTATGAGTATGAGTATGAGTATGAGTATGAGTATGAGTAAGAGTATAAGTATGAGTATGAGTATGAGTATGAGTATGAGTATGAGTATGAGTATGAGTATAAGTATTAGTATGAGTATGAGTTAGAGTATGAGTATGTGTATGAGTATGAGTATGAGTATGAGTATGTGTATGAGTATGAGTATGAGTTAGAGTATGAGTATGTGTATGAGTATGAGTATGAGTATGAGTATGAGTATGAGTATGAGTGTGAGTGTGAGTGCGAATGTGAGTATGAGGATGAGTATGAGTATGTGTATGAGTATGAGTATGAGTATGACTATGAGTATGAGTATGAGTATGAGTATGAGTATGAGTATGAGTATGAGTATGAGTATGAGTATGAGTATAAGTATTAGTATGAGTATGAGTACGAGTATTAGTATGAGTATGAGTATGAGTATGAGTTTAAGTATGAGTATGAGTACGAGTATGCGTATGAATATGAGTATGAGTATCAGTATGAGTATGGGTATGAGTATGAGTATGATTATGAGTATAAGTATGAGCATGAGCATGAGTATGAGTATGAGTATGAGTATGAGTATGAGTAAGAGTATGAGTATGAGTATGAGTATGAGTATAAGTATGAGTATGAGTATGAGTATGAGTATGAGTATGAGTATAAGTATTAGTATGAGTATGAGTTAGAGTATGAGTATGTGTATGAGTATGAGTATGAGTATGAGTATGTGTATGAGTATGAGTATGAGTTAGAGTATGAGTATGTGTATGAGTATGAGTATGAGTATGAGTATGAGTATGAGTATGAGTGTGAGTGTGAGTGCGAATGTGAGTATGAGGATGAGTATGAGTATGTGTATGAGTATGAGTATGAGTATGACTATGAGTATGAGTATGAGTATGAGTATGAGTATGAGTATGAGTATGAGTATGACTATGAGTATGAGTATGACTATGTCTATGACTATGAGAATGAGTATGAGTATGAGTATGAGTATGAGTATGAGTATGAGTGTGAGTGTGAGTGCGAATGTGAGTATGAGTATGAGTATGAGTATGAGTATGAGTATGTGTATGAGTATGAGTATGAGTATGACTATGAGTATGAGTATGAGTATGAGTATGAGTATGAGTATGAGTATGAGTATGAGTATGAGTATGAGTATGACTATGAGTATGAGTATGACTATGACTATGACTATGAGAATGAGTATCAGTATGAGTATGAGTATGAGTATGAGTATGAGTGTGAGTATGAGTATGAGTATGAGTATGAGTATGAGTATGAGAATGAGTATGAGTATGAGTATGAGTATGAGTATGAGTATGAGTATGAGTATGAGTATAAGTATTAGTATGAGTATGAGTACGATTATTAGTATGAGTATGAGTATGAGTATGAGTTTAAGTATGAGTATGAGTACGAGTATGCGTATGAATATGAGTATGAGTATGAGTATGAGTATAAGTATTAGTATGAGTATGAGTACGATTATTTGTATGAGTATGAGTATGAGTATGAGTATGAGTTTAAGTATGAGTATGAGTACGAGTATGCGTATGAATATGAGTATGAGTATGAGTATGAGTATGGGTATGAGTATGAGTATGAGTATGAGTATGAGTTTAAGTATGAGCATGAGCATGAGCATGAGTATGAGTATGAGTATGAGTATGAGTATGAGTGTGAGTATGAGTATGAGTATGAGTATGAGTATGAGAATGAGTATGAGTATGAGTATGAGTATAAGTATTAGTATGAGTATGAGTATGAGTATGAGTATGACTATGAGTATGAGTATGACTATGACTATGACTATGAGAATGAGTATCAGTATGAGTATGAGTATGAGTATGAGTATGAGTGTGAGTATGAGTATGAGTATGAGTATGAGTATGAGTATGAGAATGAGTATGAGTATGAGTATGAGTATGAGTATGAGTATGAGTATGAGTATGAGGATAAGTATTAGTATGAGTATGAGTACGAGTATTAGTATGAGTATGAGTATGAGTATGAGTTTAAGTATGAGTCTGAGTACGAGTATGCGTATGAATATGAGTATGAGTATGAGTATGAGTATGGGTATGAGTATGAGTATGAGTATGAGTATGAGTATGAGTATGAGTATGAGTATGAGTATGAGTATGAGTATGAGTATGAGTATGAGTATGAGTATGAGTATGAGTATGAGTATGATTATGAGTATGAGTATGAGTATGAGTATGAGTATGAGTATGAGTATAAGTATTAGTATGAGTATGAGTACGAGTATTAGTATGAGTATGAGTATGAGTATGAGTTTAAGTATGAGTCTGAGTACGAGTATGCGTATGAATATGAGTATGAGTATGAGTATGAGTATGGGTATGAGTATGAGTATGAGTATGAGTATGAGTATGAGTATGAGTATGAGTATGAGTATGAGTATGAGTATGAGTATGAGTATGAGTATGATTATGAGTATGAGTATGAGTATGAGTATGAGTGTGAGTGCGAATGTGAGTATGAGTATGAGTATGTGCAAGAGTATGAGTATGTGTATGAGTATGAGTATGAGTATGAGTGTGAGTATGAGAATTAGTATGAGTATGTGTATGAGTATGAGTACGAGTATTAGTATGAGTATGAGTATGAGTATGAGTATGAGTTTAAGTATGAGTCTGAGTACGAGTATGCGTATGAATATGAGTATGAGTATGAGTATGAGTATGAGTATGGGTATGAGTATGAGTATGAGTATGAGTATGAGTATGAGTATGAGTATGAGTATGAGTATGAGTATGAGTATGAGTATGAGTATGAGTATGAGTATGAGTTTAAGTATGAGTATGAGTACGAGTATGCGTATGAATATGAGTATGAGTATGAGTATGAGTATGGGTATGAGTATGAGTATGAGTATGAGTATGAGTTTAAGTATGAGCATGAGCATGAGCATGAGTATGAGTATGAGTATGAGTATGAGTGTGAGTATGAGTATGAGTATGAGTATGAGTATGAGTATGAGTATGAGTATGAGTATGAGTATGTGTATGAGTATGAGTATGAGTTAGAGTATGAGTATGTGTATGAGTATGAGTATGTGTATGAGTATGAGTGTGAGTGTGAGTGCGAATGTGAGTATGAGGATGAGTATGAGTATGAGTATGTGTATGAGTATGAGTATGAGTATGACTATGAGTATGAGTATGAGTATGAGTATGAGTATGAGTATGAGTATGAGTATGAGTATGAGTATGACTATGAGTATGAGTATGACTATGTCTATGACTATGAGAATGAGTATGAGTATGAGTATGAGTATGAGTATGAGTGTGAGTATGAGTATGAGTATGAGTATGAGTATGAGTATGAGTATGAGTATGAGTATGAGTATGAGAATGAGTATGAGTATGAGTATGAGTATATGTATTAGTATGAGTATGAGTATGAGTATGAGTATGACTATGAGTATGAGTATGACTATGACTATGACTATGAGAATGAGTATCAGTATGAGTATGAGTATGAGTATGAGTATGAGTATGAGTGTGAGTATGAGTATGAGTATGAGTATGAGTATGAGTATGAGAATGAGTATGAGTATGAGTATGAGTATGAGTATGATTATGAGTATGAGTATGAGGATAAGTATTAGTATGAGTATGAGTACGAGTATTAGTATGAGTATGAGTATGAGTATGAGTTTAAGTATGAGTCTGAGTACGAGTATGCGTATGAATATGAGTATGAGTATGAGTATGAGTATGGGTATGAGTATGAGTATGAGTATGAGTATGAGTATGAGTATGAGTATGAGTATGAGTATGAGTATGAGTATGAGTATGAGTATGAGTATGAGTATGATTATGAGTATGAGTATGAGTATGAGTATGAGTATGAGTATGATTATGAGTATGAGTATGAGTATGAGTATGAGTATGAGTATGAGTATGAGTATGATTATGAGTATGAGTATGAGTATGAGTATGAGTGTGAGTGCGAATGTGAGTATGAGTATGAGTATGTGCAAGAGTATGAGTATGTGTATGAGTATGAGTATGAGTATGAGTGTGAGTATGAGAATTAGTATGAGTATGTGTATGAGTATGAGTACGAGTATTAGTATGAGTATGAGTATGAGTATGAGTATGAGTTTAAGTATGAGTCTGAGTACGAGTATGCGTATGAATATGAGTATGAGTATGAGTATGAGTATGAGTATGGGTATGAGTATGAGTATGAGTATGAGTATGAGTATGAGTATGAGTATGAGTATGAGTATGAGTATGAGTATGAGTATGAGTATGAGTATGAGTATGAGTATGAGTATGAGTATGAGTATGAGTATGAGTATGAGTATGATTATGAGTATGAGTATGAGTATGAGTATGAGTATGAGTATGAGTATGAGTATGAGTATAAGTATTAGTATGAGTATGAGTACGAGTATTAGTATGAGTATGAGTATGAGTATGAGTTTAAGTATGAGTCTGAGTACGAGTATGCGTATGAATATGAGTATGAGTATGAGTATGAGTATGGGTATGAGTATGAGTATGAGTATGAGTATGAGTATGAGTATGAGTATGAGTATGAGTATGAGTATGAGTATGAGTATAAGTATAAGTATGAGTATGAGTACGAGTATTAGTATGAGTATGAGTATGAGTATGAGTTTAAGTATGAGTATGAGTACGAGTATGCGTATGAATATGAGTATGAGTATGAGTATGAGTATGGGTATGAATATGAGTATGAGTATGAGTATGAGTATAAGTATGAGCATGAGCATGAGTATGAGTATGAGTATGAGTATGAGTAAGAGTATGAGTATGAGTATGAGTATGAGTATAAGTATGAGTATGAGTATGAGTATGAGTATGAGTATGAGTATAAGTATTAGTATGAGTATGAGTTAGAGTATGAGTATGTGTATGAGTATGAGTATGAGTATGAGTATGAGTATGTGTATGAGTATGAGTATGAGTTAGAGTATGAGTATGTGTATGAGTATGAGTATGAGTATGAGTGTGAGTATGAGTGTGAGTGTGAGTGCGAATGTGAGTATGAGGATGAGTATGAGTATGTGTATGAGTATGAGTATGAGTGTGACTATGAGTATGAGTATGAATATGAGTATGAGTATGAGTATGAGTATGAGTATGAGTATGAGTATGAGTATGAGTATGAGTATGACTATGAGTATGAGTATGACTATGTCTATGACTATGAGAATGAGTATGAGTATGAGTATGAGTATGAGTATGAGTATGAGTACGAGTGTGAGTATGAGTATGAGTATGAGTATGAGTATGAGTATGAGTATGAGTATGAGTATGAGTATGAGTATGAGTATGAGTATGAGAATGAGTATGAGTATGAGTATGAGTATAAGTATTAGTATGAGTATGAGTTAGAGTATGAGTATGTGTATGAGTATGAGTATGAGTATGAGTATGAGTATGAGTGTGAGTGTGAGTGCGAATGTGAGTATGAGTATGAGTATGGGTATGAGTATGAGTATGTGTATGAGTATGAGTGTGAGTATGACTATGAGTATGAGTATGAGTATGAGTATGAGTATGAGTATGAGTATGAGTATGAGTATGAGTATGACTATGAGTATGAGTATGACTATGACTATGACTATGAGAATGAGTATCAGTATGAGTATGAGTATGAGTATGAGTATGAGTGTGAGTATGAGTATGAGTATGAGTATGAGTATGAGTATGAGAATGAGTATGAGTATGAGTATGAGTATGAGTATGAGTATGAGTATGAGTATGAGGATAAGTATTAGTATGAGTATGAGTACGAGTATTAGTATGAGTATGAGTATGAGTATGAGTTTAAGTATGAGTCTGAGTACGAGTATGCGTATGAAAATGAGTATGAGTATGAGTATGGGTATGAGTATGAGTATGAGTATGAGTATGAGTATGAGTATGAGTATGAGTATGAGTATGAGTATGATTATGAGTATGAGTATGAGTATGAGTATGTGTATGAGTATGAGTATGAGTATGAGTATGAGTATGAGTGTGAGTGTGAGTGCGAATGTGAGTATGAGTATGAGTATGAGTATGAGTATGAGTATGTGTATGAGTATGAGTATGAGTATGACTATGAGTATGAGTATGAGTATGAGTATGAGTATGAGTATGAGTATGAGTATGAGTATGACTATGAGTATGAATATGACTATGACTATGACTATGAGAATGAGTATCAGTATGAGTATGAGTATGAGTATGAGTATGAGTGTGAGTATGAGTATGAGTATGAGTATGAGTATGAGTATGAGAATGAGTATGAGTATGAGTATGAGTATGAGTATGAGTGTGAGTATGAGTATGAGTATGAGTATAAGTATTAGTATGAGTATGAGTACGATTATTAGTATGAGTATGAGTATGAGTATGAGTATGAGTTTATGTATGAGTATGAGTACGAGTATGCGTATGAATATGAGTATGAGTATGAGTATGAGTATAAGTATTAGTATGAGTATGAGTACGATTATTAGTATGAGTATGAGTATGAGTATGAGTATGAGTTTAAGTATGAGTATGAGTACGAGTATGCGTATGAATATGAGTATGAGTATGAGTATGAGTATGGGTATGAGTATGAGTATGAGTATGAGTATGAGTATGAGTTTAAGTATGAGCATGAGCATGAGCATGAGCATGAGTATGAGTATGAGTATGAGTATGAGTATGAGTATGAGTGTGAGTATGAGTATGAGTATGAGTATGAGTATGAGTATGAGTATGTGTATGAGTATGAGTATGAGTATGAGTATGTGTATGAGTATGAGTATGAGTTAGAGTATGAGTATGTGTATGAGTATGAGTATGAGTATGAGTATGAGTATGAGTGTGAGTGTGAGTGCGAATGTGAGTATGAGGATGAGTATGAGTATGAGTATGTGTATGAGTATGAGTATGAGTATGACTATGAGTATGAGTATGAGTATGAGTATGAGTATGAGTATGAGTATGAGTATGACTATGAGTATGAGTATGACTATGTCTATGACTATGAGAATGAGTATGAGTATGAGTATGAGTATGAGTATGAGTATGAGTATGAGTATGAGTATGAGTATGAGTATGAGTATGAGTATGACTATGAGTATGAGTATGACTATGACTATGACTATGAGAATGAGTATCAGTATGAGTATGAGTATGAGTATGAGTATGAGTGTGAGTATGAGTATGAGTATGAGTATGAGTATGAGTATGAGAATGAGTATGAGTATGAGTATGAGTATGAGTATGAGTATGAGTATGAGTATGAGTATAAGTATTAGTATGAGTATGAGTACGATTATTAGTATGAGTATGAGTATGAGTATGAGTTTAAGTATGAGTATGAGTACGAGTATGCGTATGAATATGAGTATGAGTATGAGTATGAGTATAAGTATTAGTATGAGTATGAGTACGATTATTTGTATGAGTATGAGTATGAGTATGAGTATGAGTTTAAGTATGAGTATGAGTACGAGTATGCGTATGAATATGAGTATGAGTATGAGTATGAGTATGGGTATGAGTATGAGTATGAGTATGAGTATGAGTTTAAGTATGAGCATGAGCATGAGCATGAGTATGAGTATGAGTATGAGTATGAGTATGAGTGTGAGTATGAGTATGAGTATGAGTATGAGTATGAGAATGAGTATGAGTATGAGTATGAGTATAAGTATTAGTATGAGTATGAGTATGAGTATGAGTATGACTATGAGTATGAGTATGACTATGACTATGACTATGAGAATGAGTATCAGTATGAGTATGAGTATGAGTATGAGTATGAGTGTGAGTATGAGTATGAGTATGAGTATGAGTATGAGTATGAGAATGAGTATGAGTATGAGTATGAGTATGAGTATGAGTATGAGTATGAGTATGAGGATAAGTATTAGTATGAGTATGAGTACGAGTATTAGTATGAGTATGAGTATGAGTATGAGTTTAAGTATGAGTCTGAGTACGAGTATGCGTATGAATATGAGTATGAGTATGAGTATGAGTATGGGTATGAGTATGAGTATGAGTATGAGTATGAGTATGAGTATGAGTATGAGTATGAGTATGAGTATGAGTATGAGTATGAGTATGAGTATGAGTATGAGTATGAGTATGAGTATGATTATGAGTATGAGTATGAGTATGAGTATGAGTATGAGTATAAGTATTAGTATGAGTATGAGTACGAGTATTAGTATGAGTATGAGTATGAGTATGAGTTTAAGTATGAGTCTGAGTACGAGTATGCGTATGAATATGAGTATGAGTATGAGTATGAGTATGGGTATGAGTATGAGTATGAGTATGAGTATGAGTATGAGTATGAGTATGAGTATGAGTATGAGTATGAGTATGAGTATGAGTATGAGTATGATTATGAGTATGAGTATGAGTATGAGTATGAGTGTGAGTGCGAATGTGAGTATGAGTATGAGTATGTGCAAGAGTATGAGTATGTGTATGAGTATGAGTATGAGTATGAGTGTGAGTATGAGAATTAGTATGAGTATGTGTATGAGTATGAGTACGAGTATTAGTATGAGTATGAGTATGAGTATGAGTATGAGTTTAAGTATGAGTCTGAGTACGAGTATGCGTATGAATATGAGTATGAGTATGAGTATGAGTATGAGTATGGGTATGAGTATGAGTATGAGTATGAGTATGAGTATGAGTATGAGTATGAGTATGAGTATGAGTATGAGTATGAGTATGAGTATGAGTATGAGTATGAGTTTAAGTATGAGTATGAGTACGAGTATGCGTATGAATATGAGTATGAGTATGAGTATGAGTATGGGTATGAGTATGAGTATGAGTATGAGTATGAGTTTAAGTATGAGCATGAGCATGAGCATGAGTATGAGTATGAGTATGAGTATGAGTATGAGTGTGAGTATGAGTATGAGTATGAGTATGAGTATGAGTATGAGTATGAGTATGAGTATGAGTATGAGTATGTGTATGAGTATGAGTATGAGTTAGAGTATGAGTATGTGTATGAGTATGAGTATGTGTATGAGTATGAGTATGAGTATGAGTATGAGTGTGAGTATGAGTATGAGTATGAGTATGAGTATGAGTATGAGTATGAGTATGAGTATGAGTATGAGAATGAGTATGAGTATGAGTATGAGTATATGTATTAGTATGAGTATGAGTATGAGTATGAGTATGACTATGAGTATGAGTATGACTATGACTATGACTATGAGAATGAGTATCAGTATGAGTATGAGTATGAGTATGAGTATGAGTATGAGTGTGAGTATGAGTATGAGTATGAGTATGAGTATGAGTATGAGAATGAGTATGAGTATGAGTATGAGTATGAGTATGATTATGAGTATGAGTATGAGGATAAGTATTAGTATGAGTATGAGTACGAGTATTAGTATGAGTATGAGTATGAGTATGAGTTTAAGTATGAGTCTGAGTACGAGTATGCGTATGAATATGAGTATGAGTATGAGTATGAGTATGGGTATGAGTATGAGTATGAGTATGAGTATGAGTATGAGTATGAGTATGAGTATGAGTATGAGTATGAGTATGAGTATGAGTATGAGTATGAGTATGAGTATGAGTATGATTATGAGTATGAGTATGAGTATGAGTATGAGTATGATTATGAGTATGAGTATGAGTATGAGTATGAGTATGAGTATGAGTATGAGTATGATTATGAGTATGAGTATGAGTATGAGTATGAGTGTGAGTGCGAATGTGAGTATGAGTATGAGTATGTGCAAGAGTATGAGTATGTGTATGAGTATGAGTATGAGTATGAGTGTGAGTATGAGAATTAGTATGAGTATGTGTATGAGTATGAGTACGAGTATTAGTATGAGTATGAGTATGAGTATGAGTATGAGTTTAAGTATGAGTCTGAGTACGAGTATGCGTATGAATATGAGTATGAGTATGAGTATGAGTATGAGTATGGGTATGAGTATGAGTATGAGTATGAGTATGAGTATGAGTATGAGTATGAGTATGAGTATGAGTATGAGTATGAGTATGAGTATGAGTATGAGTATGAGTATGAGTATGAGTATGAGTATGAGTATGAGTATGAGTATGATTATGAGTATGAGTATGAGTATGAGTATGAGTATGAGTATGAGTATGAGTATGAGTATAAGTATTAGTATGAGTATGAGTACGAGTATTAGTATGAGTATGAGTATGAGTATGAGTTTAAGTATGAGTCTGAGTACGAGTATGCGTATGAATATGAGTATGAGTATGAGTATGAGTATGGGTATGAGTATGAGTATGAGTATGAGTATGAGTATGAGTATGAGTATGAGTATGAGTATGAGTATGAGTATGAGTATAAGTATAAGTATGAGTATGAGTACGAGTATTAGTATGAGTATGAGTATGAGTATGAGTTTAAGTATGAGTATGAGTACGAGTATGCGTATGAATATGAGTATGAGTATGAGTATGAGTATGGGTATGAATATGAGTATGAGTATGAGTATGAGTATAAGTATGAGCATGAGCATGAGTATGAGTATGAGTATGAGTATGAGTAAGAGTATGAGTATGAGTATGAGTATGAGTATAAGTATGAGTATGAGTATGAGTATGAGTATGAGTATGAGTATAAGTATTAGTATGAGTATGAGTTAGAGTATGAGTATGTGTATGAGTATGAGTATGAGTATGAGTATGAGTATGTGTATGAGTATGAGTATGAGTTAGAGTATGAGTATGTGTATGAGTATGAGTATGAGTATGAGTATGAGTATGAGTGTGAGTGTGAGTGCGAATGTGAGTATGAGGATGAGTATGAGTATGTGTATGAGTATGAGTATGAGTATGACTATGAGTATGAGTATGAATATGAGTATGAGTATGAGTATGAGTATGAGTATGAGTATGAGTATGAGTATGAGTATGAGTATGACTATGAGTATGAGTATGACTATGTCTATGACTATGAGAATGAGTATGAGTATGAGTATGAGTATGAGTATGAGTATGAGTACGAGTGTGAGTATGAGTATGAGTATGAGTATGAGTATGAGTATGAGTATGAGTATGAGTATGAGTATGAGTATGAGTATGAGTATGAGAATGAGTATGAGTATGAGTATGAGTATAAGTATTAGTATGAGTATGAGTTAGAGTATGAGTATGTGTATGAGTATGAGTATGAGTATGAGTATGAGTATGAGTGTGAGTGTGAGTGCGAATGTGAGTATGAGTATGAGTATGGGTATGAGTATGAGTATGTGTATGAGTATGAGTGTGAGTATGACTATGAGTATGAGTATGAGTATGAGTATGAGTATGAGTATGAGTATGAGTATGAGTATGAGTATGAGTATGAGTATGACTATGAGTATGAGTATGACTATGACTATGACTATGAGAATGAGTATCAGTATGAGTATGAGTATGAGTATGAGTATGAGTGTGAGTATGAGTATGAGTATGAGTATGAGTATGAGTATGAGAATGAGTATGAGTATGAGTATGAGTATGAGTATGAGTATGAGTATGAGTATGAGGATAAGTATTAGTATGAGTATGAGTACGAGTATTAGTATGAGTATGAGTATGAGTATGAGTTTAAGTATGAGTCTGAGTACGAGTATGCGTATGAAAATGAGTATGAGTATGAGTATGGGTATGAGTATGAGTATGAGTATGAGTATGAGTATGAGTATGAGTATGAGTATGAGTATGAGTATGAGTATGATTATGAGTATGAGTATGAGTATGAGTATGTGTATGAGTATGAGTATGAGTATGAGTATGAGTATGAGTGTGAGTGTGAGTGCGAATGTGAGTATGAGTATGAGTATGAGTATGAGTATGAGTATGTGTATGAGTATGAGTATGAGTATGACTATGAGTATGAGTATGAGTATGAGTATGAGTATGAGTATGAGTATGAGTATGAGTATGACTATGAGTATGAATATGACTATGACTATGACTATGAGAATGAGTATCAGTATGAGTATGAGTATGAGTATGAGTATGAGTGTGAGTATGAGTATGAGTATGAGTATGAGTATGAGTATGAGAATGAGTATGAGTATGAGTATGAGTATGAGTATGAGTATGAGTATGAGTATGAGTATGAGTATAAGTATTAGTATGAGTATGAGTACGATTATTAGTATGAGTATGAGTATGAGTATGAGTATGAGTTTATGTATGAGTATGAGTACGAGTATGCGTATGAATATGAGTATGAGTATGAGTATGAGTATAAGTATTAGTATGAGTATGAGTACGATTATTAGTATGAGTATGAGTATGAGTATGAGTATGAGTTTAAGTATGAGTATGAGTACGAGTATGCGTATGAATATGAGTATGAGTATGAGTATGAGTATGGGTATGAGTATGAGTATGAGTATGAGTATGAGTATGAGTTTAAGTATGAGCATGAGCATGAGCATGAGCATGAGTATGAGTATGAGTATGAGTATGAGTATGAGTATGAGTGTGAGTATGAGTATGAGTATGAGTATGAGTATGAGTATGAGTATGTGTATGAGTATGAGTATGAGTATGAGTATGTGTATGAGTATGAGTATGAGTTAGAGTATGAGTATGTGTATGAGTATGAGTATGAGTATGAGTATGAGTATGAGTGTGAGTGTGAGTGCGAATGTGAGTATGAGGATGAGTATGAGTATGAGTATGTGTATGAGTATGAGTATGAGTATGACTATGAGTATGAGTATGAGTATGAGTATGAGTATGAGTATGAGTATGAGTATGACTATGAGTATGAGTATGACTATGTCTATGACTATGAGAATGAGTATGAGTATGAGTATGAGTATGAGTATGAGTGTGAGTATGAGTATGAGTATGAGTATGAGTATGAGTATGAGTATGAGTATGAGAATGAGTATGAGTATGAGTATGAGTATAAGTATTAGTATGAGTATGAGTTAGAGTATGAGTATGTGTATGAGTATGAGTATGAGTATGAGTATGAGTATGAGTGTGAGTGCGAATGTGAGTATGAGTATGAGTATGAGTATGAGTATGAGTATGTGTATGAGTATGAGTATGAGTATGACTATGAGTATGAGTATGAGTATGAGTATGAGTATGAGTATGAGTATGAGTATGAGTATGACTATGAGTATGAGTATGACTATGACTATGACTATGAGAATGAGTATCAGTATGAGTATGAGTATGAGTATGAGTATGAGTGTGAGTATGAGTATGAGTATGAGTATGAGTATGAGTATGAGAATGAGTATGAGTATGAGTATGAGTATGAGTATGAGTATGAGTATGAGTATGAGTATGAGGATAAGTATTAGTATGAGTATGAGTACGAGTATTAGTATGAGTATGAGTATGAGTATGAGTTTAAGTATGAGTCTGAGTACGAGTATGCGTATGAATATGAGTATGAGTATGAGTATGAGTATGGGTATGAGTATGAGTATGAGTATGAGTATGAGTATGAGTATGAGTATGAGTATGAGTATGAGTATGAGTATGAGTATGAGTATGAGTATGAGTATGAGTATGAGTATGATTATGAGTATGAGTGTGAGTATGAGTATGAGTATGAGTATAAGTATTAGTATGAGTATGAGTATGAGTATGAGTATGAGTATGAGTATGAGTATGAGTATGTGTATGAGTATGAGTATGAGTATGAGTATGAGAATGAGTATGAGTATGAGTATGATTATGAGTATGAGTATGAGTATGAGTATGAGTATGAGTATGAGTATAAGTATTAGTATGAGTATAAGTATTAGTATGAGTATGAGTACGAGTATTAGTATGAGTATGAGTATGAGTATGAGTATGAGTTAAAGTATGTGTCTGAGTACGAGTATGCGTATGAATATGAGTATGAGTATGAGTATGAGTATGGGTATGAGTATGAGTATGAGTATGAGTATGAGTATGAGTATGAGTATGAGTATGAGTATGAGTATGATTATGAGTATGAGTATGAGTATGAGTATGAGTATGAGTGTGAGTGCGAATGTGAGTATGAGTATGAGTATGTGCAAGAGTATGAGTATGTGTATGAGTATGAGTATGAGTATGAGTGTGAGTATGAGAATTAGTATGAGTATGTGTATGAGTATGAGTATGAGTATGAGTATGACTATGAGTATGAGTATGACTATGACTATGACTATGAGAATGAGTATCAGTATGAGTATGAGTATGAGTATGAGTATGAGTGTGAGTATGAGTATGAGTATGAGTATGAGTATGAGTATGAGAATGAGTATGAGTATGAGTATGAGTATGAGTATGAGTATGAGTATGAGTATGAGGATAAGTATTAGTATGAGTATGAGTACGAGTATTAGTATGAGTATGAGTATGAGTATGAGTTTAAGTATGAGTCTGAGTACGAGTATGCGTATGAAAATGAGTATGAGTATGAGTATGAGTATGAGTATGAGTATGAGTATGAGTATGAGTATGTGTATGAGTATGAGTATGAGTATGAGTATGAGTATGAGAATGAGTATGAGTATGAGTATGATTATGAGTATGAGTATGAGTATGAGTATGAGTATGAGTATGAGTATAAGTATTAGTATGAGTATAAGTATTAGTATGAGTATGAGTACGAGTATTAGTATGAGTATGAGTATGAGTATGAGTATGAGTTTAAGTATGTGTCTGAGTACGAGTATGCGTATGAATATGAGTATGAGTATGAGTATGAGTATGGGTATGAGTATGAGTATGAGTATGAGTATGAGTATGAGTATGAGTATGAGTATGAGTATGAGTATGAGTATGAGTATGAGTATGAGTATGAGTATGATTATGAGTATGAGTATGAGTATGAGTATGAGTATGAGTGTGAGTGCGAATGTGAGTATGAGTATGAGTATGTGCAAGAGTATGAGTATGTGTATGAGTATGAGTATGAGTATGAGTATGAGTATGAGTTTAAGTATGAGTATGAGTACGAGTATGCGTATGAATATGAGTATGAGTATGAGTATGAGTATGGGTATGAGTATGAGTATGAGTATAAGTATGAGCATGAGCATGAGTATGAGTATGAGTATGAGTATGAGTATGAGTATGAGTAAGAGTATGAGTATGAGTATGAGTATAAGTATGAGTATGAGTATGAGTATGAGTATGAGTATGAGTATGAGTATAAGTATTAGTATGAGTATGAGTTAGAGTATGAGTATGTGTATGAGTATGAGTATGAGTATGAGTATGAGTATGAGTATGAGTATGACTATGAGTATGAGTATGACTATGACTATGACTATGAGAATGAGTATGAGTATGAGTATTAGTATGAATATGAGTATGAGTATGAGTGTGAGTATGAGTATGAGTATGAGTATGAGTATGAGTATGTGTATGAGTATGAGTATGAGTATGAGTATGAGTATGAGAATGAGTATGAGTATGAGTATGAGTATGAGTATGAGTATGAGTATGAGCATGAGCATGAGCATGAGTATGAGTATGAGTATGAGTATGAGTATGAGTATAAGTATGAGTATGAGTATGAGTATGAGTATGAGCATGAGCATGAGCATGAGCATGAGTATGAGTATGAGTATGAGTATGAGTATGAGTATGAGTGTGAGTATGAGTATGAGTATGAGTATGAGTATGAGTATGAGTATGTGTATGAGTATGAGTATGAGTATGAGTATGTGTATGAGTATGAGTATGAGTTAGAGTATGAGTATGTGTATGAGTATGAGTATGAGTATGAGTATGAGTATGAGTGTGAGTGTGAGTGCGAATGTGAGTATGAGGATGAGTATGAGTATGAGTATGTGTATGAGTATGAGTATGAGTATGACTATGAGTATGAGTATGAGTATGAGTATGAGTATGAGTATGAGTATGAGTATGACTATGAGTATGAGTATGACTATGTCTATGACTATGAGAATGAGTATGAGTATGAGTATGAGTATGAGTATGAGTATGAGTATGAGTATGAGTATGAGTATGAGTATGAGTATGAGTATGACTATGAGTATGAGTATGACTATGACTATGACTATGAGAATGAGTATCAGTATGAGTATGAGTATGAGTATGAGTATGAGTGTGAGTATGAGTATGAGTATGAGTATGAGTATGAGTATGAGAATGAGTATGAGTATGAGTATGAGTATGAGTATGAGTATGAGTATGAGTATGAGTATAAGTATTAGTATGAGTATGAGTACGATTATTAGTATGAGTATGAGTATGAGTATGAGTTTAAGTATGAGTATGAGTACGAGTATGCGTATGAATATGAGTATGAGTATGAGTATGAGTATAAGTATTAGTATGAGTATGAGTACGATTATTTGTATGAGTATGAGTATGAGTATGAGTATGAGTTTAAGTATGAGTATGAGTACGAGTATGCGTATGAATATGAGTATGAGTATGAGTATGAGTATGGGTATGAGTATGAGTATGAGTATGAGTATGAGTTTAAGTATGAGCATGAGCATGAGCATGAGTATGAGTATGAGTATGAGTATGAGTATGAGTGTGAGTATGAGTATGAGTATGAGTATGAGTATGAGAATGAGTATGAGTATGAGTATGAGAATGAGTATGAGTATGAGTATGAGTATAAGTATTAGTATGAGTATGAGTTAGAGTATGAGTATGTGTATGAGTATGAGTATGAGTATGAGTATGAGTATGAGTGTGAGTGTGAGTGCGAATGTGAGTATGAGTATGAGTATGGGTATGAGTATGAGTATGTGTATGAGTATGAGTGTGAGTATGACTATGAGTATGAGTATGAGTATGAGTATGAGTATGAGTATGAGTATGAGTATGAGTATGAGTATGAGTATGAGTATGACTATGAGTATGAGTATGACTATGACTATGACTATGAGAATGAGTATCAGTATGAGTATGAGTATGAGTATGAGTATGAGTGTGAGTATGAGTATGAGTATGAGTATGAGTATGAGTATGAGAATGAGTATGAGTATGAGTATGAGTATGAGTATGAGTATGAGTATGAGTATGAGGATAAGTATTAGTATGAGTATGAGTACGAGTATTAGTATGAGTATGAGTATGAGTATGAGTTTAAGTATGAGTCTGAGTACGAGTATGCGTATGAAAATGAGTATGAGTATGAGTATGGGTATGAGTATGAGTATGAGTATGAGTATGAGTATGAGTATGAGTATGAGTATGAGTATGAGTATGATTATGAGTATGAGTATGAGTATGAGTATGTGTATGAGTATGAGTATGAGTATGAGTATGAGTATGATTATGAGTATGAGTATGAGTATGAGTATGAGTATGAGTATGAGTATGAGTATGAGTATAAGTATTAGTATGAGTATGAGTACGAGTATTAGTATGAGTATGAGTATGAGTATGAGTTTAAGTATGAGTCTGAGTACGAGTATGCGTATGAATATGAGTATGAGTATGAGTATGAGTATGGGTATGAGTATGAGTATGAGTATGAGTATGAGTATGAGTATGAGTATGAGTATGAGTATGAGTATGAGTATGAGTATAAGTATAAGTATGAGTATGAGTACGAGTATTAGTATGAGTATGAGTATGAGTATGAGTATGAGTATGAGTATAAGTATTAGTATGAGTATGAGTACGATTATTAGTATGAGTATGAGTATGAGTATGAGTATGAGTTTATGTATGAGTATGAGTACGAGTATGCGTATGAATATGAGTATGAGTATGAGTATGAGTATAAGTATTAGTATGAGTATGAGTACGATTATTAGTATGAGTATGAGTATGAGTATGAGTATGAGTTTAAGTATGAGTATGAGTACGAGTATGCGTATGAATATGAGTATGAGTATGAGTATGAGTATGGGTATGAGTATGAGTATGAGTATGAGTATGAGTATGAGTTTAAGTATGAGCATGAGCATGAGCATGAGCATGAGTATGAGTATGAGTATGAGTATGAGTATGAGTATGAGTGTGAGTATGAGTATGAGTATGAGTATGAGTATGAGTATGAGTATGTGTATGAGTATGAGTATGAGTATGAGTATGTGTATGAGTATGAGTATGAGTTAGAGTATGAGTATGTGTATGAGTATGAGTATGAGTATGAGTATGAGTATGAGTGTGAGTGTGAGTGCGAATGTGAGTATGAGGATGAGTATGAGTATGAGTATGTGTATGAGTATGAGTATGAGTATGACTATGAGTATGAGTATGAGTATGAGTATGAGTATGAGTATGAGTATGAGTATGACTATGAGTATGAGTATGACTATGTCTATGACTATGAGAATGAGTATGAGTATGAGTATGAGTATGAGTATGAGTGTGAGTATGAGTATGAGTATGAGTATGAGTATGAGTATGAGTATGAGTATGAGAATGAGTATGAGTATGAGTATGAGTATAAGTATTAGTATGAGTATGAGTTAGAGTATGAGTATGTGTATGAGTATGAGTATGAGTATGAGTATGAGTATGAGTGTGAGTGCGAATGTGAGTATGAGTATGAGTATGAGTATGAGTATGAGTATGTGTATGAGTATGAGTATGAGTATGACTATGAGTATGAGTATGAGTATGAGTATGAGTATGAGTATGAGTATGAGTATGAGTATGAGTATGACTATGAGTATGAGTATGACTATGACTATGACTATGAGAATGAGTATCAGTATGAGTATGAGTATGAGTATGAGTATGAGTGTGAGTATGAGTATGAGTATGAGTATGAGTATGAGTATGAGAATGAGTATGAGTATGAGTATGAGTATGAGTATGAGTATGAGTATGAGTATGAGTATGAGGATAAGTATTAGTATGAGTATGAGTACGAGTATTAGTATGAGTATGAGTATGAGTATGAGTTTAAGTATGAGTCTGAGTACGAGTATGCGTATGAATATGAGTATGAGTATGAGTATGAGTATGGGTATGAGTATGAGTATGAGTATGAGTATGAGTATGAGTATGAGTATGAGTATGAGTATGAGTATGAGTATGAGTATGAGTATGAGTATGAGTATGAGTATGAGTATGATTATGAGTATGAGTGTGAGTATGAGTATGAGTATGAGTATAAGTATTAGTATGAGTATGAGTATGAGTATGAGTATGAGTATGAGTATGAGTATGAGTATGTGTATGAGTATGAGTATGAGTATGAGTATGAGAATGAGTATGAGTATGAGTATGATTATGAGTATGAGTATGAGTATGAGTATGAGTATGAGTATGAGTATAAGTATTAGTATGAGTATAAGTATTAGTATGAGTATGAGTACGAGTATTAGTATGAGTATGAGTATGAGTATGAGTATGAGTTAAAGTATGTGTCTGAGTACGAGTATGCGTATGAATATGAGTATGAGTATGAGTATGAGTATGGGTATGAGTATGAGTATGAGTATGAGTATGAGTATGAGTATGAGTATGAGTATGAGTATGAGTATGATTATGAGTATGAGTATGAGTATGAGTATGAGTATGAGTGTGAGTGCGAATGTGAGTATGAGTATGAGTATGTGCAAGAGTATGAGTATGTGTATGAGTATGAGTATGAGTATGAGTGTGAGTATGAGAATTAGTATGAGTATGTGTATGAGTATGAGTATGAGTATGAGTATGACTATGAGTATGAGTATGACTATGACTATGACTATGAGAATGAGTATCAGTATGAGTATGAGTATGAGTATGAGTATGAGTGTGAGTATGAGTATGAGTATGAGTATGAGTATGAGTATGAGAATGAGTATGAGTATGAGTATGAGTATGAGTATGAGTATGAGTATGAGTATGAGGATAAGTATTAGTATGAGTATGAGTACGAGTATTAGTATGAGTATGAGTATGAGTATGAGTTTAAGTATGAGTCTGAGTACGAGTATGCGTATGAAAATGAGTATGAGTATGAGTATGAGTATGAGTATGAGTATGAGTATGAGTATGAGTATGTGTATGAGTATGAGTATGAGTATGAGTATGAGTATGAGAATGAGTATGAGTATGAGTATGATTATGAGTATGAGTATGAGTATGAGTATGAGTATGAGTATGAGTATAAGTATTAGTATGAGTATAAGTATTAGTATGAGTATGAGTACGAGTATTAGTATGAGTATGAGTATGAGTATGAGTATGAGTTTAAGTATGTGTCTGAGTACGAGTATGCGTATGAATATGAGTATGAGTATGAGTATGAGTATGGGTATGAGTATGAGTATGAGTATGAGTATGAGTATGAGTATGAGTATGAGTATGAGTATGAGTATGAGTATGAGTATGAGTATGAGTATGAGTATGATTATGAGTATGAGTATGAGTATGAGTATGAGTATGAGTGTGAGTGCGAATGTGAGTATGAGTATGAGTATGTGCAAGAGTATGAGTATGTGTATGAGTATGAGTATGAGTATGAGTATGAGTATGAGTTTAAGTATGAGTATGAGTACGAGTATGCGTATGAATATGAGTATGAGTATGAGTATGAGTATGGGTATGAGTATGAGTATGAGTATAAGTATGAGCATGAGCATGAGTATGAGTATGAGTATGAGTATGAGTATGAGTATGAGTAAGAGTATGAGTATGAGTATGAGTATAAGTATGAGTATGAGTATGAGTATGAGTATGAGTATGAGTATGAGTATAAGTATTAGTATGAGTATGAGTTAGAGTATGAGTATGTGTATGAGTATGAGTATGAGTATGAGTATGAGTATGAGTATGAGTATGACTATGAGTATGAGTATGACTATGACTATGACTATGAGAATGAGTATGAGTATGAGTATTAGTATGAATATGAGTATGAGTATGAGTGTGAGTATGAGTATGAGTATGAGTATGAGTATGAGTATGTGTATGAGTATGAGTATGAGTATGAGTATGAGTATGAGAATGAGTATGAGTATGAGTATGAGTATGAGTATGAGTATGAGTATGAGCATGAGCATGAGCATGAGTATGAGTATGAGTATGAGTATGAGTATGAGTATAAGTATGAGTATGAGTATGAGTATGAGTATGAGCATGAGCATGAGCATGAGCATGAGTATGAGTATGAGTATGAGTATGAGTATGAGTATGAGTGTGAGTATGAGTATGAGTATGAGTATGAGTATGAGTATGAGTATGTGTATGAGTATGAGTATGAGTATGAGTATGTGTATGAGTATGAGTATGAGTTAGAGTATGAGTATGTGTATGAGTATGAGTATGAGTATGAGTATGAGTATGAGTGTGAGTGTGAGTGCGAATGTGAGTATGAGGATGAGTATGAGTATGAGTATGTGTATGAGTATGAGTATGAGTATGACTATGAGTATGAGTATGAGTATGAGTATGAGTATGAGTATGAGTATGAGTATGACTATGAGTATGAGTATGACTATGTCTATGACTATGAGAATGAGTATGAGTATGAGTATGAGTATGAGTATGAGTATGAGTATGAGTATGAGTATGAGTATGAGTATGAGTATGAGTATGACTATGAGTATGAGTATGACTATGACTATGACTATGAGAATGAGTATCAGTATGAGTATGAGTATGAGTATGAGTATGAGTGTGAGTATGAGTATGAGTATGAGTATGAGTATGAGTATGAGAATGAGTATGAGTATGAGTATGAGTATGAGTATGAGTATGAGTATGAGTATGAGTATAAGTATTAGTATGAGTATGAGTACGATTATTAGTATGAGTATGAGTATGAGTATGAGTTTAAGTATGAGTATGAGTACGAGTATGCGTATGAATATGAGTATGAGTATGAGTATGAGTATAAGTATTAGTATGAGTATGAGTACGATTATTTGTATGAGTATGAGTATGAGTATGAGTATGAGTTTAAGTATGAGTATGAGTACGAGTATGCGTATGAATATGAGTATGAGTATGAGTATGAGTATGGGTATGAGTATGAGTATGAGTATGAGTATGAGTTTAAGTATGAGCATGAGCATGAGCATGAGTATGAGTATGAGTATGAGTATGAGTATGAGTGTGAGTATGAGTATGAGTATGAGTATGAGTATGAGAATGAGTATGAGTATGAGTATGAGTATAAGTATTAGTATGAGTATGAGTATGAGTATGAGTATGACTATGAGTATGAGTATGACTATGACTATGACTATGAGAATGAGTATCAGTATGAGTATGAGTATGAGTATGAGTATGAGTGTGAGTATGAGTATGAGTATGAGTATGAGTATGAGTATGAGAATGAGTATGAGTATGAGTATGAGTATGAGTATGAGTATGAGTATGAGTATGAGGATAAGTATTAGTATGAGTATGAGTACGAGTATTAGTATGAGTATGAGTATGAGTATGAGTTTAAGTATGAGTCTGAGTACGAGTATGCGTATGAATATGAGTATGAGTATGAGTATGAGTATGGGTATGAGTATGAGTATGAGTATGAGTATGAGTATGAGTATGAGTATGAGTATGAGTATGAGTATGAGTATGAGTATGAGTATGAGTATGAGTATGAGTATGAGTATGAGTATGATTATGAGTATGAGTATGAGTATGAGTATGAGTATGAGTATAAGTATTAGTATGAGTATGAGTACGAGTATTAGTATGAGTATGAGTATGAGTATGAGTTTAAGTATGAGTCTGAGTACGAGTATGCGTATGAATATGAGTATGAGTATGAGTATGAGTATGGGTATGAGTATGAGTATGAGTATGAGTATGAGTATGAGTATGAGTATGAGTATGAGTATGAGTATGAGTATGAGTATGAGTATGAGTATGATTATGAGTATGAGTATGAGTATGAGTATGAGTGTGAGTGCGAATGTGAGTATGAGTATGAGTATGTGCAAGAGTATGAGTATGTGTATGAGTATGAGTATGAGTATGAGTGTGAGTATGAGAATTAGTATGAGTATGTGTATGAGTATGAGTACGAGTATTAGTATGAGTATGAGTATGAGTATGAGTATGAGTTTAAGTATGAGTCTGAGTACGAGTATGCGTATGAATATGAGTATGAGTATGAGTATGAGTATGAGTATGGGTATGAGTATGAGTATGAGTATGAGTATGAGTATGAGTATGAGTATGAGTATGAGTATGAGTATGAGTATGAGTATGAGTATGAGTATGAGTATGAGTTTAAGTATGAGTATGAGTACGAGTATGCGTATGAATATGAGTATGAGTATGAGTATGAGTATGGGTATGAGTATGAGTATGAGTATGAGTATGAGTTTAAGTATGAGCATGAGCATGAGCATGAGTATGAGTATGAGTATGAGTATGAGTATGAGTGTGAGTATGAGTATGAGTATGAGTATGAGTATGAGTATGAGTATGAGTATGAGTATGAGTATGTGTATGAGTATGAGTATGAGTTAGAGTATGAGTATGTGTATGAGTATGAGTATGTGTATGAGTATGAGTATGAGTATGAGTATGAGTGTGAGTATGAGTATGAGTATGAGTATGAGTATGAGTATGAGTATGAGTATGAGTATGAGTATGAGAATGAGTATGAGTATGAGTATGAGTATATGTATTAGTATGAGTATGAGTATGAGTATGAGTATGACTATGAGTATGAGTATGACTATGACTATGACTATGAGAATGAGTATCAGTATGAGTATGAGTATGAGTATGAGTATGAGTATGAGTGTGAGTATGAGTATGAGTATGAGTATGAGTATGAGTATGAGAATGAGTATGAGTATGAGTATGAGTATGAGTATGATTATGAGTATGAGTATGAGGATAAGTATTAGTATGAGTATGAGTACGAGTATTAGTATGAGTATGAGTATGAGTATGAGTTTAAGTATGAGTCTGAGTACGAGTATGCGTATGAATATGAGTATGAGTATGAGTATGAGTATGGGTATGAGTATGAGTATGAGTATGAGTATGAGTATGAGTATGAGTATGAGTATGAGTATGAGTATGAGTATGAGTATGAGTATGAGTATGAGTATGAGTATGATTATGAGTATGAGTATGAGTATGAGTATGAGTATGAGTATGATTATGAGTATGAGTATGAGTATGAGTATGAGTATGAGTATGAGTATGAGTATGATTATGAGTATGAGTATGAGTATGAGTATGAGTGTGAGTGCGAATGTGAGTATGAGTATGAGTATGTGCAAGAGTATGAGTATGTGTATGAGTATGAGTATGAGTATGAGTGTGAGTATGAGAATTAGTATGAGTATGTGTATGAGTATGAGTACGAGTATTAGTATGAGTATGAGTATGAGTATGAGTATGAGTTTAAGTATGAGTCTGAGTACGAGTATGCGTATGAATATGAGTATGAGTATGAGTATGAGTATGAGTATGGGTATGAGTATGAGTATGAGTATGAGTATGAGTATGAGTATGAGTATGAGTATGAGTATGAGTATGAGTATGAGTATGAGTATGAGTATGAGTATGAGTATGAGTATGAGTATGAGTATGAGTATGAGTATGAGTATGATTATGAGTATGAGTATGAGTATGAGTATGAGTATGAGTATGAGTATGAGTATGAGTATAAGTATTAGTATGAGTATGAGTACGAGTATTAGTATGAGTATGAGTATGAGTATGAGTTTAAGTATGAGTCTGAGTACGAGTATGCGTATGAATATGAGTATGAGTATGAGTATGAGTATGGGTATGAGTATGAGTATGAGTATGAGTATGAGTATGAGTATGAGTATGAGTATGAGTATGAGTATGAGTATGAGTATAAGTATAAGTATGAGTATGAGTACGAGTATTAGTATGAGTATGAGTATGAGTATGAGTTTAAGTATGAGTATGAGTACGAGTATGCGTATGAATATGAGTATGAGTATGAGTATGAGTATGGGTATGAATATGAGTATGAGTATGAGTATGAGTATAAGTATGAGCATGAGCATGAGTATGAGTATGAGTATGAGTATGAGTAAGAGTATGAGTATGAGTATGAGTATGAGTATAAGTATGAGTATGAGTATGAGTATGAGTATGAGTATGAGTATAAGTATTAGTATGAGTATGAGTTAGAGTATGAGTATGTGTATGAGTATGAGTATGAGTATGAGTATGAGTATGTGTATGAGTATGAGTATGAGTTAGAGTATGAGTATGTGTATGAGTATGAGTATGAGTATGAGTATGAGTATGAGTGTGAGTGTGAGTGCGAATGTGAGTATGAGGATGAGTATGAGTATGTGTATGAGTATGAGTATGAGTATGACTATGAGTATGAGTATGAATATGAGTATGAGTATGAGTATGAGTATGAGTATGAGTATGAGTATGAGTATGAGTATGAGTATGACTATGAGTATGAGTATGACTATGTCTATGACTATGAGAATGAGTATGAGTATGAGTATGAGTATGAGTATGAGTATGAGTACGAGTGTGAGTATGAGTATGAGTATGAGTATGAGTATGAGTATGAGTATGAGTATGAGTATGAGTATGAGTATGAGTATGAGTATGAGAATGAGTATGAGTATGAGTATGAGTATAAGTATTAGTATGAGTATGAGTTAGAGTATGAGTATGTGTATGAGTATGAGTATGAGTATGAGTATGAGTATGAGTGTGAGTGTGAGTGCGAATGTGAGTATGAGTATGAGTATGGGTATGAGTATGAGTATGTGTATGAGTATGAGTGTGAGTATGACTATGAGTATGAGTATGAGTATGAGTATGAGTATGAGTATGAGTATGAGTATGAGTATGAGTATGAGTATGAGTATGACTATGAGTATGAGTATGACTATGACTATGACTATGAGAATGAGTATCAGTATGAGTATGAGTATGAGTATGAGTATGAGTGTGAGTATGAGTATGAGTATGAGTATGAGTATGAGTATGAGAATGAGTATGAGTATGAGTATGAGTATGAGTATGAGTATGAGTATGAGTATGAGGATAAGTATTAGTATGAGTATGAGTACGAGTATTAGTATGAGTATGAGTATGAGTATGAGTTTAAGTATGAGTCTGAGTACGAGTATGCGTATGAAAATGAGTATGAGTATGAGTATGGGTATGAGTATGAGTATGAGTATGAGTATGAGTATGAGTATGAGTATGAGTATGAGTATGAGTATGATTATGAGTATGAGTATGAGTATGAGTATGTGTATGAGTATGAGTATGAGTATGAGTATGAGTATGAGTGTGAGTGTGAGTGCGAATGTGAGTATGAGTATGAGTATGAGTATGAGTATGAGTATGTGTATGAGTATGAGTATGAGTATGACTATGAGTATGAGTATGAGTATGAGTATGAGTATGAGTATGAGTATGAGTATGAGTATGACTATGAGTATGAATATGACTATGACTATGACTATGAGAATGAGTATCAGTATGAGTATGAGTATGAGTATGAGTATGAGTGTGAGTATGAGTATGAGTATGAGTATGAGTATGAGTATGAGAATGAGTATGAGTATGAGTATGAGTATGAGTATGAGTATGAGTATGAGTATGAGTATGAGTATAAGTATTAGTATGAGTATGAGTACGATTATTAGTATGAGTATGAGTATGAGTATGAGTATGAGTTTATGTATGAGTATGAGTACGAGTATGCGTATGAATATGAGTATGAGTATGAGTATGAGTATAAGTATTAGTATGAGTATGAGTACGATTATTAGTATGAGTATGAGTATGAGTATGAGTATGAGTTTAAGTATGAGTATGAGTACGAGTATGCGTATGAATATGAGTATGAGTATGAGTATGAGTATGGGTATGAGTATGAGTATGAGTATGAGTATGAGTATGAGTTTAAGTATGAGCATGAGCATGAGCATGAGCATGAGTATGAGTATGAGTATGAGTATGAGTATGAGTATGAGTGTGAGTATGAGTATGAGTATGAGTATGAGTATGAGTATGAGTATGTGTATGAGTATGAGTATGAGTATGAGTATGTGTATGAGTATGAGTATGAGTTAGAGTATGAGTATGTGTATGAGTATGAGTATGAGTATGAGTATGAGTATGAGTGTGAGTGTGAGTGCGAATGTGAGTATGAGGATGAGTATGAGTATGAGTATGTGTATGAGTATGAGTATGAGTATGACTATGAGTATGAGTATGAGTATGAGTATGAGTATGAGTATGAGTATGAGTATGACTATGAGTATGAGTATGACTATGTCTATGACTATGAGAATGAGTATGAGTATGAGTATGAGTATGAGTATGAGTGTGAGTATGAGTATGAGTATGAGTATGAGTATGAGTATGAGTATGAGTATGAGAATGAGTATGAGTATGAGTATGAGTATAAGTATTAGTATGAGTATGAGTTAGAGTATGAGTATGTGTATGAGTATGAGTATGAGTATGAGTATGAGTATGAGTGTGAGTGCGAATGTGAGTATGAGTATGAGTATGAGTATGAGTATGAGTATGTGTATGAGTATGAGTATGAGTATGACTATGAGTATGAGTATGAGTATGAGTATGAGTATGAGTATGAGTATGAGTATGAGTATGACTATGAGTATGAGTATGACTATGACTATGACTATGAGAATGAGTATCAGTATGAGTATGAGTATGAGTATGAGTATGAGTGTGAGTATGAGTATGAGTATGAGTATGAGTATGAGTATGAGAATGAGTATGAGTATGAGTATGAGTATGAGTATGAGTATGAGTATGAGTATGAGTATGAGGATAAGTATTAGTATGAGTATGAGTACGAGTATTAGTATGAGTATGAGTATGAGTATGAGTTTAAGTATGAGTCTGAGTACGAGTATGCGTATGAATATGAGTATGAGTATGAGTATGAGTATGGGTATGAGTATGAGTATGAGTATGAGTATGAGTATGAGTATGAGTATGAGTATGAGTATGAGTATGAGTATGAGTATGAGTATGAGTATGAGTATGAGTATGAGTATGATTATGAGTATGAGTGTGAGTATGAGTATGAGTATGAGTATAAGTATTAGTATGAGTATGAGTATGAGTATGAGTATGAGTATGAGTATGAGTATGAGTATGTGTATGAGTATGAGTATGAGTATGAGTATGAGAATGAGTATGAGTATGAGTATGATTATGAGTATGAGTATGAGTATGAGTATGAGTATGAGTATGAGTATAAGTATTAGTATGAGTATAAGTATTAGTATGAGTATGAGTACGAGTATTAGTATGAGTATGAGTATGAGTATGAGTATGAGTTAAAGTATGTGTCTGAGTACGAGTATGCGTATGAATATGAGTATGAGTATGAGTATGAGTATGGGTATGAGTATGAGTATGAGTATGAGTATGAGTATGAGTATGAGTATGAGTATGAGTATGAGTATGAGTATGATTATGAGTATGAGTATGAGTATGAGTATGAGTATGAGTGTGAGTGCGAATGTGAGTATGAGTATGAGTATGTGCAAGAGTATGAGTATGTGTATGAGTATGAGTATGAGTATGAGTGTGAGTATGAGAATTAGTATGAGTATGTGTATGAGTATGAGTATGAGTATGAGTATGACTATGAGTATGAGTATGACTATGACTATGACTATGAGAATGAGTATCAGTATGAGTATGAGTATGAGTATGAGTATGAGTGTGAGTATGAGTATGAGTATGAGTATGAGTATGAGTATGAGAATGAGTATGAGTATGAGTATGAGTATGAGTATGAGTATGAGTATGAGTATGAGGATAAGTATTAGTATGAGTATGAGTACGAGTATTAGTATGAGTATGAGTATGAGTATGAGTTTAAGTATGAGTCTGAGTACGAGTATGCGTATGAAAATGAGTATGAGTATGAGTATGAGTATGAGTATGAGTATGAGTATGAGTATGAGTATGTGTATGAGTATGAGTATGAGTATGAGTATGAGTATGAGAATGAGTATGAGTATGAGTATGATTATGAGTATGAGTATGAGTATGAGTATGAGTATGAGTATGAGTATAAGTATTAGTATGAGTATAAGTATTAGTATGAGTATGAGTACGAGTATTAGTATGAGTATGAGTATGAGTATGAGTATGAGTTTAAGTATGTGTCTGAGTACGAGTATGCGTATGAATATGAGTATGAGTATGAGTATGAGTATGGGTATGAGTATGAGTATGAGTATGAGTATGAGTATGAGTATGAGTATGAGTATGAGTATGAGTATGAGTATGAGTATGAGTATGAGTATGAGTATGATTATGAGTATGAGTATGAGTATGAGTATGAGTATGAGTGTGAGTGCGAATGTGAGTATGAGTATGAGTATGTGCAAGAGTATGAGTATGTGTATGAGTATGAGTATGAGTATGAGTATGAGTATGAGTTTAAGTATGAGTATGAGTACGAGTATGCGTATGAATATGAGTATGAGTATGAGTATGAGTATGGGTATGAGTATGAGTATGAGTATAAGTATGAGCATGAGCATGAGTATGAGTATGAGTATGAGTATGAGTATGAGTATGAGTAAGAGTATGAGTATGAGTATGAGTATAAGTATGAGTATGAGTATGAGTATGAGTATGAGTATGAGTATGAGTATGAGTATAAGTATTAGTATGAGTATGAGTTAGAGTATGAGTATGTGTATGAGTATGAGTATGAGTATGAGTATGAGTATGAGTATGAGTATGACTATGAGTATGAGTATGACTATGACTATGACTATGAGAATGAGTATGAGTATGAGTATTAGTATGAATATGAGTATGAGTATGAGTGTGAGTATGAGTATGAGTATGAGTATGAGTATGAGTATGAGTATGTGTATGAGTATGAGTATGAGTATGAGTATGAGTATGAGAATGAGTATGAGTATGAGTATGAGTATGAGTATGAGTATGAGTATGAGCATGAGCATGAGCATGAGTATGAGTATGAGTATGAGTATGAGTATGAGTATAAGTATGAGTATGAGTATGAGTATGAGTATGAGCATGAGCATGAGCATGAGTATGAGTATTAGTACGAGTATGAGTATGAGTATAAGTACTAGTATGAGTATGAGTACCAGTATTAGTATGAGTATGAGTATGAGTATGAGTTTAAGTATGAGTATGAGTATGAGTATGAGTATGTGTATGAGTATGAGTATGAGTATGAGTATGTGTATAAGTATGAGAATGAGTATGAGTGTGAGTATGAGAATGAGTATGAGTATGTGTATGAGTATGAGTATGAGTATGAGTATGAGTATGAGTATGAGTAAGAGTATGAGTATGAGTATGAGTATGAGTATAAGTATGAGTATGAGTATGAGTATGAGTATGAGTATGAGTATGAGTATAAGTATTAGTATGAGTATGAGTTAGAGTATGAGTATGTGTATGAGTATGAGTATGAGTATGAGTATGTGTATGAGTATGAGTATGAGTTAGAGTATGAGTATGTGTATGAGTATGAGTATGAGTATGAGTATGAGTATGAGTATGAGTATGAGTGTGAGTGTGAGTGCGAATGTGAGTATGAGGATGAGTATGAGTATGTGTATGAGTATGAGTATGAGTATGACTATGAGTATGAGTATGAGTATGAGTATGAGTATGAGTATGAGTATGAGTATGAGTATGACTATGAGTATGAGTATGACTATGTCTATGACTATGAGAATGAGTATGAGTATGAGTATGAGTATGAGTATGAGTATGAGTATGAGTGTGAGTATGAGTATGAGTATGAGTATGAGTATGAGTATGAGTATGAGTATGAGTATGAGAATGAGTATGAGTATGAGTATGAGTATAAGTATTAGTATGAGTATGAGTTAGAGTATGAGTATGTGTATGAGTATGAGTATGAGTATGAGTATGAGTATGAGTGTGAGTGTGAGTGCGAATGTGAGTATGAGTATGAGTATGGGTATGAGTATGAGTATGTGTATGAGTATGAGTATGAGTATGACTATGAGTATGAGTATGAGTATGAGTATGAGTATGAGTATGAGTATGAGTATGAGTATGAGTATGAGTATGAGTATGAGTATGACTATGAGTATGAGTATGAGTATGAGTATGAGTATGAGTATGAGTATGAGTATGAGTATGAGTATGAGTATGAGTATGACTATGAGTATGAGTATGACTATGACTATGACTATGAGAATGAGTATCAGTATGAGTATGAGTATGAGTATGGGTATGAGTATGAGTATGAGTATGAGTATGAGTATGAGTATGAGTATGAGTATGAGTATGAGTATGAGTATGAGTATGAGTATGAGTATGAGTATGAGTATGAGTATGAGTATGAGTATGAGTATGAGTATGAGTATGAGTATGAGTATGAGTATGAGTATGAGTATGAGTATGATTATGATTATGAGTATGAGTATGAGTATGAGTATGAGTATGAGTATGAGTATGAGTATAAGTATTAGTATGAGTATGAGTACGAGTATTAGTATGAGTATGAGTATGAGTATGAGTTTAAGTATGAGTCTGAGTACGAGTATGCGTATGAATATGAGTATGAGTATGAGTATGAGTATGGGTATGAGTATGAGTATGAGTATGAGTATGAGTATGAGTATGAGTATGAGTATGAGTATGAGTATGAGTATGAGTATGAGTATAAGTATTAGTATGAGTATGAGTACGAGTATTAGTATGAGTATGAGTATGAGTATGAGTTTAAGTATGAGTATGAGTACGAGTATGCGTATGAATATGAGTATGAGTATCAGTATGAGTATGGGTATGAGTATGAGTATGAGTATGAGTATGAGTATAAGTATGAGCATGAGCATGAGTATGAGTATGAGTATGAGTATGAGTATGAGTATGAGTAAGAGTATAAGTATGAGTATGAGTATGAGTATGAGTATGAGTATGAGTATGAGTATAAGTATTAGTATGAGTATGAGTTAGAGTATGAGTATGTGTATGAGTATGAGTATGAGTATGAGTATGTGTATGAGTATGAGTATGAGTTAGAGTATGAGTATGTGTATGAGTATGAGTATGAGTATGAGTATGAATATGAGTATGAGTGTGAGTGTGAGTGCGAATGTGAGTATGAGGATGAGTATGAGTATGTGTATGAGTATGAGTATGAGTATGACTATGAGTATGAGTATGAGTATGAGTATGAGTATGAGTATGAGTATGAGTATGACTATGAGTATGAGTATGACTATGTCTATGACTATGAGAATGAGTATGAGTATGAGTATGAGTATGAGTATGAGTATGAGTGTGAGTGTGAGTGCGAATGTGAGTATGAGTATGAGTATAAGTATGAGTATGAGTATGTGTATGAGTATGAGTATGAGTATGACTATGAGTATGAGTATGAGTATGAGTATGAGTATGAGTATGACTATGAGTATGAGTATGACTATGTCTATGACTATGAGAATGAGTATGAGTATGAGTATGAGTATGAGTATGAGTATGAATATGAGTGTGAGTATGAGTATGAGTATGAGTATGAGTATGAGTATGAGTATGAGTATGAGTATGAGTATGAGAATGAGTATGAGTATGAGTATGAGTATAAGTATTAGTATGAGTATGAGTTAGAGTATGAGTATGTGTATGAGTATGAGTATGAGTATGAGTATGAGTATGAGTGTGAGTGTGACTGCGAATGTGAGTATGAGTATGAGTATGGGTATGAGTATGAGTATGTGTATGAGTATGAGTATGAGTATGACTATGAGTATGAGTATGAGTATGAGTATGAGTATGAGTGTGAGTGTGAGTGCGAATGTGAGTATGAGTATGAGTATGAGTATGAGTATGAGTATGAGTGTGAGTGTGAGTGCGAATGTGAGTATGAGGATGAGTATGAGTATGTGTATGAGTATGAGTATGAGTATGACTATGAGTATGAGTATGAGTATGAGTATGAGTATGAGTATGAGTATGACTATGAGTATGAGTATGACTATGTCTATGACTATGAGAATGAGTATGAGTATGAGTATGAGTATGAGTATGAGTATGAGTATGAGTATGAGTATGAGTATGAGTATGAGTATGAGTATGATTATGAGTATGAGTGTGAGTATGAGTATGAGTATGAGTATAAGTATTAGTATGAGTATGAGTATGAGTATGAGTATGAGTATGAGTATGAGTATGAGTATGTGTATGAGTATGAGTATGAGTATGAGTATGAGTATGAGAATGAGTATGAGTATGAGTATGATTATGAGTATGAGTATGAGTATGAGTATGAGTATGAGTATGAGTATAAGTATTAGTATGAGTATAAGTATTAGTATGAGTATGAGTACGAGTATTAGTATGAGTATGAGTATGAGTATGAGTATGAGTTTAAGTATGTGTCTGAGTACGAGTATGCGTATGAATATGAGTATGAGTATGAGTATGAGTATGGGTATGAGTATGAGTATGAGTATGAGTATGAGTATGAGTATGAGTATGAGTATGAGTATGAGTATGAGTATGAGTATGAGTATGAGGATGAGTATGAGTATGATTATGAGTATGAGTATGAGTATGAGTATGAGTGTGAGTGCGAATGTGAGTATGAGTATGAGTATGTGCAAGAGTATGAGTATGTGTATGAGTATGAGTATGAGTGTGAGTATGAGAATTAGTATGAGTATGTGTATGAGTATGAGTACGAGTATTAGTATGAGTATGAGTATGAGTATGAGTATGAGTTTAAGTATGAGTCTGAGTACGAGTATGCGTATGAATATGAGTATGAGTATGAGTATGGGTATGAGTATGAGTATGAGTATGAGTATGAGTATGAGTATGAGTATGAGTATGAGTATGAGTATGAGTATGAGTATGAGTATGAGTATGAGTATGAGTATGAGTATGAGTATGAGTATGAGTATGAGTATGAGTATGAGTATGAGTATGAGTATGAGTATGATTATGAGTATGAGTATGAGTATGAGTATGAGTATGAGTATAAGTATTAGTATGAGTATGAGTACGAGTATTAGTATGAGTATGAGTATGAGTATGAGTTTAAGTATGAGTCTGAGTACGAGTATGCGTATGAATATGAGTATGAGTATGAGTATGAGTATGAGTATGGGTATGAGTATGAGTATGAGTATGAGTATGAGTAAGAGTATGAGTATGAGTATGAGTATGAGTATGAGTATGAGTATGAGTATGAGTATGAGTATAAGTATTAGTATGAGTATGAGTACGAGTATTAGTATGAGTATGAGTATGAGTATGAGTTTAAGTATGAGTATGAGTACGAGTATGCGTATGAATATGAGTATGAGTATGAGTATGAGTATGAGTATGGGTATGAGTATGAGTATGAGTATGAGTATAAGTATGAGCATGAGCATGAGTATGAGTATGAGTATGAGTATGAGTATGAGTAAGAGTATGAGTATGAGTATGAGTATAAGTATGAGTATGAGTATGAGTATGAGTATGAGTATGAGTATGAGTATGAGTATAAGTATTAGTATGAGTATGAGTTAGAGTATGAGTATGTGTATGAGTATGAGTATGAGTATGAGTATGAGTATGAGTATGAGTTTAAGTATGAGTATGAGTACGAGTATGCGTATGAATATGAGTATGAGTATGAGTATGAGTATGGGTATGAGTATGAGTATGAGTATGAGTATAAGTATGAGCATGAGCATGAGTATGAGTATGAGTATGAGTATGAGTATGAGTAAGAGTATGAGTATGAGTATGAGTATAAGTATGAGTATGAGTATGAGTATGAGTATGAGTATGAGTATGAGTATGAGTATAAGTATTAGTATGAGTATGAGTTAGAGTATGAGTATGTGTATGAGTATGAGTATGAGTATGAGTATGAGTATGAGTATGAGTATGACTATGAGTATGAGTATGACTATGACTATGACTATGAGAATGAGTATGAGTATGAGTATTAGTATGAATATGAGTATGAGTATGAGTGTGAGTATGAGTATGAGTATGAGTATGAGTATGAGTATGTGTATGAGTATGAGTATGAGTATGAGTATGAGTATGAGAATGAGTATGAGTATGAGTATGAGTATGAGTATGAGTATGAGTATGAGCATGAGCATGAGCATGAGTATGAGTATGAGTATGAGTATGAGTATGAGTATAAGTATGAGTATGAGTATGAGTATGAGTATGAGCATGAGCATGAGCATGAGTATGAGTATTAGTACGAGTATGAGTATGAGTATAAGTACTAGTATGAGTATGAGTACCAGTATTAGTATGAGTATGAGTATGAGTATGAGTTTAAGTATGAGTATGAGTATGAGTATGTGCATGAGTATGAGTATGAGTATGAGTATGTGTATAAGTATGAGAATGAGTATGAGTGTGAGTATGAGAATGAGTATGAGTATGTGTATGAGTATGAGTATGAGTATGAGTATGAGTATGAGTATGAGTATGAGTAAGAGTATGAGTATGAGTATGAGTATGAGTATAAGTATGAGTATGAGTATGAGTATGAGTATGAGTATGAGTATGAGTATAAGTATTAGTATGAGTATGAGTTAGAGTATGAGTATGTGTATGAGTATGAGTATGAGTATGAGTATGTGTATGAGTATGAGTATGAGTTAGAGTATGAGTATGTGTATGAGTACGAGTATGAGTATGAGTATGAGTATGAGTATGAGTGTGAGTGTGAGTGCGAATGTGAGTATGAGGATGAGTATGAGTATGTGTATGAGTATGAGTATGAGTATGACTATGAGTATGAGTATGAGTATGAGTATGAGTATGAGTATGAGTATGAGTATGACTATGAGTATGAGTATGACTATGTCTATGACTATGAGAATGAGTATGAGTATGAGTATGAGTATGAGTATGAGTATGAGTATGAGTATGAGTGTGAGTATGAGTATGAGTATGAGTATGAGTATGAGTATGAGTATGAGTATGAGTATGAGAATGAGTATGAGTATGAGTATGAGTATAAGTATTAGTATGAGTATGAGTTAGAGTATGAGTATGTGTATGAGTATGAGTATGAGTATGAGTATGAGTATGAGTATGAGTGTGAGTGTGAGTGCGAATGTGAGTATGAGTATGAGTATGGGTATGAGTATGAGTATGTGTATGAGTATGAGTATGAGTATGACTATGAGTATGAGTATGAGTATGAGTATGAGTATGAGTATGAGTATGAGTATGAGTATGAGTATGAGTATGAGTATGAGTATGAGTATGACTATGAGTATGAGTATGAGTATGAGTATGAGTATGAGTATGAGTATGAGTATGAGTATGAGTATGAGTATGAGTATGAGTATGACTATGAGTATGAGTATGACTATGACTATGACTATGAGAATGAGTATCAGTATGAGTATGAGTATGAGTATGGGTATGAGTATGAGTATGAGTATGAGTATGAGTATGAGTATGAGTATGAGTATGAGTATGAGTATGAGTATGAGTATGAGTATGAGTATGAGTATGAGTATGAGTATGAGTATGAGTATGAGTATGAGTATGAGTATGAGTATGAGTATGAGTATGAGTATGAGTATGAGTATGAGTATGAGTATGATTATGATTATGAGTATGAGTATGAGTATGAGTATGAGTATGAGTATGAGTATGAGTGTGAGTATGAGTATGAGTATGAGTATGAGTATGAGTATGAGTATGAGTATGAGTATGAGAATGAGTATGAGTATGAGTATGAGTATAAGTATTAGTATGAGTATGAGTTAGAGTATGAGTATGTGTATGAGTATGAGTATGAGTATGAGTATGAGTATGAGTGTGAGTGTGAGTGCGAATGTGAGTATGAGTATGAGTATGGGTATGAGTATGAGTATGTGTATGAGTATGAGTATGAGTATGACTATGAGTATGAGTATGAGTATGAGTATGAGTATGAGTATGAGTATGAGTATGAGTATGAGTATGAGTATGAGTATGAGTATGACTATGAGTATGAGTATGAGTATGAGTATGAGTATGAGTATGAGTATGAGTATGAGTATGAGTATGAGTATGAGTATGGGTATGAGTATGACTATGAGTATGAGTATGACTATGACTATGACTATGAGAATGAGTATCAGTATGAGTATGAGTATGAGTATGGGTATGAGTATGAGTATGAGTATGAGTATGAGTATGAGTATGAGTATGAGTATGAGTATGAGTATGAGTATGAGTATGAGTATGAGTATGAGTATGAGTATGAGTATGAGTATGAGTATGAGTATGAGTATGAGTATGAGTATGAGTATGAGTATGAGTATGAGTATGAGTATGAGTATGATTATGATTATGAGTATGAGTATGAGTATGAGTATGAGTATGAGTATGAGTATGAGTATAAGTATTAGTATGAGTATGAGTACGAGTATTAGTATGAGTATGAGTATGAGTATGAGTTTAAGTATGAGTCTGAGTACGAGTATGCGTATGAATATGAGTATGAGTATGAGTATGAGTATGGGTATGAGTATGAGTATGAGTATGAGTATGAGTATGAGTATGAGTATGAGTATGAGTATGAGTATGAGTATGAGTATGAGTATGATTATGAGTATGAGTATGAGTATGAGTATGAGTATGAGTATAAGTATTAGTATGAGTATGAGTACGAGTATTAGTATGAGTATGAGTATGAGTATGAGTATGAGTTTAAGTATGAGTCTGAGTACGAGTATGCGTATGAATATGAGTATGAGTATGAGTATGAGTATGGGTATGAGTATGAGTATGAGTATGAGTATGAGTATGAGTATGAGTATGAGTATGAGTATGAGTATGAGTATGAGTATGATTATGAGTATGAGTATGAGTATGAGTATGAGTGTGAGTGCGAATGTGAGTATGAGTATGAGTATGTGCAAGAGTATGAGTATGTGTATGAGTATGAGTATGAGTATGAGTGTGAGTATGAGAATTAGTATGAGTATGTGTATGAGTATGAGTACGAGTATTAGTATGAGTATGAGTATGAGTATGAGTATGAGTTTAAGTATGAGTCTGAGTACGAGTATGCGTATGAATATGAGTATGAGTATGAGTATGAGTATGGGTATGAGTATGAGTATGAGTATGAGTATGAGTATGAGTATGAGTATGAGTATGAGTATGAGTATGAGTATGAGTATGAGTATGAGTATGAGTATGAGTATGTGTATGAGTATGAGTATGAGTATGAGTATGAGTATGAGTGTGAGTGTGAGTGCGAATGTGAGTATGAGTATGAGTATGGGTATGAGTATGAGTATGTGTATGAGTATGAGTGTGAGTATGACTATGAGTATGAGTATGAGTATGAGTATGAGTATGAGTATGAGTATGAGTATGAGTATGAGTATGAGTATGAGTATGAGTATGACTATGAGTATGAGTATGACTATGACTATGACTATGAGAATGAGCATCAGTATGAGTATGAGTATGAGTATGAGTATGAGTGTGAGTATGAGTATGAGTATGAGTATGAGTATGAGTATGAGAATGAGTATGAGTATGAGTATGAGTATGAGTATGAGTATGAGTATGAGTATGAGTATAAGTATTAGTATGAGTATGAGTACGATTATTAGTATGAGTATGAGTATGAGTATGAGTATGAGTTTAAGTATGAGTATGAGTACGAGTATGCGTATGAATATGAGTATGAGTATGAGTATGAGTATAAGTATTAGTATGAGTATGAGTACGATTATTTGTATGAGTATGAGTATGAGTATGAGTATGAGTTTAAGTATGAGTATGAGTACGAGTATGCGTATGAATATGAGTATGAGTATGAGTATGGGTATGAGTATGAGTATGAGTATGAGTATGAGTATGAGTTTAAGTATGAGCATGAGCATGAGCATGAGTATGAGTATGAGTATGAGTATGAGTATGAGTGTGAGTATGAGTATGAGTATGAGTATGAGTATGAGTATGAGTATGAGTATGAGTATGAGTATGTGTATGAGTATGAGTATGAGTATGAGTATGAGTATGAGAATGAGTATGAGTATGAGTATGAGTATGAGTATGAGTATGAGGATAAGTATTAGTATGAGTATGAGTACGAGTATTAGTATGAGTATGAGTATGAGTATGAGTTTAAGTATGAGTCTGAGTACGAGTATGCGTATGAAAATGAGTATGAGTATGAGTATGGGTATGAGTATGAGTATGAGTATGAGTATGAGTATGAGTATGAGTATGAGTATGAGTATGAGTATGAGTATGAGTATGATTATGAGTATGAGTATGAGTATGAGTATGTGTATGAGTATGAGTATGAGTATGAGTATGAGTATGAGTGTGAGTGTGAGTGCGAATGTGAGTATGAGTATGAGTATGAGTATGAGTATGAGTATGTGTATGAGTATGAGTATGAGTATGACTATGAGTATGAGTATGAGTATGAGTATGACTATGACTATGAGAATGAGTATGAGTATGAGTATTAGTATGAATATGAGCATGAGCATGAGTATGAGTATGTGTATGAGTATGAGTATGAGTGTGAGTATGAGTATGAGTATGAGTATGAGTATGAGTATGAGTATGAGTATGAGTATGAGTATGTGTATGAGTATGAGTATGAGTTAGAGTATGAGTATGTGTATGAGTATGAGTATGAGTATGAGTATGAGTGTGAGTGTGAGTGCGAATGTGAGTATGAGGATGAGTATGAGTATGAGTATGTGTATGAGTATGAGTATGAGTATGACTATGAGTATGAGTATGAGTATGAGTATGAGTATGAGTATGAGTATGAGTATGAGTATGAGTATGAGTATGAGTATGAGTATGAGTATGAGTATGAGTATGACTATGAGTATGAGTATGACTATGTCTATGACTATGAGAATGAGTATGAGTATGAGTATGAGTATGAGTATGAGTGTGAGTATGAGTATGAGTATGAGTATGAGTATGAGTATGAGTATGAGAATGAGTATGAGTATGAGTATGAGTATGAGTATAAGTATTAGTATGAGTATGAGTTAGAGTATGAGTATGTGTATGAGTATGAGTATGAGTATGAGTATGAGTGTGAGTGTGAGTGCGAATGTGAGTATGAGTATGAGTATGAGTATGAGTATGAGTATGTGTATGAGTATGAGTATGAGTATGACTATGAGTATGAGTATGAGTATGAGTATGAGTATGAGTATGAGTATGAGTATGAGTATGACTATGAGTATGAGTATGACTATGACTATGACTATGAGAATGAGTATCAGTATGAGTATGAGTATGAGTATGAGTATGAGTGTGAGTATGAGTATGAGTATGAGTATGAGTATGAGAATGAGTATGAGTATGAGTATGAGTATGAGTATGAGTATGAGTATCAGTATGAGGATAAGTATTAGTATGAGTATGAGTACGAGTATTAGTATGAGTATGAGTATGAGTATGAGTTTAAGTATGAGTCTGAGTACGAGTATGCGTATGAATATGAGTATGAGTATGAGTATGAGTATGGGTATGAGTATGAGTATGAGTATGAGTATGAGTATGAGTATGAGTATGAGTATGAGTATGAGTATGAGTATGAGTATGAGTATGAGTATGAGTATGATTATGAGTATGAGTATGAGTATGAGTATGAGTATGAGTATGAGTATAAGTATTAGTATGAGTATGAGTACGAGTATTAGTATGAGTATGAGTATGAGTATGAGTATGAGTTTAAGTATGAGCCTGAGTACGAGTATGCGTATGAATATGAGTATGAGTATGAGTATGAGTATGGGTATGAGTATGAGTATGAGTATGAGTATGAGTATGAGTATGAGTATGAGTATGAGTATGAGTATGTGTATGAGTATGAGTATGAGTATGACTATGAGTATGAGTATGAGTATGAGTATGAGTATGAGTATGAGTATGAGTATGAGTATGAGTATGAGTATGAGTATGACTATGAGTATGAGTATGACTATGACTATGACTATGAGAATGAGCATCAGTATGAGTATGAGTATGAGTATGAGTATGAGTGTGAGTATGAGTATGAGTATGAGTATGAGTATGAGTATGAGAATGAGTATGAGTATGAGTATGAGTATGAGTATGAGTATGAGTATGAGTATGAGTATAAGTATTAGTATGAGTATGAGTACGATTATTAGTATGAGTATGAGTATGAGTATGAGTATGAGTTTAAGTATGAGTATGAGTACGAGTATGCGTATGAATATGAGTATGAGTATGAGTATGAGTATAAGTATTAGTATGAGTATGAGTACGATTATTTGTATGAGTATGAGTATGAGTATGAGTATGAGTTTAAGTATGAGTATGAGTATGAGTATGAGTGTGAGTATGAGTATGAGTATGAGTATGAGTATGAGTATGAGTATGAGTATGAGTATGAGTATGTGTATGAGTATGAGTATGAGTATGAGTATGAGTATGAGTATGAGTATGAGTATGAGTATGAGGATAAGTATTAGTATGAGTATAAGTATTAGTATGAGTATGAGTACGAGTATTAGTATGAGTATGAGTATGAGTATGAGTATGAGTTTAAGTATGTGTCTGAGTACGAGTATGCGTATGAATATGAGTATGAGTATGAGTATGAGTATGGGTATGAGTATGAGTATGAGTATGAGTATGAGTATGAGTATGAGTATGAGTATGAGTATGAGTATGAGTATGAGTATGAGTATGATTATGAGTATGAGTATGAGTATGAGTATGAGTATGAGTGTGAGTGCGAATGTGAGTATGAGTATGAGTATGTGCAAGAGTATGAGTATGTGTATGAGTATGAGTATGAGTATGAGTATGAGTATGAGTTTAAGTATGAGTATGAGTACGAGTATGCGTATGAATATGAGTATGAGTATGAGTATGAGTATGGGTATGAGTATGAGTATGAGTATAAGTATGAGCATGAGCATGAGTATGAGTATGAGTATGAGTATGAGTATGAGTAAGAGTATGAGTATGAGTATGTGTATAAGTATGAGTATGAGTATGAGTATGAGTATGAGTATGAGTATGAGTATAAGTATTAGTATGAGTATGAGTTAGAGTATGAGTATGTGTATGAGTATGAGTATGAGTATGAGTATGAGTATGAGTATGAGTATGACTATGAGTATGAGTATGACTATGACTATGACTATGAGAATGAGTATGAGTATGAGTATTAGTATGAATATGAGTATGAGTATGAGTGTGAGTATGAGTATGAGTATGAGTATGAGTATGAGTATGTGTATGAGTATGAGTATGAGTATGAGTATGAGTATGAGAATGAGTATGAGTATGAGTATGAGTATGAGTATGAGTATGAGTATGAGCATGAGCATGAGCATGAGTATGAGTATGAGTATGAGTATGAGTATGAGTATAAGTATGAGTATGAGTATGAGTATGAGTATGAGCATGAGCATGAGCATGAGTATGAGTATTAGTACGAGTATGAGTATGAGTATAAGTACTAGTATGAGTATGAGTACCAGTATTAGTATGAGTATGAGTATGAGTATGAGTTTAAGTATGAGTATGAGTATGAGTATGTGTATGAGTATGAGTATGAGTATGAGTATGTGTATAAGTATGAGAATGAGTATGAGTGTGAGTATGAGAATGAGTATGAGTATGTGTATGAGTATGAGTATGAGTATGAGTATGAGTATGAGTATGAGTAAGAGTATGAGTATGAGTATGAGTATGAGTATAAGTATGAGTATGAGTATGAGTATGAGTATGAGTATGAGTATGAGTATAAGTATTAGTATGAGTATGAGTTAGAGTATGAGTATGTGTATGAGTATGAGTATGAGTATGAGTATGTGTATGAGTATGAGTATGAGTTAGAGTATGAGTATGTGTATGAGTATGAGTATGAGTATGAGTATGAGTATGAGTATGAGTATGAGTGTGAGTGTGAGTGCGAATGTGAGTATGAGGATGAGTATGAGTATGTGTATGAGTATGAGTATGAGTATGACTATGAGTATGAGTATGAGTATGAGTATGAGTATGAGTATGAGTATGAGTATGACTATGAGTATGAGTATGACTATGTCTATGACTATGAGAATGAGTATGAGTATGAGTATGAGTATGAGTATGAGTATGAGTATGAGTGTGAGTATGAGTATGAGTATGAGTATGAGTATGAGTATGAGTATGAGTATGAGTATGAGAATGAGTATGAGTATGAGTATGAGTATAAGTATTAGTATGAGTATGAGTTAGAGTATGAGTATGTGTATGAGTATGAGTATGAGTATGAGTATGAGTATGAGTGTGAGTGTGAGTGCGAATGTGAGTATGAGTATGAGTATGGGTATGAGTATGAGTATGTGTATGAGTATGAGTATGAGTATGACTATGAGTATGAGTATGAGTATGAGTATGAGTATGAGTATGAGTATGAGTATGAGTATGAGTATGAGTATGAGTATGAGTATGACTATGAGTATGAGTATGAGTATGAGTATGAGTATGAGTATGAGTATGAGTATGAGTATGAGTATGAGTATGAGTATGAGTATGACTATGAGTATGAGTATGACTATGACTATGACTATGAGAATGAGTATCAGTATGAGTATGAGTATGAGTATGGGTATGAGTATGAGTATGAGTATGAGTATGAGTATGAGTATGAGTATGAGTATGAGTATGAGTATGAGTATGAGTATGAGTATGAGTATGAGTATGAGTATGAGTATGAGTATGAGTATGAGTATGAGTATGAGTATGAGTATGAGTATGAGTATGAGTATGATTATGATTATGAGTATGAGTATGAGTATGAGTATGAGTATGAGTATGAGTATGAGTATAAGTATTAGTATGAGTATGAGTACGAGTATTAGTATGAGTATGAGTATGAGTATGAGTTTAAGTATGAGTATGAGTATGAGTATGAGTATGAGTATGAGTATGAGTATGACTATGAGTATGAGTATGACTATGTCTATGACTATGAGAATGAGTATGAGTATGAGTATGAGTATGAGTATGAGTATGAGTATGAGTATGAGTATGAGTATGAGTATGAGTATGAGTATGAGTATGATTATGAGTATGAGTGTGAGTATGAGTATGAGTATGAGTTTAAGTATGAGTATGAGTACGAGTATGCGTATGAATATGAGTACGAGTATCAGTATGAGTATGGGTATGAGTATGAGTATGAGTATGAGTATGAGTATAAGTATGAGCATGAGCATGAGTATGAGTATGAGTATGAGTATGAGTATGAGTAAGAGTATAAGTATGAGTATGAGTATGAGTATGAGTATGAGTATGAGTATGAGTATAAGTATTAGTATGAGTATGAGTTAGAGTATGAGTATGTGTATGAGTATGAGTATGAGTATGAGTATGTGTATGAGTATGAGTATGAGTTAGAGTATGAGTATGTGTATGAGTATGAGTATGAGTATGAGTATGAGTATGAGTATGAGTGTGAGTGTGAGTGCGAATGTGAGTATGAGGATGAGTATGAGTATGTGTATGAGTATGGGTATGAGTATGACTATGAGTATGAGTATGAGTATGAGTATGAGTATGAGTATGAGTATGAGTATGAGTATGACTATGAGTATGAGTATGACTATGTCTATGACTATGAGAATGAGTATGAGTATGAGTATGAGTATGAGTATGAGTATGAGTGTGAGTGTGAGTGCGAATGTGAGTATGAGTATGAGTATGAGTATGAGTATGAGTATGTGTATGAGTATGAGTATGAGTATGACTATGAGTATGAGTATGAGTATGAGTATGAGTATGAGTATGACTATGAGTATGAGTATGACTATGTCTATGACTATGAGAATGAGTATGAGTATGAGTATGAGTATGAGTATGAGTATGAATATGAGTGTGAGTATGAGTATGAGTATGAGTATGAGTATGAGTATGAGTATGAGTATGAGTATGAGAATGAGTATGAGTATGAGTATGAGTATAAGTATTAGTATGAGTATGAGTTAGAGTATGAGTATGTGTATGAGTATGAGTATGAGTATGAGTATGAGTATGAGTGTGAGTGTGAGTGCGAATGTGAGTATGAGTATGAGTATGGGTATGAGTATGAGTATGTGTATGAGTATGAGTATGAGTATGACTATGAGTATGAGTATGAGTATGAGTATGAGTATGAGTGTGAGTGTGAGTGCGAATGTGAGTATGAGTATGAGTATGAGTATGAGTATGAGTATGAGTGTGAGTGTGAGTGCGAATGTGAGTATGAGGATGAGTATGAGTATGTGTATGAGTATGAGTATGAGTATGACTATGAGTATGAGTATGAGTATGAGTATGAGTATGAGTATGAGTATGAGTATGACTATGAGTATGAGTATGACTATGTCTATGACTATGAGAATGAGTATGAGTATGAGTATGAGTATGAGTATGAGTATGAGTATGAGTATGAGTATGAGTATGAGTATGAGTATGAGTATGAGTATGAGTATGAGTATGATTATGTGTATGAGTGTGAGTATGAGTATGAGTATGAGTATAAGTATTAGTATGAGTATGAGTATGAGTATGAGTATGAGTATGAGTATGAGTATGAGTATGTGTATGAGTATGAGTATGAGTATGAGTATGAGTATGAGAATGAGTATGAGTATGAGTATGATTATGAGTATGAGTATGAGTATGAGTATGAGTATGAGTATGAGTATAAGTATTAGTATGAGTATAAGTATTAGTATGAGTATGAGTACGAGTATTAGTATGAGTATGAGTATGAGTATGAGTATGAGTATGAGTATGAGTATGAGTATGAGTATGAGTATGAGTATGAGTATGAGTATGAGTATGAGTATGAGTATGATTATGATTATGAGTATGAGTATGAGTATGAGTATGAGTATGAGTATGAGTATGAGTATAAGTATTAGTATGAGTATGAGTACGAGTATTAGTATGAGTATGAGTATGAGTATGAGTTTAAGTATGAGTATGAGTATGAGTATGAGTATGAGTATGAGTATGAGTATGACTATGAGTATGAGTATGACTATGTCTATGACTATGAGAATGAGTATGAGTATGAGTATGAGTATGAGTATGAGTATGAGTATGAGTATGAGTATGAGTATGAGTATGAGTATGAGTATGAGTATGATTATGAGTATGAGTGTGAGTATGAGTATGAGTATGAGTTTAAGTATGAGTATGAGTACGAGTATGCGTATGAATATGAGTACGAGTATCAGTATGAGTATGGGTATGAGTATGAGTATGAGTATGAGTATGAGTATAAGTATGAGCATGAGCATGAGTATGAGTATGAGTATGAGTATGAGTATGAGTAAGAGTATAAGTATGAGTATGAGTATGAGTATGAGTATGAGTATGAGTATGAGTATAAGTATTAGTATGAGTATGAGTTAGAGTATGAGTATGTGTATGAGTATGAGTATGAGTATGAGTATGTGTATGAGTATGAGTATGAGTTAGAGTATGAGTATGTGTATGAGTATGAGTATGAGTATGAGTATGAGTATGAGTATGAGTGTGAGTGTGAGTGCGAATGTGAGTATGAGGATGAGTATGAGTATGTGTATGAGTATGGGTATGAGTATGACTATGAGTATGAGTATGAGTATGAGTATGAGTATGAGTATGAGTATGAGTATGAGTATGACTATGAGTATGAGTATGACTATGTCTATGACTATGAGAATGAGTATGAGTATGAGTATGAGTATGAGTATGAGTATGAGTGTGAGTGTGAGTGCGAATGTGAGTATGAGTATGAGTATGAGTATGAGTATGAGTATGTGTATGAGTATGAGTATGAGTATGACTATGAGTATGAGTATGAGTATGAGTATGAGTATGAGTATGACTATGAGTATGAGTATGACTATGTCTATGACTATGAGAATGAGTATGAGTATGAGTATGAGTATGAGTATGAGTATGAATATGAGTGTGAGTATGAGTATGAGTATGAGTATGAGTATGAGTATGAGTATGAGTATGAGTATGAGAATGAGTATGAGTATGAGTATGAGTATAAGTATTAGTATGAGTATGAGTTAGAGTATGAGTATGTGTATGAGTATGAGTATGAGTATGAGTATGAGTATGAGTGTGAGTGTGAGTGCGAATGTGAGTATGAGTATGAGTATGGGTATGAGTATGAGTATGTGTATGAGTATGAGTATGAGTATGACTATGAGTATGAGTATGAGTATGAGTATGAGTATGAGTGTGAGTGTGAGTGCGAATGTGAGTATGAGTATGAGTATGAGTATGAGTATGAGTATGAGTGTGAGTGTGAGTGCGAATGTGAGTATGAGGATGAGTATGAGTATGTGTATGAGTATGAGTATGAGTATGACTATGAGTATGAGTATGAGTATGAGTATGAGTATGAGTATGAGTATGAGTATGACTATGAGTATGAGTATGACTATGTCTATGACTATGAGAATGAGTATGAGTATGAGTATGAGTATGAGTATGAGTATGAGTATGAGTATGAGTATGAGTATGAGTATGAGTATGAGTATGAGTATGAGTATGATTATGTGTATGAGTGTGAGTATGAGTATGAGTATGAGTATAAGTATTAGTATGAGTATGAGTATGAGTATGAGTATGAGTATGAGTATGAGTATGAGTATGTGTATGAGTATGAGTATGAGTATGAGTATGAGTATGAGAATGAGTATGAGTATGAGTATGATTATGAGTATGAGTATGAGTATGAGTATGAGTATGAGTATGAGTATAAGTATTAGTATGAGTATAAGTATTAGTATGAGTATGAGTACGAGTATTAGTATGAGTATGAGTATGAGTATGAGTATGAGTTTAAGTATGTGTCTGAGTACGAGTATGCGTATGAATATGAGTATGAGTATGAGTATGAGTATGGGTATGAGTATGAGTATGAGTATGAGTATGAGTATGAGTATGAGTATGAGTATGAGTATGAGTATGAGTATGAGTATGAGTATGAGGATGAGTATGAGTATGATTATGAGTATGAGTATGAGTATGAGTATGAGTGTGAGTGCGAATGTGAGTATGAGTATGAGTATGTGCAAGAGTATGAGTATGTGTATGAGTATGAGTATGAGTGTGAGTATGAGAATTAGTATGAGTATGTGTATGAGTATGAGTACGAGTATTAGTATGAGTATGAGTATGAGTATGAGTATGAGTTTAAGTATGAGTCTGAGTACGAGTATGCGTATGAATATGAGTATGAGTATGAGTATGGGTATGAGTATGAGTATGAGTATGAGTATGAGTATGAGTATGAGTATGAGTATGAGTATGAGTATGAGTATGAGTATGAGTATGAGTATGAGTATGAGTATGAGTATGAGTATGAGTATGAGTATGAGTATGAGTATGAGTATGAGTATGAGTATGAGTATGAGTATGATTATGAGTATGAGTATGAGTATGAGTATGAGTATGAGTATAAGTATTAGTATGAGTATGAGTACGAGTATTAGTATGAGTATGAGTATGAGTATGAGTTTAAGTATGAGTCTGAGTACGAGTATGCGTATGAATATGAGTATGAGTATGAGTATGTGTATGGGTATGAGTATGAGTATGAGTATGAGTATGAGTAAGAGTATGAGTATGAGTATGAGTATGAGTATGAGTATGAGTATGAGTATGAGTATAAGTATTAGTATGAGTATGAGTACGAGTATTAGTATGAGTATGAGTATGAGTATGAGTTTAAGTATGAGTATGAGTACGAGTATGCGTATGAATATGAGTATGAGTATGAGTATGAGTATGAGTATGGGTATGAGTATGAGTATGAGTATGAGTATAAGTATGAGCATGAGCATGAGTATGAGTATGAGTATGAGTATGAGTAAGAGTATGAGTATGAGTATGAGTATAAGTATGAGTATGAGTATGAGTATGAGTATGAGTATGAGTATGAGTATGAGTATAAGTATTAGTATGAGTATGAGTTAGAGTATGAGTATGTGTATGAGTATGAGTATGAGTATGAGTATGAGTATGAGTATGAGTTTAAGTATCAGTATGAGTACGAGTATGCGTATGAATATGAGTATGAGTATGAGTATGAGTATGGGTATGAGTATGAGTATGAGTATGAGTATAAGTATGAGCATGAGCATGAGTATGAGTATGAGTATGAGTATGAGTATGAGTAAGAGTATGAGTATGAGTATGAGTATAAGTATGAGTATGAGTATGAGTATGAGTATGAGTATGAGTATGAGTATGAGTATAAGTATTAGTATGAGTATGAGTTAGAGTATGAGTATGTGTATGAGTATGAGTATGAGTATGAGTATGAGTATGAGTATGAGTATGACTATGAGTATGAGTATGACTATGACTATGACTATGAGAATGAGTATGAGTATGAGTATTAGTATGAATATGAGTATGAGTGTGAGTATGAGTATGAGTATGAGTATGAGTATGAGTATGTGTATGAGTATGAGTATGAGTATGAGTATGAGTATGAGAATGAGTATGAGTATGAGTATGAGTATGAGTATGAGTATGAGTATGAGCATGAGCATGAGCATGAGTATGAGTATGAGTATGAGTATGAGTATGAGTATAAGTATGAGTATGAGTATGAGTATGAGTATGAGCATGAGCATGAGCATGAGTATGAGTATTAGTACGAGTATGAGTATGAGTATAAGTACTAGTATGAGTATGAGTACCAGTATTAGTATGAGTATGAGTATGAGTATGAGTTTAAGTATGAGTATGAGTATGAGTATGTGCATGAGTATGAGTATGAGTATGAGTATGTGTATAAGTATGAGAATGAGTATGAGTGTGAGTATGAGAATGAGTATGAGTATGTGTATGAGTATGAGTATGAGTATGAGTATGAGTATGAGTATGAGTAAGAGTATGAGTATGAGTATGAGTATGAGTATAAGTATGAGTATGAGTATGAGTATGAGTATGAGTATGAGTATGAGTATAAGTATTAGTATGAGTATGAGTTAGAGTATGAGTATGTGTATGAGTATGAGTATGAGTATGAGTATGTGTATGAGTATGAGTATGAGTTAGAGTATGAGTATGTGTATGAGTATGAGTATGAGTATGAGTATGAGTATGAGTATGAGTGTGAGTGTGAGTGCGAATGTGAGTATGAGGATGAGTATGAGTATGTGTATGAGTATGAGTATGAGTATGACTATGAGTATGAGTATGAGTATGAGTATGAGTATGAGTATGAGTATGAGTATGAGTATGACTATGAGTATGAGTCGACTATGTCTATGACTATGAGAATGAGTATGAGTATGAGTATGAGTATGAGTATGAGTATGAGTATGAGTATGAGTGTGAGTATGAGTATGAGTATGAGTATGAGTATGAGTATGAGTATGAGTATGAGTATGAGAATGAGTATGAGTATGAGTATGAGTATAAGTATTAGTATGAGTATGAGTTAGAGTATGAGTATGTGTATGAGTATGAGTATGAGTATGAGTATGAGTATGAGTGTGAGTGTGAGTGCGAATGTGAGTATGAGTATGAGTATGGGTATGAGTATGAGTATGTGTATGAGTATGAGTATGAGTATGACTATGAGTATGAGTATGAGTATGAGTATGAGTATGAGTATGAGTATGAGTATGAGTATGAGTATGAGTATGAGTATGAGTATGACTATGAGTATGAGTATGAGTATGAGTATGAGTATGAGTATGAGTATGAGTATGAGTATGAGTATGAGTATGAGTATGAGTATGACTATGAGTATGAGTATGACTATGACTATGACTATGAGAATGAGTATCAGTATGAGTATGAGTATGAGTATGGGTATGAGTATGAGTATGAGTATGAGTATGAGTATGAGTATGAGTATGAGTATGAGTATGAGTATGAGTATGAGTATGAGTATGAGTATGAGTATGAGTATGAGTATGAGTATGAGTATGAGTATGAGTATGAGTATGAGTATGAGTATGAGTATGAGTATGAGTATGAGTATGAGTATGAGTATGAGTATGATTATGATTATGAGTATGAGTATGAGTATGAGTATGAGTATGAGTATGAGTATGAGTATAAGTATTAGTATGAGTATGAGTACGAGTATTAGTATGAGTATGAGTATGAGTATGAGTTTAAGTATGAGTCTGAGTACGAGTATGCGTATGAATATGAGTATGAGTATGAGTATGAGTATGGGTATGAGTATGAGTATGAGTATGAGTATGAGTATGAGTATGAGTATGAGTATGAGTATGAGTATGAGTATGAGTATGATTATGAGTATGAGTATGAGTATGAGTATGAGTATGAGTATGAGTATAAGTATTAGTATGAGTATGAGTACGAGTATTAGTATGAGTATGAGTATGAGTATGAGTATGAGTTTAAGTATGAGTCTGAGTACGAGTATGCGTATGAATATGAGTATGAGTATGAGTATGAGTATGGGTATGAGTATGAGTATGAGTATGAGTATGAGTATGAGTATGAGTATGAGTATGAGTATGAGTATGAGTATGAGTATGAGTATGAGTATGAGTATGAGTATGAGTATGAGTATGAGTATGAGTATGAGTATGAGTATGAGTATGAGTATGAGTATGTGTATGAGTATGAGTATGAGTATGAGTATGAGTATGAGTGTGAGTGTGAGTGCGAATGTGAGTATGAGTATGAGTATGGGTATGAGTATGAGTATGTGTATGAGTATGAGTGTGAGTATGACTATGAGTATGAGTATGAGTATGAGTATGAGTATGAGTATGAGTATGAGTATGAGTATGAGTATGAGTATGAGTATGAGTATGAGTATGACTATGAGTATGAGTATGACTATGACTATGACTATGAGAATGAGTATCAGTATGAGTATGAGTATGAGTATGAGTATGAGTATGAGTATGAGTGTGAGTATGAGTATGAGTATGAGTATGAGTATGAGTATGAGTATGAGAATGAGTATGAGTATGAGTATGAGTATGAGTATGAGTATGAGGATAAGTATTAGTATGAGTATGAGTACGAGTATTAGTATGAGTATGAGTATGAGTATGAGTTTAAGTATGAGTCTGAGTACGAGTATGCGTATGAAAATGAGTATGAGTATGAGTATGGGTATGAGTATGAGTATGAGTATGAGTATGAGTATGAGTATGAGTATGAGTATGAGTATGAGTATGATTATGAGTATGAGTATGAGTATGAGTATGTGTATGAGTATGAGTATGAGTATGAGTATGAGTATGAGTGTGAGTGTGAGTGCGAATGTGAGTATGAGTATGAGTATGAGTATGAGTATGAGTATGTGTATGAGTATGAGTATGAGTATGACTATGAGTATGAGTATGAGTATGAGTATGACTATGACTATGAGAATGAGTATGAGTATGAGTATTAGTATGAATATGAGCATGAGCATGAGTATGAGTATGAGTATGAGTATGAGTATGAGTGTGAGTATGAGTATGAGTATGAGTATGAGTATGAGTATGAGTATGAGTATGAGTATGAGTATGTGTATGAGTATGAGTATGAGTTAGAGTATGAGTATGTGTATGAGTATGAGTATGAGTATGAGTATGAGTGTGAGTGTGAGTGCGAATGTGAGTATGAGGATGAGTATGAGTATGAGTATGTGTATGAGTATGAGTATGAGTATGACTATGAGTATGAGTATGAGTATGAGTATGAGTATGAGTATGAGTATGAGTATGAGTATGAGTATGAGTATGAGTATGAGTATGAGTATGAGTATGACTATGAGTATGAGTATGACTATGTCTATGACTATGAGAATGAGTATGAGTATGAGTATGAGTATGAGTATGAGTGTGAGTATGAGTATGAGTATGAGTATGAGTATGAGTATGAGTATGAGAATGAGTATGAGTATGAGTATGAGTATGAGTATAAGTATTAGTATGAGTATGAGTTAGAGTATGAGTATGTGTATGAGTATGAGTATGAGTATGAGTATGAGTGTGAGTGTGAGTGCGAATGTGAGTATGAGTATGAGTATGAGTATGAGTATGAGTATGTGTATGAGTATGAGTATGAGTATGACTATGAGTATGAGTATGAGTATGAGTATGAGTATGAGTATGAGTATGAGTATGAGTATGACTATGAGTATGAGTATGACTATGACTATGACTATGAGAATGAGTATCAGTATGAGTATGAGTATGAGTATGAGTATGAGTGTGAGTATGAGTATGAGTATGAGTATGAGTATGAGTATGAGAATGAGTATGAGTATGAGTATGAGTATGAGTATGAGTATGAGTATGAGTATCAGTATGAGGATAAGTATTAGTATGAGTATGAGTACGAGTATTAGTATGAGTATGAGTATGAGTATGAGTTTAAGTATGAGTCTGAGTACGAGTATGCGTATGAATATGAGTATGAGTATGAGTATGAGTATGGGTATGAGTATGAGTATGAGTATGAGTATGAGTATGAGTATGAGTATGAGTATGAGTATGAGTATGAGTATGAGTATGAGTATGAGTATGAGTATGATTATGAGTATGAGTATGAGTATGAGTATGAGTATGAGTATGAGTATGAGTATAAGTATTAGTATGAGTATGAGTACGAGTATTAGTATGAGTATGAGTATGAGTATGAGTATGAGTTTAAGTATGAGCCTGAGTACGAGTATGCGTATGAATATGAGTATGAGTATGAGTATGAGTATGGGTATGAGTATGAGTATGAGTATGAGTATGAGTATGAGTATGAGTATGAGTATGAGTATGAGTATGTGTATGAGTATGAGTATGAGTATGACTATGAGTATGAGTATGAGTATGAGTATGAGTATGAGTATGAGTATGAGTATGAGTATGAGTATGAGTATGAGTATGAGTATGACTATGAGTATGAGTATGACTATGACTATGACTATGAGAATGAGCATCAGTATGAGTATGAGTATGAGTATGAGTATGAGTGTGAGTATGAGTATGAGTATGAGTATGAGTATGAGTATGAGAATGAGTATGAGTATGAGTATGAGTATGAGTATGAGTATGAGTATGAGTATGAGTATAAGTATTAGTATGAGTATGAGTACGATTATTTGTATGAGTATGAGTATGAGTATGAGTATGAGTTTAAGTATGAGTATGAGTACGAGTATGCGTATGAATATGAGTATGAGTATGAGTATGGGTATGAGTATGAGTATGAGTATGAGTATGAGTTTAAGTATGAGCATGAGCATGAGCATGAGTATGAGTATGAGTATGAGTATGAGTATGAGTGTGAGTATGAGTATGAGTATGAGTATGAGTATGAGTATGAGTATGAGTATGAGTATGAGTATGTGTATGAGTATGAGTATGAGTATGAGTATGAGTATGAGTATGAGTATGAGTATGAGTATGAGGATAAGTATTAGTATGAGTATAAGTATTAGTATGAGTATGAGTACGAGTATTAGTATGAGTATGAGTATGAGTATGAGTATGAGTTTAAGTATGTGTCTGAGTACGAGTATGCGTATGAATATGAGTATGAGTATGAGTATGAGTATGGGTATGAGTATGAGTATGAGTATGAGTATGAGTATGAGTATGAGTATGAGTATGAGTATGAGTATGAGTATGAGTATGACTATGAGTATGAGTATGACTATGACTATGACTATGAGAATGAGTATCAGTATGAGTATGAGTATGAGTATGAGTATGAGTATGAGTATGAGTGTGAGTATGAGTATGAGTATGAGTATGAGTATGAGTATGAGTATGAGAATGAGTATGAGTATGAGTATGAGTATGAGTATGAGTATGAGGATAAGTATTAGTATGAGTATGAGTACGAGTATTAGTATGAGTATGAGTATGAGTATGAGTTTAAGTATGAGTCTGAGTACGAGTATGCGTATGAAAATGAGTATGAGTATGAGTATGGGTATGAGTATGAGTATGAGTATGAGTATGAGTATGAGTATGAGTATGAGTATGAGTATGAGTATGATTATGAGTATGAGTATGAGTATGAGTATGTGTATGAGTATGAGTATGAGTATGAGTATGAGTATGAGTGTGAGTGTGAGTGCGAATGTGAGTATGAGTATGAGTATGAGTATGAGTATGAGTATGTGTATGAGTATGAGTATGAGTATGACTATGAGTATGAGTATGAGTATGAGTATGACTATGACTATGAGAATGAGTATGAGTATGAGTATTAGTATGAATATGAGCATGAGCATGAGTATGAGTATGAGTATGAGTATGAGTATGAGTGTGAGTATGAGTATGAGTATGAGTATGAGTATGAGTATGAGTATGAGTATGAGTATGAGTATGTGTATGAGTATGAGTATGAGTTAGAGTATGAGTATGTGTATGAGTATGAGTATGAGTATGAGTATGAGTGTGAGTGTGAGTGCGAATGTGAGTATGAGGATGAGTATGAGTATGAGTATGTGTATGAGTATGAGTATGAGTATGACTATGAGTATGAGTATGAGTATGAGTATGAGTATGAGTATGAGTATGAGTATGAGTATGAGTATGAGTATGAGTATGAGTATGAGTATGAGTATGACTATGAGTATGAGTATGACTATGTCTATGACTATGAGAATGAGTATGAGTATGAGTATGAGTATGAGTATGAGTGTGAGTATGAGTATGAGTATGAGTATGAGTATGAGTATGAGTATGAGAATGAGTATGAGTATGAGTATGAGTATGAGTATAAGTATTAGTATGAGTATGAGTTAGAGTATGAGTATGTGTATGAGTATGAGTATGAGTATGAGTATGAGTGTGAGTGTGAGTGCGAATGTGAGTATGAGTATGAGTATGAGTATGAGTATGAGTATGTGTATGAGTATGAGTATGAGTATGACTATGAGTATGAGTATGAGTATGAGTATGAGTATGAGTATGAGTATGAGTATGAGTATGACTATGAGTATGAGTATGACTATGACTATGACTATGAGAATGAGTATCAGTATGAGTATGAGTATGAGTATGAGTATGAGTGTGAGTATGAGTATGAGTATGAGTATGAGTATGAGTATGAGAATGAGTATGAGTATGAGTATGAGTATGAGTATGAGTATGAGTATGAGTATCAGTATGAGGATAAGTATTAGTATGAGTATGAGTACGAGTATTAGTATGAGTATGAGTATGAGTATGAGTTTAAGTATGAGTCTGAGTACGAGTATGCGTATGAATATGAGTATGAGTATGAGTATGAGTATGGGTATGAGTATGAGTATGAGTATGAGTATGAGTATGAGTATGAGTATGAGTATGAGTATGAGTATGAGTATGAGTATGAGTATGAGTATGAGTATGATTATGAGTATGAGTATGAGTATGAGTATGAGTATGAGTATGAGTATGAGTATAAGTATTAGTATGAGTATGAGTACGAGTATTAGTATGAGTATGAGTATGAGTATGAGTATGAGTTTAAGTATGAGCCTGAGTACGAGTATGCGTATGAATATGAGTATGAGTATGAGTATGAGTATGGGTATGAGTATGAGTATGAGTATGAGTATGAGTATGAGTATGAGTATGAGTATGAGTATGAGTATGTGTATGAGTATGAGTATGAGTATGACTATGAGTATGAGTATGAGTATGAGTATGAGTATGAGTATGAGTATGAGTATGAGTATGAGTGTGAGTATGAGTATGAGTATGACTATGAGTATGAGTATGACTATGACTATGACTATGAGAATGAGCATCAGTATGAGTATGAGTATGAGTATGAGTATGAGTGTGAGTATGAGTATGAGTATGAGTATGAGTATGAGTATGAGAATGAGTATGAGTATGAGTATGAGTATGAGTATGAGTATGAGTATGAGTATGAGTATAAGTATTAGTATGAGTATGAGTACGATTATTAGTATGAGTATGAGTATGAGTATGAGTATGAGTTTAAGTATGAGTATGAGTACGAGTATGCGTATGAATATGAGTATGAGTATGAGTATGAGTATAAGTATTAGTATGAGTATGAGTACGATTATTTGTATGAGTATGAGTATGAGTATGAGTATGAGTTTAAGTATGAGTATGAGTACGAGTATGCGTATGAATATGAGTATGAGTATGAGTATGGGTATGAGTATGAGTATGAGTATGAGTATGAGTTTAAGTATGAGCATGAGCATGAGCATGAGTATGAGTATGAGTATGAGTATGAGTATGAGTGTGAGTATGAGTATGAGTATGAGTATGAGTATGAGTATGAGTATGAGTATGAGTATGAGTATGTGTATGAGTATGAGTATGAGTATGAGTATGAGTATGAGTATGAGTATGAGTATGAGTATGAGGATAAGTATTAGTATGAGTATAAGTATTAGTATGAGTATGAGTACGAGTATTAGTATGAGTATGAGTATGAGTATGAGTATGAGTTTAAGTATGTGTCTGAGTACGAGTATGCGTATGAATATGAGTATGAGTATGAGTATGAGTATGGGTATGAGTATGAGTATGAGTATGAGTATGAGTATGAGTATGAGTATGAGTATGAGTATGAGTATGAGTATGAGTATGAGTATGATTATGAGTATGAGTATGAGTATGAGTATGAGTATGAGTGTGAGTGCGAATGTGAGTATGAGTATGAGTATGTGCAAGAGTATGAGTATGTGTATGAGTATGAGTATGAGTATGAGTATGAGTATGAGTTTAAGTATGAGTATGAGTACGAGTATGCGTATGAATATGAGTATGAGTATGAGTATGAGTATGGGTATGAGTATGAGTATGAGTATAAGTATGAGCATGAGCATGAGTATGAGTATGAGTATGAGTATGAGTATGAGTAAGAGTATGAGTATGAGTATGTGTATAAGTATGAGTATGAGTATGAGTATGAGTATGAGTATGAGTATGAGTATGAGTATAAGTATTAGTATGAGTATGAGTTAGAGTATGAGTATGTGTATGAGTATGAGTATGAGTATGAGTATGAGTATGAGTATGAGTATGACTATGAGTATGAGTATGACTATGACTATGACTATGAGAATGAGTATGAGTATGAGTATTAGTATGAATATGAGTATGAGTATGAGTGTGAGTATGAGTATGAGTATGAGTATGAGTATGAGTATGTGTATGAGTATGAGTATGAGTATGAGTATGAGTATGAGAATGAGTATGAGTATGAGTATGAGTATGAGTATGAGTATGAGTATGAGCATGAGCATGAGCATGAGTATGAGTATGAGTATGAGTATGAGTATGAGTATAAGTATGAGTATGAGTATGAGTATGAGTATGAGCATGAGCATGAGCATGAGTATGAGTATTAGTACGAGTATGAGTATGAGTATAAGTACTAGTATGAGTATGAGTACCAGTATTAGTATGAGTATGAGTATGAGTATGAGTTTAAGTATGAGTATGAGTATGAGTATGTGTATGAGTATGAGTATGAGTATGAGTATGTGTATAAGTATGAGAATGAGTATGAGTGTGAGTATGAGAATGAGTATGAGTATGTGTATGAGTATGAGTATGAGTATGAGTATGAGTATGAGTATGAGTAAGAGTATGAGTATGAGTATGAGTATGAGTATAAGTATGAGTATGAGTATGAGTATGAGTATGAGTATGAGTATGAGTATAAGTATTAGTATGAGTATGAGTTAGAGTATGAGTATGTGTATGAGTATGAGTATGAGTATGAGTATGTGTATGAGTATGAGTATGAGTTAGAGTATGAGTATGTGTATGAGTATGAGTATGAGTATGAGTATGAGTATGAGTATGAGTATGAGTGTGAGTGTGAGTGCGAATGTGAGTATGAGGATGAGTATGAGTATGTGTATGAGTATGAGTATGAGTATGACTATGAGTATGAGTATGAGTATGAGTATGAGTATGAGTATGAGTATGACTATGAGTATGAGTATGACTATGTCTATGACTATGAGAATGAGTATGAGTATGAGTATGAGTATGAGTATGAGTATGAGTATGAGTGTGAGTATGAGTATGAGTATGAGTATGAGTATGAGTATGAGTATGAGTATGAGTATGAGAATGAGTATGAGTATGAGTATGAGTATAAGTATTAGTATGAGTATGAGTTAGAGTATGAGTATGTGTATGAGTATGAGTATGAGTATGAGTATGAGTATGAGTGTGAGTGTGAGTGCGAATGTGAGTATGAGTATGAGTATGGGTATGAGTATGAGTATGTGTATGAGTATGAGTATGAGTATGACTATGAGTATGAGTATGAGTATGAGTATGAGTATGAGTATGAGTATGAGTATGAGTATGAGTATGAGTATGAGTATGAGTATGACTATGAGTATGAGTATGAGTATGAGTATGAGTATGAGTATGAGTATGAGTATGAGTATGAGTATGAGTATGAGTATGACTATGAGTATGAGTATGACTATGACTATGACTATGAGAATGAGTATCAGTATGAGTATGAGTATGAGTATGGGTATGAGTATGAGTATGAGTATGAGTATGAGTATGAGTATGAGTATGAGTATGAGTATGAGTATGAGTATGAGTATGAGTATGAGTATGAGTATGAGTATGAGTATGAGTATGAGTATGAGTATGAGTATGAGTATGAGTATGAGTATGAGTATGATTATGATTATGAGTATGAGTATGAGTATGAGTATGAGTATGAGTATGAGTATGAGTATAAGTATTAGTATGAGTATGAGTACGAGTATTAGTATGAGTATGAGTATGAGTATGAGTTTAAGTATGAGTATGAGTATGAGTATGAGTATGAGTATGAGTATGAGTATGACTATGAGTATGAGTATGACTATGTCTATGACTATGAGAATGAGTATGAGTATGAGTATGAGTATGAGTATGAGTATGAGTATGAGTATGAGTATGAGTATGAGTATGAGTATGAGTATGAGTATGATTATGAGTATGAGTGTGAGTATGAGTATGAGTATGAGTTTAAGTATGAGTATGAGTACGAGTATGCGTATGAATATGAGTACGAGTATCAGTATGAGTATGGGTATGAGTATGAGTATGAGTATGAGTATGAGTATAAGTATGAGCATGAGCATGAGTATGAGTATGAGTATGAGTATGAGTATGAGTAAGAGTATAAGTATGAGTATGAGTATGAGTATGAGTATGAGTATGAGTATGAGTATAAGTATTAGTATGAGTATGAGTTAGAGTATGAGTATGTGTATGAGTATGAGTATGAGTATGAGTATGTGTATGAGTATGAGTATGAGTTAGAGTATGAGTATGTGTATGAGTATGAGTATGAGTATGAGTATGAGTATGAGTATGAGTGTGAGTGTGAGTGCGAATGTGAGTATGAGTATGAGTATGAGTATGAGTATGAGTGTGAGTGTGAGTGCGAATGTGAGTATGAGGATGAGTATGAGTATGTGTATGAGTATGAGTATGAGTATGACTATGAGTATGAGTATGAGTATGAGTATGAGTATGAGTATGAGTATGAGTATGACTATGAGTATGAGTATGACTATGTCTATGACTATGAGAATGAGTATGAGTATGAGTATGAGTATGAGTATGAGTATGAGTATGAGTGTGAGTATGAGTATGAGTATGAGTATGAGTATGAGTATGAGTATGAGTATGAGTATGAGAATGAGTATGAGTATGAGTATGAGTATAAGTATTAGTATGAGTATGAGTTAGAGTATGAGTATGTGTATGAGTATGAGTATGAGTATGAGTATGAGTATGAGTGTGAGTGTGAGTGCGAATGTGAGTATGAGTATGAGTATGGGTATGAGTATGAGTATGTGTATGAGTATGAGTATGAGTATGACTATGAGTATGAGTATGAGTATGAGTATGAGTATGAGTATGAGTATGAGTATGAGTATGAGTATGAGTATGAGTATGAGTATGACTATGAGTATGAGTATGAGTATGAGTATGAGTATGAGTATGAGTATGAGTATGAGTATGAGTATGAGTATGAGTATGACTATGAGTATGAGTATGACTATGACTATGACTATGAGAATGAGTATCAGTATGAGTATGAGTATGAGTATGGGTATGAGTATGAGTATGAGTATGAGTATGAGTATGAGTATGAGTATGAGTATGAGTATGAGTATGAGTATGAGTATGAGTATGAGTATGAGTATGAGTATGAGTATGAGTATGAGTATGAGTATGAGTATGAGTATGAGTATGAGTATGAGTATGAGTATGATTATGATTATGAGTATGAGTATGAGTATGAGTATGAGTATGAGTATGAGTATGAGTATAAGTATTAGTATGAGTATGAGTACGAGTATTAGTATGAGTATGAGTATGAGTATGAGTTTAAGTATGAGTATGAGTATGAGTATGAGTATGAGTATGAGTATGAGTATGACTATGAGTATGAGTATGACTATGTCTATGACTATGAGAATGAGTATGAGTATGAGTATGAGTATGAGTATGAGTATGAGTATGAGTATGAGTATGAGTATGAGTATGAGTATGAGTATGAGTATGATTATGAGTATGAGTGTGAGTATGAGTATGAGTATGAGTTTAAGTATGAGTATGAGTACGAGTATGCGTATGAATATGAGTACGAGTATCAGTATGAGTATGGGTATGAGTATGAGTATGAGTATGAGTATGAGTATAAGTATGAGCATGAGCATGAGTATGAGTATGAGTATGAGTATGAGTATGAGTAAGAGTATAAGTATGAGTATGAGTATGAGTATGAGTATGAGTATGAGTATGAGTATGAGTATAAGTATTAGTATGAGTATGAGTTAGAGTATGAGTATGTGTATGAGTATGAGTATGAGTATGAGTATGTGTATGAGTATGAGTATGAGTTAGAGTATGAGTATGTGTATGAGTATGAGTATGAGTATGAGTATGAGTATGAGTATGAGTGTGAGTGTGAGTGCGAATGTGAGTATGAGGATGAGTATGAGTATGTGTATGAGTATGAGTATGAGTATGACTATGAGTATGAGTATGAGTATGAGTATGAGTATGAGTATGAGTATGAGTATGAGTATGACTATGAGTATGAGTATGACTATGTCTATGACTATGAGAATGAGTATGAGTATGAGTATGAGTATGAGTATGAGTATGAGTGTGAGTGTGAGTGCGAATGTGAGTATGAGTATGAGTATGAGTATGAGTATGAGTATGTGTATGAGTATGAGTATGAGTATGACTATGAGTATGAGTATGAGTATGAGTATGAGTATGAGTATGACTATGAGTATGAGTATGACTATGTCTATGACTATGAGAATGAGTATGAGTATGAGTATGAGTATGAGTATGAGTATGAATATGAGTGTGAGTATGAGTATGAGTATGAGTATGAGTATGAGTATGAGTATGAGTATGAGTATGAGAATGAGTATGAGTATGAGTATGAGTATAAGTATTAGTATGAGTATGAGTTAGAGTATGAGTATGTGTATGAGTATGAGTATGAGTATGAGTATGAGTATGAGTGTGAGTGTGAGTGCGAATGTGAGTATGAGTATGAGTATGGGTATGAGTATGAGTATGTGTATGAGTATGAGTATGAGTATGACTATGAGTATGAGTATGAGTATGAGTATGAGTATGAGTGTGAGTGTGAGTGCGAATGTGAGTATGAGTATGAGTATGAGTATGAGTATGAGTATGAGTGTGAGTGTGAGTGCGAATGTGAGTATGAGGATGAGTATGAGTATGTGTATGAGTATGAGTATGAGTATGACTATGAGTATGAGTATGAGTATGAGTATGAGTATGAGTATGAGTATGAGTATGACTATGAGTATGAGTATGACTATGTCTATGACTATGAGAATGAGTATGAGTATGAGTATGAGTATGAGTATGAGTATGAGTATGAGTATGAGTATGAGTATGAGTATGAGTATGAGTATGAGTATGATTATGTGTATGAGTGTGAGTATGAGTATGAGTATGAGTATAAGTATTAGTATGAGTATGAGTATGAGTATGAGTATGAGTATGAGTATGAGTATGAGTATGTGTATGAGTATGAGTATGAGTATGAGTATGAGTATGAGAATGAGTATGAGTATGAGTATGATTATGAGTATGAGTATGAGTATGAGTATGAGTATGAGTATGAGTATAAGTATTAGTATGAGTATAAGTATTAGTATGAGTATGAGTACGAGTATTAGTATGAGTATGAGTATGAGTATGAGTATGAGTTTAAGTATGTGTCTGAGTACGAGTATGCGTATGAATATGAGTATGAGTATGAGTATGAGTATGGGTATGAGTATGAGTATGAGTATGAGTATGAGTATGAGTATGAGTATGAGTATGAGTATGAGTATGAGTATGAGTATGAGTATGAGGATGAGTATGAGTATGATTATGAGTATGAGTATGAGTATGAGTATGAGTGTGAGTGCGAATGTGAGTATGAGTATGAGTATGTGCAAGAGTATGAGTATGTGTATGAGTATGAGTATGAGTGTGAGTATGAGAATTAGTATGAGTATGTGTATGAGTATGAGTACGAGTATTAGTATGAGTATGAGTATGAGTATGAGTATGAGTTTAAGTATGAGTCTGAGTACGAGTATGCGTATGAATATGAGTATGAGTATGAGTATGGGTATGAGTATGAGTATGAGTATGAGTATGAGTATGAGTATGAGTATGAGTATGAGTATGAGTATGAGTATGAGTATGAGTATGAGTATGAGTATGAGTATGAGTATGAGTATGAGTATGAGTATGAGTATGAGTATGAGTATGAGTATGAGTATGATTATGAGTATGAGTATGAGTATGAGTATGAGTATGAGTATAAGTATTAGTATGAGTATGAGTACGAGTATTAGTATGAGTATGAGTATGAGTATGAGTTTAAGTATGAGTCTGAGTACGAGTATGCGTATGAATATGAGTATGAGTATGAGTATGTGTATGGGTATGAGTATGAGTATGAGTATGAGTATGAGTAAGAGTATGAGTATGAGTATGAGTATGAGTATGAGTATGAGTATGAGTATAAGTATTAGTATGAGTATGAGTACGAGTATTAGTATGAGTATGAGTATGAGTATGAGTTTAAGTATGAGTATGAGTACGAGTATGCGTATGAATATGAGTATGAGTATGAGTATGAGTATGAGTATGGGTATGAGTATGAGTATGAGTATGAGTATAAGTATGAGCATGAGCATGAGTATGAGTATGAGTATGAGTATGAGTAAGAGTATGAGTATGAGTATGAGTATAAGTATGAGTATGAGTATGAGTATGAGTATGAGTATGAGTATGAGTATGAGTATAAGTATTAGTATGAGTATGAGTTAGAGTATGAGTATGTGTATGAGTATGAGTATGAGTATGAGTATGAGTATGAGTATGAGTTTAAGTATGAGTATGAGTACGAGTATGCGTATGAATATGAGTATGAGTATGAGTATGAGTATGGGTATGAGTATGAGTATGAGTATGAGTATAAGTATGAGCATGAGCATGAGTATGAGTATGAGTATGAGTATGAGTATGAGTAAGAGTATGAGTATGAGTATGAGTATAAGTATGAGTATGAGTATGAGTATGAGTATGAGTATGAGTATGAGTATGAGTATAAGTATTAGTATGAGTATGAGTTAGAGTATGAGTATGTGTATGAGTATGAGTATGAGTATGAGTATGAGTATGAGTATGAGTATGACTATGAGTATGAGTATGACTATGACTATGACTATGAGAATGAGTATGAGTATGAGTATTAGTATGAATATGAGTATGAGTGTGAGTATGAGTATGAGTATGAGTATGAGTATGAGTATGTGTATGAGTATGAGTATGAGTATGAGTATGAGTATGAGAATGAGTATGAGTATGAGTATGAGTATGAGTATGAGTATGAGCATGAGCATGAGCATGAGTATGAGTATGAGTATGAGTATGAGTATGAGTATAAGTATGAGTATGAGTATGAGTATGAGTATGAGCATGAGCATGAGCATGAGTATGAGTATTAGTACGAGTATGAGTATGAGTATAAGTACTAGTATGAGTATGAGTACCAGTATTAGTATGAGTATGAGTATGAGTATGAGTTTAAGTATGAGTATGAGTATGAGTATGTGCATGAGTATGAGTATGAGTATGAGTATGTGTATAAGTATGAGAATGAGTATGAGTGTGAGTATGAGAATGAGTATGAGTATGTGTATGAGTATGAGTATGAGTATGAGTATGAGTATGAGTATGAGTAAGAGTATGAGTATGAGTATGAGTATGAGTATAAGTATGAGTATGAGTATGAGTATGAGTATGAGTATGAGTATGAGTATAAGTATTAGTATGAGTATGAGTTAGAGTATGAGTATGTGTATGAGTATGAGTATGAGTATGAGTATGTGTATGAGTATGAGTATGAGTTAGAGTATGAGTATGTGTATGAGTATGAGTATGAGTATGAGTATGAGTATGAGTATGAGTGTGAGTGTGAGTGCGAATGTGAGTATGAGGATGAGTATGAGTATGTGTATGAGTATGAGTATGAGTATGACTATGAGTATGAGTATGAGTATGAGTATGAGTATGAGTATGAGTATGAGTATGAGTATGACTATGAGTATGAGTCGACTATGTCTATGACTATGAGAATGAGTATGAGTATGAGTATGAGTATGAGTATGAGTATGAGTATGAGTATGAGTGTGAGTATGAGTATGAGTATGAGTATGAGTATGAGTATGAGTATGAGTATGAGTATGAGAATGAGTATGAGTATGAGTATGAGTATAAGTATTAGTATGAGTATGAGTTAGAGTATGAGTATGTGTATGAGTATGAGTATGAGTATGAGTATGAGTATGAGTGTGAGTGTGAGTGCGAATGTGAGTATGAGTATGAGTATGGGTATGAGTATGAGTATGTGTATGAGTATGAGTATGAGTATGACTATGAGTATGAGTATGAGTATGAGTATGAGTATGAGTATGAGTATGAGTATGAGTATGAGTATGAGTATGAGTATGAGTATGAGTATGACTATGAGTATGAGTATGAGTATGAGTATGAGTATGAGTATGAGTATGAGTATGAGTATGAGTATGAGTATGAGTATGAGTATGAGTATGACTATGAGTATGAGTATGACTATGACTATGACTATGAGAATGAGTATCAGTATGAGTATGAGTATGAGTATGGGTATGAGTATGAGTATGAGTATGAGTATGAGTATGAGTATGAGTATGAGTATGAGTATGAGTATGAGTATGAGTATGAGTATGAGTATGAGTATGAGTATGAGTATGAGTATGAGTATGAGTATGAGTATGAGTATGAGTATGAGTATGAGTATGAGTATGAGTATGAGTATGAGTATGAGTATGATTATGATTATGAGTATGAGTATGAGTATGAGTATGAGTATGAGTATGAGTATGAGTATAAGTATTAGTATGAGTATGAGTACGAGTATTAGTATGAGTATGAGTATGAGTATGAGTTTAAGTATGAGTCTGAGTACGAGTATGCGTATGAATATGAGTATGAGTATGAGTATGAGTATGGGTATGAGTATGAGTATGAGTATGAGTATGAGTATGAGTATGAGTATGAGTATGAGTATGAGTATGAGTATGAGTATGATTATGAGTATGAGTATGAGTATGAGTATGAGTATGAGTATGAGTATAAGTATTAGTATGAGTATGAGTACGAGTATTAGTATGAGTATGAGTATGAGTATGAGTATGAGTTTAAGTATGAGTCTGAGTACGAGTATGCGTATGAATATGAGTATGAGTATGAGTATGAGTATGGGTATGAGTATGAGTATGAGTATGAGTATGAGCATGAGTATGAGTATGAGTATGAGTATGAGTATGAGTATGAGTATGAGTATGAGTATGATTATGAGTATGAGTATGAGTATGAGTATGAGTGTGAGTGCGAATGTGAGTATGAGTATGAGTATGTGCAAGAGTATGAGTATGTGTATGAGTATGAGTATGAGTATGAGTGTGAGTATGAGAATTAGTATGAGTATGTGTATGAGTATGAGTACGAGTATTAGTATGAGTATGAGTATGAGTATGAGTATGAGTTTAAGTATGAGTCTGAGTACGAGTATGCGTATGAATATGAGTATGAGTATGAGTATGAGTATGGGTATGAGTATGAGTATGAGTATGAGTATGAGTATGAGTATGAGTATGAGTATGAGTATGAGTATGAGTATGAGTATGAGTATGAGTATGAGTATGAGTATGTGTATGAGTATGAGTATGAGTATGAGTATGAGTATGAGTGTGAGTGTGAGTGCGAATGTGAGTATGAGTATGAGTATGGGTATGAGTATGAGTATGTGTATGAGTATGAGTGTGAGTATGACTATGAGTATGAGTATGAGTATGAGTATGAGTATGAGTATGAGTATGAGTATGAGTATGAGTATGAGTATGAGTATGAGTATGAGTATGACTATGAGTATGAGTATGACTATGACTATGACTATGAGAATGAGTATCAGTATGAGTATGAGTATGAGTATGAGTATGAGTATGAGTATGAGTGTGAGTATGAGTATGAGTATGAGTATGAGTATGAGTATGAGTATGACTATGACTATGACTATGAGAATGAGTATGAGTATGAGTATTAGTATGAATATGAGTATGAGTGTGAGTATGAGTATGAGTATGAGTATGAGTATGAGTATGTGTATGAGTATGAGTATGAGTATGAGTATGAGTATGAGAATGAGTATGAGTATGAGTATGAGTATGAGTATGAGTATGAGCATGAGCATGAGCATGAGTATGAGTATGAGTATGAGTATGAGTATGAGTATAAGTATGAGTATGAGTATGAGTATGAGTATGAGCATGAGCATGAGCATGAGTATGAGTATTAGTACGAGTATGAGTATGAGTATAAGTACTAGTATGAGTATGAGTACCAGTATTAGTATGAGTATGAGTATGAGTATGAGTTTAAGTATGAGTATGAGTATGAGTATGTGCATGAGTATGAGTATGAGTATGAGTATGTGTATAAGTATGAGAATGAGTATGAGTGTGAGTATGAGAATGAGTATGAGTATGTGTATGAGTATGAGTATGAGTATGAGTATGAGTATGAGTATGAGTAAGAGTATGAGTATGAGTATGAGTATGAGTATAAGTATGAGTATGAGTATGAGTATGAGTATGAGTATGAGTATGAGTATAAGTATTAGTATGAGTATGAGTTAGAGTATGAGTATGTGTATGAGTATGAGTATGAGTATGAGTATGTGTATGAGTATGAGTATGAGTTAGAGTATGAGTATGTGTATGAGTATGAGTATGAGTATGAGTATGAGTATGAGTATGAGTGTGAGTGTGAGTGCGAATGTGAGTATGAGGATGAGTATGAGTATGTGTATGAGTATGAGTATGAGTATGACTATGAGTATGAGTATGAGTATGAGTATGAGTATGAGTATGAGTATGAGTATGAGTATGACTATGAGTATGAGTCGACTATGTCTATGACTATGAGAATGAGTATGAGTATGAGTATGAGTATGAGTATGAGTATGAGTATGAGTATGAGTGTGAGTATGAGTATGAGTATGAGTATGAGTATGAGTATGAGTATGAGTATGAGTATGAGAATGAGTATGAGTATGAGTATGAGTATAAGTATTAGTATGAGTATGAGTTAGAGTATGAGTATGTGTATGAGTATGAGTATGAGTATGAGTATGAGTATGAGTGTGAGTGTGAGTGCGAATGTGAGTATGAGTATGAGTATGGGTATGAGTATGAGTATGTGTATGAGTATGAGTATGAGTATGACTATGAGTATGAGTATGAGTATGAGTATGAGTATGAGTATGAGTATGAGTATGAGTATGAGTATGAGTATGAGTATGAGTATGACTATGAGTATGAGTATGAGTATGAGTATGAGTATGAGTATGAGTATGAGTATGAGTATGAGTATGAGTATGAGTATGAGTATGAGTATGAGTATGACTATGAGTATGAGTATGACTATGACTATGACTATGAGAATGAGTATCAGTATGAGTATGAGTATGAGTATGGGTATGAGTATGAGTATGAGTATGAGTATGAGTATGAGTATGAGTATGAGTATGAGTATGAGTATGAGTATGAGTATGAGTATGAGTATGAGTATGAGTATGAGTATGAGTATGAGTATGAGTATGAGTATGAGTATGAGTATGAGTATGAGTATGAGTATGAGTATGAGTATGAGTATGATTATGATTATGAGTATGAGTATGAGTATGAGTATGAGTATGAGTATGAGTATGAGTATAAGTATTAGTATGAGTATGAGTACGAGTATTAGTATGAGTATGAGTATGAGTATGAGTATGAGTATGAGTATGAGTATGAGTATGTGTATGAGTATGAGTATGAGTATGACTATGAGTATGAGTATGAGTATGAGTATGAGTATGAGTATGAGTATGAGTATGAGTATGAGTATGAGTATGAGTATGAGTATGACTATGAGTATGAGTATGACTATGACTATGACTATGAGAATGAGCATCAGTATGAGTATGAGTATGAGTATGAGTATGAGTATGAGTGTGAGTATGAGTATGAGTATGAGTATGAGTATGAGTATGAGAATGAGTATGAGTATGAGTATGAGTATGAGTATGAGTATGAGTATGAGTATGAGTATAAGTATTAGTATGAGTATGAGTACGATTATTAGTATGAGTATGAGTATGAGTATGAGTATGAGTTTAAGTATGAGTATGAGTACGAGTATGCGTATGAATATGAGTATGAGTATGAGTATGAGTGTGAGTGCGAATGTGAGTATGAGTATGAGTATGTGCAAGAGTATGAGTATGTGTATGAGTATGAGTATGAGTATGAGTGTGAGTATGAGAATTAGTATGAGTATGTGTATGAGTATGAGTACGAGTATTAGTATGAGTATGAGTATGAGTATGAGTATGAGTTTAAGTATGAGTCTGAGTACGAGTATGCGTATGAATATGAGTATGAGTATGAGTATGAGTATGGGTATGAGTATGAGTATGAGTATGAGTATGAGTATGAGTATGAGTATGAGTATGAGTATGAGTATGAGTATGAGTATGAGTATGAGTATGAGTATGAGTATGAGTATGTGTATGAGTATGAGTATGAGTATGAGTATGAGTATGAGTGTGAGTGTGAGTGCGAATGTGAGTATGAGTATGAGTATGGGTATGAGTATGAGTATGTGTATGAGTATGAGTGTGAGTATGACTATGAGTATGAGTATGAGTATGAGTATGAGTATGAGTATGAGTATGAGTATGAGTATGAGTATGAGTATGAGTATGAGTATGAGTATGACTATGAGTATGAGTATGACTATGACTATGACTATGAGAATGAGTATCAGTATGAGTATGAGTATGAGTATGAGTATGAGTATGAGTATGAGTGTGAGTATGAGTATGAGTATGAGTATGAGTATGAGTATGAGTATGAGAATGAGTATGAGTATGAGTATGAGTATGAGTATGAGTATGAGGATAAGTATTAGTATGAGTATGAGTACGAGTATTAGTATGAGTATGAGTATGAGTATGAGTTTAAGTATGAGTCTGAGTACGAGTATGCGTATGAAAATGAGTATGAGTATGAGTATGGGTATGAGTATGAGTATGAGTATGAGTATGAGTATGAGTATGAGTATGAGTATGAGTATGAGTATGAGTATGATTATGAGTATGAGTATGAGTATGAGTATGTGTATGAGTATGAGTATGAGTATGAGTATGAGTATGAGTGTGAGTGTGAGTGCGAATGTGAGTATGAGTATGAGTATGAGTATGAGTATGAGTATGTGTATGAGTATGAGTATGAGTATGACTATGAGTATGAGTATGAGTATGAGTATGACTATGACTATGAGAATGAGTATGAGTATGAGTATTAGTATGAATATGAGCATGAGCATGAGTATGAGTATGAGTATGAGTATGAGTATGAGTGTGAGTATGAGTATGAGTATGAGTATGAGTATGAGTATGAGTATGAGTATGAGTATGTGTATGAGTATGAGTATGAGTTAGAGTATGAGTATGTGTATGAGTATGAGTATGAGTATGAGTATGAGTGTGAGTGTGAGTGCGAATGTGAGTATGAGGATGAGTATGAGTATGAGTATGTGTATGAGTATGAGTATGAGTATGACTATGAGTATGAGTATGAGTATGAGTATGAGTATGAGTATGAGTATGAGTATGAGTATGAGTATGAGTATGAGTATGAGTATGAGTATGAGTATGACTATGAGTATGAGTATGACTATGTCTATGACTATGAGAATGAGTATGAGTATGAGTATGAGTATGAGTATGAGTGTGAGTATGAGTATGAGTATGAGTATGAGTATGAGTATGAGTATGAGAATGAGTATGAGTATGAGTATGAGTATGAGTATAAGTATTAGTATGAGTATGAGTTAGAGTATGAGTATGTGTATGAGTATGAGTATGAGTATGAGTATGAGTGTGAGTGTGAGTGCGAATGTGAGTATGAGTATGAGTATGAGTATGAGTATGAGTATGTGTATGAGTATGAGTATGAGTATGACTATGAGTATGAGTATGAGTATGAGTATGAGTATGAGTATGAGTATGAGTATGAGTATGACTATGAGTATGAGTATGACTATGACTATGACTATGAGAATGAGTATCAGTATGAGTATGAGTATGAGTATGAGTATGAGTGTGAGTATGAGTATGAGTATGAGTATGAGTATGAGTATGAGAATGAGTATGAGTATGAGTATGAGTATGAGTATGAGTATGAGTATCAGTATGAGGATAAGTATTAGTATGAGTATGAGTACGAGTATTAGTATGAGTATGAGTATGAGTATGAGTTTAAGTATGAGTCTGAGTACGAGTATGCGTATGAATATGAGTATGAGTATGAGTATGAGTATGGGTATGAGTATGAGTATGAGTATGAGTATGAGTATGAGTATGAGTATGAGTATGAGTATGAGTATGAGTATGAGTATGAGTATGAGTATGAGTATGAGTATGAGTATGATTATGAGTATGAGTATGAGTATGAGTATGAGTATAAGTATTAGTATGAGTATGAGTACGTGTATTAGTATGAGTATGAGTATGAGTATGAGTATGAGTTTAAGTATGAGTCTGAGTACGAGTATGCGTATGAATATGAGTATGAGTATGAGTATGAGTATGGGTATGAGTATGAGTATGAGTATGAGTATGAGTATGAGTATGAGTATGAGTATGAGTATGAGTATGTGTATGAGTATGAGTATGAGTATGACTATGAGTATGAGTATGAGTATGAGTATGAGTATGAGTATGAGTATGAGTATGAGTATGAGTATGAGTATGAGTATGAGTATGACTATGAGTATGAGTATGACTATGACTATGACTATGAGAATGAGCATCAGTATGAGTATGAGTATGAGTATGAGTATGAGTATGAGTGTGAGTATGAGTATGAGTATGAGTATGAGTATGAGTATGAGAATGAGTATGAGTATGAGTATGAGTATGAGTATGAGTATGAGTATGAGTATAAGTATTAGTATGAGTATGAGTACGATTATTAGTATGAGTATGAGTATGAGTATGAGTATGAGTTTAAGTATGAGTATGAGTACGAGTATGCGTATGAATATGAGTATGAGTATGAGTATGAGTATAAGTATTAGTATGAGTATGAGTACGATTATTTGTATGAGTATGAGTATGAGTATGAGTATGAGTTTAAGTATGAGTATGAGTACGAGTATGCGTATGAATATGAGTATGAGTATGAGTATGAGTATGGGTATGAGTATGAGTATGAGTATGAGTATGAGTTTAAGTATGAGCATGAGCATGAGCATGAGTATGAGTATGAGTATGAGTATGAGTATGAGTGTGAGTATGAGTATGAGTATGAGTATGAGTATGAGTATGAGTATGAGTATGAGTATGAGTATGTGTATGAGTATGAGTATGAGTTAGAGTATGAGTATGTGTATGAGTATGAGTATGAGTATGAGTATGAGTGTGAGTGTGAGTGCGAATGTGAGTATGAGGATGAGTATGAGTATGAGTATGTGTATGAGTATGAGTATGAGTATGACTATGAGTATGAGTATGAGTATGAGTATGAGTATGAGTATGAGTATGAGTATGAGTATGAGTATGAGTATGAGTATGACTATGAGTATGAGTATGACTATGTCTATGACTATGAGAATGAGTATGAGTATGAGTATGAGTATGAGTATGAGTGTGAGTATGAGTATGAGTATGAGTATGAGTATGAGTATGAGTATGAGTATGAGAATGAGTATGAGTATGAGTATGAGTATAAGTATTAGTATGAGTATGAGTTAGAGTATGAGTATGTGTATGAGTATGAGTATGAGTATGAGTATGAGTATGAGTATGAGTGTGAGTGTGAGTGCGAATGTGAGTATGAGTATGAGTATGAGTATGAGTATGAGTATGTGTATGAGTATGAGTATGAGTATGACTATGAGTATGAGTATGAGTATGAGTATGAGTATGAGTATGAGTATGAGTATGAGTATGACTATGAGTATGAGTATGACTATGACTATGACTATGAGAATGAGTATCAGTATGAGTATGAGTATGAGTATGAGTGTGAGTATGAGTATGAGTATGGGTATGAGTATGAGTATGAGAATGAGTATGAGTATGAGTATGAGTATGAGTATGAGTATGAGTATCAGTATGAGGATAAGTATTAGTATGAGTATGAGTACGAGTATTAGTATGAGTATGAGTATGAGTATGAGTTTAAGTATGAGTCTGAGTACGAGTATGCGTATGAATATGAGTATGAGTATGAGTATGAGTATGGGTATGAGTATGAGTATGAGTATGAGTATGAGTATGAGTATGAGTATGAGTATGAGTATGAGTATGAGTATGAGTATGAGTATGATTATGAGTATGAGTATGAGTATGAATATGAGTATGAGTATAAGTATTAGTATGAGTATGAGTACGAGTATTAGTATGAGTATGAGTATGAGAATGAGTATGAGTTTAAGTATGAGTCTGAGTACGAGTATGCGTATGAATATGAGTATGAGTATGAGTATGAGTATGGGTATGAGTATGAGTATGAGTATGAGTATGAGTATGAGTATGAGTATGAGTATGAGTATGAGTATGAGTATGAGTATGAGTATGAGTATGAGTATGAGTATGATTATGAGTATGAGTATGAGTATGAGTATGAGTGTGAGTGCGAATGTGAGTATGAGTATGAGTATGTGCAAGAGTATGAGTATGTGTATGAGTATGAGTATGAGTATGAGTGTGAGTATGAGAATTAGTATGAGTATGTGTATGAGTATGAGTACGAGTATTAGTATGAGTATGAGTATGAGTATGAGTATGAGTTTAAGTATGAGTCTGAGTACGAGTATGCGTATGAATATGAGTATGAGTATGAGTATGAGTATGGGTATGAGTATGAGTATGAGTATGAGTATGAGTATGAGTATGAGTATGAGTATGAGTATGAGTATGAGTATGAGTATGAGTATGAGTATGAGTATGAGTATGTGTATGAGTATGAGTATGAGTATGAGTATGAGTATGAGTGTGAGTGTGAGTGCGAATGTGAGTATGAGTATGAGTATGGGTATGAGTATGAGTATGTGTATGAGTATGAGTATGAGTATGAGTATGAGTATGAGTATGTGTATGAGTATGAGTATGAGTATGAGTATGAGTATGAGTATGAGTATGAGTATGACTATGAGTATGAGTATGACTATGACTATGACTATGAGAATGAGTATGAGTATGAGTATTAGTATGAATATGAGTATGAGTATGAGTGTGAGTATGAGTATGAGTATGAGTATGAGTATGAGTATGTGTATGAGTATGAGTATGAGTATGAGTATGAGTATGAGAATGAGTATGAGTATGAGTATGAGTATGAGTATGAGTATGAGTATGAGCATGAGCATGAGCATGAGTATGAGTATGAGTATGAGTATGAGTATGATTATAAGTATGAGTATGAGTATGAGTATGAGTATGAGCATGAGCATGAGCATGAGTATGAGTATTAGTACGAGTATGAGTATGAGTATAAGTACTAGTATGAGTATGAGTACCAGTATTATTATGAGTATGAGTATGAGTATGAGTTTAAGTATGAGTATGAGTATGAGTATGTGTATGAGTATGAGTATGAGTATGAGTATGTGTATAAGTATGAGAATGAGTATGAGTGTGAGTATGAGAATGAGTATGAGTATGTGTATGAGTATGAGTATGAGTATGAGTATGAGTATGAGTATAAGTATTAGTATGAGTATGAGTACGAGTATTAGTATGAGTATGAGTATGAGTATGAGTATGAGTTTAAGTATGAGTATGAGTGTTAGTATGAGTATGAGTACGAGTATTAGTATGAGTATGAGTATGAGTTTAAGTATGAGTATGAGTATGAGTATGTGTATGAGTATAAGTATGAGTACGAGTATGAGTATGAGTATGAGTATGAGTATGAGTATGACTATGAGTATGAGTATGACTATGACTATGACTATGAGAATGAGTATGAGTATGAGTATGAGTATGAGTTTAAGTATGAGTATGAGTACGAGTATGGGTATGAATATGAGTATGAGTATGAGTATGGGTATGAGTATGACTATGAGTATGAGTTTAAGTATGAGCATGAGCATGAGTATGAGTATGAGTATGAGTATGAGTATGAGTGTGAGTATGAGTATGAGTATGAGTATGAGTATGAGTATGAGAATGAGTATGAGTATGAGTATGTGTATGAGTATGAGTATGAGTATGTGTATGAGTATGAGAATGAGTATGAGTATGAGTATGAGTATGAGTATGAGTATGAGTATGAGCATGAGCATGAGCATGAGTATGAGTATGAGTATGAGTATGAGTATGAGTATAAGTATGAGTATGAGTATGAGTATGAGTATGAGCATGAGCATGAGCATGAGTATGAGTATTAGTACGAGTATGAGTATGAGTATAAGTACTAGTATGAGTATGAGTATGAGTATGAGTATGAGTATGAGTATGAGTATGAGTATGAGTATGAGTATGAGTATGAGTATGAGTATGAGAATGAGTATGAGTATGAGTATGAGTATAAGTATTAGTATGAGTATGAGTTAGAGTATGAGTATGTGTATGAGTATGAGTATGAGTATGAGTATGAGTATGAGTGTGAGTGTGAGTATGAGAATGAGTATGAGTATGAGTATGAGTATGAGTATGAGTATGAGTATGAGTATGAGTATGAGTATGAGCATGAGCATGAGTATGAGAATGAGTATGAGTATGAGTATTAGTATGAATATGAGTATGAGTATGAGTGTGAGTATGAGTATGAGTATGAGTATGAGTATGAGTATGTGTATGAGTATGAGTATGAGTATGAGTATGAGTATGAGAATGAGTATGAGTATGAGTATGAGTATGAGTATGAGTATGAGTATGAGCATGAGCATGAGCATGAGTATGAGTATGAGTATGAGTATGAGTATGATTATAAGTATGAGTATGAGTATGAGTATGAGTATGAGTATGAGTATGAGTATGAGTATGAGAATGAGTATGGGTATGAATATGAGTATGAGTATGAATATGAGTATGAGTATGAGTATGAGTATGAGTATGAGTATGAGTATGAGTATGAGTATGAGTATGAGTATGAGTATGAGTATGAGTATGACTATGAGTATGAGTATGACTATGACTATGACTATGAGAATGAGTATCAGTATGAGTATGAGTATGAGTATGAGTATGAGTATGAGTGTGAGTATGAGTATGAGTATGAGTATGAGTATGAGAATGAGTATGAGTATGAGTATGAGTATGAGTATGAGTATGAGTATGAGGATAAGTATTAGTATGAGTATGAGTACGAGTATTAGTATGAGTATGAGTATGAGTATGAGTTTAAGTATGAGTCTGAGTACGAGTATGCGTATGAAAATGAGTATGAGTATGAGTATGGGTATGAGTATGAGTATGAGTATGAGTATGAGTATGAGTATGAGTATGAGTATGAGTATGAGTATGAGTATGATTATGAGTATGAGTATGAGTATGAGTATGTGTATGAGTATGAGTATGAGTATGAGTATGAGTATGAGTGTGAGTGTGAGTGCGAATGTGAGTATGAGTATGAGTATGAGTATGAGTATGAGTATGTGTATGAGTATGAGTATGAGTATGACTATGAGTATGAGTATGAGTATGAGTATGAGTATGAGTATGAGTATGAGTATGAGTATGAGTATGACTATGAGTATGAATATGACTATGACTATGACTATGAGAATGAGTATCAGTATGAGTATGAGTATGAGTATGAGTATGAGTGTGAGTATGAGTATGAGTATGAGTATGAGTATGAGTATGAGAATGAGTATGAGTATGAGTATGAGTATGAGTATGAGTATGAGTATGAGTATGAGTATAAGTATTAGTATGAGTATGAGTACGATTATTAGTATGAGTATGAGTATGAGTATGAGTTTATGTATGAGTATGAGTACGAGTATGCGTATGAATATGAGTATGAGTATGAGTATGAGTATAAGTATTAGTATGAGTATGAGTACGATTATTAGTATGAGTATGAGTATGAGTATGAGTATGAGTATGAGTTTAAGTATGAGTATGAGTACGAGTATGCGTATGAATATGAGTATGAGTATGAGTATGAGTATGAGTATGAGTATGGGTATGAGTATGAGTATGAGTATGAGTATGAGTATGAGTTTAAGTATGAGCATGAGCATGAGCATGAGTATGAGTATGAGTATGAGTATGAGTATGAGTGTGAGTATGAGTATGAGTATGAGTATGAGTATGAGTATGAGTATGAGTATGAGTATGAGTATGAGTATGTGTATGAGTATGAGTATGAGTTAGAGTATGAGTATGTGTATGAGTATGAGTATGAGTATGAGTATGAGTGTGAGTGTGAGTGCGAATGTGAGTATGAGGATGAGTATGAGTATGAGTATGTGTATGAGTATGAGTATGAGTATGACTATGAGTATGAGTATGAGTATGAGTATGAGTATGAGTATGAGTATGAGTATGAGTATGACTATGAGTATGAGTATGACTATGTCTATGACTATGAGAATGAGTATGAGTATGAGTATGAGTATGAGTATGAGTGTGAGTATGAGTATGAGTATGAGTATGAGTATGAGTATGAGTATGTGTATGAGAATGAGTATGAGTATGAGTATAAGTATTAGTATGAGTATGAGTTAGAGTATGAGTATGAGTATGAGTATGAGTATGACTATGAGTATGAGTATGACTATGACTATGACTATGAGAATGAGTATCAGTATGAGTATGAGTATGAGTATGAGTATGAGTGTGAGTATGAGTATGAGTATGAGTATGAGTATGAGAATGAGTATGAGTATGAGTATGAGTATGAGTATGAGTATGAGTATGAGGATAAGTATTAGTATGAGTATGAGTACGAGTATTAGTATGAGTATGAGTATGAGTATGAGTTTAAGTATGAGTCTGAGTACGAGTATGCGTATGAATATGAGTATGAGTATGAGTATGAGTATGGGTATGAGTATGAGTATGAGTATGAGTATGAGTATGAGTATGAGTATGAGTATGAGTATGAGTATGAGTATGAGTATGAGTATGAGTATGAGTATGATTATGAGTATGAGTGTGAGTATGAGTATGAGTATGAGTATAAGTATTAGTATGAGTATGAGTATGAGTATGAGTATGAGTATGAGTATGAGTATGAGTATGTGTATGAGTATGAGTATGAGTATGAGAATGAGTATGAGTATGAGTATGATTATGAGTATGAGTATGAGTATGAGTATGAGTATGAGTATGAGTATAAGTATTAGTATGAGTATAAGTATTAGTATGAGTATGAGTACGAGTATTAGTATGAGTATGAGTATGAGTATGAGTATGAGTTTAAGTATGTGTCTGAGTACGAGTATGCGTATGAATATGAGTATGAGTATGAGTATGAGTATGGGTATGAGTATGAGTATGAGTATGAGTATGAGTATGAGTATGAGTATGAGTATGAGTATGAGTATGAGTATGAGTATGAGTATGAGTATGAGTATGATTATGAGTATGAGTATGAGTATGAGTATGAGTATGAGTGTGAGTGCGAATGTGAGTATGAGTATGAGTATGTGCAAGAGTATGAGTATGTGTATGAGTATGAGTATGAGTATGAGTATGAGTGTGAGTATGAGAATTAGTATGAGTATGTGTATGAGTATGAGTACGAGTATTAGTATGAGTATGAGTATGAGTATGAGTATGAGTTTAAGTATGAGTCTGAGTACGAGTATGCGTATGAATATGAGTATGAGTATGAGTATGGGTATGAGTATGAGTATGAGTATGAGTATGAGTATGAGTATGAGTATGAGTATGAGTATGAGTATGAGTATGAGTATGAGTATGAGTATGAGTATGAGTATGAGTATGAGTATGAGTATGAGTATGAGTATGAGTATGAGTATGAGTATGAGTATGAGTATGAGTATGAGTATGAGTATGAGTATGAGTATGATTATGAGTATGAGTATGAGTATGAGTATGAGTATGAGTATAAGTATTAGTATGAGTATGAGTACGAGTATTAGTATGAGTATGAGTATGAGTATGAGTTTAAGTATGAATCTGAGTACGAGTATGCGTATGAATATGAGTATGAGTATGAGTATGGGTATGAGTATGAGTATGAGTATGAGTATGAGTAAGAGTATGAGTATGAGTATGAGTATGAGTATGAGTATGAGTATGAGTATAAGTATTAGTATGAGTATGAGTACGAGTATTAGTATGAGTATCAGTATGAGTATGAGTTTAAGTATGAGTATGAGTACGAGTATGCGTATGAATATGAGTATGAGTATGAGTATGAGTATGAGTATGGGTATGAGTATGAGTATGAGTATGAGTATAAGTATGAGCATGAGCATGAGTATGAGTATGAGTATGAGTATGAGTATGAGTAAGAGTATGAGTATGAGTATGAGTATAAGTATGAGTATGAGTATGAGTATGAGTATGAGTATGAGTATGAGTATGAGTATGAGTATAAGTATTAGTATGAGTATGAGTTAGAGTATGAGTATGTGTATGAGTATGAGTATGAGTATGAGTATGAGTATGAGTATGAGTATGAGTTTAAGTATGAGTATGAGTACGAGTATGCGTATGAATATGAGTATGAGTATGAGTATGAGTATGGGTATGAGTATGAGTATGAGTATGAGTATAAGTATGAGCATGAGCATGAGTATGAGTATGAGTATGAGTATGAGTATGAGTAAGAGTATGAGTATGAGTATGAGTATAAGTATGAGTATGAGTATGAGTATGAGTATGAGTATGAGTATGAGTATGAGTATAAGTATTAGTATGAGTATGTGTATGAGTATGAGTATGAGTATGACTATGAGTATGAGTATGAGTATGAGTATGAGTATGAGTATGATTATGAGTATGAGTATGAGTATGAGTATGAGTATGAGTATGAGAATCAGTGTTAGTATGAGTATGAGTATGAGTATGAGTATGAGTATGAGTATGAGAATGAGTATGAGTATGAGTATGACTATGAGTATGAGTATGACTATGACTATGAGAATGAGTATGAGTATGAGTATTAGTATGAATATGAGTGTGAGTGTGAGTGCGAATGTGAGTATGAGTATGAGTATGAGTATGAGTATGAGTGTGAGTATGAGTTTAAGTATGAGCATGAGCATGAGTATGAGTATGAGTATGAGTATGAGTATGAGTGTGAGTATGAGTATGAGTATGAGTATGAGTATGAGTATGAGTATGAGAATGAGTATGAGTATGAGTATGAGTATGAGTTAGAGTATGAGTATGTGTATGAGTATGAGTATGAGTATGAGTATGAGTGTGAGTGTGAGTGCGAATGTGAGTATGAGGATGAGTATGAATATGTGTATGAGTATGAGTATGAGTATGACTATGAGTATGAGTATGAGTATGAGTATGAGTATGAGTATGAGTATGACTATGAGTATGAGTATGACTATGTCTATGACTATGAGAATGAGTATGAGTATGAGTATGAGTATGAGTATGTGTATGAGTATGAGTATGAGTATGAGTATGAGAATGAGTATGAGTATGAGTATGATTATGAGTATGAGTATGAGTATGAGTATGAGTATGAGTATGAGTATAAGTATTAGTATGAGTATAAGTATTAGTATGAGTATGAGTACGAGTATTAGTATGAGTATGAGTATGAGTATGAGTATGAGTTTAAGTATGTGTCTGAGTACGAGTATGCGTATGAATATGAGTATGAGTATGAGTATGAGTATGTGTATGAGTATGAGTATGAGTATGACTATGAGTATGAGTATGAGTATGAGTATGAGTATGAGTATGAGTATGAGTATGAGTATGACTATGAGTATGAGTATGACTATGTCTATGACTATGAGAATGAGTATGAGTATGAGTATGAGTATGAGTATGAGTGTGAGTATGAGTATGAGTATGAGTATGAGTATGAGTATGAGTATGTGTATGAGAATGAGTATGAGTATGAGTATAAGTATTAGTATGAGTATGAGTTAGAGTATGAGTATGAGTATGAGTATGAGTATGACTATGAGTATGAGTATGACTATGACTATGACTATGAGAATGAGTATCAGTATGAGTATGAGTATGAGTATGAGTATGAGTGTGAGTATGAGTATGAGTATGAGTATGAGTATGAGAATGAGTATGAGTATGAGTATGAGTATGAGTATGAGTATGAGTATGAGGATAAGTATTAGTATGAGTATGAGTACGAGTATTAGTATGAGTATGAGTATGAGTATGAGTTTAAGTATGAGTCTGAGTACGAGTATGCGTATGAATATGAGTATGAGTATGAGTATGAGTATGGGTATGAGTATGAGTATGAGTATGAGTATGAGTATGAGTATGAGTATGAGTATGAGTATGAGTATGAGTATGAGTATGAGTATGAGTATGAGTATGATTATGAGTATGAGTGTGAGTATGAGTATGAGTATGAGTATAAGTATTAGTATGAGTATGAGTATGAGTATGAGTATGAGTATGAGTATGAGTATGAGTATGTGTATGAGTATGAGTATGAGTATGAGAATGAGTATGAGTATGAGTATGATTATGAGTATGAGTATGAGTATGAGTATGAGTATGAGTATGAGTATAAGTATTAGTATGAGTATAAGTATTAGTATGAGTATGAGTACGAGTATTAGTATGAGTATGAGTATGAGTATGAGTATGAGTTTAAGTATGTGTCTGAGTACGAGTATGCGTATGAATATGAGTATGAGTATGAGTATGAGTATGGGTATGAGTATGAGTATGAGTATGAGTATGAGTATGAGTATGAGTATGAGTATGAGTATGAGTATGAGTATGAGTATGAGTATGAGTATGAGTATGAGTATGATTATGAGTATGAGTATGAGTATGAGTATGAGTATGAGTGTGAGTGCGAATGTGAGTATGAGTATGAGTATGTGCAAGAGTATGAGTATGTGTATGAGTATGAGTATGAGTATGAGTATGAGTGTGAGTATGAGAATTAGTATGAGTATGTGTATGAGTATGAGTACGAGTATTAGTATGAGTATGAGTATGAGTATGAGTATGAGTTTAAGTATGAGTCTGAGTACGAGTATGCGTATGAATATGAGTATGAGTATGAGTATGGGTATGAGTATGAGTATGAGTATGAGTATGAGTATGAGTATGAGTATGAGTATGAGTATGAGTATGAGTATGAGTATGAGTATGAGTATGAGTATGAGTATGAGTATGAGTATGAGTATGAGTATGAGTATGAGTATGAGTATGAGTATGAGTATGAGTATGAGTATGAGTATGAGTATGAGTATGAGTATGATTATGAGTATGAGTATGAGTATGAGTATGAGTATGAGTATAAGTATTAGTATGAGTATGAGTACGAGTATTAGTATGAGTATGAGTATGAGTATGAGTTTAAGTATGAATCTGAGTACGAGTATGCGTATGAATATGAGTATGAGTATGAGTATGAGTATGGGTATGAGTATGAGTATGAGTATGAGTATGAGTAAGAGTATGAGTATGAGTATGAGTATGAGTATGAGTATGAGTATGAGTATAAGTATTAGTATGAGTATGAGTACGAGTATTAGTATGAGTATCAGTATGAGTATGAGTTTAAGTATGAGTATGAGTACGAGTATGCGTATGAATATGAGTATGAGTATGAGTATGAGTATGAGTATGGGTATGAGTATGAGTATGAGTATGAGTATAAGAATGAGCATGAGCATGAGTATGAGTATGAGTATGAGTATGAGTAAGAGTATGAGTATGAGTATGAGTATAAGTATGAGTATGAGTATGAGTATGAGTATGAGTATGAGTATGAGTATGAGTATGAGTATAAGTATTAGTATGAGTATGAGTTAGAGTATGAGTATGTGTATGAGTATGAGTATGAGTATGAGTATGAGTATGAGTATGAGTATGAGTTTAAGTATGAGTATGAGTACGAGTATGCGTATGAATATGAGTATGAGTATGAGTATGAGTATGGGTATGAGTATGAGTATGAGTATGAGTATAAGTATGAGCATGAGCATGAGTATGAGTATGAGTATGAGTATGAGTATGAGTAAGAGTATGAGTATGAGTATGAGTATAAGTATGAGTATGAGTATGAGTATGAGTATGAGTATGAGTATGAGTATGAGTATAAGTATTAGTATGAGTATGTGTATGAGTATGAGTATGAGTATGACTATGAGTATGAGTATGAGTATGAGTATGAGTATGATTATGAGTATGAGTATGAGTATGAGTATGAGTATGAGTATGAGTATGAGTATGAGTATGAGTATGAGTATGATTATGAGTATGAGTATGAGTATGAGTATGAGTATGAGTGTGAGTGCGAATGTGAGTATGAGTATGAGTATGTGCAAGAGTATGAGTATGTGTATGAGTATGAGTATGAGTATGAGTATGAGTGTGAGTATGAGAATTAGTATGAGTATGTGTATGAGTATGAGTACGAGTATTAGTATGAGTATGAGTATGAGTATGAGTATGAGTTTAAGTATGAGTCTGAGTACGAGTATGCGTATGAATATGAGTATGAGTATGAGTATGGGTATGAGTATGAGTATGAGTATGAGTATGAGTATGAGTATGAGTATGAGTATGAGTATGAGTATGAGTATGAGTATGAGTATGAGTATGAGTATGAGTATGAGTATGAGTATGAGTATGAGTATGAGTATGAGTATGAGTATGAGTATGAGTATGAGTATGAGTATGAGTATGAGTATGAGTATGAGTATGATTATGAGTATGAGTATGAGTATGAGTATGAGTATGAGTATAAGTATTAGTATGAGTATGAGTACGAGTATTAGTATGAGTATGAGTATGAGTATGAGTTTAAGTATGAATCTGAGTACGAGTATGCGTATGAATATGAGTATGAGTATGAGTATGAGTATGGGTATGAGTATGAGTATGAGTATGAGTATGAGTAAGAGTATGAGTATGAGTATGAGTATGAGTATGAGTATGAGTATGAGTATAAGTATTAGTATGAGTATGAGTACGAGTATTAGTATGAGTATCAGTATGAGTATGAGTTTAAGTATGAGTATGAGTACGAGTATGCGTATGAATATGAGTATGAGTATGAGTATGAGTATGAGTATGGGTATGAGTATGAGTATGAGTATGAGTATAAGTATGAGCATGAGCATGAGTATGAGTATGAGTATGAGTATGAGTATGAGTAAGAGTATGAGTATGAGTATGAGTATAAGTATGAGTATGAGTATGAGTATGAGTATGAGTATGAGTATGAGTATGAGTATGAGTATAAGTATTAGTATGAGTATGAGTTAGAGTATGAGTATGTGTATGAGTATGAGTATGAGTATGAGTATGAGTATGAGTATGAGTATGAGTTTAAGTATGAGTATGAGTACGAGTATGCGTATGAATATGAGTATGAGTATGAGTATGAGTATGGGTATGAGTATGAGTATGAGTATGAGTATAAGTATGAGCATGAGCATGAGTATGAGTATGAGTATGAGTATGAGTATGAGTAAGAGTATGAGTATGAGTATGAGTATAAGTATGAGTATGAGTATGAGTATGAGTATGAGTATGAGTATGAGTATGAGTATGAGTATAAGTATTAGTATGAGTATGTGTATGAGTATGAGTATGAGTATGACTATGAGTATGAGTATGAGTATGAGTATGAGTATGATTATGAGTATGAGTATGAGTATGAGTATGAGTATGAGTATGAGAATCAGTGTGAGTATGAGTATGAGTATGAGTATGAGTATGAGTATGAGTATGAGAATGAGTATGAGTATGAGTATGACTATGAGTATGAGTATGACTATGACTATGAGAATGAGTATGAGTATGAGTATTAGTATGAATATGAGTGTGAGTGTGAGTGCGAATGTGAGTATGAGTATGAGTATGAGTATGAGTATGAGTGTGAGTATGAGTTTAAGTATGAGCATGAGCATGAGTATGAGTATGAGTATGAGTATGAGTATGAGTGTGAGTATGAGTATGAGTATGAGTATGAGTATGAGTATGAGTATGAGAATGAGTATGAGTATGAGTATGAGTATGAGTTAGAGTATGAGTATGTGTATGAGTATGAGTATGAGTATGAGTATGAGTGTGAGTGTGAGTGCGAATGTGAGTATGAGGATGAGTATGAATATGTGTATGAGTATGAGTATGAGTATGACTATGAGTATGAGTATGAGTATGAGTATGAGTATGAGTATGAGTATGACTATGAGTATGAGTATGACTATGTCTATGACTATGAGAATGAGTATGAGTATGAGTATGAGTATGAGTATGTGTATGAGTATGAGTATTAGTATGAGTATGAGAATGAGTATGAGTATGAGTATGATTATGAGTATGAGTATGAGTATGAGTATGAGTATGAGTATGAGTATAAGTATTAGTATGAGTATAAGTATTAGTATGAGTATGAGTACGAGTATTAGTATGAGTATGAGTATGAGTATGAGTATGAGTTTAAGTATGTGTCTGAGTACGAGTATGCGTATGAATATGAGTATGAGTATGAGTATGAGTATGGGTATGAGTATGAGTATGAGTATGAGTATGAGTATGAGTATGAGTATGAGTATGAGTATGAGTATGAGTATGAGTATGAGTATGAGTATGAGTATGATTATGAGTATGAGTATGAGTATGAGTATGAGTATGAGTGTGAGTGCGAATGTGAGTATGAGTATGAGTATGTGCAAGAGTATGAGTATGTGTATGAGTATGAGTATGAGTATGAGTGTGAGTATGAGAATTAGTATGAGTATGTGTATGAGTATGAGTACGAGTATTAGTATGAGTATGAGTATGAGTATGAGTATGAGTTTAAGTATGAGTCTGAGTAGGAGTATGCGTATGAATATGAGTATGAGTATGAGTATGGGTATGAGTATGAGTATGAGTATGAGTATGAGTATGAGTATGAGTATGAGTATGAGTATGAGTATGAGTATGAGTATGAGTATGAGTATGAGTATGAGTATGAGTATGAGTATGAGTATGAGTATGAGTATGAGTATGAGTATGAGTATGAGTATGAGTATGAGTATGATTATGAGTATGAGTATGAGTATGAGTATGAGTATGAGTATAAGTATTAGTATGAGTATGAGTACGAGTATTAGTATGAGTATGAGTATGAGTATGAGTTTAAGTATGAGTCTGAGTACGAGTATGCGTATGAATATGAGTATGAGTATGAGTATGAGTATGGGTATGAGTATGAGTATGAGTATGAGTATGAGTAAGAGTATGAGTATGAGTATGAGTATGAGTATGAGTATGAGTATGAGTATAAGTATTAGTATGAGTATGAGTACGAGTATTAGTATGAGTATGAGTATGAGTATGAGTTTAAGTATGAGTATGAGTACGAGTATGCGTATGAATATGAGTATGAGTATGAGTATGAGTATGAGTATGGGTATGAGTATGAGTATGAGTATGAGTATAAGTATGAGCATGAGCATGAGTATGAGTATGAGTATGAGTATGAGTATGAGTAAGAGTATGAGTATGAGTATGAGTATAAGTTTGAGTATGAGTATGAGTATGAGTATGAGTATGAGTATGAGTATGAGTATAAGTATTAGTATGAGTATGAGTTAGAGTATGAGTATGTGTATGAGTATGAGTATGAGTATGAGTATGAGTATGAGTATGAGTTTAAGTATGAGTATGAGTACGAGTATGCGTATGAATATGAGTATGAGTATGAGTATGAGTATGGGTATGAGTATGAGTATGAGTATGAGTATAAGTATGAGCATGAGCATGAGTATGAGTATGAGTATGAGTATGAGTATGAGTAAGAGTATGAGTATGAGTATGAGTATAAGTATGAGTATGAGTATGAGTATGAGTATGAGTATGAGTATGAGTATGAGTATAAGTATTAGTATGAGTATGAGTTAGAGTATGAGTATGTGTATGAGTATGAGTATGAGTATGAGTATGAGTATGAGTATGAGTATGACTATGAGTATGAGTATGACTATGACTATGACTATGAGAATGAGTATGAGTATGAGTATTAGTATGAATATGAGTATGAGTATGAGTGTGAGTATGAGTATGAGTATGAGTATGAGTATGAGTATGTGTATGAGTATGAGTATGAGTATGAGTATGAGTATGAGAATGAGTATGAGTATGAGTATGAGTATGAGTATGAGTATGAGCATGAGCATGAGCATGAGTATGAGTATGAGTATGAGTATGAGTATGAGTATAAGTATGAGTATGAGTATGAGTATGAGTATGAGCATGAGCATGAGCATGAGTATGAGTATTAGTACGAGTATGAGTATGAGTATAAGTACTAGTATGAGTATGAGTACCAGTATTAGTATGAGTATGAGTATGAGTATGAGTTTAAGTATGAGTATGAGTATGAGTATGTGTATGAGTATGAGTATGAGTATGAGTATGTGTATAAGTATGAGAATGAGTATGAGTGTGAGTATGAGAATGAGTATGAGTATGTGTATGAGTATGAGTATGAGTATGAGTATGAGTATAAGTATTAGTATGAGTATGAGTACGAGTATTAGTATGAGTATGAGTATGAGTATGAGTATGAGTTTAAGTATGAGTATGAGTGTTAGTATGAGTATGAGTACGAGTATTAGTATGAGTATGAGTATGAGTTTAAGTATGAGTATGAGTATGAGTATGTGTATGAGTATAAGTATGAGTATGAGTATGAGTATGAGTATGAGTATGAGTATGAGTATGAGTATGACTATGAGTATGAGTATGACTATGACTATGACTATGAGAATGAGTATGAGTATGAGTATGAGTATGAGTTTAAGTATGAGTATGAGTACGAGTATGGGTATGAATATGAGTATGAGTATGAGTATGGGTATGAGTATGAGTATGAGTATGAGTATGAGTTTAAGTATGAGCATGAGCATGAGTATGAGTATGAGTATGAGTATGAGTATGAGTATGAGTATGAGTATGAGTATGAGTATGAGTATGAGTATGAGTATGAGAATGAGTATGAGTATGAGTATGTGTATGAGTATGAGTATGAGTATGTGTATGAGTATGAGAATGAGTATGAGTATGAGTATGAGTATGAGTATGAGTATGAGTATGAGCATGAGCATGAGCATGAGTATGAGTATGAGTATGAGTATGAGTATGAGTATAAGTATGAGTATGAGTATGAGTATGAGTATGAGCATGAGCATGAGCATGAGTATGAGTATTAGTACGAGTATGAGTATGAGTATAAGTACTAGTATGAGTATGAGTATGAGTATGAGTGTGAGTATGAGTATGAGTATGAGTATGAGTATGAGTATGAGTATGAGTATGAGTATGAGTATGAGTATGAGTATGAGAATGAGTATGAGTATGAGTATGAGTATAAGTATTAGTATGAGTATGAGTTAGAGTATGAGTATGTGTATGAGTATGAGTATGAGTATGAGTATGAGTATGAGTGTGAGTGTGAGTGCGAATGTGAGTATGAGTATGAGTATGAGTATGAGTATGAGTATGTGTATGAGTATGAGTATGAGTATGACTATGAGTATGAGTATGAGTATGAGTATGAGTATGATTATGAGTATGAGTATGAGTATGAGTATGAGTATGAGTATGAGAATCAGTGTGAGTATGAGTATGAGTATGAGTATGAGTATGAGTATGAGTATGAGAATGAGTATGAGTATGAGTATGACTATGAGTATGAGTATGACTATGACTATGAGAATGAGTATGAGTATGAGTATTAGTATGAATATGAGTGTGAGTGTGAGTGCGAATGTGAGTATGAGTATGAGTATGAGTATGAGTATGAGTGTGAGTATGAGTTTAAGTATGAGCATGAGCATGAGTATGAGTATGAGTATGAGTATGAGTATGAGTGTGAGTATGAGTATGAGTATGAGTATGAGTATGAGTATGAGTATGAGAATGAGTATGAGTATGAGTATGAGTATGAGTTAGAGTATGAGTATGTGTATGAGTATGAGTATGAGTATGAGTATGAGTGTGAGTGTGAGTGCGAATGTGAGTATGAGGATGAGTATGAATATGTGTATGAGTATGAGTACGAGTATGACTATGAGTATGAGTATGAGTATGAGTATGAGTATGAGTATGAGTATGACTATGAGTATGAGTATGACTATGTCTATGACTATGAGAATGAGTATGAGTATGAGTATGAGTATGAGTATGTGTATGAGTATGAGTATGAGTATGAGTATGAGAATGAGTATGAGTATGAGTATGATTATGAGTATGAGTATGAGTATGAGTATGAGTATGAGTATGAGTATAAGTATTAGTATGAGTATAAGTATTAGTATGAGTATGAGTACGAGTATTAGTATGAGTATGAGTATGAGTATGAGTATGAGTTTAAGTATGTGTCTGAGTACGAGTATGCGTATGAATATGAGTATGAGTATGAGTATGAGTATGGGTATGAGTATGAGTATGAGTATGAGTATGAGTATGAGTATGAGTATGAGTATGAGTATGAGTATGAGTATGAGTATGAGTATGAGTATGATTATGAGTATGAGTATGAGTATGAGTACGAGTATGAGTGTGAGTGCGAATGTGAGTATGAGTATGAGTATGTGCAAGAGTATGAGTATGTGTATGAGTATGAGTATGAGTATGAGTGTGAGTATGAGAATTAGTATGAGTATGTGTATGAGTATGAGTACGAGTATTAGTATGAGTATGAGTATGAGTATGAGTATGAGTTTAAGTATGAGTCTGAGTAGGAGTATGCGTATGAATATGAGTATGAGTATGAGTATGGGTATGAGTATGAGTATGAGTATGAGTATGAGTATGAGTATGAGTATGAGTATGAGTATGAGTATGAGTATGAGTATGAGTATGAGTATGAGTATGAGTATGAGTATGAGTATGAGTATGAGTATGAGTATGAGTATGAGTATGAGTATGAGTATGAGTATGAGTATGAGTATGAGTATGAGTATGATTATGAGTATGAGTATGAGTATGAGTATGAGTATGAGTATAAGTATTAGTATGAGTATGAGTACGAGTATTAGTATGAGTATGAGTATGAGTATGAGTTTAAGTATGAGTCTGAGTACGAGTATGCGTATGAATATGAGTATGAGTATGAGTATGAGTATGGGTATGAGTATGAGTATGAGTATGAGTATGAGTAAGAGTATGAGTATGAGTATGAGTATGAGTATGAGTATGAGTATGAGTATAAGTATTAGTATGAGTATGAGTACGAGTATTAGTATGAGTATGAGTATGAGTATGAGTTTAAGTATGAGTATGAGTACGAGTATGCGTATGAATATGAGTATGAGTATGAGTATGAGTATGAGTATGGGTATGAGTATGAGTATGAGTATGAGTATAAGTATGAGCATGAGCATGAGTATGAGTATGAGTATGAGTATGAGTATGAGTAAGAGTATGAGTATGAGTATGAGTATAAGTTTGAGTATGAGTATGAGTATGAGTATGAGTATGAGTATGAGTATAAGTATTAGTATGAGTATGAGTTAGAGTATGAGTATGTGTATGAGTATGAGTATGAGTATGAGTATGAGTATGAGTATGAGTTTAAGTATGAGTATGAGTACGAGTATGCGTATGAATATGAGTATGAGTATGAGTATGAGTATGGGTATGAGTATGAGTATGAGTATGAGTATAAGTATGAGCATGAGCATGAGTATGAATATGAGTATGAGTATGAGTATGAGTAAGAGTATGAGTATGAGTATGAGTATAAGTATGAGTATGAGTATGAGTATGAGTATGAGTATGAGTATGAGTATAAGTATTAGTATGAGTATGAGTTAGAGTATGAGTATGTGTATGAGTATGAGTATGAGTATGAGTATGAGTATGAGTATGAGTATGACTATGAGTATGAGTATGACTATGACTATGACTATGAGAATGAGTATGAGTATGAGTATTAGTATGAATATGAGTATGAGTATGAGTGTGAGTATGAGTATGAGTATGAGTATGAGTATGAGTATGTGTATGAGTATGAGTATGAGTATGAGTATGAGTATGAGAATGAGTATGAGTATGAGTATGAGTATGAGTATGAGTATGAGTATGAGCATGAGCATGAGCATGAGTATGAGTATGAGTATGAGTATGAGTATGAGTATAAGTATGAGTATGAGTATGAGTATGAGTATGAGCATGAGCATGAGCATGAGTATGAGTATTAGTACGAGTATGAGTATGAGTATAAGTACTAGTATGAGTATGAGTACCAGTATTAGTATGAGTATGAGTATGAGTATGAGTTTAAGTATGAGTATGAGTATGAGTATGTGTATGAGTATGAGTATGAGTATGAGTATGTGTATAAGTATGAGAATGAGTATGAGTGTGAGTATGAGAATGAGTATGAGTATGTGTATGAGTATGAGTATGAGTATGAGTATGAGTATAAGTATTAGTATGAGTATGAGTACGAGTATTAGTATGAGTATGAGTGTGAGTATGAGTATGAGTTTAAGTATGAGTATGAGTGTTAGTATGAGTATGAGTACGAGTATTAGTATGAGTATGAGTATGAGTTTAAGTATGAGTATGAGTATGAGTATGTGTATGAGTATAAGTATGAGTATGAGTATGAGTATGAGTATGAGTATGAGTATGAGTATGAGTATGACTATGAGTATGAGTATGACTATGACTATGACTATGAGAATGAGTATGAGTATGAGTATGAGTATGAGTTTAAGTATGAGTATGAGTACGAGTATGGGTATGAATATGAGTATGAGTATGAGTATGGGTATGAGTATGAGTATGAGTATGAGTATGAGTTTAAGTATGAGCATGAGCATGAGTATGAGTATGAGTATGAGTATGAGTATGAGTGTGAGTATGAGTATGAGTATGAGTATGAGTATGAGTATGAGTATGAGTATGAGAATGAGTATGAGTATGAGTATGTGTATGAGTATGAGTATGAGTATGTGTATGAGTATGAGAATGAGTATGAGTATGAGTATGAGTATGAGTATGAGTATGAGTATGAGCATGAGCATGAGCATGAGTATGAGTATGAGTATGAGTATGAGTATGAGTATAAGTATGAGTATGAGTATGAGTATGAGTATGAGCATGAGCATGAGCATGAGTATGAGTATTAGTACGAGTATGAGTATGAGTATAAGTACTAGTATGAGTATGAGTATGAGTATGAGTGTGAGTATGAGTATGAGTATGAGTATGAGTATGAGTATGAGTATGAGTATGAGTATGAGTATGAGTATGAGAATGAGTATGAGTATGAGTATGAGTATAAGTATTAGTATGAGTATGAGTTAGAGTATGAGTATGTGTATGAGTATGAGTATGAGTATGAGTATGAGTATGAGTGTGAGTGTGAGTGCGAATGTGAGTATGAGTATAAGTATGAGTATGAGTATGAGTATGTGTATGAGTATGAGTATGAGTATGACTATGAGTATGAGTATGAGTATGAGTATGAGTATGATTATGAGTATGAGTATGAGTATGAGTATGAGTATGAGTATGAGAATCAGTGTGAGTATGAGTATGAGTATGAGTATGAGTATGAGTATGAGAATGAGTATGAGTATGAGTATGACTATGAGTATGAGTATGACTATGACTATGAGAATGAGTATGAGTATGAGTATTAGTATGAATATGAGTGTGAGTGTGAGTGCGAATGTGAGTATGAGTATGAGTATGAGTATGAGTATGAGTGTGAGTATGAGTTTAAGTATGAGCATGAGCATGAGTATGAGTATGGGTATGAGTATGAGTATGAGTGTGAGTATGAGTATGAGTATGAGTATGAGTATGAGTATGAGTATGAGTATGAGAATGAGTATGAGTATGAGTATGAGTATGAGTTAGAGTATGAGTATGTGTATGAGTATGAGTATGAGTATGAGTATGAGTGTGAGTGTGAGTGCGAATGTGAGTATGAGGATGAGTATGAATATGTGTATGAGTATGAGTATGAGTATGACTATGAGTATGAGTATGAGTATGAGTATGAGTATGAGTATGAGTATGACTATGAGTATGAGTATGACTATGTCTATGACTATGAGAATGAGTATGAGTATGAGTATGAGTATGAGTATGAGTATGAGTGTGAGTATGAGTATGAGTATGAGTATGAGTATGAGTGTGAGTGTGAGTGCGAATGTGAGTATGAGTATGAGTATGAGTATGAGTATGAGTATGTGTATGAGTATGAGTATGAGTATGACTATGAGTATGAGTATGAGTATGAGTATGAGTATGATTATGAGTATGAGTATGAGTATGAGTATGAGTATGAGTATGAGAATCAGTGTGAGTATGAGTATGAGTATGAGTATGAGTATGAGTATGAGTATGAGAATGAGTATGAGTATGAGTATGACTATGAGTATGAGTATGACTATGACTATGAGAATGAGTATGAGTATGAGTATTAGTATGAATATGAGTGTGAGTGTGAGTGCGAATGTGAGTATGAGTATGAGTATGAGTATGAGTATGAGTGTGAGTATGAGTTTAAGTATGAGCATGAGCATGAGTATGAGTATGAGTATGAGTATGAGTATGAGTGTGAGTATGAGTATGAGTATGAGTATGAGTATGAGTATGAGTATGAGAATGAGTATGAGTATGAGTATGAGTATGAGTTAGAGTATGAGTATGTGTATGAGTATGAGTATGAGTATGAGTATGAGTGTGAGTGTGAGTGCGAATGTGAGTATGAGGATGAGTATGAATATGTGTATGAGTATGAGTATGAGTATGACTATGAGTATGAGTATGAGTATGAGTATGAGTATGAGTATGAGTATGACTATGAGTATGAGTATGACTATGTCTATGACTATGAGAATGAGTATGAGTATGAGTATGAGTATGAGTATGTGTATGAGTATGAGTATGAGTATGAGTATGAGAATGAGTATGAGTATGAGTATGATTATGAGTATGAGTATGAGTATGAGTATGAGTATGAGTATGAGTATAAGTATTAGTATGAGTATAAGTATTAGTATGAGTATGAGTACGAGTATTAGTATGAGTATGAGTATGAGTATGAGTATGAGTTTAAGTATGTGTCTGAGTACGAGTATGCGTATGAATATGAGTATGAGTATGAGTATGAGTATGGGTATGAGTATGAGTATGAGTATGAGTATGAGTATGAGTATGAGTATGAGTATGAGTATGAGTATGAGTATGAGTATGAGTATGAGTATGAGTATGATTATGAGTATGAGTATGAGTATGAGTATGAGTATGAGTGTGAGTGCGAATGTGAGTATGAGTATGAGTATGTGCAAGAGTATGAGTATGTGTATGAGTATGAGTATGAGTATGAGTGTGAGTATGAGAATTAGTATGAGTATGTGTATGAGTATGAGTACGAGTATTAGTATGAGTATGAGTATGAGTATGAGTATGAGTTTAAGTATGAGTCTGAGTAGGAGTATGCGTATGAATATGAGTATGAGTATGAGTATGGGTATGAGTATGAGTATGAGTATGAGTATGAGTATGAGTATGAGTATGAGTATGAGTATGAGTATGAGTATGAGTATGAGTATGAGTATGAGTATGAGTATGAGTATGAGTATGAGTATGAGTATGAGTATGAGTATGAGTATGAGTATGAGTATGAGTATGAGTATGAGTATGAGTATGAGTATGATTATGAGTATGAGTATGAGTATGAGTATGAGTATGAGTATAAGTATTAGTATGAGTATGAGTACGAGTATTAGTATGAGTATGAGTATGAGTATGAGTTTAAGTATGAGTCTGAGTACGAGTATGCGTATGAATATGAGTATGAGTATGAGTATGAGTATGGGTATGAGTATGAGTATGAGTATGAGTATGAGTAAGAGTATGAGTATGAGTATGAGTATGAGTATGAGTATGAGTATGAGTATAAGTATTAGTATGAGTATGAGTACGAGTATTAGTATGAGTATGAGTATGAGTTTAAGTATGAGTATGAGTACGAGTATGCGTATGAATATGAGTATGAGTATGAGTATGAGTATGAGTATGGGTATGAGTATGAGTATGAGTATGAGTATAAGTATGAGCATGAGCATGAGTATGAGTATGAGTATGAGTATGAGTATGAGTAAGAGTATGAGTATGAGTATGAGTATAAGTTTGAGTATGAGTATGAGTATGAGTATGAGTATGAGTATGAGTATGAGTATAAGTATTAGTATGAGTATGAGTTAGAGTATGAGTATGTGTATGAGTATGAGTATGAGTATGAGTATGAGTATGAGTATGAGTTTAAGTATGAGTATGAGTACGAGTATGCGTATGAATATGAGTATGAGTATGAGTATGAGTATGGGTATGAGTATGAGTATGAGTATGAGTATAAGTATGAGCATGAGCATGAGTATGAGTATGAGTATGAGTATGAGTATGAGTAAGAGTATGAGTATGAGTATGAGTATAAGTATGAGTATGAGTATGAGTATGAGTATGAGTATGAGTATGAGTATAAGTATTAGTATGAGTATGAGTTAGAGTATGAGTATGTGTATGAGTATGAGTATGAGTATGAGTATGAGTATGAGTATGAGTATGACTATGAGTATGAGTATGACTATGACTATGACTATGAGAATGAGTATGAGTATGAGTATTAGTATGAATATGAGTATGAGTATGAGTGTGAGTATGAGTATGAGTATGAGTATGAGTATGAGTATGTGTATGAGTATGAGTATGAGTATGAGTATGAGTATGAGAATGAGTATGAGTATGAGTATGAGTATGAGTATGAGTATGAGTATGAGCATGAGCATGAGCATGAGTATGAGTATGAGTATGAGTATGAGTATGAGTATAAGTATGAGTATGAGTATGAGTATGAGTATGAGCATGAGCATGAGCATGAGTATGAGTATTAGTACGAGTATGAGTATGAGTATAAGTACTAGTATGAGTATGAGTACCAGTATTAGTATGAGTATGAGTATGAGTATGAGTTTAAGTATGAGTATGAGTATGAGTATGTGTATGAGTATGAGTATGAGTATGAGTATGTGTATAAGTATGAGAATGAGTATGAGTGTGAGTATGAGAATGAGTATGAGTATGTGTATGAGTATGAGTATGAGTATGAGTATGAGTATAAGTATTAGTATGAGTATGAGTACGAGTATTAGTATGAGTATGAGTATGAGTATGAGTATGAGTTTAAGTATGAGTATGAGTGTTAGTATGAGTATGAGTACGAGTATTAGTATGAGTATGAGTATGAGTTTAAGTATGAGTATGAGTATGTGTATGAGTATAAGTATGAGTATGAGTATGAGTATGAGTATGAGTATGAGTATGAGTATGAGTATGACTATGAGTATGAGTATGACTATGACTATGACTATGAGAATGAGTATGAGTATGAGTATGAGTATGAGTTTAAGTATGAGTATGAGTACGAGTATGGGTATGAATATGAGTATGAGTATGAGTATGGGTATGAGTATGAGTATGAGTATGAGTATGAGTTTAAGTATGAGCATGAGCATGAGTATGAGTATGAGTATGAGTATGAGTATGAGTGTGAGTATGAGTATGAGTATGAGTATGAGTATGAGTATGAGTATGAGTATGAGAATGAGTATGAGTATGAGTATGTGTATGAGTATGAGTATGAGTATGTGTATGAGTATGAGAATGAGTATGAGTATGAGTATGAGTATGAGTATGAGTATGAGTATGAGCATGAGCATGAGCATGAGTATGAGTATGAGTATGAGTATGAGTATGAGTATAAGTATGAGTATGAGTATGAGTATGAGTATGAGCATGAGCATGAGCATGAGTATGAGTATTAGTACGAGTATGAGTATGAGTATAAGTACTAGTATGAGTATGAGTATGAGTATGAGTGTGAGTATGAGTATGAGTATGAGTATGAGTATGAGTATGAGTATGAGTATGAGTATGAGTATGAGTATGAGAATGAGTATGAGTATGAGTATGAGTATAAGTATTAGTATGAGTATGAGTTAGAGTATGAGTATGTGTATGAGTATGAGTATGAGTATGAGTATGAGTATGAGTGTGAGTGTGAGTGCGAATGTGAGTATGAGTATGAGTATGAGTATGAGTATGAGTATGTGTATGAGTATGAGTATGAGTATGACTATGAGTATGAGTATGAGTATGAGTATGAGTATGATTATGAGTATGAGTATGAGTATGAGTATGAGTATGAGTATGAGAATCAGTGTGAGTATGAGTATGAGTATGAGTATGAGTATGAGTATGAGTATGAGAATGAGTATGAGTATGAGTATGACTATGAGTATGAGTATGACTATGACTATGAGAATGAGTATGAGTATGAGTATTAGTATGAATATGAGTGTGAGTGTGAGTGCGAATGTGAGTATGAGTATGAGTATGAGTATGAGTATGAGTGTGAGTATGAGTTTAAGTATGAGCATGAGCATGAGTATGAGTATGGGTATGAGTATGAGTATGAGTGTGAGTATGAGTATGAGTATGAGTATGAGTATGAGTATGAGTATGAGTATGAGAATGAGTATGAGTATGAGTATGAGTATGAGTTAGAGTATGAGTATGTGTATGAGTATGAGTATGAGTATGAGTATGAGTGTGAGTGTGAGTGCGAATGTGAGTATGAGGATGAGTATGAATATGTGTATGAGTATGAGTATGAGTATGACTATGAGTATGAGTATGAGTATGAGTATGAGTATGAGTATGAGTATGACTATGAGTATGAGTATGACTATGTCTATGACTATGAGAATGAGTATGAGTATGAGTATGAGTATGAGTATGAGTATGAGTGTGAGTATGAGTATGAGTATGAGTATGAGTATGAGTATGAGTATGAGTATGAGTATGAGTATGAGATTGAGTATGAGTATGAGTATGAGTATAAGTATTAGTATGAGTATGAGTTAGAGTATGAGTATGTGTATGAGTATGAGTATGAGTATGAGTATGAGTATGAGTGTGAGTGTGAGTGCGAATGTGAGTATGAGTATGAGTATGAGTATGAGTATGTGTATGAGTATGAGTATGAGTATGACTATGAGTATGAGTATGAGTATGAGTATGAGTATGATTATGAGTATGAGTATGAGTATGAGTATGAGTATGAGTATGAGTATCAGTGTGAGTATGAGTATGAGTATGAGTATGAGTATGAGTATGAGTATGAGAATGAGTATGAGTATGAGTATGACTATGAGTATGAGTATGACTATGACTATGAGAATGAGTATGAGTATGAGTATTAGTATGAATATGAGTGTGAGTGTGAGTGCGAATGTGAGTATGAGTATGAGTATGAGTATGAGTATGAGTGTGAGTGTGAGTGCGAATGTGAGTATGAGGATGAGTATGAGTATGTGTATGAGTATGAGTATGAGTATGACTATGAGTATGAGTATGAGTATGAGTATGAGTATGACTATGAGTATGAGTATGACTATGTCTATGACTATGAGAATGAGTATGAGTATGAGTATGAGTATGAGTATGAGTATAAGTATTAGTATGAGTATGAGTTAGAGTATGAGTATGTGTATGAGTATGAGTATGAGTATGAGTATGAGTATGAGTATGAGTATGAGTATGAGTATGAGTATGAGAATGAGTATGAGTATGAGTATGACTATGAGTATGAGTATGACTATGACTATGAGAATGAGTATGAGTATGAGTATTAGTATGAATATGAGTGTGAGTGTGAGTGCGAATGTGAGTATGAGTATGAGTATGAGTATGAGTATGAGTATGAGTATGAGTATGAGTATGAGTATGAGTATGAGTATGAGTATGAGTATGAGTATGAGTATGAGTATGAGTATGAGTATGAGTATGAGAATGAGTATGAGTATGAGTATGAGTATAAGTATTAGTATGAGTATGAGTTAGAGTATGAGTATGTGTATGAGTATGACTATGAGTATGAGTATGACTATGACTATGACTATGAGTATGAGTGTTAGTATGAGTATGAGTATGAGTACGAGTATTAGTATGAGTATGAGTATGAGTATGAGTTTAAGTATGAGTATGAGTATGAGTATGTGTATGAGTATAAGTATGAGTATGAGTATGAGTATGAGTATGAGTATGAGTATGACTATGAGTATGAGTATGACTATGACTATGACTATGAGAATGAGTATGAGTATGAGTATTAGTATGAATATGAGTATGAGTATGAGTGTGAGTATGAGTATGAGTATGAGTATGAGTATGAGTATGAGTATGTGTATGAGTATGAGTATGAGTATGAGTATGAGTATGAGAATGAGTATGAGTATGAGTATGAGTATGAGTATGAGTATGAGTATGAGTATGAGTATGAGTATGAGAATGAGTATGAGTATGAGTATAAGTATTAGTATGAGTATGAGTTAGAGTATGAGTATGTGTATGAGTATGAGTATGAGTATGAGTATGAGTATGAGTATGAGTATGAGTATGAGTATGTGTATGAGTATGAGTATGAGTATGAGTATGAGTATGAGAATGAGTATGAGTATGAGTATGAGTATGATTATGAGTATGAGTATGAGTATGAGTATGAGTATGAGTATGAGTATAAGTATTAGTATGAGTATGAGTATGAGTATGAGTTTAAGTATGAGTCTGAGTACGAGTATGCGTATGAATATGAGTATGAGTATGAGTATGAGTATGGGTATGAGTATGAGTATGAGTATGAGTATGAGTAAGAGTATGAGTATGAGTATGAGTATGAGTATGAGTATGAGTATGAGTATAAGTATTAGTATGAGTATGAGTACGAGTATTAGTATGAGTATGAGTATGAGTATGAGTTTAAGTATGAGTATGAGTACGAGTATGCGTATGAATATGAGTATGAGTATGAGTATGAGTATGAGTATGGGTATGAGTATGAGTATGAGTATGAGTATAAGTATGAGCATGAGCATGAGTATGAGTATGAGTATGAGTATGAGTATGAGTAAGAGTATGAGTATGAGTATGAGTATAAGTATGAGTATGAGTATGAGTATGAGTATGAGTATGAGTATGAGTATAAGTATTAGTATGAGTATGAGTTAGAGTATGAGTATGTGTATGAGTATGAGTATGAGTATGAGTATGAGTATGAGTATGAGTTTAAGTATGAGTATGAGTACGAGTATGCGTATGAATATGAGTATGAGTATGAGTATGAGTATGGGTATGAGTATGAGTATGAGTATGAGTATGAGTATAAGTATGAGCATGAGCATGAGTATGAGTATGAGTATGAGTATGAGTATGAGTAAGAGTATGAGTATGAGTATGAGTATAAGTATGAGTATGAGTATGAGTATGAGTATGAGTATGAGTATGAGTATGAGTATAAGTATTAGTATGAGTATGAGTTAGAGTATGAGTATGTGTATGAGTATGAGTATGAGTATGAGTATGAGTATGAGTATGAGTATGACTATGAGTATGAGTATGAGTTTAAGTATGAGTATGAGTACGAGTATGCGTATGAATATGAGTATGAGTATGAGTATGAGTATGGGTATGAGTATGAGTATGAGTATGAGTATAAGTATGAGCATGAGCATGAGTATGAGTATGAGTATGAGTATGAGTATGAGTATGAGTAAGAGTATGAGTATGAGTATGAGTATAAGTATGAGTATGAGTATGAGTATGAGTATGAGTATAAGTATTAGTATGAGTATGAGTTAGAGTATGAGTATGTGTATGAGTATGAGTATGAGTATGAGTATGAGTATGAGTATGAGTATGACTATGAGTATGAGTATGACTATGACTATGACTATGAGAATGAGTATGAGTATGAGTATTAGTATGAATATGAGTATGAGTATGAGTGTGAGTATGAGTATGAGTATGAGTATGAGTATGAGTATGTGTATGAGTATGAGTATGAGTATGAGTATGAGTATGAGAATGAGTATGAGTATGAGTATGAGTATGAGTATGAGTATGAGTATGAGCATGAGCATGAGCATGAGTATGAGTATGAGTATGAGTATGAGTATGAGTATAAGTATGAGTATGAGTATGAGTATGAGTATGAGCATGAGCATGAGCATGAGTATGAGTATTAGTACGAGTATGAGTATGAGTATAAGTACTAGTATGAGTATGAGTACCAGTATTAGTATGAGTATGAGTATGAGTATGAGTTTAAGTATGAGTATGAGTATGAGTATGTGTATGAGTATGAGTATGAGTATGAGTATGTGTATAAGTATGAGAATGAGTATGAGTGTGAGTATGAGAATGAGTATGAGTATGTGTATGAGTATGAGTATGAGTATGAGTATGAGTATGAGTATAAGTATTAGTATGAGTATGAGTACGAGTATTAGTATGAGTATGAGTATGAGTATGAGTATGAGTTTAAGTATGAGTATGAGTGTTAGTATGAGTATGAGTACGAGTATTAGTATGAGTATGAGTATGAGTTTAAGTATGAGTATGAGTATGAGTATGTGTATGAGTATAAGTATGAGTATGAGTATGAGTATGAGTATGAGTATGAGTATGAGTATGACTATGAGTATGAGTATGACTATGACTATGACTATGAGAATGAGTATGAGTATGAGTATGAGTATGAGTTTAAGTATGAGTATGAGTACGAGTATGGGTATGAATATGAGTATGAGTATGAGTATGGGTATGAGTATGAGTATGAGTATGAGTTTAAGTATGAGCATGAGCATGAGTATGAGTATGAGTATGAGTATGAGTATGAGTGTGAGTATGAGTATGAGTATGAGTATGAGTATGAGTATGAGTATGAGTATGAGAATGAGTATGAGTATGAGTATGAGTATGAGTTAGAGTATGAGTATGTGTATGAGTATGAGTATGAGTATGAGTATGAGTGTGAGTGTGAGTGCGAATGTGAGTATGAGGATGAGTATGAGTATGAGTATGAGTATAAGTATTAGTATGAGTATGAGTTAGAGTATGAGTATGTGTATGAGTATGAGTATGAGTATGAGTATGAGTATGAGTGTGAGTGTGAGTGCGAATGTGAGTATGAGTATGAGTATGAGTATGAGTATGTGTATGAGTATGAGTATGAGTATGACTATGAGTATGAGTATGAGTATGAGTATGAGTATGAGTATGAGTATGAGTATGAGTATGAGTATGAGTATGAGTATGAGTATGAGTATGAGTATCAGTGTGAGTATGAGTATGAGTATGAGTATGAGTATGAGTATGAGTATGAGAATGAGTATGAGTATGAGTATGACTATGAGTATGAGTATGACTATGACTATGAGAATGAGTATGAGTATGAGTATTAGTATGAATATGAGTGTGAGTGTGAGTGCGAATGTGAGTATGAGTATGAGTATGAGTATGAGTATGAGTATGAGTATGAGTATGAGTATGAGTATGAGTATGAGTATGAGTATGAGTATGAGTATGAGTATGAGTATGAGTATGAGTATGAGTATGAGTATGAGAATGAGTATGAGTATGAGTATGAGTATAAGTATTAGTATGAGTATGAGTTAGAGTATGAGTATGTGTATGAGTATGACTATGAGTATGAGTATGACTATGACTATGACTATGAGTATGAGTGTTAGTATGAGTATGAGTATGAGTACGAGTATTAGTATGAGTACGAGTATGAGTATGAGTTTAAGTATGAGTATAAGTATGAGTATGTGTATGAGTATAAGTATGAGTATGAGTATGAGTATGAGTATGAGTATGAGTATGACTATGACTATGAGTATGACTATGACTATGACTATGAGAATGAGTATGAGTATGAGTATTAGTATGAATATGAGTATGAGTATGAGTGTGAGTATGAGTATGAGTATGAGTATGAGTATGAGTATGAGTATGTGTATGAGTATGAGTATGAGTATGAGTATGAGTATGAGAATGAGTATGAGTATGAGTATGAGTATGAGTATGAGTATGAGTATGAGTATGAGTATGAGTATGAGTATGAGAATGAGTATGAGTATGAGTATAAGTATTAGTATGAGTATGAGTTAGAGTATGAGTATGTGTATGAGTATGAGTATGAGTATGAGTATGAGTATGAGTATGAGTATGAGTATGAGTATGAGTATGTGTATGAGTATGAGTATGAGTATGAGTATGAGTATGAGAATGAGTATGAGTATGAGTATGAGTATGATTATGAGTATGAGTATGAGTATGAGTATGAGTATGAGTATGAGTATAAGTATTAGTATGAGTATAAGTATTAGTATGAGTATGAGTACGAGTATTAGTATGAGTATGAGTATGAGTATGAGTATGAGTTTAAGTATGAGTCTGAGTACGAGTATGCGTATGAATATGAGTATGAGTATGAGTATGAGTATGGGTATGAGTATGAGTATGAGTATGAGTATGAGTATGAGTATGAGTATGAGTATGAGTATGAGTATGAGTATGAGTATGAGTATGATTATGAGTATGAGTATGAGTATGAGTATGAGTATGAGTGTGAGTGCGAATGTGAGTATGAGTATGAGTATGTGCAAGAGTATGAGTATGTGTATGAGTATGAGTATGAGTATGAGTGTGAGTATGAGAATTAGTATGAGTATGTGTATGAGTATGAGTACGAGTATTAGTATGAGTATGAGTATGAGTATGAGTATGAGTTTAAGTATGAGTCTGAGTACGAGTATGCGTATGAATATGAGTATGAGTATGAGTATGGGTATGAGTATGAGTATGAGTATGACTATGAGTATGAGTATGACTATGACTATGACTATGAGAATGAGTATCAGTATGAGTATGAGTATGAGTATGAGTATGAGTGTGAGTATGAGTATGAGTATGAGTATGAGTATGAGTATGAGAATGAGTATGAGTATGAGTATGAGTATGAGTATGAGTATGAGTATGAGTATGAGGATAAGTATTAGTATGAGTATGAGTACGAGTATTAGTATGAGTATGAGTATGAGTATTAGTATGAGTTTAAGTATGAGTCTGAGTACGAGTATGCGTATGAATATGAGTATGAGTATGAGTATGAGTATGGGTATGAGTATGAGTATGAGTATGAGTATGAGTATGAGTATGAGTATGAGTATGAGTATGAGTATGAGTATGAGTATGAGTATGAGTATGATTATGAGTATGAGTGTGAGTATGAGTATGAGTATGAGTATAAGTATTAGTATGAGTATGAGTATGAGTATGAGTATGAGTATGAGTATGAGTATGAGTATGTGTATGAGTATGAGTATGAGTATGAGTATGAGTATGAGAATGAGTATGAGTATGAGTATGATTATGAGTATGAGTATGAGTATGAGTATGAGTATGAGTATGAGTATGAGTATAAGTATTAGTATGAGTATAAGTATTAGTATGAGTATGAGTACGAGTATTAGTATGAGTATGAGTATGAGTATGAGTATGAGTTTAAGTATGTGTCTGAGTACGAGTATGCGTATGAATATGAGTATGAGTATGAGTATGAGTATGGGTATGAGTATGAGTATGAGTATGAGTATGAGTATGAGTATGAGTATGAGTATGAGTATGAGTATGAGTATGAGTATGAGTATGAGTATGAGTATGATTATGAGTATGAGTATGAGTATGAGTATGAGTATGAGTGTGAGTGCGAATGTGAGTATGAGTATGAGTATGTGCAAGAGTATGAGTATGTGTATGAGTATGAGTATGAGTATGAGTGTGAGTATGAGAATTAGTATGAGTATGTGTATGAGTATGAGTACGAGTATTAGTATGAGTATGAGTATGAGTATGAGTATGAGTTTAAGTATGAGTCTGAGTACGAGTATGCGTATGAATATGAGTATGAGTATGAGTATGGGTATGAGTATGAGTATGAGTATGAGTATGAGTATGAGTATGAGTATGAGTATGAGTATGAGTATGAGTATGAGTATGAGTATGAGTATGAGTATGAGTATGAGTATGAGTATGAGTATGAGTATGAGTATGACTATGACTATGAGAATGAGTATGAGTATGAGTATTAGTATGAATATGAGTGTGAGTGTGAGTGCGAATGTGAGTATGAGTATGAGTATGAGTATGAGTGTGAGTGTGAGTGCGAATGTGAGTATGAGGATGAGTATGAGTATGTGTATGAGTATGAGTATGAGTATGACTATGAGTATGAGTATGAGTATGAGTATGAGTATGAGTATGAGTATGAGTATGACTATGAGTATGAGTATGACTATGTCTATGACTATGAGAATGAGTATGAGTATGAGTATGAGTATGAGTATGAGTATGAGTGTGAGTATGAGTATGAGTATGAGTATGAGTATGAGTATGAGTATGAGTATGAGTATGAGAATGAGTATGAGTATGAGTATGAGTATAAGTATTAGTATGAGTATGAGTTAGAGTATGAGTATGTGTATGAGTATGAGTATGAGTATGAGTATGAGTATGAGTGTGAGTGTGAGTGCGAATGTGAGTATGAGTATGAGTATGAGTATGAGTATGTGTATGAGTATGAGTATGAGTATGACTATGAGTATGAGTATGAGTATGAGTATGAGTATGAGTATGAGTATGAGTATGAGTATGAGTATGAGTATGAGTATGAGTATGAGTATGAGTATCAGTGTGAGTATGAGTATGAGTATGAGTATGAGTATGAGTATGAGTATGAGAATGAGTATGAGTATGAGTATGACTATGAGTATGAGTATGACTATGACTATGAGAATGAGTATGAGTATGAGTATTAGTATGAATATGAGTGTGAGTGTGAGTGCGAATGTGAGTATGAGTATGAGTATGAGTATGAGTATGAGTATGAGTATGAGTATGAGTATGAGTATGAGTATGAGTATGAGTATGAGTATGAGTATGAGTATGAGTATGAGTATGAGTATGAGGATGAGTATGAGTATGAGTATGAGTATAAGTATTAGTATGAGTATGAGTTAGAGTATGAGTATGTGTATGAGTATGACTATGAGTATGAGTATGACTATGACTATGACTATGAGTATGAGTGTTAGTATGAGTATGAGTATGAGTACGAGTATTAGTATGAGTATGAGTATGAGTATGAGTTTAAGTATGAGTATGAGTATGAGTATGTGTATGAGTATAAGTATGAGTATGAGTATGAGTATGAGTATGAGTATGAATATGACTATGAGTATGAGTATGACTATGACTATGACTATGAGAATGAGTATGAGTATGAGTATTAGTATGAATATGAGTATGAGTATGAGTGTGAGTATGAGTATGAGTATGAGTATGAGTATGAGTATGAGTATGTGTATGAGTATGAGTATGAGTATGAGTATGAGTATGAGAATGAGTATGAGTATGAGTATGAGTATGAGTATGAGTATGAGTATGAGTATGAGTATGAGTATGAGTATGAGAATGAGTATGAGTATGAGTATAAGTATTAGTATGAGTATGAGTTAGAGTATGAGTATGTGTATGAGTATGAGTATAAGTATGAGTATGAGTATGAGTATGAGTATGAGTATGAGTATGAGTATGTGTATGAGTATGAGTATGAGTATGAGTATGAGTATGAGAATGAGTATGAGTATGAGTATGAGTATGATTATGAGTATGAGTATGAGTATGAGTATGAGTATGAGTATGAGTATAAGTATTAGTATGAGTATAAGTATTAGTATGAGTATGAGTACGAGTATTAGTATGAGTATGAGTATGAGTATGAGTATGAGTTTAAGTATGAGTCTGAGTACGAGTATGCGTATGAATATGAGTATGAGTATGAGTATGAGTATGGGTATGAGTATGAGTATGAGTATGAGTATGAGTATGAGTATGAGTATGAGTATGAGTATGAGTATGAGTATGAGTATGAGTATGAGTATGATTATGAGTATGAGTATGAGTATGAGTATGAGTATGAGTGTGAGTGCGAATGTGAGTATGAGTATGAGTATGTGCAAGAGTATGAGTATGTGTATGAGTATGAGTATGAGTATGAGTGTGAGTATGAGAATTAGTATGAGTATGTGTATGAGTATGAGTACGAGTATTAGTATGAGTATGAGTATGAGTATGAGTATGAGTTTAAGTATGAGTCTGAGTACGAGTATGCGTATGAATATGAGTATGAGTATGAGTATGGGTATGAGTATGAGTATGAGTATGACTATGAGTATGAGTATGACTATGACTATGACTATGAGAATGAGTATCAGTATGAGTATGAGTATGAGTATGAGTATGAGTGTGAGTATGAGTATGAGTATGAGTATGAGAATGAGTATGAGTATGAGTATGAGTATGAGTATGAGTATGAGTATGAGTATGAGGATAAGTATTAGTATGAGTATGAGTACGAGTATTAGTATGAGTATGAGTATGAGTATGAGTATGAGTTTAAGTATGAGTCTGAGTACGAGTATGCGTATGAATATGAGTATGAGTATGAGTATGAGTATGGGTATGAGTATGAGTATGAGTATGAGTATGAGTATGAGTATGAGTATGAGTATGAGTATGAGTATGAGTATGAGTATGAGTATGAGTATGAGTATGATTATGAGTATGAGTGTGAGTATGAGTATGAGTATGAGTATAAGTATTAGTATGAGTATGAGTATGAGTATGAGTATGAGTATGAGTATGAGTATGAGTATGTGTATGAGTATGAGTATGAGTATGAGTATGAGTATGAGAATGAGTATGAGTATGAGTATGATTATGAGTATGAGTATGAGTATGAGTATGAGTATGAGTATGAGTATGAGTATAAGTATTAGTATGAGTATAAGTATTAGTATGAGTATGAGTACGAGTATTAGTATGAGTATGAGTATGAGTATGAGTATGAGTTTAAGTATGTGTCTGAGTACGAGTATGCGTATGAATATGAGTATGAGTATGAGTATGAGTATGGGTATGAGTATGAGTATGAGTATGAGTATGAGTATGAGTATGAGTATGAGTATGAGTATGAGTATGAGTATGAGTATGAGTATGAGTATGAGTATGAGTATGATTATGAGTATGAGTATGAGTATGAGTATGAGTATGAGTGTGAGTGCGAATGTGAGTATGAGTATGAGTATGTGCAAGAGTATGAGTATGTGTATGAGTATGAGTATGAGTATGAGTGTGAGTATGAGAATTAGTATGAGTATGTGTATGAGTATGAGTACGAGTATTAGTATGAGTATGAGTATGAGTATGAGTATGAGTTTAAGTATGAGTCTGAGTACGAGTATGCGTATGAATATGAGTATGAGTATGAGTATGGGTATGAGTATGAGTATGAGTATGAGTATGAGTATGAGTATGAGTATGAGTATGAGTATGAGTATGAGTATGAGTATGAGTATGAGTATGAGTATGAGTATGAGTATGAGTATGAGTATGAGTATGAGTATGACTATGACTATGAGAATGAGTATGAGTATGAGTATTAGTATGAATATGAGTGTGAGTGTGAGTGCGAATGTGAGTATGAGTATGAGTATGAGTATGAGTGTGAGTGTGAGTGCGAATGTGAGTATGAGGATGAGTATGAGTATGTGTATGAGTATGAGTATGAGTATGACTATGAGTATGAGTATGAGTATGAGTATGAGTATGAGTATGAGTATGAGTATGACTATGAGTATGAGTATGACTATGTCTATGACTATGAGAATGAGTATGAGTATGAGTATGAGTATGAGTATGAGTATGAGTGTGAGTATGAGTATGAGTATGAGTATGAGTATGAGTATGAGTATGAGTATGAGTATGAGAATGAGTATGAGTATGAGTATGAGTATAAGTATTAGTATGAGTATGAGTTAGAGTATGAGTATGTGTATGAGTATGAGTATGAGTATGAGTATGAGTATGAGTGTGAGTGTGAGTGCGAATGTGAGTATGAGTATGAGTATGAGTATGAGTATGTGTATGAGTATGAGTATGAGTATGACTATGAGTATGAGTATGAGTATGAGTATGAGTATGAGTATGAGTATGAGTATGAGTATGAGTATGAGTATGAGTATGAGTATGAGTATGAGTATCAGTGTGAGTATGAGTATGAGTATGAGTATGAGTATGAGTATGAGTATGAGAATGAGTATGAGTATGAGTATGACTATGAGTATGAGTATGACTATGACTATGAGAATGAGTATGAGTATGAGTATTAGTATGAATATGAGTGTGAGTGTGAGTGCGAATGTGAGTATGAGTATGAGTATGAGTATGAGTATGAGTATGAGTATGAGTATGAGTATGAGTATGAGTATGAGTATGAGTATGAGTATGAGTATGAGTATGAGTATGAGTATGAGTATGAGGATGAGTATGAGTATGAGTATGAGTATAAGTATTAGTATGAGTATGAGTTAGAGTATGAGTATGTGTATGAGTATGACTATGAGTATGAGTATGACTATGACTATGACTATGAGTATGAGTGTTAGTATGAGTATGAGTATGAGTACGAGTATTAGTATGAGTATGAGTATGAGTATGAGTTTAAGTATGAGTATGAGTATGAGTATGTGTATGAGTATAAGTATGAGTATGAGTATGAGTATGAGTATGAGTATGAATATGACTATGAGTATGAGTATGACTATGACTATGACTATGAGAATGAGTATGAGTATGAGTATTAGTATGAATATGAGTATGAGTATGAGTGTGAGTATGAGTATGAGTATGAGTATGAGTATGAGTATGAGTATGTGTATGAGTATGAGTATGAGTATGAGTATGAGTATGAGAATGAGTATGAGTATGAGTATGAGTATGAGTATGAGTATGAGTATGAGTATGAGTATGAGTATGAGTATGAGAATGAGTATGAGTATGAGTATAAGTATTAGTATGAGTATGAGTTAGAGTATGAGTATGTGTATGAGTATGAGTATAAGTATGAGTATGAGTATGAGTATGAGTATGAGTATGAGTATGAGTATGTGTATGAGTATGAGTATGAGTATGAGTATGAGTATGAGAATGAGTATGAGTATGAGTATGAGTATGATTATGAGTATGAGTATGAGTATGAGTATGAGTATGAGTATGAGTATAAGTATTAGTATGAGTATAAGTATTAGTATGAGTATGAGTACGAGTATTAGTATGAGTATGAGTATGAGTATGAGTATGAGTTTAAGTATGAGTCTGAGTACGAGTATGCGTATGAATATGAGTATGAGTATGAGTATGAGTATGGGTATGAGTATGAGTATGAGTATGAGTATGAGTATGAGTATGAGTATGAGTATGAGTATGAGTATGAGTATGAGTATGAGTATGAGTATGATTATGAGTATGAGTATGAGTATGAGTATGAGTATGAGTGTGAGTGCGAATGTGAGTATGAGTATGAGTATGTGCAAGAGTATGAGTATGTGTATGAGTATGAGTATGAGTATGAGTGTGAGTATGAGAATTAGTATGAGTATGTGTATGAGTATGAGTACGAGTATTAGTATGAGTATGAGTATGAGTATGAGTATGAGTTTAAGTATGAGTCTGAGTACGAGTATGCGTATGAATATGAGTATGAGTATGAGTATGGGTATGAGTATGAGTATGAGTATGACTATGAGTATGAGTATGACTATGACTATGACTATGAGAATGAGTATCAGTATGAGTATGAGTATGAGTATGAGTATGAGTGTGAGTATGAGTATGAGTATGAGTATGAGAATGAGTATGAGTATGAGTATGAGTATGAGTATGAGTATGAGTATGAGTATGAGGATAAGTATTAGTATGAGTATGAGTACGAGTATTAGTATGAGTATGAGTATGAGTATGAGTATGAGTTTAAGTATGAGTCTGAGTACGAGTATGCGTATGAATATGAGTATGAGTATGAGTATGAGTATGGGTATGAGTATGAGTATGAGTATGAGTATGAGTATGAGTATGAGTATGAGTATGAGTATGAGTATGAGTATGAGTATGAGTATGAGTATGAGTATGATTATGAGTATGAGTGTGAGTATGAGTATGAGTATGAGTATAAGTATTAGTATGAGTATGAGTATGAGTATGAGTATGAGTATGAGTATGAGTATGAGTATGTGTATGAGTATGAGTATGAGTATGAGTATGAGTATGAGAATGAGTATGAGTATGAGTATGATTATGAGTATGAGTATGAGTATGAGTATGAGTATGAGTATGAGTATGAGTATAAGTATTAGTATGAGTATAAGTATTAGTATGAGTATGAGTACGAGTATTAGTATGAGTATGAGTATGAGTATGAGTATGAGTTTAAGTATGTGTCTGAGTACGAGTATGCGTATGAATATGAGTATGAGTATGAGTATGAGTATGGGTATGAGTATGAGTATGAGTATGAGTATGAGTATGAGTATGAGTATGAGTATGAGTATGAGTATGAGTATGAGTATGAGTATGAGTATGAGTATGATTATGAGTATGAGTATGAGTATGAGTATGAGTATGAGTGTGAGTGCGAATGTGAGTATGAGTATGAGTATGTGCAAGAGTATGAGTATGTGTATGAGTATGAGTATGAGTATGAGTGTGAGTATGAGAATTAGTATGAGTATGTGTATGAGTATGAGTACGAGTATTAGTATGAGTATGAGTATGAGTATGAGTATGAGTTTAAGTATGAGTCTGAGTACGAGTATGCGTATGAATATGAGTATGAGTATGAGTATGGGTATGAGTATGAGTATGAGTATGAGTATGAGTATGAGTATGAGTATGAGTATGAGTATGAGTATGAGTATGAGTATGAGTATGAGTATGAGTATGAGTATGAGTATGAGTATGAGTATGAGTATGAGTATGAGTATGAGTATGAGTATGAGTATGAGTATGAGAATGAGTATGAGTATGAGTATGAGTATGAGTATGAGTATGAGTATGAGTATGAGTATGAGTATGAGTATGAGAATGAGTATGAGTATGAGTATAAGTATTAGTATGAGTATGAGTTAGAGTATGAGTATGTGTATGAGTATGAGTATGAGTATGAGTATGAGTATGAGTATGAGTATGAGTATGAGTATGAGTATGATTATGAGTATGAGTATGAGTATGAGTATGAGTATGAGTGTGAGTGCGAATGTGAGTATGAGTATGAGTATGTGCAAGAGTATGAGTATGTGTATGAGTATGAGTATGAGTATGAGTGTGAGTATGAGAATTAGTATGAGTATGTGTATGAGTATGAGTACGAGTATTAGTATGAGTATGAGTATGAGTATGAGTATGAGTTTAAGTATGAGTCTGAGTACGAGTATGCGTATGAATATGAGTATGAGTATGAGTATTAGTATGAGTATGAGTATGAGTATGAGTATGAGTTTAAGTATGAGTCTGAGTACGAGTATGCGTATGAATATGAGTATGAGTATGAGTATGAGTATGGGTATGAGTATGAGTATGAGTATGAGTATGAGTATGAGTATGAGTATGAGTATGAGTATGAGTATGAGTATGAGTATGAGTATGAGTATGAGTATGATTATGAGTATGAGTGTGAGTATGAGTATGAGTATGAGTATAAGTATTAGTATGAGTATGAGTATGAGTATGAGTATGAGTATGAGTATGAGTATGAGTATGTGTATGAGTATGAGTATGAGTATGAGTATGAGTATGAGAATGAGTATGAGTATGAGTATGATTATGAGTATGAGTATGAGTATGAGTATGAGTATGAGTATAAGTATTAGTATGAGTATAAGTATTAGTATGAGTATGAGTACGAGTATTAGTATGAGTATGAGTATGAGTATGAGTATGAGTTTAAGTATGTGTCTGAGTACGAGTATGCGTATGAATATGAGTATGAGTATGAGTATGAGTATGGGTATGAGTATGAGTATGAGTATGAGTATGAGTATGAGTATGAGTATGAGTATGAGTATGAGTATGAGTATGAGTATGAGTATGAGTATGAGTATGATTATGAGTATGAGTATGAGTATGAGTATGAGTATGAGTGTGAGTGCGAATGTGAGTATGAGTATGAGTATGTGCAAGAGTATGAGTATGTGTATGAGTATGAGTATGAGTATGAGTGTGAGTATGAGAATTAGTATGAGTATGTGTATGAGTATGAGTACGAGTATTAGTATGAGTATGAGTATGAGTATGAGTATGAGTTTAAGTATGAGTCTGAGTACGAGTATGCGTATGAATATGAGTATGAGTATGAGTATGGGTATGAGTATGAGTATGAGTATGAGTATGAGTATGAGTATGAGTATGAGTATGAGTATGAGTATGAGTATGAGTATGAGTATGAGTATGAGTATGAGTATGAGTATGAGTATGAGTATGAGTATGAGTATGAGTGTGAGTATGAGTATGAGTATGAGTATGAGTATGAGTATGATTATGAGTATGAGTATGAGTATGAGTATGAGTATGAGTATAAGTATTAGTATGAGTATGAGTACGAGTATTAGTATGAGTATGAGTATGAGTATGAGTTTAAGTATGAGTCTGAGTACGAGTATGCGTATGAATATGAGTATGAGTATGAGTATGAGTATGGGTATGAGTATGAGTATGAGTATGAGTATGAGTAAGAGTATGAGTATGAGTATGAGTATGAGTATGAGTATGAGTATGAGTATAAGTATTAGTATGAGTATGAGTACGAGTATTAGTATGAGTATGAGTATGAGTATGAGTTTAAGTATGAGTATGAGTACGAGTATGCGTATGAATATGAGTATGAGTATGAGTATGAGTATGAGTATGGGTATGAGTATGAGTATGAGTATGAGTATAAGTATGAGCATGAGCATGAGTATGAGTATGAGTATGAGTATGAGTATGAGTAAGAGTATGAGTATGAGTATGAGTATAAGTATGAGTATGAGTATGAGTATGAGTATGAGTATGAGTATGAGTATGAGTATAAGTATTAGTATGAGTATGAGTTAGAGTATGAGTATGTGTATGAGTATGAGTATGAGTATGAGTATGAGTATGAGTATGAGTTTAAGTATGAGTATGAGTACGAGTATGCGTATGAATATGAGTATGAGTATGAGTATGAGTATGGGTATGAGTATGAGTATGAGTATGAGTATGAGTATAAGTATGAGCATGAGCATGAGTATGAGTATGAGTATGAGTATGAGTATGAGTAAGAGTATGAGTATGAGTATGAGTATAAGTATGAGTATGAGTATGAGTATGAGTATTAGTATGAGTATGAGTATGAGTATAAGTATTAGTATGAGTATGAGTTAGAGTATGAGTATGTGTATGAGTATGAGTATGAGTATGAGTATGAGTATGAGTATGAGTATGACTATGAGTATGAGTATGACTATGACTATGACTATGAGAATGAGTATGAGTATGAGTATTAGTATGAATATGAGTATGAGTATGAGTGTGAGTATGAGTATGAGTATGAGTATGAGTATGAGTATGTGTATGAGTATGAGTATGAGTATGAGTATGAGTATGAGAATGAGTATGAGTATGAGTATGAGTATGAGTATGACTATGACTATGAGAATGAGTATGAGTATGAGTATGAGTATGAGTTTAAGTATGAGTATGAGTACGAGTATGGGTATGAATATGAGTATGAGTATGAGTATGGGTATGAGTATGAGTATGAGTATGAGTTTAAGTATGAGCATGAGCATGAGTATGAGTATGAGTATGAGTATGAGTATGAGTGTGAGTATGAGTATGAGTATGAGTATGAGTATGAGTATGAGTATGAGTATGAGAATGAGTATGAGTATGAGTATGTGTATGAGTATGAGTATGAGTATGTGTATGAGTATGAGAATGAGTATGAGTATGAGTATGAGTATGAGTATGAGTATGAGTATGAGCATGAGCATGAGCATGAGTATGAGTATGAGTATGAGTATGAGTATAAGTATGAGTATGAGTATGAGTATGAGTATGAGCATGAGCATGAGCATGAGTATGAGTATTAGTACGAGTATGAGTATGAGTATAAGTACTAGTATGAGTATGAGTATGAGTATGAGTGTGAGTATGAGTATGAGTATGAGTATGAGTATGAGTATGAGTATGAGTATGAGTATGAGTATGAGAATGAGTATGAGTATGAGTATGAGTATAAGTATTAGTATGAGTATGAGTTAGAGTATGAGTATGTGTATGAGTATGAGTATGATTATGAGTATGAGTATGAGTATGAGTATGAGTATGAGTGTGAGTGCGAATGTGAGTATGAGTATGAGTATGTGCAAGAGTATGAGTATGTGTATGAGTATGAGTATGAGTATGAGTGTGAGTATGAGAATTAGTATGAGTATGTGTATGAGTATGAGTACGAGTATTAGTATGAGTATGAGTATGAGTATGAGTATGAGTTTAAGTATGAGTCTGAGTACGAGTATGCGTATGAATATGAGTATGAGTATGAGTATGGGTATGAGTATGAGTATGAGTATGACTATGAGTATGAGTATGACTATGACTATGACTATGAGAATGAGTATCAGTATGAGTATGAGTATGAGTATGAGTATGAGTGTGAGTATGAGTATGAGTATGAGTATGAGTATGAGTATGAGAATGAGTATGAGTATGAGTATGAGTATGAGTATGAGTATGAGTATGAGTATGAGGATAAGTATTAGTATGAGTATGAGTACGAGTATTAGTATGAGTATGAGTATGAGTATGAGTATGAGTTTAAGTATGAGTCTGAGTACGAGTATGCGTATGAATATGAGTATGAGTATGAGTATGAGTATGGGTATGAGTATGAGTATGAGTATGAGTATGAGTATGAGTATGAGTATGAGTATGAGTATGAGTATGAGTATGATTATGAGTATGAGTATGAGTATGAGTATGAGTATGAGTGTGAGTGCGAATGTGAGTATGAGTATGAGTATGTGCAAGAGTATGAGTATGTGTATGAGTATGAGTATGAGTATGAGTGTGAGTATGAGAATTAGTATGAGTATGTGTATGAGTATGAGTACGAGTATTAGTATGAGTATGAGTATGAGTATGAGTACGAGTATGCGTATGAATATGAGTATGAGTATGAGTATGAGTATGAGTATGAGTATAAGTATTAGTATGAGTATGAGTACGAGTATTAGTATGAGTATGAGTATGAGTATGAGTATGAGTTTAAGTATGTGTCTGAGTACGAGTATGCGTATGAATATGAGTATGAGTATGAGTATGAGTATGGGTATGAGTATGAGTATGAGTATGAGTATGAGTATGAGTATGAGTATGAGTATGAGTATGAGTATGAGTATGAGTATGAGTATGAGTATGAGTATGATTATGAGTATGAGTATGAGTATGAGTATGAGTATGAGTGTGAGTGCGAATGTGAGTATGAGTATGAGTATGTGCAAGAGTATGAGTATGTGTATGAGTATGAGTATGAGTATGAGTGTGAGTATGAGAATTAGTATGAGTATGTGTATGAGTATGAGTACGAGTATTAGTATGAGTATGAGTATGAGTATGAGTATGAGTTTAAGTATGAGTCTGAGTACGAGTATGCGTATGAATATGAGTATGAGTATGAGTATGGGTATGAGTATGAGTATGAGTATGAGTATGAGTATGAGTATGAGTATGAGTATGAGTATGAGTATGAGTATGAGTATGAGTATGAGTATGAGTATGAGTATGAGTATGAGTATGAGTATGAGTATGAGTATGAGTATGAGTATGAGTATGAGTATGAGAATGAGTATGAGTATGAGTATGAGTATGAGTATGAGTATGAGTATGAGTATGAGTATGAGTATGAGTATGAGTATGAGAATGAGTATGAGTATGAGTATAAGTATTAGTATGAGTATGAGTTAGAGTATGAGTATGTGTATGAGTATGAGTATGAGTATGAGTATGAGTATGAGTATGAGTATGAGTATGAGTATGAGTATGAGTATGATTATGAGTATGAGTATGAGTATGAGTATGAGTATGAGTGTGAGTGCGAATGTGAGTATGAGTATGAGTATGTGCAAGAGTATGAGTATGTGTATGAGTATGAGTATGAGTATGAGTGTGAGTATGAGAATTAGTATGAGTATGTGTATGAGTATGAGTACGAGTATTAGTATGAGTATGAGTATGAGTATGAGTATGAGTTTAAGTATGAGTCTGAGTACGAGTATGCGTATGAATATGAGTATGAGTATGAGTATGGGTATGAGTATGAGTATGAGTATGACTATGAGTATGAGTATGACTATGACTATGACTATGAGATTGAGTATCAGTATGAGTATGAGTATGAGTATGAGTATGAGTGTGAGTATGAGTATGAGTATGAGTATGAGTATGAGTATGAGAATGAGTATGAGTATGAGTATGAGTATGAGTATGAGTATGAGTATGAGTATGAGGATAAGTATTAGTATGAGTATGAGTACGAGTATTAGTATGAGTATGAGTATGAGTATGAGTATGAGTTTAAGTATGAGTCTGAGTACGAGTATGCGTATGAATATGAGTATGAGTATGAGTATGAGTATGGGTATGAGTATGAGTATGAGTATGAGTATGAGTATGAGTATGAGTATGAGTATGAGTATGAGTATGAGTATGAGTATGAGTATGAGTATGATTATGAGTATGAGTGTGAGTATGAGTATGAGTATGAGTATAAGTATTAGTATGAGTATGAGTATGAGTATGAGTATGAGTATGAGTATGAGTATGAGTATGAGTATGAGTATGTGTATGAGTATGAGTATGAGTATGAGTATGAGTATGAGAATGAGTATGAGTATGAGTATGATTATGAGTATGAGTATGAGTATGAGTATGAGTATGAGTATGAGTATAAGTATTAGTATGAGTATAAGTATTAGTATGAGTATGAGTACGAGTATTAGTATGAGTATGAGTATGAGTATGAGTATGAGTATGAGTTTAAGTATGTGTCTGAGTACGAGTATGCGTATGAATATGAGTATGAGTATGAGTATGAGTATGGGTATGAGTATGAGTATGAGTATGAGTATGAGTATGAGTATGAGTATGAGTATGAGTATGAGTATGAGTATGAGTATGAGTATGAGTATGAGTATGAGTATGATTATGAGTATGAGTATGAGTATGAGTATGAGTATGAGTGTGAGTGCGAATGTGAGTATGAGTATGAGTATGTGCAAGAGTATGAGTATGTGTATGAGTATGAGTATGAGTATGAGTGTGAGTATGAGAATTAGTATGAGTATGTGTATGAGTATGAGTACGAGTATTAGTATGAGTATGAGTATGAGTATGAGTATGAGTTTAAGTATGAGTCTGAGTACGAGTATGCGTATGAATATGAGTATGAGTATGAGTATGGGTATGAGTATGAGTATGAGTATGAGTATGAGTATGAGTATGAGTATGAGTATGAGTATGAGTATGAGTATGAGTATGAGTATGAGTATGAGTATGAGTATGAGTATGAGTATGACTATGAGTATGAGTATGACTATGACTATGACTATGAGAATGAGTATGAGTATGAGTATTAGTATGAATATGAGTATGAGTATGAGTGTGAGTATGAGTATGAGTATGAGTATGAGTATGAGTATGTGTATGAGTATGAGTATGAGTATGAGTATGAGTATGAGAATGAGTATGAGTATGAGTATGAGTATGAGTATGACTATGACTATGAGAATGAGTATGAGTATGAGTATGAGTATGAGTTTAAGTATGAGTATGAGTACGAGTATGGGTATGAATATGAGTATGAGTATGAGTATGGGTATGAGTATGAGTATGAGTATGAGTTTAAGTATGAGCATGAGCATGAGTATGAGTATGAGTATGAGTATGAGTATGAGTGTGAGTATGAGTATGAGTATGAGTATGAGTATGAGTATGAGTATGAGTATGAGAATGAGTATGAGTATGAGTATGTGTATGAGTATGAGTATGAGTATGTGTATGAGTATGAGAATGAGTATGAGTATGAGTATGAGTATGAGTATGAGTATGAGTATGAGCATGAGCATGAGCATGAGTATGAGTATGAGTATGAGTATGAGTATAAGTATGAGTATGAGTATGAGTATGAGTATGAGCATGAGCATGAGCATGAGTATGAGTATTAGTACGAGTATGAGTATGAGTATAAGTACTAGTATGAGTATGAGTATGAGTATGAGTGTGAGTATGAGTATGAGTATGAGTATGAGTATGAGTATGAGTATGAGTATGAGTATGAGTATGAGAATGAGTATGAGTATGAGTATGAGTATAAGTATTAGTATGAGTATGAGTTAGAGTATGAGTATGTGTATGAGTATGAGTATGAGTATGAGTATGAGTATGAGTGTGAGTGTGAGTGCGAATGTGAGTATGAGTATGAGTATGAGTATGAGTATGAGTATGAGTATGTGTATGAGTATGTGTATGAGTATGACTATGAGTATGAGTATGAGTATGAGTATGAGTATGATTATGAGTATGAGTATGAGTATGAGTATGAGTATGAGTATGAGAATCAGTGTGAGTATGAGTATGAGTATCAGTATGAGTATGAGTATGAGTATGAGAATGAGTATGAGTATGAGTATGTGTATGAGTATGTGTATGAGTATGACTATGAGTATGAGTATGAGTATGAGTATGAGTATGATTATGGGTATGAGTATGAGTATGAGTATGAGTATGAGTATGAGAATCAGTGTGAGTATGAGTATGAGTATGAGTATGAGTATGAGTATGAGTATGAGTATGAGTATGAGTATGAGTATGAGTATGAGTATGATTATGAGTATGAGTATGAGTATGAGTATGAGTATGAGTATGAGTATAAGTATTAGTATGAGTATGAGTATGAGTATGAGTATGAGTATGAGTATGAGTATGAGTATGAGTATGAGTATAAGTATTAGTATGAGTATGAGTACGAGTATTAGTATGAGTATGAGTATGAGTATGACTATGAGTATGAGAATGAGTATGAGTATGAGTATGAGTATGAGTATGAGTATGAGTATGAGTATGAGTGTGAGTATGAGTATGAGTATGAGTATGAGTATGAGTATGAGTATGAGTATGAGTATGAGTATGAGTATGGGTATGAGTATGAGAATGAGTATGAGTATGAGTATGAGTATGAGTTAGAGTATGAGTATGTGTATGAGTATGAGTATGAGTATGAGTATGAGTATGAGTATGAGTGTGAGTGTGAGTGCGAATGTGAGTATGAGGATGAGTATGAGTATGTGTATGAGTATGAGTATGACTATGAGTATGAGTATGAGTATGAGTATGAGTATGAGTATGAGTATGACTATGAGTATGAGTATGACTATGTCTATGACTATGAGAATGAGTATGAGTATGAGTATGAGTATGAGTATGAGTATGAGTGTGAGTATGAGTATGAGTATGAGTATGAGTATGAGTATGAGTATGAGTATGAGTATGAGTATGAGTATGAGTATGAGTATGAGAATGAGTATGAGTATGAGTATGAGTATAAGTATTAGTATGAGTATGAGTTAGAGTATGAGTATGTGTATGAGTATGAGTATGAGTATGAGTATGAGTGTGAGTGTGAGTGCGAATGTGAGTATGAGTATGAGTATGAGTATGAGTATGAGTATGTGCAAGAGTATGAGTATGTGTATGAGTATGAGTATGAGTATGAGTGTGAGTATGAGAATTAGTATGAGTATGTGTATGAGTATGAGTACGAGTATTAGTATGAGTATGAGTATGAGTATGAGTATGAGTTTAAGTATGAGTCTGAGTACGAGTATGCGTATGAATATGAGTATGAGTATGAGTATGGGTATGAGTATGAGTATGAGTATGACTATGAGTATGAGTATGACTATGACTATGACTATGAGATTGAGTATCAGTATGAGTATGAGTATGAGTATGAGTATGAGTGTGAGTATGAGTATGAGTATGAGTATGAGTATGAGTATGAGAATGAGTATGAGTATGAGTATGAGTATGAGTATGAGTATGAGTATGAGTATGAGGATAAGTATTAGTATGAGTATGAGTACGAGTATTAGTATGAGTATGAGTATGAGTATGAGTATGAGTTTAAGTATGAGTCTGAGTACGAGTATGCGTATGAATATGAGTATGAGTATGAGTATGAGTATGGGTATGAGTATGAGTATGAGTATGAGTATGAGTATGAGTATGAGTATGAGTATGAGTATGAGTATGAGTATGAGTATGAGTATGAGTATGATTATGAGTATGAGTGTGAGTATGAGTATGAGTATGAGTATAAGTATTAGTATGAGTATGAGTATGAGTATGAGTATGAGTATGAGTATGAGTATGAGTATGAGTATGAGTATGTGTATGAGTATGAGTATGAGTATGAGTATGAGTATGAGAATGAGTATGAGTATGAGTATGATTATGAGTATGAGTATGAGTATGAGTATGAGTATGAGTATGAGTATAAGTATTAGTATGAGTATAAGTATTAGTATGAGTATGAGTACGAGTATTAGTATGAGTATGAGTATGAGTATGAGTATGAGTATGAGTTTAAGTATGTGTCTGAGTACGAGTATGCGTATGAATATGAGTATGAGTATGAGTATGAGTATGGGTATGAGTATGAGTATGAGTATGAGTATGAGTATGAGTATGAGTATGAGTATGAGTATGAGTATGAGTATGAGTATGAGTATGAGTATGAGTATGAGTATGATTATGAGTATGAGTATGAGTATGAGTATGAGTATGAGTGTGAGTGCGAATGTGAGTATGAGTATGAGTATGTGCAAGAGTATGAGTATGTGTATGAGTATGAGTATGAGTATGAGTGTGAGTATGAGAATTAGTATGAGTATGTGTATGAGTATGAGTACGAGTATTAGTATGAGTATGAGTATGAGTATGAGTATGAGTTTAAGTATGAGTCTGAGTACGAGTATGCGTATGAATATGAGTATGAGTATGAGTATGGGTATGAGTATGAGTATGAGTATGAGTATGAGTATGAGTATGAGTATGAGTATGAGTATGAGTATGAGTATGAGTATGAGTATGAGTATGAGTATGAGTATGAGTATGAGTATGACTATGAGTATGAGTATGACTATGACTATGACTATGAGAATGAGTATGAGTATGAGTATTAGTATGAATATGAGTATGAGTATGAGTGTGAGTATGAGTATGAGTATGAGTATGAGTATGAGTATGTGTATGAGTATGAGTATGAGTATGAGTATGAGTATGAGAATGAGTATGAGTATGAGTATGAGTATGAGTATGACTATGACTATGAGAATGAGTATGAGTATGAGTATGAGTATGAGTTTAAGTATGAGTATGAGTACGAGTATGGGTATGAATATGAGTATGAGTATGAGTATGGGTATGAGTATGAGTATGAGTATGAGTTTAAGTATGAGCATGAGCATGAGTATGAGTATGAGTATGAGTATGAGTATGAGTGTGAGTATGAGTATGAGTATGAGTATGAGTATGAGTATGAGTATGAGTATGAGAATGAGTATGAGTATGAGTATGTGTATGAGTATGAGTATGAGTATGTGTATGAGTATGAGAATGAGTATGAGTATGAGTATGAGTATGAGTATGAGTATGAGTATGAGCATGAGCATGAGCATGAGTATGAGTATGAGTATGAGTATGAGTATAAGTATGAGTATGAGTATGAGTATGAGTATGAGCATGAGCATGAGCATGAGTATGAGTATTAGTACGAGTATGAGTATGAGTATAAGTACTAGTATGAGTATGAGTATGAGTATGAGTGTGAGTATGAGTATGAGTATGAGTATGAGTATGAGTATGAGTATGAGTATGAGTATGAGTATGAGAATGAGTATGAGTATGAGTATGAGTATAAGTATTAGTATGAGTATGAGTTAGAGTATGAGTATGTGTATGAGTATGAGTATGAGTATGAGTATGAGTATGAGTGTGAGTGTGAGTGCGAATGTGAGTATGAGTATGAGTATGAGTATGAGTATGAGTATGAGTATGTGTATGAGTATGTGTATGAGTATGACTATGAGTATGAGTATGAGTATGAGTATGAGTATGATTATGAGTATGAGTATGAGTATGAGTATGAGTATGAGTATGAGAATCAGTGTGAGTATGAGTATGAGTATCAGTATGAGTATGAGTATGAGTATGAGAATGAGTATGAGTATGAGTATGTGTATGAGTATGTGTATGAGTATGACTATGAGTATGAGTATGAGTATGAGTATGAGTATGATTATGGGTATGAGTATGAGTATGAGTATGAGTATGAGTATGAGAATCAGTGTGAGTATGAGTATGAGTATGAGTATGAGTATGAGTATGAGTATGAGTATGAGTATGAGTATGAGTATGAGTATGAGTATGATTATGAGTATGAGTATGAGTATGAGTATGAGTATGAGTATGAGTATAAGTATTAGTATGAGTATGAGTATGAGTATGAGTATGAGTATGAGTATGAGTATGAGTATGAGTATGAGTATAAGTATTAGTATGAGTATGAGTACGAGTATTAGTATGAGTATGAGTATGAGTATGACTATGAGTATGAGAATGAGTATGAGTATGAGTATGAGTATGAGTATGAGTATGAGTATGAGTATGAGTGTGAGTATGAGTATGAGTATGAGTATGAGTATGAGTATGAGTATGAGTATGAGTATGAGTATGAGTATGGGTATGAGTATGAGAATGAGTATGAGTATGAGTATGAGTATGAGTTAGAGTATGAGTATGTGTATGAGTATGAGTATGAGTATGAGTATGAGTATGAGTATGAGTGTGAGTGTGAGTGCGAATGTGAGTATGAGGATGAGTATGAGTATGTGTATGAGTATGAGTATGACTATGAGTATGAGTATGAGTATGAGTATGAGTATGAGTATGAGTATGACTATGAGTATGAGTATGACTATGTCTATGACTATGAGAATGAGTATGAGTATGAGTATGAGTATGAGTATGAGTATGAGTGTGAGTATGAGTATGAGTATGAGTATGAGTATGAGTATGAGTATGAGTATGAGTATGAGTATGAGTATGAGTATGAGTATGAGAATGAGTATGAGTATGAGTATGAGTATAAGTATTAGTATGAGTATGAGTTAGAGTATGAGTATGTGTATGAGTATGAGTATGAGTATGAGTATGAGTGTGAGTGTGAGTGCGAATGTGAGTATGAGTATGAGTATGAGTATGAGTATGAGTATGTGTATGAGTATGAGTATGAGTATGACTATGAGTATGAGTATGAGTATGAGTATGAGTATGATTATGAGTATGAGTATGAGTATGAGTATGAGTATGAGTATGAGTATGAGTATGAGTATGAGTATGAGTATGAGTATGAGTATGAGTATGATTATGAGTATGAGTATGAGTATGAGTATGAGTGTGAGTGCGAATGTGAGTATGAGTATGAGTATGTGCAAGAGTATGAGTATGTGTATGAGTATGAGTATGAGTATAAGTATGAGAATGAGTATGAGTGTGAGTATGAGAATTAGTATGAGTATGTATATGAGTATGAGTACGAGTATTAGTATGAGTATGAGTATGAGTATGAGTATGAGTATGAGTATGAGTATGAGTATGTGTATGAGTATGAGTATGAGTTAGAGTATGAGTATGTGTATGAGTATGAGTATGAGTATGAGTATGAGTATGAGTATGAGTGTGAGTGTGAGTGCGAATGTGAGTATGAGGATGAGTATGAGTATGTGTATGAGTATGAGTATGAGTATGACTATGAGTATGAGTATGAGTATGAGTATGAGTATGAGTATGAGTATGAGTATGACTATGAGTATGAGTATGACTATGTCTATGACTATGAGAATGAGTATGAGTATGAGTATGAGTATGAGTATGAGTATGAGTGTGAGTATGAGTATGAGTATGAGTATGATTATGAGTATGAGTATGAGTATGAGAATGAGTATGAGTATGAGTATAAGTATTAGTATGAGTATAAGTATTAGTATGAGTATGAGTACGAGTATTAGTATGAGTATGAGTATGAGTATGAGTATGAGTTTAAGTATGAGTCTGAGTACGAGTATGCGTATGAATATGAGTATGAGTATGAGTATGAGTATGGGTATGAGTATGAGTATGAGTATGAGTATGAGTATGAGTATGAGTATGAGTATGAGTATGAGTATGAGTATGAGTATGAGTATGAGTATGATTATGAGTATGAGTATGAGTATGAGTATGAGTATGAGTATGAGTGTGAGTGCGAATGTGAGTATGAGTATGAGTATGTGCAAGTGTATGAGTATGTGTATGAGTATGAGTATGAGTATGAGTGTGAATATGAGAATTAGTATGAGTATGTGTATGAGTATGAGTACGAGTATTAGTATGAGTATGAGTATGAGTATGAGTATGAGTTTAAGTATGAGTCTGAGTACGAGTATGCGTATGAATATGAGTATGAGTATGAGTATGGGTATGAGTATGAGTATGAGTATGAGTATGAGTATGAGTATGAGTATGAGTATGAGTATGAGTATGAGTATGAGTATGAGTATGAGTATGAGTATGAGTATGAGTATGAGTATGAGTATGAGTATGAGTATGAGTATGAGTATGAGTATGAGTATGAGTATGAGTATGAGTATGAGTATGATTATGAGTATGAGTATGAGTATGAGTATGAGTATGAGTATGAGTATAAGTATTAGTATGAGTATGAGTATGAGTATGAGTATGAGTATGAGTATGAGTATGAGTATGAGTATGAGTATGAGTATAAGTATTAGTATGAGTATGAGTACGAGTATTAGTATGAGTATGAGTATGAGTTTAAGTATGAGTATGAGTACGAGTATGCGTATGAATATGAGTATGAGTATGAGTATGAGTATGGGTATGAGTATGAGTATGAGTATGAGTATGAGTATAACTATGAGCATGAGCATGAGTATGAGTATGAGTATGAGTATGAGTATGAGTAAGAGTATGAGTATGAGTATGAGTATAAGTATGAGTATGAGTATGAGTATGAGTATGAGTATGAGTATGAGTATAAGTATTAGTATGAGTATGAGTTAGAGTATGAGTATGTGTATGAGTATGAGTATGAGTATGAGTATGAGTATGAGTTTGAGTGTGAGTGCGAATGAGAGTATGAGTATGAGTATGAGTATGTGCATGAGTATGAGTATGTGTATGAGTATGAGTATGAGTATGAGTATGAGTATAAGTATGAGAATGAGTATCAGTGTGAGTATGAGAATGAGTATGAGTATGTGTATGAGTATGAGTACGAGTATTAGTATGAGTATGAGTATGAGTATGAGTATGAGTTTAAGTATGAGTCTGAGTACGAGTATGCGTATGAATATGAGTATGAGTATGAGTATGGGTATGAGTATGAGTATGAGTATGAGTATGAGTATGAGTATGAGTATGAGTATGAGTATGATTATGAGTATGAGTATGAGTATGAGTATGAGTATGAGTATGACTATGAGTATGAGTATGAGTATGAGTATGAGTATGAGTATGAGTATGAGTATGAGTATGAGTATGAGTATGAGTATGATTATGAGTATGAGTATGAGTATGAGTATGAGTATGAGTATGAGTATAAGTATTAGTATGAGTATGAGTATGAGTATGAGTATGAGTATGAGTATGAGTATGAGTATGAGTATGAGTATGAGTATAAGTATTAGTATGAGTATGAGTACGAGTATTAGTATGAGTATGAGTATGAGTTTAAGTATGAGTATGAGTACGAGTATGCGTATGAATATGAGTATGAGTATGAGTATGAGTATGGGTATGAGTATGAGTATGAGTTAGAGTATGAGTATGTGTATGAGTATGAGTATGAGTATGAGTATGAGTATGAGTATGAGTGTGAGTGTGAGTGCGAATGTGAGTATGAGGATGAGTATGAGTATGTGTATGAGTATGAGTATGAGTATGAGTATGACTATGAGTATGAGTATGACTATGTCTATGACTATGAGAATGAGTATGAGTATGAGTATGAGTATGAGTATGAGTATGAGTGTGAGTATGAGTATGAGTATGAGTATGAGTATGAGTATGAGTATGAGTATGAGTATGAGTATGAGTATGAGAATGAGTATGAGTATGAGTATGAGTATAAGTATTAGTATGAGTATGAGTTAGAGTATGAGTATGTGTATGAGTATGAGTATGAGTATGAGTATGAGTATGAGTGTGAGTGTGAGTGCGAATGTGAGTATGAGTATGAGTATGAGTATGAGTATAAGTATTAGTATGAGTATGAGTTAGAGTATGAGTATGTGTATGAGTATGAGTATGAGTATGAGTATGAGTATGAGTTTGAGTGTGAGTGCGAATGAGAGTATGAGTATGAGTATGAGTATGTGCATGAGTATGAGTATGTGTATGAGTATGAGTATGAGTATGAGTATGAGTATAAGTATGTGTATGAGTATGAGTATGAGTATGAGTATGAGTATAAGTATGAGAATGAGTATCAGTGTGAGTATGAGAATGAGTATGAGTATGTGTATGAGTATGAGTACGAGTATTAGTATGAGTATGAGTATGAGTATGAGTATGAGTTTAAGTATGAGTCTGAGTACGAGTATGCGTATGAATATGAGTATGAGTATGAGTATGGGTATGAGTATGAGTATGAGTATGAGTATGAGTATGAGTATGAGTATGAGTATGAGTATGATTATGAGTATGAGTATGAGTATGAGTATGAGTATGAGTATGACTATGAGTATGAGTATGAGTATGAGTATGAGTATGAGTATGAGTATGAGTATGAGTATGAGTATGAGTATGAGTATGATTATGAGTATGAGTATGAGTATGAGTATGACTATGAGTATGAGTATGAGTATGAGTATGAGTATGATTATGAGTATGAGTATGAGTATGAGTATGAGTATGAGTATGAGTATGACTATGAGTATGAGTATGACTATGTCTATGACTATGAGAATGAGTATGAGTATGAGTATGAGTATGAGTATGAGTATGAGTGTGAGTATGAGTATGAGTATGAGTATGAGTATGAGTATGAGTATGAGTATGAGTATGAGTATGAGTATGAGTATGAGAATGAGTATGAGTATGAGTATGAGTATAAGTATTAGTATGAGTATGAGTTAGAGTATGAGTATGTGTATGAGTATGAGTATGAGTATGAGTATGAGTGTGAGTGTGAGTGCGAATGTGAGTATGAGTATGAGTATGAGTATGAGTATGAGTATGTGTATGAGTATGAGTATGAGTATGACTATGAGTATGAGTATGAGTATGAGTATGAGTATGATTATGAGTATGAGTATGAGTATGAGTATGAGTATGAGTATGAGTATGAGTATGAGTATGAGTATGAGTATGAGTATGAGTATGATTATGAGTATGAGTATGAGTATGAGTATGAGTGTGAGTGCGAATGTGAGTATGAGTATGAGTATGTGCAAGAGTATGAGTATGTGTATGAGTATGAGTATGAGTATAAGTATGAGAATGAGTATGAGTGTGAGTATGAGAATTAGTATGAGTATGTATATGAGTATGAGTACGAGTATTAGTATGAGTATGAGTATGAGTATGAGTATGAGTATGAGTATGAGTATGAGTATGAGTATGTGTATGAGTATGAGTATGAGTTAGAGTATGAGTATGTGTATGAGTATGAGTATGAGTATGAGTATGAGTATGAGTATGAGTATGAGTGTGAGTGTGAGTGCGAATGTGAGTATGAGGATGAGTATGAGTATGTGTATGAGTATGAGTATGAGTATGACTATGAGTATGAGTATGAGTATGAGTATGAGTATGAGTATGAGTATGACTATGAGTATGAGTATGACTATGTCTATGACTATGAGAATGAGTATGAGTATGAGTATGAGTATGAGTATGAGTATGAGTGTGAGTATGAGTATGAGTATGAGTATGAGTATGAGTATGATTATGAGTATGAGTATGAGTATGAGAATGAGTATGAGTATGAGTATAAGTATTAGTATGAGTATAAGTATTAGTATGAGTATGAGTACGAGTATTAGTATGAGTATGAGTATGAGTATGAGTATGAGTTTAAGTATGAGTCTGAGTACGAGTATGCGTATGAATATGAGTATGAGTATGAGTATGAGTATGGGTATGAGTATGAGTATGAGTATGAGTATGAGTATGAGTTAGAGTATGAGTATGTGTATGAGTATGAGTATGAGTATGAGTATGAGTATGAGTATGAGCATGACTATGAGTATGAGTATGACTATGACTATGACTATGAGAATGAGTATGAGTATGAGTATTAGTATGAATATGAGTATGAGTATGAGTGTGAGTATGAGTATGAGTATGAGTATGAGTATGAGTATGAGTATGTGTATGAGTATGAGTATGAGTATGAGTATGAGTATGAGAATGAGTATGAGTATGAGTATGAGTATGAGTATGAGTATGAGTATGAGTATGAGCATGAGCATGAGCATGAGTATGAGTATGAGTATGAGTATGAGTATGAGTATGAGTATAAGTATGAGTATGAGTATGAGTATGAGTATGAGCATGAGCATGAGCATGAGTATGAGTATGAGTACGAGTATGAGTATGAGTATAAGTACTAGTAGGAGTATGAGTACCAGTATTAGTATGAGTATGAGTATGAGTATGAGTTTAAGTATGAGTATGAGTATGAGTATGAGTATGAGTATGAGTATGAGTATGATTATGAGTATGAGTATGAGTATGAGTATGAGTATGAGAATGAGTATAAGTATTAGTATGAGTATGAGTATGAGTATGAGTATGAGTATGAGTATGAGTATGAGTATGAGTATGAGTATGAGTATAAGTATTAGTATGAGTATGAGTACGAGTATTAGTATGAGTATGAGTATGAGTTTAAGTATGAGTATGAGTATGAGTATGAGTATGAGTATGAGCATGAGCATGAGCATGAGTATGAGTATGAGTACGAGTATGAGTATGAGTATAAGTACTAGTAGGAGTATGAGTACCAGTATTAGTATGAGTATGAGTATGAGTATGAGTTTAAGTATGAGTATGAGTATGAGTATGAGTATGAGTATGAGTATGAGTATGATTATGAGTATGAGTATGAGTATGAGTATGAGTATGAGAATGAGTATAAGTATTAGTATGAGTATGAGTATGAGTATGTGTATGAGTATGAGTATGAGTATGAGTATGAGTATGAGTGTGAGTGTGAGTGCGAATGTGAGTATGAGTATGAGTATGAGTATGAGTATGAGTATGAGTATGTGTATGAGTATGTGTATGAGTATGACTATGAGTATGAGTATGAGTATGAGTATGAGTATGATTATGAGTATGAGTATGAGTATGAGTATGAGTATGAGTATGAGAATCAGTGTGAGTATGAGTATGAGTATCAGTATGAGTATGAGTATGAGTATGAGAATGAGTATGAGTATGAGTATGTGTATGAGTATGTGTATGAGTATGACTATGAGTATGAGTATGAGTATGAGTATGAGTATCATTATGGGTATGAGTATGAGTATGAGTATGAGTATGAGTATGAGAATCAGTGTGAGTATGAGTATGAGTATGAGTATGAGTATGAGTATGAGTATGAGTATGAGTATGAGTATGAGTATGAGTATGAGTATGAGTATGATTATGAGTATGAGTATGAGTATGAGTATGAGTATGAGTATGAGTATAAGTATTAGTATGAGTATGAGTATGAGTATGAGTATGAGTATGAGTATGAGTATGAGTATGAGTATGAGTATAAGTATTAGTATGAGTATGAGTACGAGTATTAGTATGAGTATGAGTATGAGTATGACTATGAGTATGAGAATGAGTATGAGTATGAGTATGAGTATGAGTATGAGTATGAGTATGAGTATGAGTGTGAGTATGAGTATGAGTATGAGTATGAGTATGAGTATGAGTATGAGTATGAGTATGAGTATGAGTATGGGTATGAGTATGAGAATGAGTATGAGTATGAGTATGAGTATGAGTTAGAGTATGAGTATGTGTATGAGTATGAGTATGAGTATGAGTATGAGTATGAGTATGAGTGTGAGTGTGAGTGCGAATGTGAGTATGAGGATGAGTATGAGTATGTGTATGAGTATGAGTATGACTATGAGTATGAGTATGAGTATGAGTATGAGTATGAGTATGAGTATGACTATGAGTATGAGTATGACTATGTCTATGACTATGAGAATGAGTATGAGTATGAGTATGAGTATGAGTATGAGTATGAGTGTGAGTATGAGTATGAGTATGAGTATGAGTATGAGTATGAGTATGAGTATGAGTATGAGTATGAGTATGAGTATGAGTATGAGAATGAGTATGAGTATGAGTATGAGTATAAGTATTAGTATGAGTATGAGTTAGAGTATGAGTATGTGTATGAGTATGAGTATGAGTATGAGTATGAGTGTGAGTGTGAGTGCGAATGTGAGTATGAGTATGAGTATGAGTATGAGTATGAGTATGTGTATGAGTATGAGTATGAGTATGACTATGAGTATGAGTATGAGTATGAGTATGAGTATGATTATGAGTATGAGTATGAGTATGAGTATGAGTATGAGTATGAGTATGAGTATGAGTATGAGTATGAGTATGAGTATGAGTATGAGTATGATTATGAGTATGAGTATGAGTATGAGTATGAGTGTGAGTGCGAATGTGAGTATGAGTATGAGTATGTGCAAGAGTATGAGTATGTGTATGAGTATGAGTATGAGTATAAGTATGAGAATGAGTATGAGTGTGAGTATGAGAATTAGTATGAGTATGTATATGAGTATGAGTACGAGTATTAGTATGAGTATGAGTATGAGTATGAGTATGAGTATGAGTATGAGTATGAGTATGAGTATGTGTATGAGTATGAGTATGAGTTAGAGTATGAGTATGTGTATGAGTATGAGTATGAGTATGAGTATGAGTATGAGTATGAGTGTGAGTGTGAGTGCGAATGTGAGTATGAGGATGAGTATGAGTATGTGTATGAGTATGAGTATGAGTATGACTATGAGTATGAGTATGAGTATGAGTATGAGTATGAGTATGAGTATGAGTATGACTATGAGTATGAGTATGACTATGTCTATGACTATGAGAATGAGTATGAGTATGAGTATGAGTATGAGTATGAGTATGAGTGTGAGTATGAGTATGAGTATGAGTATGATTATGAGTATGAGTATGAGTATGAGAATGAGTATGAGTATGAGTATAAGTATTAGTATGAGTATAAGTATTAGTATGAGTATGAGTACGAGTATTAGTATGAGTATGAGTATGAGTATGAGTATGAGTTTAAGTATGAGTCTGAGTACGAGTATGCGTATGAATATGAGTATGAGTATGAGTATGAGTATGGGTATGAGTATGAGTATGAGTATGAGTATGAGTATGAGTATGAGTATGAGTATGAGTATGAGTATGAGTATGAGTATGAGTATGATTATGAGTATGAGTATGAGTATGAGTATGAGTATGAGTATGAGTGTGAGTGCGAATGTGAGTATGAGTGTGAGTATGAGTATGAGTATGAGTATGAGTATGAGTATGAGTATGAGTATGAGTATGAGTATGAGTATGAGAATGAGTATGAGTATGAGTATGAGTATAAGTATTAGTATGAGTATGAGTTAGAGTATGAGTATGTGTATGAGTATGAGTATGAGTATGAGTATGAGTATGAGTGTGAGTGTGAGTGCGAATGTGAGTATGAGTATGAGTATGAGTATGAGTATAAGTATTAGTATGAGTATGAGTTAGAGTATGAGTATGTGTATGAGTATGAGTATGAGTATGAGTATGAGTATGAGTTTGAGTGTGAGTGCGAATGAGAGTATGAGTATGAGTATGAGTATGTGCATGAGTATGAGTATGTGTATGAGTATGAGTATGAGTATGAGTATGAGTATAAGTATGTGTATGAGTATGAGTATGAGTATGAGTATGAGTATAAGTATGAGAATGAGTATCAGTGTGAGTATGAGAATGAGTATGAGTATGTGTATGAGTATGAGTACGAGTATTAGTATGAGTATGAGTATGAGTATGAGTATGAGTTTAAGTATGAGTCTGAGTACGAGTATGCGTATGAATATGAGTATGAGTATGAGTATGGGTATGAGTATGAGTATGAGTATGAGTATGAGTATGAGTATGAGTATGAGTATGAGTATGATTATGAGTATGAGTATGAGTATGAGTATGAGTATGAGTATGACTATGAGTATGAGTATGAGTATGAGTATGAGTATGAGTATGAGTATGAGTATGAGTATGAGTATGAGTATGAGTATGATTATGAGTATGAGTATGAGTATGAGTATGACTATGAGTATGAGTATGAGTATGAGTATGAGTATGATTATGAGTATGAGTATGAGTATGAGTATGAGTATGAGTATGAGTATGACTATGAGTATGAGTATGACTATGTCTATGACTATGAGAATGAGTATGAGTATGAGTATGAGTATGAGTATGAGTATGAGTGTGAGTATGAGTATGAGTATGAGTATGAGTATGAGTATGAGTATGAGTATGAGTATGAGTATGAGTATGAGTATGAGAATGAGTATGAGTATGAGTATGAGTATAAGTATTAGTATGAGTATGAGTTAGAGTATGAGTATGTGTATGAGTATGAGTATGAGTATGAGTATGAGTGTGAGTGTGAGTGCGAATGTGAGTATGAGTATGAGTATGAGTATGAGTATGAGTATGTGTATGAGTATGAGTATGAGTATGACTATGAGTATGAGTATGAGTATGAGTATGAGTATGATTATGAGTATGAGTATGAGTATGAGTATGAGTATGAGTATGAGTATGAGTATGAGTATGAGTATGAGTATGAGTATGAGTATGATTATGAGTATGAGTATGAGTATGAGTATGAGTGTGAGTGCGAATGTGAGTATGAGTATGAGTATGTGCAAGAGTATGAGTATGTGTATGAGTATGAGTATGAGTATAAGTATGAGAATGAGTATGAGTGTGAGTATGAGAATTAGTATGAGTATGTATATGAGTATGAGTACGAGTATTAGTATGAGTATGAGTATGAGTATGAGTATGAGTATGAGTATGAGTATGAGTATGAGTATGTGTATGAGTATGAGTATGAGTTAGAGTATGAGTATGTGTATGAGTATGAGTATGAGTATGAGTATGAGTATGAGTATGAGTATGAGTGTGAGTGTGAGTGCGAATGTGAGTATGAGGATGAGTATGAGTATGTGTATGAGTATGAGTATGAGTATGACTATGAGTATGAGTATGAGTATGAGTATGAGTATGAGTATGAGTATGACTATGAGTATGAGTATGACTATGTCTATGACTATGAGAATGAGTATGAGTATGAGTATGAGTATGAGTATGAGTATGAGTGTGAGTATGAGTATGAGTATGAGTATGAGTATGAGTATGATTATGAGTATGAGTATGAGTATGAGAATGAGTATGAGTATGAGTATAAGTATTAGTATGAGTATAAGTATTAGTATGAGTATGAGTACGAGTATTAGTATGAGTATGAGTATGAGTATGAGTATGAGTTTAAGTATGAGTCTGAGTACGAGTATGCGTATGAATATGAGTATGAGTATGAGTATGAGTATGGGTATGAGTATGAGTATGAGTATGAGTATGAGTATGAGTTAGAGTATGAGTATGTGTATGAGTATGAGTATGAGTATGAGTATGAGTATGAGTATGAGCATGACTATGAGTATGAGTATGACTATGACTATGACTATGAGAATGAGTATGAGTATGAGTATTAGTATGAATATGAGTATGAGTATGAGTGTGAGTATGAGTATGAGTATGAGTATGAGTATGAGTATGAGTATGTGTATGAGTATGAGTATGAGTATGAGTATGAGTATGAGAATGAGTATGAGTATGAGTATGAGTATGAGTATGAGTATGAGTATGAGTATGAGCATGAGCATGAGCATGAGTATGAGTATGAGTATGAGTATGAGTATGAGTATGAGTATAAGTATGAGTATGAGTATGAGTATGAGTATGAGCATGAGCATGAGCATGAGTATGAGTATGAGTACGAGTATGAGTATGAGTATAAGTACTAGTAGGAGTATGAGTACCAGTATTAGTATGAGTATGAGTATGAGTATGAGTTTAAGTATGAGTATGAGTATGAGTATGAGTATGAGTATGAGTATGAGTATGATTATGAGTATGAGTATGAGTATGAGTATGAGTATGAGAATGAGTATAAGTATTAGTATGAGTATGAGTATGAGTATGAGTATGAGTATGAGTATGAGTATGAGTATGAGTATGAGTATGAGTATAAGTATTAGTATGAGTATGAGTACGAGTATTAGTATGAGTATGAGTATGAGTTTAAGTATGAGTATGAGTATGAGTATGAGTATGAGTATGAGCATGAGCATGAGCATGAGTATGAGTATGAGTACGAGTATGAGTATGAGTATAAGTACTAGTAGGAGTATGAGTACCAGTATTAGTATGAGTATGAGTATGAGTATGAGTTTAAGTATGAGTATGAGTATGAGTATGAGTATGAGTATGAGTATGAGTATGATTATGAGTATGAGTATGAGTATGAGTATGAGTATGAGAATGAGTATAAGTATTAGTATGAGTATGAGTATGAGTATGTGTATGAGTATGAGTATGAGTATGAGTATGAGTATGAGTGTGAGTGTGAGTGCGAATGTGAGTATGAGTATGAGTATGAGTATGAGTATGAGTATGAGTATGTGTATGAGTATGTGTATGAGTATGACTATGAGTATGAGTATGAGTATGAGTATGAGTATGATTATGAGTATGAGTATGAGTATGAGTATGAGTATGAGTATGAGAATCAGTGTGAGTATGAGTATGAGTATCAGTATGAGTATGAGTATGAGTATGAGAATGAGTATGAGTATGAGTATGTGTATGAGTATGTGTATGAGTATGACTATGAGTATGAGTATGAGTATGAGTATGAGTATCATTATGGGTATGAGTATGAGTATGAGTATGAGTATGAGTATGAGAATCAGTGTGAGTATGAGTATGAGTATGAGTATGAGTATGAGTATGAGTATGAGTATGAGTATGAGTATGAGTATGAGTATGAGTATGAGTATGATTATGAGTATGAGTATGAGTATGAGTATGAGTATGAGTATGAGTATAAGTATTAGTATGAGTATGAGTATGAGTATGAGTATGAGTATGAGTATGAGTATGAGTATGAGTATGAGTATAAGTATTAGTATGAGTATGAGTACGAGTATTAGTATGAGTATGAGTATGAGTATGACTATGAGTATGAGAATGAGTATGAGTATGAGTATGAGTATGAGTATGAGTATGAGTATGAGTATGAGTGTGAGTATGAGTATGAGTATGAGTATGAGTATGAGTATGAGTATGAGTATGAGTATGAGTATGAGTATGGGTATGAGTATGAGAATGAGTATGAGTATGAGTATGAGTATGAGTTAGAGTATGAGTATGTGTATGAGTATGAGTATGAGTATGAGTATGAGTATGAGTATGAGTGTGAGTGTGAGTGCGAATGTGAGTATGAGGATGAGTATGAGTATGTGTATGAGTATGAGTATGACTATGAGTATGAGTATGAGTATGAGTATGAGTATGAGTATGAGTATGACTATGAGTATGAGTATGACTATGTCTATGACTATGAGAATGAGTATGAGTATGAGTATGAGTATGAGTATGAGTATGAGTGTGAGTATGAGTATGAGTATGAGTATGAGTATGAGTATGAGTATGAGTATGAGTATGAGTATGAGTATGAGTATGAGTATGAGAATGAGTATGAGTATGAGTATGAGTATAAGTATTAGTATGAGTATGAGTTAGAGTATGAGTATGTGTATGAGTATGAGTATGAGTATGAGTATGAGTGTGAGTGTGAGTGCGAATGTGAGTATGAGTATGAGTATGAGTATGAGTATGAGTATGTGTATGAGTATGAGTATGAGTATGACTATGAGTATGAGTATGAGTATGAGTATGAGTATGATTATGAGTATGAGTATGAGTATGAGTATGAGTATGAGTATGAGTATGAGTATGAGTATGAGTATGAGTATGAGTATGAGTATGAGTATGATTATGAGTATGAGTATGAGTATGAGTATGAGTGTGAGTGCGAATGTGAGTATGAGTATGAGTATGTGCAAGAGTATGAGTATGTGTATGAGTATGAGTATGAGTATAAGTATGAGAATGAGTATGAGTGTGAGTATGAGAATTAGTATGAGTATGTATATGAGTATGAGTACGAGTATTAGTATGAGTATGAGTATGAGTATGAGTATGAGTATGAGTATGAGTATGAGTATGAGTATGTGTATGAGTATGAGTATGAGTTAGAGTATGAGTATGTGTATGAGTATGAGTATGAGTATGAGTATGAGTATGAGTATGAGTGTGAGTGTGAGTGCGAATGTGAGTATGAGGATGAGTATGAGTATGTGTATGAGTATGAGTATGAGTATGACTATGAGTATGAGTATGAGTATGAGTATGAGTATGAGTATGAGTATGAGTATGACTATGAGTATGAGTATGACTATGTCTATGACTATGAGAATGAGTATGAGTATGAGTATGAGTATGAGTATGAGTATGAGTGTGAGTATGAGTATGAGTATGAGTATGATTATGAGTATGAGTATGAGTATGAGAATGAGTATGAGTATGAGTATAAGTATTAGTATGAGTATAAGTATTAGTATGAGTATGAGTACGAGTATTAGTATGAGTATGAGTATGAGTATGAGTATGAGTTTAAGTATGAGTCTGAGTACGAGTATGCGTATGAATATGAGTATGAGTATGAGTATGAGTATGGGTATGAGTATGAGTATGAGTATGAGTATGAGTATGAGTATGAGTATGAGTATGAGTATGAGTATGAGTATGAGTATGAGTATGATTATGAGTATGAGTATGAGTATGAGTATGAGTATGAGTATGAGTGTGAGTGCGAATGTGAGTATGAGTATGAGTATGTGCAAGTGTATGAGTATGTGTATGAGTATGAGTATGAGTATGAGTGTGAATATGAGAATTAGTATGAGTATGTGTATGAGTATGAGTACGAGTATTAGTATGAGTATGAGTATGAGTATGAGTATGAGTTTAAGTATGAGTCTGAGTACGAGTATGCGTATGAATATGAGTATGAGTATGAGTATGGGTATGAGTATGAGTATGAGTATGAGTATGAGTATGAGTATGAGTATGAGTATGAGTATGAGTATGAGTATGAGTATGAGTATGAGTATGAGTATGAGTATGAGTATGAGTATGAGTATGAGTATGAGTATGAGTATGAGTATGAGTATGAGTATGAGTATGAGTATGAGTATGATTATGAGTATGAGTATGAGTATGAGTATGAGTATGAGTATGAGTATAAGTATTAGTATGAGTATGAGTATGAGTATGAGTATGAGTATGAGTATGAGTATGAGTATGAGTATGAGTATGAGTATAAGTATTAGTATGAGTATGAGTACGAGTATTAGTATGAGTATGAGTATGAGTTTAAGTATGAGTATGAGTACGAGTATGCGTATGAATATGAGTATGAGTATGAGTATGAGTATGGGTATGAGTATGAGTATGAGTATGAGTATGAGTATAACTATGAGCATGAGCATGAGTATGAGTATGAGTATGAGTATGAGTATGAGTAAGAGTATGAGTATGAGTATGAGTATAAGTATGAGTATGAGTATGAGTATGAGTATGAGTATGAGTATGAGTATAAGTATTAGTATGAGTATGAGTTAGAGTATGAGTATGTGTATGAGTATGAGTATGAGTATGAGTATGAGTATGAGTTTGAGTGTGAGTGCGAATGAGAGTATGAGTATGAGTATGAGTATGTGCATGAGTATGAGTATGTGTATGAGTATGAGTATGAGTATGAGTATGAGTATAAGTATGAGAATGAGTATCAGTGTGAGTATGAGAATGAGTATGAGTATGTGTATGAGTATGAGTACGAGTATTAGTATGAGTATGAGTATGAGTATGAGTATGAGTTTAAGTATGAGTCTGAGTACGAGTATGCGTATGAATATGAGTATGAGTATGAGTATGGGTATGAGTATGAGTATGAGTATGAGTATGAGTATGAGTATGAGTATGAGTATGAGTATGATTATGAGTATGAGTATGAGTATGAGTATGAGTATGAGTATGACTATGAGTATGAGTATGAGTATGAGTATGAGTATGAGTATGAGTATGAGTATGAGTATGAGTATGAGTATGAGTATGATTATGAGTATGAGTATGAGTATGAGTATGAGTATGAGTATAAGTATTAGTATGAGTATGAGTATGAGTATGAGTATGAGTATGAGTATGAGTATGAGTATGAGTATGAGTATGAGTATAAGTATTAGTATGAGTATGAGTACGAGTATTAGTATGAGTATGAGTATGAGTTTAAGTATGAGTATGAGTACGAGTATGCGTATGAATATGAGTATGAGTATGAGTATGAGTATGGGTATGAGTATGAGTATGAGTTAGAGTATGAGTATGTGTATGAGTATGAGTATGAGTATGAGTATGAGTATGAGTATGAGTGTGAGTGTGAGTGCGAATGTGTATGAGTATGAGTATGAGTATGAGTATGAGTATGAGTGTGAGTGTGAGTGCGAATGTGAGTATGAGGATGAGTATGAGTATGTGTATGAGTATGAGTATGAGTATGAGTATGACTATGAGTATGAGTATGACTATGTCTATGACTATGAGAATGAGTATGAGTATGAGTATGAGTATGAGTATGAGTATGAGTGTGAGTATGAGTATGAGTATGAGTATGAGTATGAGTATGAGTATGAGTATGAGTATGAGTATGAGTATGAGTATGAGAATGAGTATGAGTATGAGTATGAGTATAAGTATTAGTATGAGTATGAGTTAGAGTATGAGTATGTGTATGAGTATGAGTATGAGTATGAGTATGAGTATGAGTGTGAGTGTGAGTGCGAATGTGAGTATGAGTATGAGTATGAGTATGAGTATAAGTATTAGTATGAGTATGAGTTAGAGTATGAGTATGTGTATGAGTATGAGTATGAGTATGAGTATGAGTATGAGTTTGAGTGTGAGTGCGAATGAGAGTATGAGTATGAGTATGAGTATGTGCATGAGTATGAGTATGTGTATGAGTATGAGTATGAGTATGAGTATGAGTATAAGTATGTGTATGAGTATGAGTATGAGTATGAGTATGAGTATAAGTATGAGAATGAGTATCAGTGTGAGTATGAGAATGAGTATGAGTATGTGTATGAGTATGAGTACGAGTATTAGTATGAGTATGAGTATGAGTATGAGTATGAGTTTAAGTATGAGTCTGAGTACGAGTATGCGTATGAATATGAGTATGAGTATGAGTATGGGTATGAGTATGAGTATGAGTATGAGTATGAGTATGAGTATGAGTATGAGTATGAGTATGATTATGAGTATGAGTATGAGTATGAGTATGAGTATGAGTATGACTATGAGTATGAGTATGAGTATGAGTATGAGTATGAGTATGAGTATGAGTATGAGTATGAGTATGAGTATGAGTATGATTATGAGTATGAGTATGAGTATGAGTATGAGTATGAGTATGAGTATAAGTATGAGTATGAGTATGAGTATGAGTATGAGTATGAGTATGAGTATGAGTATGAGTATGAGTATGAGTATAAGTATTAGTATGAGTATGAGTACGAGTATTAGTATGAGTATGAGTATGAGTTTAAGTATGAGTATGAGTACGAGTATGCGTATGAATATGAGTATGAGTATGAGTATGAGTATGGGTATGAGTATGAGTATGAGTTAGAGTATGAGTATGTGTATGAGTATGAGTATGAGTATGAGTATGAGTATGAGTATGAGTGTGAGTGTGAGTGCGAATGTGAGTATGAGGATGAGTATGAGTATGTGTATGAGTATGAGTATGAGTATGAGTATGACTATGAGTATGAGTATGACTATGTCTATGACTATGAGAATGAGTATGAGTATGAGTATGAGTATGAGTATGAGTATGAGTGTGAGTATGAGTATGAGTATGAGTATGAGTATGAGTATGAGTATGAGTATGAGTATGAGTATGAGTATGAGTATGAGAATGAGTATGAGTATGAGTATGAGTATAAGTATTAGTATGAGTATGAGTTAGAGTATGAGTATGTGTATGAGTATGAGTATGAGTATGAGTATGAGTGTGAGTGTGAGTGCGAATGTGAGTATGAGTATGAGTATGAGTATGAGTATGAGTATGTGTATGAGTATGAGTATGAGTATGACTATGAGTATGAGTATGAGTATGAGTATGAGTATGATTATGAGTATGAGTATGAGTATGAGTATGAGTATGAGTATGAGTATGAGTATGAGTATGAGTATGAGTATGAGTATGAGTATGATTATGAGTATGAGTATGAGTATGAGTATGAGTGTGAGTGCGAATGTGAGTATGAGTATGAGTATGTGCAAGAGTATGAGTATGTGTATGAGTATGAGTATGAGTATAAGTATGAGAATGAGTATGAGTGTGAGTATGAGAATTAGTATGAGTATGTATATGAGTATGAGTACGAGTATTAGTATGAGTATGAGTATGAGTATGAGTATGAGTATGAGTATGAGTATGAGTATGAGTATGTGTATGAGTATGAGTATGAGTTAGAGTATGAGTATGTGTATGAGTATGAGTATGAGTATGAGTATGAGTATGAGTATGAGTATGAGTGTGAGTGTGAGTGCGAATGTGAGTATGAGGATGAGTATGAGTATGTGTATGAGTATGAGTATGAGTATGACTATGAGTATGAGTATGAGTATGAGTATGAGTATGAGTATGAGTATGACTATGAGTATGAGTATGACTATGTCTATGACTATGAGAATGAGTATGAGTATGAGTATGAGTATGAGTATGAGTATGAGTGTGAGTATGAGTATGAGTATGAGTATGAGTATGAGTATGATTATGAGTATGAGTATGAGTATGAGAATGAGTATGAGTATGAGTATAAGTATTAGTATGAGTATAAGTATTAGTATGAGTATGAGTACGAGTATTAGTATGAGTATGAGTATGAGTATGAGTATGAGTTTAAGTATGAGTCTGAGTACGAGTATGCGTATGAATATGAGTATGAGTATGAGTATGAGTATGGGTATGAGTATGAGTATGAGTATGAGTATGAGTATGAGTTAGAGTATGAGTATGTGTATGAGTATGAGTATGAGTATGAGTATGAGTATGAGTATGAGCATGACTATGAGTATGAGTATGACTATGACTATGACTATGAGAATGAGTATGAGTATGAGTATTAGTATGAATATGAGTATGAGTATGAGTGTGAGTATGAGTATGAGTATGAGTATGAGTATGAGTATGAGTATGTGTATGAGTATGAGTATGAGTATGAGTATGAGTATGAGAATGAGTATGAGTATGAGTATGAGTATGAGTATGAGTATGAGTATGAGTATGAGCATGAGCATGAGCATGAGTATGAGTATGAGTATGAGTATGAGTATGAGTATGAGTATAAGTATGAGTATGAGTATGAGTATGAGTATGAGCATGAGCATGAGCATGAGTATGAGTATGAGTACGAGTATGAGTATGAGTATAAGTACTAGTAGGAGTATGAGTACCAGTATTAGTATGAGTATGAGTATGAGTATGAGTTTAAGTATGAGTATGAGTATGAGTATGAGTATGAGTATGAGTATGAGTATGATTATGAGTATGAGTATGAGTATGAGTATGAGTATGAGAATGAGTATAAGTATTAGTATGAGTATGAGTATGAGTATGAGTATGAGTATGAGTATGAGTATGAGTATGAGTATGAGTATGAGTATGAGTATGAGTATAAGTATTAGTATGAGTATGAGTACGAGTATTAGTATGAGTATGAGTATGAGTTTAAGTATGAGTATGAGTACGAGTATGCGTATGAATATGAGTATGAGTATGAGTATGAGTATGGGTATGAGTATGAGTATGAGTATGAGTATGAGTATAACTATGAGCATGAGCATGAGTATGAGTATGAGTATGAGTATGAGTATGAGTAAGAGTATGAGTATGAGTATGAGTATGAGTATAAGTATGAGTATGAGTATGAGTATGAGTATGAGTATGAGTATAAGTATTAGTATGAGTATGAGTTAGAGTATGAGTATGTGTATGAGTATGAGTATGAGTATGAGTATGAGTATGAGTATGAGTATGAGCATGACTATGAGTATGAGTATGACTATGACTATGACTATGAGAATGAGTATGAGTATGAGTATTAGTATGAATATGAGTATGAGTATGAGTGTGAGTATGAGTATGAGTATGAGTATGAGTATGAGTATGAGTATGTGTATGAGTATGAGTATGAGTATGAGTATGAGTATGAGAATGAGTATGAGTATGAGTATGAGTATGAGTATGAGTATGAGTATGAGCATGAGCATGAGCATGAGTATGAGTATGAGTATGAGTATGAGTATGAGTATAAGTATGAGTATGAGTATGAGTATGAGTATGAGCATGAGCATGAGCATGAGTATGAGTATGAGTACGAGTATGAGTATGAGTATGAGTACCAGTATTAGTATGAGTATGAGTATGAGTATGAGTTTAAGTATGAGTATGAGTATGAGTATGTGCATGAGTATGAGTATGTGTATGAGTATGAGTATGAGTATGAGTATGTGTATAAGTATGAGAATGAGTATGAGTGTGAGTATGAGAATGAGTATGAGTATGTGTATGAGTATGAGTATGAGTATGAGTATGAGTATGAGTATGAGTATAAGTATTAGTATGAGTATGAGTACGAGTATTAGTATGAGTATGAGTATGAGTATGAGTATGAGTTTAAGTATGAGTATGAGTGTTAGTATGAGTATGAGTATGAGTATGAGTATGAGTATGAGTATGAGTATGAGTATGGGTATGAGTATGAGAATGAGTATGAGTATGAGTATGAGTATGAGTTAGAGTATGAGTATGTGTATGAGTATGAGTATGAGTATGAGTATGAGTATGAGTATGAGTGTGAGTGTGAGTGCGAATGTGAGTATGAGGATGAGTATGAGTATGTGTATGAGTATGAGTATGAGTATGAGTATGAGTATGAGTATGAGTATGAGTATGACTATGAGTGTGAGTGCGAATGTGAGTATGAGGATGAGTATGAGTATGTGTATGAGTATGAGTATGACTATGAGTATGAGTATGAGTATGAGTATGAGTATGAGTATGAGTATGACTATGAGTATGAGTATGACTATGTCTATGACTATGAGAATGAGTATGAGTATGAGTATGAGTATGAGTATGAGTATGAGTGTGAGTATGAGTATGAGTATGAGTATGAGTATGAGTATGAGTATGAGTATGAGTATGAGTATGAGTATGAGTATGAGTATGAGAATGAGTATGAGTATGAGTATGAGTATAAGTATTAGTATGAGTATGAGTTAGAGTATGAGTATGTGTATGAGTATGAGTATGAGTATGAGTGTGAGTGTGAGTGCGAATGTGAGTATGAGTATGAGTATGAGTATGAGTATGAGTATGTGTATGAGTATGAGTATGAGTATGACTATGAGTATAAGTATGAGTATGAGTATGAGTATGATTATGAGTATGAGTATGAGTATGAGTATGAGTATGAGTATGAGTATGAGTATGAGTATGAGTATGAGTATGATTATGAGTATGAGTATGAGTATGAGTATGAGTGTGAGTGCGAATGTGAGTATGAGTATGAGTATGTGCAAGAGTATGAGTATGTGTATGAGTATGAGTATGAGTATAAGTATGAGAATGAGTATGAGTGTGAGTATGAGAATTAGTATGAGTATGTATATGAGTATGAGTACGAGTATTAGTATGAGTATGAGTATGAGTATGAGTATGAGTATGAGTATGAGTATGTGTATGAGTATGAGTATGAGTTAGAGTATGAGTATGTGTATGAGTATGAGTATGAGTATGAGTATGAGTATGAGTATGAGTGTGAGTGTGAGTGCGAATGTGAGTATGAGGATGAGTATGAGTATGTGTATGAGTATGAGTATGAGTATGACTATGAGTATGAGTATGAGTATGAGTATGAGTATGAGTATGAGTATGAGTATGACTATGAGTATGAGTATGACTATGTCTATGACTATGAGAATGAGTATGAGTATGAGTATGAGTATGAGTATGAGTATGAGTATGAGTGTGAGTATGAGTATGAGTATGAGTATGATTATGAGTATGAGTATGAGAATGAGTATGAGTATGAGTATAAGTATTAGTATGAGTATAAGTATTGTATGAGTATGAGTACGAGTATTAGTATGAGTATGAGTATGAGTATGAGTATGAGTTTAAGTATGAGTCTGAGTACGAGTATGCGTATGAATATGAGTATGAGTATGAGTATGAGTATGAGTATGGGTATGAGTATGAGTATGAGTATGAGTATGAGTATGAGTATGAGTATGAGTATGAGTATGAGTATGAGTATGAGTATGAGTATGATTATGAGTATGAGTATGAGTATGAGTATGAGTATGAGTGTGAGTGCGAATGTGAGTATGAGTATGAGTATGTGCAAGTGTATGAGTATGTGTATGAGTATGAGTATGAGTATGAGTGTGAATATGAGAATTAGTATGAGTATGTGTATGAGTATGAGTACGAGTATTAGTATGAGTATGAGTATGAGTATGAGTATGAGTTTAAGTATGAGTCTGAGTACGAGTATGCGTATGAATATGAGTATGAGTATGAGTATGGTATGAGTATGAGTATGAGTATGAGTATGAGTATGAGTATGAGTATGATGAGATGAGTATGAGTATGAGTATGAGTATGAGTATGAGTATGAGTATGAGTATGAGTATGAGTATGAGTATGAGTATGAGTATGAGTATGAGTATGATATGAGTATGAGTATGAGTATGAGTATGAGTTTGAGTATGAGTAGGTATGATATGAGTATGAGTATAAGTATTAGTATGAGTATGAGTATGAGTATGAGTATGAGTATGAGTATGAGTATGAGTATGAGTATAAGTATTAGTATGAGTATGAGTACGAGTATTAGTATGAGTATGAGTATGAGTTTAAGTATGAGTATGAGTACGAGTATGCGTATGAATATGAGTATGAGTATGAGTATGAGTATGGGTATGAGTATGAGTATGAGTATGAGTATAACTATGAGCATGAGCATGAGTATGAGTATGAGTATGAGTATGAGTATGAGTAAGAGTATGAGTATGAGTATGAGTATAAGTATGAGTATGAGTATGAGTATGAGTATGAGTATGAGTATGAGTATAAGTATTAGTATGTGTATGAGTTAGAGTATGAGTATGTGTATGAGTATGAGTATGAGTATGAGTATGAGTATGAGTATGAGTATGAGCATGACTATGAGTATGAGTATGACTATGACTATGACTATGAGAATGAGTATGAGTATGAGTATTAGTATGAGTATGAGTATGAGTATGAGTGTGAGTATGAGTATGAGTATGAGTATGAGTATGAGTATGAGTATGTGTATGAGTATGAGTATGAGTGATGAGTATGAGTATGAGTATGAGTATGAGTATGAGTATGAGTATGAGTATCAGAATGAGCATGAGCATGAGCATGAGTATGAGTATGAGTATGAGTATGAGTATGAGTATGAGTATGAGTATGAGTATGAGTATGAGTATGAGTGTATGAGCATGAGCATGAGCATGAGTATGAGTATGAGTACGAGTATGAGTATGAGTATAAGTACTAGTAGGAGTATGAGTACCAGTATTAGTATGAGTATGAGTATGAGTATGAGTTTAAGTATGAGTATGAGTATGAGTATGAGTATGAGTATGAGTATGAGTATGATTATGAGTATGAGTATGAGTATGAGTATGAGTATGAGTATGAGTATAAGTATTAGTATGAGTATGAGTATGAGTATGAGTATGAGTATGAGTATGAGTATGAGTATGAGTGAGTATGAGTATAAGTATTAGTATGAGTATGAGTACGAGTATTAGTATGAGTATGAGTATGAGTTTAAGTATGAGTATGAGTACGAGTATGCGTATGAATATGAGTATGAGTATGAGTATGAGTATGGGTATGAGTATGAGTATGAGTATGACTATGAGTATGAGTATGACTATGTCTATGACTATGAGAATGAGTATGAGTATGAGTATGAGTATGAGTATGAGTATGAGTGTGAGTATGAGTATGAGTATGAGTATGAGTATGAGTATGAGTATGAGTATGAGTATGAGTATGAGTATGAGTATGAGAATGAGTATGAGTATGAGTATGAGTATAAGTATTAGTATGAGTATGAGTTAGAGTATGAGTATGTGTATGAGTATGAGTATGAGTATGAGTATGAGTGTGAGTGTGAGTGCGAATGTGAGTATGAGTATGAGTATGAGTATGAGTATGAGTATGTGTATGAGTATGAGTATGAGTATGACTATGAGTATGAGTATGAGTATGAGTATGAGTATGATTATGAGTATGAGTATGAGTATGAGTATGAGTATGAGTATGAGTATGAGTATGAGTATGAGTATGAGTATGAGTATGAGTATGATTATGAGTATGAGTATGAGTATGAGTATGAGTGTGAGTGCGAATGTGAGTATGAGTATGAGTATGTGCAAGAGTATGAGTATGTGTATGAGTATGAGTATGAGTATAAGTATGAGAATGAGTATGAGTGTGAGTATGAGAATTAGTATGAGTATGTATATGAGTATGAGTACGAGTATTAGTATGAGTATGAGTATGAGTATGAGTATGAGTATGAGTATGAGTATGAGTATGAGTATGTGTATGAGTATGAGTATGAGTTAGAGTATGAGTATGTGTATGAGTATGAGTATGAGTATGAGTATGAGTATGAGTATGAGTATGAGTGTGAGTGTGAGTGCGAATGTGAGTATGAGGATGAGTATGAGTATGTGTATGAGTATGAGTATGAGTATGACTATGAGTATGAGTATGAGTATGAGTATGAGTATGAGTATGAGTATGACTATGAGTATGAGTATGACTATGTCTATGACTATGAGAATGAGTATGAGTATGAGTATGAGTATGAGTATGAGTATGAGTGTGAGTATGAGTATGAGTATGAGTATGAGTATGAGTATGATTATGAGTATGAGTATGAGTATGAGAATGAGTATGAGTATGAGTATAAGTATTAGTATGAGTATAAGTATTAGTATGAGTATGAGTACGAGTATTAGTATGAGTATGAGTATGAGTATGAGTATGAGTTTAAGTATGAGTCTGAGTACGAGTATGCGTATGAATATGAGTATGAGTATGAGTATGAGTATGGGTATGAGTATGAGTATGAGTATGAGTATGAGTATGAGTTAGAGTATGAGTATGTGTATGAGTATGAGTATGAGTAGAGTATGAGTATGAGTATGAGCATGACTATGAGTATGAGTATGACTATGACTATGACTATGAGAATGAGTATGAGTATGAGTATTAGTATGAATATGAGTATGAGTATGAGTGTGAGTATGAGTATGAGTATGAGTATGAGTATGAGTATGAGTATGTGTATGAGTATGAGTATGAGTATGAGTATGAGTATGAGTATGAGTATGAGTATGAGTATGAGTATGAGTATGAGTATGAGTATGAGCATGAGCATGAGCATGAGTATGAGTATGAGTATGAGTATGAGTATGAGTATGAGTATAAGTATGAGTATGAGTATGAGTATGAGTATGAGCATGAGCATGAGCATGAGTATGAGTATGAGTACGAGTATGAGTATGAGTATAAGTACTAGTAGGAGTATGAGTACCAGTATTAGTATGAGTATGAGTATGAGTATGAGTTTAAGTATGAGTATGAGTATGAGTATGAGTATGAGTATGAGTATGAGTATGATTATGAGTATGAGTATGAGTATGAGTATGAGTATGAGAATGAGTATAAGTATTAGTATGAGTATGAGTATGAGTATGAGTATGAGTATGAGTATGAGTATGAGTATGAGTATGAGTATGAGTATGAGTATAAGTATTAGTATGAGTATGAGTACGAGTATTAGTATGAGTATGAGTATGAGTTTAAGTATGAGTATGAGTACGAGTATGCGTATGAATATGAGTATGAGTATGAGTATGAGTATGGGTATGAGTATGAGTATGAGTATGAGTATGAGTATAACTATGAGCATGAGCATGAGTATGAGTATGAGTATGAGTATGAGTATGAGTAAGAGTATGAGTATGAGTATGAGTATAAGTATGAGTATGAGTATGAGTATGAGTATGAGTATGAGTATAAGTATTAGTATGAGTATGAGTTAGAGTATGAGTATGTGTATGAGTATGAGTATGAGTATGAGTATGAGTATGAGTATGAGCATGACTATGAGTATGAGTATGACTATGACTATGACTATGAGAATGAGTATGAGTATGAGTATTAGTATGAATATGAGTATGAGTATGAGTGTGAGTATGAGTATGAGTATGAGTATGAGTATGAGTATGAGTATGAGTATGTGTATGAGTATGAGTATGAGTATGAGTATGAGTATGAGAATGAGTATGAGTATGAGTATGAGTATGAGTATGAGTATGAGTATGAGCATGAGCATGAGCATGAGTATGAGTATGAGTATGAGTATGAGTATGAGTATAAGTATGAGTATGAGTATGAGTATGAGTATGAGCATGAGCATGAGCATGAGTATGAGTATGAGTACGAGTATGAGTATGAGTATGAGTACCAGTATTAGTATGAGTATGAGTATGAGTATGAGTTTAAGTATGAGTATGAGTATGAGTATGTGCATGAGTATGAGTATGTGTATGAGTATGAGTATGAGTATGAGTATGTGTATAAGTATGAGAATGAGTATGAGTGTGAGTATGAGAATGAGTATGAGTATGTGTATGAGTATGAGTATGAGTATGAGTATGAGTATGAGTATGAGTATGAGTATAAGTATTAGTATGAGTATGAGTACGAGTATTAGTATGAGTATGAGTATGAGTATGAGTATGAGTTTAAGTATGAGTATGAGTGTTAGTATGAGTATAAGTATTAGTATGAGTATGAGTATGAGTATGAGTATGAGTATGAGTATGAGTATGAGTATGAGTATGAGTATAAGTATTAGTATGAGTATGAGTACGAGTATTAGTATGAGTATGAGTATGAGTTTAAGTATGAGTATGAGTACGAGTATGCGTATGAATATGAGTATGAGTATGAGTATGAGTATGGGTATGAGTATGAGTATGAGTATGAGTATAACTATGAGCATGAGCATGAGTATGAGTATGAGTATGAGTATGAGTATGAGTAAGAGTATGAGTATGAGTATGAGTATAAGTATGAGTATGAGTATGAGTATGAGTATGAGTATGAGTATGAGTATAAGTATTAGTATGTGTATGAGTTAGAGTATGAGTATGTGTATGAGTATGAGTATGAGTATGAGTATGAGTATGAGTATGAGTATGAGCATGACTATGAGTATGAGTATGACTATGACTATGACTATGAGAATGAGTATGAGTATGAGTATTAGTATGAATATGAGTATGAGTATGAGTGTGAGTATGAGTATGAGTATGAGTATGAGTATGAGTATGAGTATGTGTATGAGTATGAGTATGAGTATGAGTATGAGTATGAGAATGAGTATGAGTATGAGTATGAGTATGAGTATGAGTATGAGTATCAGAATGAGCATGAGCATGAGCATGAGTATGAGTATGAGTATGAGTATGAGTATGAGTATGAGTATGAGTATAAGTATGAGTATGAGTATGAGTATGAGTATGAGCATGAGCATGAGCATGAGTATGAGTATGAGTACGAGTATGAGTATGAGTATAAGTACTAGTAGGAGTATGAGTACCAGTATTAGTATGAGTATGAGTATGAGTATGAGTTTAAGTATGAGTATGAGTATGAGTATGAGTATGAGTATGAGTATGAGTATGATTATGAGTATGAGTATGAGTATGAGTATGAGTATGAGTATGAGTATAAGTATTAGTATGAGTATGAGTATGAGTATGAGTATGAGTATGAGTATGAGTATGAGTATGAGTATGAGTATAAGTATTAGTATGAGTATGAGTACGAGTATTAGTATGAGTATGAGTATGAGTTTAAGTATGAGTATGAGTACGAGTATGCGTATGAATATGAGTATGAGTATGAGTATGAGTATGGGTATGAGTATGAGTATGAGTATGAGTATGAGTATAACTATGAGCATGAGCATGAGTATGAGTATGAGTATGAGTATGAGTATGAGTAAGAGTATGAGTATGAGTATGAGTATAAGTATGAGTATGAGTATGAGTATGAGTATGAGTATGAGTATAAGTATTAGTATGAGTATGAGTTAGAGTATGAGTATGTGTATGAGTATGAGTATGAGTATGAGTATGAGTATGAGTATGAGCATGACTATGAGTATGAGTATGACTATGACTATGACTATGAGAATGAGTATGAGTATGAGTATTAGTATGAATATGAGTATGAGTATGAGTGTGAGTATGAGTATGAGTATGAGTATGAGTATGAGTATGAGTATGTGTATGAGTATGAGTATGAGTATGAGTATGAGTATGAGAATGAGTATGAGTATGAGTATGAGTATGAGTATGAGTATGAGTATGAGTATGAGCATGAGCATGAGCATGAGTATGAGTATGAGTATGAGTATGAGTATGAGTATAAGTATGAGTATGAGTATGAGTATGAGTATGAGCATGAGCATGAGCATGAGTATGAGTATGAGTACGAGTATGAGTATGAGTATGAGTACCAGTATTAGTATGAGTATGAGTATGAGTATGAGTTTAAGTATGAGTATGAGTATGAGTATGTGCATGAGTATGAGTATGTGTATGAGTATGAGTATGAGTGTGAGTATGTGTATAAGTATGAGAATGAGTATGAGTGTGAGTATGAGAATGAGTATGAGTATGTGTATGAGTATGAGTATGAGTATGAGTATGAGTATGAGTATGAGTATGAGTATGAGTATAAGTATTAGTATGAGTATGAGTACGAGTATTAGTATGAGTATGAGTATGAGTATGAGTATGAGTTTAAGTATGAGTATGAGTGTTAGTATGAGTATGAGTATGAGTATGAGTATGAGTATGAGTATGAGCATGAGTATGGGTATGAGTATGAGAATGAGTATGAGTATGAGTATGAGTATGAGTTAGAGTATGAGTATGTGTATGAGTATGAGTATGAGTATGAGTATGAGTATGAGTATGAGTGTGAGTGTGAGTGCGAATGTGAGTATGAGTATGAGTATGAGTATGAGTATGAGTATGAGTATGAGTATGAGTATGAGTATGAGTATGAGTATGAGTATGAGTATGAGTATGAGTATGAGTATGAGTATGAGTATGATTATGAGTATGAGTATGAGTATGAGTATGAGTATGAGTATGAGTATAAGTATTAGTATGAGTATGAGTATGAGTATGAGTATGAGTATGAGTATGAGTATGAGTATGAGCATGAGCATGAGCATGAGTATGAGTATGAGTACGAGTATGAGTATGAGTATAAGTACTAGTAGGAGTATGAGTACCAGTATTAGTATGAGTATGAGTATGAGTATGAGTTTAAGTATGAGTATGAGTATGAGTATGAGTATGAGTATGAGTATGAGTATGATTATGAGTATGAGTATGAGTATGAGTATGAGTATGAGAATGAGTATAAGTATTAGTATGAGTATGAGTATGAGTATGAGTATGAGTATGAGTATGAGTATGAGTATGAGTATGAGTATGAGTATGAGTATAAGTATTAGTATGAGTATGAGTACGAGTATTAGTATGAGTATGAGTATGAGTTTAAGTATGAGTATGAGTACGAGTATGCGTATGAATATGAGTATGAGTATGAGTATGAGTATGGGTATGAGTATGAGTATGAGTATGAGTATGAGTATAACTATGAGCATGAGCATGAGTATGAGTATGAGTATGAGTATGAGTATGAGTAAGAGTATGAGTATGAGTATGAGTATAAGTATGAGTATGAGTATGAGTATGAGTATGAGTATGAGTATAAGTATTAGTATGAGTATGAGTTAGAGTATGAGTATGTGTATGAGTATGAGTATGAGTATGAGTATGAGTATGAGTATGAGCATGACTATGAGTATGAGTATGACTATGACTATGACTATGAGAATGAGTATGAGTATGAGTATTAGTATGAATATGAGTATGAGTATGAGTGTGAGTATGAGTATGAGTATGAGTATGAGTATGAGTATGAGTATGAGTATGTGTATGAGTATGAGTATGAGTATGAGTATGAGTATGAGAATGAGTATGAGTATGAGTATGAGTATGAGTATGAGTATGAGTATGAGCATGAGCATGAGCATGAGTATGAGTATGAGTATGAGTATGAGTATGAGTATAAGTATGAGTATGAGTATGAGTATGAGTATGAGCATGAGCATGAGCATGAGTATGAGTATGAGTACGAGTATGAGTATGAGTATGAGTACCAGTATTAGTATGAGTATGAGTATGAGTATGAGTTTAAGTATGAGTATGAGTATGAGTATGTGCATGAGTATGAGTATGTGTATGAGTATGAGTATGAGTATGAGTATGTGTATAAGTATGAGAATGAGTATGAGTGTGAGTATGAGAATGAGTATGAGTATGTGTATGAGTATGAGTATGAGTATGAGTATGAGTATGAGTATGAGTATGAGTATAAGTATTAGTATGAGTATGAGTACGAGTATTAGTATGAGTATGAGTATGAGTATGAGTATGAGTTTAAGTATGAGTATGAGTGTTAGTATGAGTATAAGTATTAGTATGAGTATGAGTATGAGTATGAGTATGAGTATGAGTATGAGTATGAGTATGAGTATGAGTATAAGTATTAGTATGAGTATGAGTACGAGTATTAGTATGAGTATGAGTATGAGTTTAAGTATGAGTATGAGTACGAGTATGCGTATGAATATGAGTATGAGTATGAGTATGAGTATGGGTATGAGTATGAGTATGAGTATGAGTATAACTATGAGCATGAGCATGAGTATGAGTATGAGTATGAGTATGAGTATGAGTAAGAGTATGAGTATGAGTATGAGTATAAGTATGAGTATGAGTATGAGTATGAGTATGAGTATGAGTATGAGTATAAGTATTAGTATGTGTATGAGTTAGAGTATGAGTATGTGTATGAGTATGAGTATGAGTATGAGTATGAGTATGAGTATGAGTATGAGCATGACTATGAGTATGAGTATGACTATGACTATGACTATGAGAATGAGTATGAGTATGAGTATTAGTATGAATATGAGTATGAGTATGAGTGTGAGTATGAGTATGAGTATGAGTATGAGTATGAGTATGAGTATGTGTATGAGTATGAGTATGAGTATGAGTATGAGTATGAGAATGAGTATGAGTATGAGTATGAGTATGAGTATGAGTATGAGTATCAGAATGAGCATGAGCATGAGCATGAGTATGAGTATGAGTATGAGTATGAGTATGAGTATGAGTATGAGTATAAGTATGAGTATGAGTATGAGTATGAGTATGAGCATGAGCATGAGCATGAGTATGAGTATGAGTACGAGTATGAGTATGAGTATAAGTACTAGTAGGAGTATGAGTACCAGTATTAGTATGAGTATGAGTATGAGTATGAGTTTAAGTATGAGTATGAGTATGAGTATGAGTATGAGTATGAGTATGAGTATGATTATGAGTATGAGTATGAGTATGAGTATGAGTATGAGTATGAGTATAAGTATTAGTATGAGTATGAGTATGAGTATGAGTATGAGTATGAGTATGAGTATGAGTATGAGTATGAGTATAAGTATTAGTATGAGTATGAGTACGAGTATTAGTATGAGTATGAGTATGAGTTTAAGTATGAGTATGAGTACGAGTATGCGTATGAATATGAGTATGAGTATGAGTATGAGTATGGGTATGAGTATGAGTATGAGTATGAGTATGAGTATAACTATGAGCATGAGCATGAGTATGAGTATGAGTATGAGTATGAGTATGAGTAAGAGTATGAGTATGAGTATGAGTATAAGTATGAGTATGAGTATGAGTATGAGTATGAGTATGAGTATAAGTATTAGTATGAGTATGAGTTAGAGTATGAGTATGTGTATGAGTATGAGTATGAGTATGAGTATGAGTATGAGTATGAGCATGACTATGAGTATGAGTATGACTATGACTATGACTATGAGAATGAGTATGAGTATGAGTATTAGTATGAATATGAGTATGAGTATGAGTGTGAGTATGAGTATGAGTATGAGTATGAGTATGAGTATGAGTATGTGTATGAGTATGAGTATGAGTATGAGTATGAGTATGAGAATGAGTATGAGTATGAGTATGAGTATGAGTATGAGTATGAGTATGAGTATGAGCATGAGCATGAGCATGAGTATGAGTATGAGTATGAGTATGAGTATGAGTATAAGTATGAGTATGAGTATGAGTATGAGTATGAGCATGAGCATGAGCATGAGTATGAGTATGAGTACGAGTATGAGTATGAGTATGAGTACCAGTATTAGTATGAGTATGAGTATGAGTATGAGTTTAAGTATGAGTATGAGTATGAGTATGTGCATGAGTATGAGTATGTGTATGAGTATGAGTATGAGTGTGAGTATGTGTATAAGTATGAGAATGAGTATGAGTGTGAGTATGAGAATGAGTATGAGTATGTGTATGAGTATGAGTATGAGTATGAGTATGAGTATGAGTATGAGTATGAGTATGAGTATAAGTATTAGTATGAGTATGAGTACGAGTATTAGTATGAGTATGAGTATGAGTATGAGTATGAGTTTAAGTATGAGTATGAGTGTTAGTATGAGTATGAGTATGAGTATGAGTATGAGTATGAGTATGAGCATGAGTATGGGTATGAGTATGAGAATGAGTATGAGTATGAGTATGAGTATGAGTTAGAGTATGAGTATGTGTATGAGTATGAGTATGAGTATGAGTATGAGTATGAGTATGAGTGTGAGTGTGAGTGCGAATGTGAGTATGAGTATGAGTATGAGTATGAGTATGAGTATGAGTATGAGTATGAGTATGAGTATGAGTATGAGTATGAGTATGAGTATGAGTATGAGTATGAGTATGAGTATGAGTATGATTATGAGTATGAGTATGAGTATGAGTATGAGTATGAGTATGAGTATAAGTATTAGTATGAGTATGAGTATGAGTATGAGTATGAGTATGAGTATGAGTATGAGTATGAGTATGAGTATGAGTATAAGTATTAGTATGAGTATGAGTTTAAGTATGAGTATGAGTACGAGTATGCGTATGAATATGAGTATGAGTATGAGTATGAGTATGGGTATGAGTATGAGTATGAGTATGAGTATAAGTATTAGTATGTGTATGAGTTAGAGTATGAGTATGTGTATGAGTATGAGTATGAGTATGAGTATGAGTATGAGTATGAGTATGAGCATGACTATGAGTATGAGTATGACTATGACTATGACTATGAGAATGAGTATGAGTATGAGTATTAGTATGAATATGAGTATGAGTATGAGTGTGAGTATGAGTATGAGTATGAGTATGAGTATTAGTATGAGTATGAGTACGAGTATTAGTATGAGTATGAGTATGAGTTTAAGTATGAGTATGAGTACGAGTATGCGTATGAATATGAGTATGAGTATGAGTATGAGTATGGGTATGAGTATGAGTATGAGTATGAGTATAACTATGAGCATGAGCATGAGTATGAGTATGAGTATGAGTATGAGTATGAGTAAGAGTATGAGTATGAGTATGAGTATAAGTATGAGTATGAGTATGAGTATGAGTATGAGTATGAGTATGAGTATAAGTATTAGTATGTGTATGAGTTAGAGTATGAGTATGTGTATGAGTATGAGTATGAGTATGAGTATGAGTATGAGTATGAGTATGAGCATGACTATGAGTATGAGTATGACTATGACTATGACTATGAGAATGAGTATGAGTATGAGTATTAGTATGAATATGAGTATGAGTATGAGTGTGAGTATGAGTATGAGTATGAGTATGAGTATGAGTATGAGTATGTGTATGAGTATGAGTATGAGTATGAGTATGAGTATGAGAATGAGTATGAGTATGAGTATGAGTATGAGTATGAGTATGAGTATCAGAATGAGCATGAGCATGAGCATGAGTATGAGTATGAGTATGAGTATGAGTATGAGTATGAGTATGAGTATAAGTATGAGTATGAGTATGAGTATGAGTATGAGCATGAGCATGAGCATGAGTATGAGTATGAGTACGAGTATGAGTATGAGTATAAGTACTAGTAGGAGTATGAGTACCAGTATTAGTATGAGTATGAGTATGAGTATGAGTTTAAGTATGAGTATGAGTATGAGTATGAGTATGAGTATGAGTATGAGTATGATTATGAGTATGAGTATGAGTATGAGTATGAGTATGAGTATGAGTATAAGTATTAGTATGAGTATGAGTATGAGTATGAGTATGAGTATGAGTATGAGTATGAGTATGAGTATGAGTATGAGTATAAGTATTAGTATGAGTATGAGTACGAGTATTAGTATGAGTATGAGTATGAGTTTAAGTATGAGTATGAGTACGAGTATGCGTATGAATATGAGTATGAGTATGAGTATGAGTATGGGTATGAGTATGAGTATGAGTATGAGTATGAGTATAACTATGAGCATGAGCATGAGTATGAGTATGAGTATGAGTATGAGTATGAGTAAGAGTATGAGTATGAGTATGAGTATAAGTATGAGTATGAGTATGAGTATGAGTATGAGTATGAGTATAAGTATTAGTATGAGTATGAGTTAGAGTATGAGTATGTGTATGAGTATGAGTATGAGTATGAGTATGAGTATGAGTATGAGCATGACTATGAGTATGAGTATGACTATGACTATGACTATGAGAATGAGTATGAGTATGAGTATTAGTATGAATATGAGTATGAGTATGAGTGTGAGTATGAGTATGAGTATGAGTATGAGTATGAGTATGAGTATGTGTATGAGTATGAGTATGAGTATGAGTATGAGTATGAGCATGAGTATGAGTATGAGTATGAGTATGAGTATGAGTATGAGTATGAGTATGAGCATGAGCATGAGCATGAGTATGAGTATGAGTATGAGTATGAGTATGAGTATAAGTATGAGTATGAGTATGAGTATGAGTATGAGCATGAGCATGAGCATGAGTATGAGTATGAGTACGAGTATGAGTATGAGTATGAGTACCAGTATTAGTATGAGTATGAGTATGAGTATGAGTTTAAGTATGAGTATGAGTATGAGTATGTGCATGAGTATGAGTATGTGTATGAGTATGAGTATGAGTGTGAGTATGTGTATAAGTATGAGAATGAGTATGAGTGTGAGTATGAGAATGAGTATGAGTATGTGTATGAGTATGAGTATGAGTATGAGTATGAGTATGAGTATGAGTATGAGTATAAGTATTAGTATGAGTATGAGTACGAGTATTAGTATGAGTATGAGTATGAGTATGAGTATGAGTTTAAGTATGAGTATGAGTGTTAGTATGAGTAAGAGTATGAGTATGAGTATGAGTATGAGTATGAGTATGAGTATGGGTATGAGTATGAGAATGAGTATGAGTATGAGTATGAGTATGAGTTAGAGTATGAGTATGTGTATGAGTATGAGTATGAGTATGAGTATGAGTATGAGTGTGAGTGTGAGTGCGAATGTGAGTATGAGTATGAGTATGAGTATGAGTATGAGTATGAGTATGAGTATGAGTATGAGTATGAGTATGAGTATGAGTATGAGTATGAGTATGAGTATGAGTATGAGTATGAGTATGATTATGAGTATGAGTATGAGTATGAGTATGAGTATGAGTATGAGTATAAGTATTAGTATGAGTATGAGTATGAGTATGAGTATGAGTATGAGTATGAGTATGAGTATGAGTATGAGTATGAGTATAAGTATTAGTATGAGTATGAGTACGAGTATTAGTATGAGTATGAGTATGAGTGTAAGTATGAGTATGAGTACGAGTATGCGTATGAATATGAGTATGAGTATGAGTATGAGTATGGGTATGAGTATGAGTATGAGTATGAGTATGAGTATAACTATGAGCATGAGCATGAGTATGAGTATGAGTATGAGTATGAGTATGAGTAAGAGTATGAGTATGAGTATGAGTATAAGTATGAGTATGAGTATGAGTATGAGTATGAGTATGAGTATGAGTATAAGTATTAGTATGAGTATGAGTTAGAGTATGAGTATGTGTATGAGTATGAGTATGAGTATGAGTATGAGTATGAGTTTGAGTGTGAGTGCGAATGAGAGTATGAGTATGAGTATGAGTATGTGCATGAGTATGAGTATGTGTATGAGTATGAGTATGAGTATGAGTATGAGTATAAGTATGAGAATGAGTATCAGTGTGAGTATGAGAATGAGTATGAGTATGTGTATGAGTATGAGTACGAGTATTAGTATGAGTATGAGTATGAGTATGAGTATGAGTTTAAGTATGAGTCTGAGTACGAGTATGCGTATGAATATGAGTATGAGTATGAGTATGGGTATGAGTATGAGTATGAGTATGAGTATGAGTATGAGTATGAGTATGAGTATGAGTATGATTATGAGTATGAGTATGAGTATGAGTATGAGTATGAGTATGACTATGAGTATGAGTATGGGTATGAGTATGAGTATGAGTATGAGTATGAGTATGAGTATGAGTATGAGTATGAGTATGAGTATGAGTATGAGTATGAGTATGAGTATGAGTATGAGTATGAGTATGAGTATGAGTATGAGTATGAGTATGAGTATGAGTATGAGTATGAGTATGAGTATGAGTATGATTATGAGTATGAGTATGAGTATGAGTATGAGTATGAGTATGAGTATAAGTATTAGTATGAGTATGAGTATGAGTATGAGTATGAGTATGAGTATGAGTATGAGTATGAGTATGAGTATAAGTATTAGTATGAGTATGAGTACGAGTATTAGTATGAGTATGAGTATGAGTTTAAGTATGAGTATGAGTACGAGTATGCGTATGAATATGAGTATGAGTATGAGTATGAGTATGGGTATGAGTATGAGTATGAGTATGAGTATGAGTATAACTATGAGCATGAGCATGAGTATGAGTATGAGTATGAGTATGAGTATGAGTAAGAGTATGAGTATGAGTATGAGTATAAGTATGAGTATGAGTATGAGTATGAGTATGAGTATGAGTATAAGTATTAGTATGAGTATGAGTTAGAGTATGAGTATGTGTATGAGTATGAGTATGAGTATGAGTATGAGTATGAGTATGAGCATGACTATGAGTATGAGTATGACTATGACTATGACTATGAGAATGAGTATGAGTATGAGTATTAGTATGAATATGAGTATGAGTATGAGTGTGAGTATGAGTATGAGTATGAGTATGAGTATGAGTATGAGTATGTGTATGAGTATGAGTATGAGTATGAGTATGAGTATGAGAATGAGTATGAGTATGAGTATGAGTATGAGTATGAGTATGAGTATGAGTATGAGCATGAGCATGAGCATGAGTATGAGTATGAGTATGAGTATGAGTATGAGTATAAGTATGAGTATGAGTATGAGTATGAGTATGAGCATGAGCATGAGCATGAGTATGAGTATGAGTACGAGTATGAGTATGAGTATGAGTACCAGTATTAGTATGAGTATGAGTATGAGTATGAGTTTAAG